>CM069444.1:5918445-6584190 GCA_035610835.1 Ophiura sarsii | reverse complement strand
GCCAATATTTTTGTGTACAGATATTTTCGCACATTTTGATATCATAGACATTTCGCGAATTGTTTTTTTCGTGGGTGACCTTCTGGATGCACTGCATGAATGTTGAAAACATTATTTTGGCGTGTCATAATTTTCGCCAAAATAAAACCGCCGCCAAAATGTCAGCTTTTACAGTATATCAATAGCTACACTGTATTATAAAATTTCGGCCATGACCTTGTTGTGAAGTGTTGGTATAGATAAAATTACAACTGTTTAATATAATAATTAAATAATATTGAATGGAATCATGGAATTATGATGGTCAAAAGTACACAGATGAAAAAATCCTGGTGTTCTCTCTTCGTATTCAGAGGGGAAACACATGATTGTTCCAGGATCTTGAAATACCCCCTATTTGAAGGTGTTTCGCGGACAATTTTGCCAATTTGACCCCCTTTTTCGTACTAAAAGGCGGACATTTTGCCTGAAAATGACCCCCCTTTTTCACCATTCCAAGGACACTTTATATATAGTCCCTCTATTTGCGGGAAAAACGAGGACATTCTATTTTATTTTCTTCTTCGCGTACATAAACCTCTACAAAAAACACCCCTAATTTTGTTAAATCGCGGACATAGGTTTCAAAATGACCCCTTATTTTTGGAAAACATGGACAAAGCTTCAAAAACACCCCTAATTTAGGGAAATCGCGGACCAGGGCAGGAAAAAGAGGGCAAATCGGCAAGCTCCTTGTGCCGGGAAATGTTGCCATATCGCAGGAAATCCCTACCCCCCCCCCCCCTAAAAATGTTTTTATTTTTATTTTTATTTTTTAAGAGTTTTTTTTTTTAGAGTATTAGGCATTATACAGCCGATATTCCATAATATGATGCACCATGGCATCAATTGGACCTTAATTTTCCAAAAAGCTTAAAGGGCACAGGAAAAGGGATGATAATCCTGCTACAAGTCTTTGTGGGACATTCCATTACAATAAACAGGGCCAGAAAAATGAACACGCCACAAATGACATCATTTGTGGTATATTGATTATCAGTGAGTATCATGAATAGATTCAAACCAGTCACCTGGAATTTTCTTTTCATAGTACTCACAGAGCTATCAATAGTTCCACAATTGATGTCATAATCAACTAGCACATATATTGAATGATTTCTGGTCCCTCCTCGTAGACTTGACTCAAATCACACCACTTGTATTTGCATTGCATGTGCCCTTTATGGTTCTATGGGGGGCCGCCCTCTCCGCCGCTAAACCAGCGGTAAATCCAACTTTATCAAATTTCTCTTGCAGGGAAACCTTGCATCTTTTCCAGCCCTGTCGCGGACATAGCTTCAAAAAGCACCCCTAATTTAGGAAAATCGTGGACATAAAATGTTCGCGGAATGTCCGCGGACATGGTATGTTCGCGGAATGTCCGCGGACATGATACAGAAAACCGCCCTTTTCCGCGAGTTTTGGAACGATCATGCGTACCCAAAGTCAATGTTGACTGAAACCACCGGGGCAAAAATGTACCTCAATCGTTCCAAAAGTAGGTGTAAAGTCAAAAAAAATTGCACAGTTCTTGACTCACAAAAGTCTTGTTGGTTCTTTCTCATTTCTCGCCCCCAATATGAATAACCTAGCTACGTCAAAAAAGTTCAGAAACCCAAAACTGCAAGTTGGCCACCCCCCAGGCCCCAAGTATTTCTGAACACTCCCTAAACGGCTATATCTTGCCTCACGTCCCGTACTATTAGTTATCCCCTGCATGTTCACACAATACGGAAAAATACCTATGGTTTGGCATGTCATATCACATGAGGCCGCATGCCGAATGTGATATGGCCCAAAACATGTCTGGTTAGGTTATATATGCAGATCATTTATTTTATGGCGTGGGTTAGACCTTTTTGCAGTATATTTCGGCCTCAGAATGTAACAGAAATCGACTCGGTTGCATTTAAATCATCCGCCATTTTATTCGTATTTTAAGCAACTCTTCCACAGACGCAAAGCAATCGCTTTACACGTAATATCATTTCGCACCATCTGGTAACGCAGTTAATCGACGATATGGGAATATATCGTGTGGTTTGACTTGTTGTTTACACGATATGGATCAGATTTCATACGTGTTAACCAACGAGATTGAAGTACAGGGTGAGTCAAAAAGACTGCAATAGTGGAAAGAAGCCATTTTGTTTTCAAAACCAAAATGATTTTTAAAACTTTTTAAACGTTGCAAGAATTATGTATTTAATCCTAACTTTGTGTGAAAAAATTAAGTCGATCGCATTTTTCGTTTGTATTTGGTGACCCTCTTTGCTGTACAACCAAATTTACCTGTTTGTCCACGAGCACAGTGATTTTCATTTGAAATGGCACACATTGCATTTTCATATTTAAATATATCGCCAACAAAGAAAATTTCAGTTTTTTATTAAAATTTAGAACATTATACGCTTTCATTGCATGGGTACGATTATAATTGATATATGCTAACTCGCCTGTAAACAAAAAAGGATGCATCAAATTCCAATAACATCACAAATGAACTCAAGTTTCCAAATTTTTGAATGAGAATGAGAGACACATTTTGCGATCTGATGGATATTTTGGGTATCTCGTGGACAAACGTGTAAAATGGGTGCACCGGTCAAAATGTTCACCAAAGACAAACGGAAAATGCGATCGACTTCATTTTTTCACACAAAGTTAGGATTAAATACATCATTCTTGCAACATTTAAAAAGTTTTAAAATTCATTTTGGTTTTGAAAACAAAATGGCTTCTTTCCACTATTGCAGTCTTTTTGACTCACCCTGTATGTACACTTACTATAACGATAAAGAATAAATTGTGTATAGCTACAACATATTTTAATTGGTTTGAGCATGCGCACTTGAGTTACGGGACGTGTAGCAAGACATTGCCCCCTAAACTATCCTTGGGGATCGGCAGAATTAAAAAGTGCACATTAAGTTGAAATATCCATTGAAAGTTCTGAGTAAAATGCTGAAAAGTTGCAGAATTCGCCAGTGTAGGTAGGCATAATTTAATTTACCAAGCCAGTCATGCCAGTGGGTACTGGATATAACAGACTATAAAATCTAGAGGCAATGTAAAAGCTCATCAGAGTCCTAAAATGATGTATTTGAGGTTTATTTACATTGTTTTTTGTGTCTAATTATTTATTTAATCATTCATATGTCAAAGGTCACCTATTAAGGTCACCTTTTATGGTCAAATGTCATCTGAGGTCAAGTTGTAAAATAAGCGGTAAACATATAAAAAATGATAATTTTTGTGCATACATTATTATGTTTTGAGCTGTTCAAGTGTGAATGACATTGGATCCAAAACTTTATAATGATAAAATTGGGTGATTTACTGAGTTTTAAAAATATTTTTAAAGAAAACACCTCATAGCTCAACCAATACATTATGGACCTAATCTATCCAATACATGAAATTGACAGCTTGTCACTAATGGACAGGGATAGCGCTGGATCAAAAATGTAATAGGTCTCATGACTTTTTTCAGGACCCTGTAGGACTTCAAAAAAACAAATTTAAGGGGTCCCCAACAAAATTGAGGGGTCCTGAAGTTTGGGTATTTGAAAATTTTACATTTTTACGGACAGTTTTAATGAATTTATATTGTGAGCAAAGGATGGATATGTAATTTACAGAATTTCTTAAGGTTTCCATTTCCATACATCGTCAAATTTAAGGGGTCCCTTCAATTTTGATCGGGACCCGCAGTCTTTCCAATTAGAGATCTGACGCGTCACTACAAGAAAGTGAGAGGTCTAGGACTCGCAGACGTGTCAGAATGCGACCCCTGCTAATGGATACATGAAATTTATAGCTTGTCGCTAGCTGAGCTTCTGCATCATTGATGCTCTCGTTTATATTTTCTCACACTGCGTTTTTAGTATAAAAATGACATCACTTGCATGTGCGATCAATTTTCATTTAGTCCTTTTAAAAGTCCCTGCGGGTGCCATGTTCATGCAATAAACATCATGTTACACATCGGGGGATGGTGTTATAAAGACCAGGTTGAATGTCATATGAAAATCAGGGATAAAACGGTCCGTTTGGCCATTCAAATTGCTAAAAAAGTTGTTTTATAAAAATAATCGAAAATAACGGTCGGCACCATGGTACACGGTCGGTCAGACGTGTACAAACAAACAATTTTTTTTGTTGGCCTTGGTCTTAAAACAGGTCCAGATGATTAGATTTGAAAGAGTAAAATAAAGAAGACAACTTGTTAGTTTTAAGACCAAGTTCTAGAACCTGTGACCGTAGCAAGATTGCCTCTTAGCTTCTGATGTGACACTGGTCAACATCCAACTTTTGAGCACAAACAACCTCAAAGCTTTATATTAAAATACAAAGGACTTTATGTGCCACCTATCCCAACCCTGAAATCACAACCCTTCAGTTAAAGTTCTGATCTTACATGTATACTAAAAGCAACCTATTTTCAAAATGATTTGTTGAGTGGTAGATGTGTGCTCACGGCTCCAAGGGTGAGTCAAAAAAACTGTTTTCAAAGTAAAATGAATATTTAAAATATTTCTTACCAGATTATGAAGCCAACCAATGCTTCAATCAATAGCTGCATTTATTTACTGTTATCAGCCAAAAGAATCATAACATTTCATGGTACTGTTATCCAGTTATGACTATTTTGGTAAAGTTACTGCATTTCTGATATTGAACAAAATATTGAGTTGAAATAATAGGCATATACGACGGGTATTAAACAAATTATAAATATTTTAAACAAGTTCGCCGTCGTGGGTAGAAAAGAGACAATAATAGGAAAACGATCTCGCCCGGGAGTCGAACCCAGGATCTGTTGCTTGCTTGGCAACTGCCTTATCCATTGGGCCACAAACATGCGAGGTCTTGTGGCCCAATGGATAAGGCAGTTGCCAAGCAAGCAACAGATCCTGGGTTCGACTCCCGGGCGAGATCGTTTTCCTATTATTGTCTCTTTTCTACCCACGACGGCGAACCTGTTTAAAATATTGAGTATTCAGTATTGTACTCGATGACGCATGATATTTATGAATAAGTATTTAAAGTGGATACATGCATGAGACACTGAAATTAAAAGACAAAATAAACTTGTTCAGATATTATTTTCATACATTAAATTATAGTGTGCCCCGTTATTCAATAGTGAAATGTAAAAGATCTTATCAGAGAAATATCCCAAATCTTGTTTGGTTTTTAAAATGTACACTTTTATCTAAATGAGCATAAAACATGTTTCCTCAACCAACTTTGACCAACTAAATTTCTTTTGAAAGCTAATGAGACAGCCTCTCTGCCCGAATAAATAATCTGAGAAATTTGTGCACAGATTTTTAGAAATAAAATCCCAAAGTAGAGTACAGGTGTTTTTTACTCACCCTGTAAATTAGATTTAATGTGAAATGAGGATCCTCTGGGTCATTGCTTTGCAATGAATCTGATATTATCATGTAATGAATAATGATGTGAGCCTTTCTTCAATAATAATCCTATAAGGCCAAACAAAGAAGAAGGTCTGTCTCAGAAACATTGTGCAAATAAGCTCAGTGCTGTGCTTTTTTTTTTGCTTATCCAAGCTTACGGAGAACTTTTTAAATAAAAAAAAAGAAAAGAAAAGAAAAGAAAAGAAAAAAATCAAGCAAAATAAAAAAATAAAAAATAAAAAATAAAAAAATAAAGAAGTTTTTTAGCCCCCAGCGCATAGACCTACGCGCCGTATCTCATTTCACATACCAATGCGGGCGGGCTTCTGAGACAGACCTTCTTCTTTGTTTGGCCTAAGCGTGAATATCCAAATTAAGCTGGAGCCAAGAGTTTCAAATGGTTTCCAAGTACAGTATTGAATTTAGCTCGTGTGTAAACTTATGCGAAATTGGAGAATAGCTCAACAGTAACACATTTTAGTGTAGCGTCCCCAAGGCCCCTCTTTTTATGAGTCATTTATATTATGCGATGAGCTTTACCACAACAAATCAAGCAAATTACACTCATCAAGATGAAATGAAACTGTGATCACATCTTCTAATTTATTCTTTTCCTTATTTATCAGGGATCTGTATACCATGCATTCAACTTTGAGGACAAAGTACTTTCACAAACTGAGATGAAAGACAAGAAACTCAGAAAAGCCCTGACAATCTACAACGTCATGGACAGACGCACCATATTCAAACTCCACATGTTCTTCAATGAGATAGCGCTTAACCAGACCTACAAGGATATCACCGTCAACCAGAAGATTATAGAAGATATCAGTCAGCACACCCCTGAAGGTAAAGCAAGCGTCACCTGGCCAACAGGGATGCATGGGCCATTCAAGCCAGCAACAAGGTTTGATATAATCAGCTGGGAATACTTTACAATGACGCATCTTTACGGGTCCACCGATGCTGAGCCCAAGATTCCTCTGATTGGTGCTAACAAACAAGACATAGACGAGGTTTTGACGACGGCTATGAGTCGACTCAATGAGAAGTACGACAATGCTTTCATGCTGGGTCATCTTGTGAATGGATATCGTCGTTTTGATCCAACGCGAGGCATGGAGTATGCCCTCGATCTGGAGCTGAAACTTAAGGGTGAGAAAAAGGAGATCCAGAAACGAGTGCACCTGTTGAGACCGTTGAATAAAGTGGAGATAGTCTCCATGCCATACGTTACAGAGTATACACAGGTGACGATTATACTACCAGTTGTCGTCAGCGACCGTGACGATGTGCGTCTCTTTCTAGACTCCTACTCTAAGGTGTGTCTTGAAACCCATGATAAATCTTCCCTGATGCTTATCTTTATCTACACCCCTTCAGAAGCACGTAATATGGCTACAAATGACATATTTGGCGTAACCAAAGGGTTTGTGACCTATCTAGAACGCAAATTCCCCGGTTCCCATATCTCGTGGATCAGCGTGAAGACAAGTATCCCGTCTCTGATTGCGATCATGGATGTCGTAGTTCCCAAGCTGCCACCAGACACATTGATTTTCCTTACAAACGTCAAAGTGGAACTTTCCACAGAGTTTTTAAATCGTGTGCGCATGAACACCATCAATAACTGGCAAGCTTTCTTCCCCATCCCCTTCTCGCAGTATGACCCAACGATTATATACGCTGATGCACTTGCTCCTAAAAAAGGCAATGTTCACAAAAACTTCGGTCATTTTGATGATAATCTCTACGAGCACGCCAGTTTCTACAACTCGGACTACACTCAAGCAAGACAGATGTGGGATGAGAAGCACCCTGGTAGCACTACAGATCACATACAATCCGACATAGACTTATTCGAGATGTTTCTCAACACTAAACTGCATATATTCCGCGCTCTAGAGCCAGCTCTAATACAGCACTACCAGGAGCGTTCTTGCCATCCCACCCTCCATGAGGACCAATACCAAAGATGTCTAGAGAGTCGAGCAGAGGGTCTTGCCTCAAGATCACAACTTGCAATGATGATTTTTGAGCAGGAAGATGAATCCAATCAATGATCAGGGTAGTTAACTTCTAAATATCATCACTGTTCTGTCTAAACCTTTTATCTTCATCCACCCTTTAGCATGTATAAAGTAATACTTCCTATTTGTGACCCGTCACGTCAAAATGGACATGTTGGTGGCATGAGTTATTGTCATGACTTGAAACAACACATTTTAAGCTTGAAAATGATACCATGTTGAAGGTTTTCAGACTTTCTAATCACAAGATATGAGTTAAAGAAGCATATTTTTTTCTATTATTTTCTTTATATTTCACCAAATATATTAGCCTCTATCTCAAAACTGTGTTTGCTGACAACATGTCCTTTTGACGCGACTGGTCACATGAATAACCTTCGGGCAGTCTGCTCTAAACATGTTCAAAGGACAAAAAACACATAATATTTTTAAATATTTTACAAGTGCTCTTACCCCTGAACATGTATAAAGCGATACTTCCTATGCATAACCATTGGGCAGTTTTACTTTATACATGGTGACAGGTCGAAAAAACATGAGGTTTGGAGAACAGTGACGATATATTTATATTGAGTTTATTTTAGTCTAACTGTTAATGCGGGTGTGCTTCCTTTGTATCAGATATCTTGTGAAATGTATGGTATGAATTTTACTGCCTAATTTTGAACCAAAAAAACATTGAATATCATAAAATATTGTTTATTTTAAAGACATGAAATTCAATTGGAAACAAGGTGATGAAGTATCTTTTTATTCTGGATCTTAACTCCCTGGGGTCTACCTGTCTATCTTACAGTGGTTCTGATTGGTTTATTACAAGATGTACTCATATGAATAGCCAATTCAAATGCAGCTTATAAAATGTTTCACTCTCATCTTTATCAGGGATACAATTATTCTAACAATGTCTCTCATTGGTGCAATCAATTATGTATCCATCTTTCTGACCAATCGGCCGGTAGTTCTCAGGGGGGGGGGGGGGGGGGGGGGGTTAACGTCATCATGTACAAAGAAAGTGCACTTAATAGTTGTTGTCTTGTTAATGATAACAAGAAACACCTAATAGTAACAGAGACGGGTCATACTGGCTAGTCTTAAGGGTTGTTACTTGCTAGTCATAATGCTCATTATTCATAATCTGCCCTAACCCTAACCCTTACTCTAAACCTTAAATCTAACCCTTAACTCTAACCCCGAACCCTACCTGACTAGCGGTCCTTACGACTAGCGGGTAGACCCCACAGAGACTACAATGTATTTAAAGCAGCTGTTTCTATAACAAATGATACCCATTCAACGAGATTCAATTTAAATCCTTGTCTGTTATTCCCTCTTATTTTGCATGCTTGATACGGAGAGGTGGTGGTACTCAAATGGACCATGGGTATACTTGAAAATGCCTTGCTATCTGAGAAAAACTATAAAAAAACAAGCAAATCATGAAGATGTTAATTAGTATTATTCACACTCATTTTTATTTAATGCACATATCATTTTATATGAAGGTTGAACAATGTAAGATGTGTATCATTGGCTACGTCGGATACTGTATGATGTGACCCTATGGTATTTAAATAATCCCACACCACGAAGGGAAAAGTCATTCCTTTAACCTTTTGTAGTACAATGTAATGTTTACTGGAATAAAGTGTACCGTATTATCCCTATTAAGCGCCCATGCCCTTATAAGCGCCCACCCCAGTTTTTCTCAATGATTACCAACAAACAATCCCTTATAAGCGCCCACCTTTTCAATTACCGTAGCACTGTACAACAGCGTTTATCGCCACAGCGTCCTTCAGTAAAGCAATAATGCTCTCCCCGTTCCCACTAGGCACTTTACTGCCACGCGTACAGTAGTGCTGATACCACTGCCTATACAGCGAGTGGTTTTGAACATGCTCCACGATAAATGAATTTAAAAAAAGGTAACAATAAGCGCCCACCCAAATTGACTTTGCTAACCGCCCTGGGCGCTTAATAGGGATAATACGGTAATTTATCTCCGGGACATGCATTAATCACACAGGAGAAGAAAGTGCCTTGTTACAACCATATATGTACTGTAAAAGTGGGCATTTCCGCACGTATCATTTTTTCACGCTTTGCACATTTTGAACAATTTTGCTTGTTTTTACTTTTGCGATTTTGAGCTTCCTTATATAGACAGAAGACCTACATGTATACAAAATTAATATATTCACGCTTTTGATTTTAGTACGAAAATAAATGTAGTGCGCAAATTTCCACTTTTACAAAACTTTATTTTGTCAAAGATTTGATGCATAAGGACAAGAAAAATAAATTAAAAACAATTTATTTTTCTTGTCGTCGATGTATTACTAATTGCATATATACAAATGATATGCATTTTCCCTGAGTGATGTGATTGTTCAAAAACATACATGTATTTTGTAAAGTAAGACAAATTGTTAATACTACTATCTATTAAGTGTGTTTGTATTTTATCACACAATTTATTTGTTTCAGATATCATATTCACACAACTCGTAAGTGTTTAAATCACAGGGTTATGTAAATTATAAAATGTGTAGCAATAATTACCCACTCTTGATATATTAGTACCATGCCATATTCTCTGTATTAACCCCTCAACCTGACCAAACGACTGACCCTAATTTTGAAAACTGACAAAAAAGTTAGTTTTTTCGCTTTAACTGTACAAATGAATACTGACCCTAGTTTCGGAAAATATAAATAAAAAATATGATCTCCCGCCCCTATTTTTTGGAGGGCATCTATTGACAATCAAATAATTTATTTGTCTTGGCCTTATTTAGGACCTTACATGCACTATTTTGTTTAACCGTTTTAGTTACCTCTTGATCCAACACCCCCATCGAGTGCCATCTAAGGTCATTAGAGGTCAACAGATGAAGACAGAATATGTCATAACACATGTGATCTCATCAGACGAAGATGTAATACTAATTGCATATTACAAATGATATGAATTTTTCCTGAGTGATGTGATTGTTCAAAAACATGTATTTTGTAAAGTAAGACAAATTTTATATACTATCTATTAAGTGTACACATGTGCATTTTATCACACAATATATTTGTTTCAGATATCATATTCACACAACTCGTAAGTGTTTAAATCACAGGGTTATGTAAATTATAAAATGTGTAGCAATAATAACCCACTCATGATACAAGTACCATGCAATGTTCTCTGTATTAACCTTTTAACCCGACCAAATGTAGTTGATCATAATAGCAGTTAAATTGGATGGCTGAAGCTCACAAATAATAATGGACATCTAATGGACATTCTTAAACAGCTAAGAAAGTTTAAGCAATCTCATTGGTTCTCAGAGAAATCGGCGTCATCTAGATGAGACAACTTAACACGGGGAGATGGGGCTTACGTTTTAACAGTGCGCCCGACCTTCACAATGCGTGGTTTGCTCCATAACGCGCACTTCTGCAGTGCGTCTTTAGCGCTTTTCCTGCGTTTATGCCAGCGCCGCGACACTTACGCATGGTTTACTTATCGCATGTGATTGGATGGAATGTTTGTGGGTTATTCGATCCTAGCAGGGGTAAAAGTTGTCAAATGTGGACAATAAAATGTACTTATTTCTTTGATAAATGTCTAAAGTATGATTGTTTAAGAATGAGAATAAAGGTATTGTTTTTAGAACGTACCCGTGTTATATTGTCTGACATAAATGCGTTCGATAGTATTATTTTTTACGTAGAACAACTCCGCCTGCGGCGTCGTTGTTCTACTTAAAATAATACTATCGTCCGCATTTATGTCAGACAATATAACACGGGTACGGTCTAAAAACAATACCTTTATTCTCTAATTTATATAGCGCCGGTATCCGTCGCAAGCGACGCTCATGGCGCTGTAGCCTAGTTATTATTACGCTGTCGTTGGGAAATCGTCACAATCATTTCACTTCATCTATGCCGGCTGCTGGCTAAGCGCACATCCATATCAGCACTTATATTGTAATTTCACCCTTTTCAACAGCTACGCAATCTCGCTTGGGTGAACGAGGCAATTGAGACTAAGTACCTTGCCCAAGGACACAAAAAAGTTGGCCACAGCGGGGTGAGAACTCACAACCTTTGTATCGTGAGACCGGCATGCTATCCACTAGACCACACAAGACCACACATGCTCACTAGATTAGTGCCTCTCCAATAACCCCAAATCTATGACCATGTGAACGTACGTAGTAGTGACCACGCTCTACTTGTTGGAGCCTTGCTTCGCACATAAGCTCACAAATAGCACTGGATTCGTGCCTCTCCAATAACCTGAATCTATGACCATGTGAATGTACGTAGTAGTGACCACGCTCTACTTGTTGGAGCCTCGCTTCACACATACGCTCACAAATAGCACTGGATTCGTGCCTCTCCAATAACCCGAATCTATGACCATGTGAACGTACGTAGTAGTGACCACGCTCTACTTGTTGGAGCCTCGCTTCACACATACGCTCACAAATAGCACTGGATTCGTGCCCCTCCAATAACCCGAATCTATGACCATGTGAATGTACGTAGTAGTGACCACGCTCTACTTGTTGGAGCCTCGCTTCGCACATAAGCTCACAAATAGCACTGGATTCGTGCCTCTCCAATAACCCGAATCTATGACCATGTGAACGTACGTAGTAGTGACCACGCTCTACTTGTTGGAGCCTCGCTTCACACATACGCTCACAAATAGCACTGGATTCGTGCCCCTCCAATAACCCGAATCTATGACCATGTGAATGTACGTAGTAGTGACCCCGCTCTACTTGTTGGAGCCTTGCTTCGCACATAAGCTCACAAATAGCACTGGATTCGTGCCTCTCCAATAACCAGAATCTCTGACCATGTATTAGTGACCACGCTCTTGTATACATGTAATGTTTAGATTTCTAGAAAACAGTATATATATAACAGTATATAAATAGACAGGATGGATTAGGGTGAGTTGTTTGTAAATACAGTCAAGCATCGAACTGAACTATGATTTAGCCTTGATTCTCTGCCAGTCATAGAAGTCCACAGTGTCTTGACATTTTCTGCAGGCTGTAGAGACTGTAAACACCCGTTTGTTGATGCATGATAATATAAGGACCCATATGGGTTTTCTGGTCTTTTTTTCTTCTTATTCAATGGCCAATACGATCATACCAAATAATGTTTTTTGTTTTGCTTTTGAGGAACTGTTAGCCCTGGTCAAAAACCATACTGGAAGAGTGGTGGTCTGCATAATGATTGTTGGGGCATGTCTTTCAATGGGACATGAATGGATGATGTTACAATGAGGTTTAGTGTTTATTCCGTATTGAACCACATGTACCACAATCACGCAAATCACCACTGTCACAGTGACCTGTCTTCGCAAGTGTGTGGAGTGGGGGTAGAGGCCAGAGGGCATTCAATAGTGTCTCATCTGACCCTCTTCTCAAGAGGTACATGGTACAATTCAGAGGGTAATGGTTGGTAAACTGAAACATGTATTTGGTGCTCTCCATATTTTGATAAATTTATATAGAAAAGCATGTTGTATTGTATTATAAAATATAAATGTATTAACTATTATTAAGAATCAACTCGCACTCAATGTGTATATTACATGTACATACTGTATTTATGTAATACGTCTTGCACTGCAATAAACCAGTATTATATGATATTAATGGTTTCAGCGTGTCATTTACTGCATTGTGAAAATGCAAGATAGAAAGGGCATCTTTTAGCCAAATTGAGTTATAAAATGTAAGCAAATCCACAAATTTTAAGCCATTTTACCAGTCTTAAAATTGGAATTATTTGTTTTTTAATCAAATAATTAAGCTTATTAAACAATACTGAAGTTAACAAAATTGAACACAAAAATGCTTCTACAAAATGACCAAACGTCACTTACATTTACATTTTTGCATTCCAACGATATGGTTCATTCTAAACACTTCAAAAGAAGTAAGTTCCCCTTTAGGGTTTCCCTTATATTTTCAAAAATATACATTGGGTTGAAATGGGTTTTCTGTCAAATTGTTATGAGGTTCATACCAATACTTGACCAAAATTTCAAATCAACAGGTTCTGTCGTGCTTGAGTGAGCTTGTATTGAATGACAGAATGTCCCATTTCAAAAGTTGTTAAAATAATGTTTAGTAGTGTGTGTATCCACCACGTTGGTGTATCAATTGACAACATCGATTTCTCATAGTATTGTCTTGATGGACGACAATGCGCGCCCACATAGTGGAAGAGTTGCTAATCAGTTCTTGGAAGATGAAGGTATAGAGCGTTTGGTTTGGCCCGCCAACTCCCCATATCTCAACCCAATCGAGCATCTGTGGGATCAGTTAAAGCGGGCCGTGGATCGTAGAGTGGATGATCACACTAATCTTGCTAACTTACATCTTCTGGTACAACAAGAGTGGGATGCCATCCCACAGCATCGAGTGGCGCGCCTCATCAACACTATGAGACGTTGATGTCGGCAAGTCATACAACAACGCGGTGGATACACCCGCTACTAAACATTATTTTAGCATCTTTTGAAATTAAACGTTATTTTAGCAACTTTTGAAATGGGACATTCCGTCATTCAATACGTGCTCACTCGAGCATTACAGAACCTGTTGATTTGAAATTTTGGTCAAGTATTGGTATGAAACCCATAATCATTTGACTGAAAATCCCATTTCATTCCAGTGTATTGTTTGGGAAATATAAGGGAATCCCTAAATGGGAACTTACTTCTTTTGAAGTGTTTACTTTCAATAAGGTCACGTTTTTTTACCTCGGCACCCATAAAAGGTGGTTTTGTTACATTCTAGTCATTTTTTTGTACTTAGGGTATTGTATTTGTGTAACCCTCCATGCGATTGACTTGTGTTTGGACTTATTTTAACGGCAATTTCATCCCCTTTCATAATCTGAAGAGAGAAAAAATCCACCACCTTTGATTACATTAATACAGCTCGTTAAAGCATAATTAGTTAGGGTGGTTGAGGAAGTGGAGGAGGAGGTAGTGGAGGAGGAGGAGGAGATAATTGTCTAATAATGGGTGAAAACGGACCGTTTTCATGTAATAGAGCATTCTAATTCTTAGTATTATGTCAGTTTAGTTCTAAATGATGCAACAATGCTTTACATCATTTACTTAAAGTATCAATTAACTAATTTTCAAATCTGATTAACGAGGTAAGATGAACCATGTGAAAATAGTCACAAAACCGTTTTTTGTCAAGGTTTCAACATTTTCCTTGCAGGAAAATTGGAAAGAGTTATCAAGGCTCTGATTTTAATGTAAAAGCAATGAGTTCTAATTTGTATTTGCATAATTTAGTTATCTTTTTCATTATCTAAAATTTCGTATTTTGACCACCCTGTACATATATTTCCTAATAAGCTGAACAATTAATTTTGTTTATGGCTGGATGGGTAATTTACTCAATTACAGCAAAAACATCTCTAGCCTTTGAATAGGTTCTGTATTTTTATACAATGTAGGGGAAACAAAGAAAATTATCATTTTGTATACAATTTTAATTGTTACACCCTGTATAACGTTTAGGTCACCCTGTATATTTGATTTTGAGTTACCATATTTTCAATCCTTAGATTATAAGCTTTCCAAATATATATGGTTTCATACACTTTAGATGTAAACATGTTGATATATTCTACTGAAACTGCGAAAGGAGGTATATTTCATGAAATAGACTCATGTAACACAAATGTAGCCCAGGTTAAAAAACATGCCCATAACTTAAAAACCCTGGATTTCATATACACCTAACTCAAGAAGTATTTGATCAGGTGCTATCATCTGAGACTAATATACCTAATATTAGTCTCAGCTATCATGTCATTTGATTCAAAATCTGCATATAGTGACACTTCAATTTAAAGGTAATGTTTCGATAACTTTAGCTTTATTTTGCCCATTAACATATTTTGATATCAGAAGAAACCCTACATTTTCTCATTGTCTCTGTAAAATGTTTGGCGCAAAATATGACCTTTAGAAAACATAAAGTTGAAAATCAGGCCAGCAATCAACACACGTACCTCTAAAGCTCATGATAATTTGTTCAACAAGATGGCATAAATTCTTTTATCACCGAATCCAATTTCAAATGAAATATCATTTCTTAATGAGAAAATCACTCACACAGTTGTGGAAATGCATGTGTAAGGTGTTATTTATCCTAATACCCAATGAATTAATAAGCTACACGTGTCTGGCTGATTCCAACAGCGCACAGTGTACACAACAAAGGAAACCCAAGGAAAATTATTTATGCCACATTTTTTTCATAATGTCTTGTTCAATAAATGATCATAACTGCAAAATTATTCACTCGATATTTTGTAAATGAGGTGACAAATTATCACTTTATCTGCAATAAATTTGCCCACTTGCTTTAAGTTTTAAGACTTTATATACGATCTATATAGATGTTAAAGGAAATAGCATAACATCACCAGGGTAGGAACTTTTGAATTTGTCAGAAGCCAGATTGGGCACCAAACTACTCTGTATGCAAAGATCATGCGCAACAAACTACAGTAATGTGGGCATATTGCTGGACGAGAGGGTGACGATCTAGAAAAGGTGAATACTACAAGGAGCTATCGAAGGAACACGTTAACGTGGCAGAGACCAAAGCTCCGTTGGACTGACTATAATATTAAGAAGCAAATGGTCTATCTCTTATCTCTGCACATCGCATGTCACAAAATAGACAACGGTGGCGGTGTTAATCAATAGGGTCACAAGAGTCAGCCTAGAATCAGCCATGATCCATTGAACAACGACGAGGAACTTTTTGTGTAAGTTGTATAAAAAGTTGCGTCGCGTTGGCACGAGCCGACCTAAACTAAATAACCAGGACCAACATTCGTTTGAAATGTATTTTAACTTATCTTTTTTTACAATCAATACGAATTGTGAAAGCAAAGTGGTGTAGAGGACGCAAATAACTAACAACTCAAAAACATGGCCTACTTTTTAAAGAGGGATGGTGTGCCCAAAAGTGTATTTTATTGCAATTAGGCTCTGATTCAAAAAGTAACATATGTAAGACAAGGAGACAATATTATATTAGAGAATACAACTTGGTGATTTAATGTCATACAGAAAAAAATATGGTTTGACCTTATTTGCATATAATTAGCATATTATAAAGAAATACATTAAAAAATGTGCTTTTTGTAATTTCCAGCAAAAACTATTATGCTATTATTATTAACACCAAATTTACAGGAAATGAAGTTCCCATCATTGTCAACCATTCTGTCTGAGAAAAAGTTAACGTTTATCTTCACTTTTTGAAAGAAAAGACAAACTCTGTCTTAATTAAGCTTAATTAATGACCAAACTCGTTGAAATCATTAAGGTAAAGATGTGCTTAAAACAATGGATAATAATTTTGCTAGTGTGCTTTCCGAAATATGATTAAAACCATAGGTTGTGGTTGTAACGACCGTTACATGGCGCATGTTGCTAACTTGAGACATTGGTGGTTTGGATTTGCGATCAATATTATCATTTAAGGGGGTCTAGGTTGGTCAGATATTAAAATTCAGTGCTTCGGACAAAAATGAGATATTAGCACAGTAGAAAACTGCTCAGTCTCTGCTTTAAAAAGGATTTTTGTTTGAGGTCAATTGGATTTTCGATTCTGACGTTTCGGTCAATTAAGTTTCGGGTGTCTCAAAAAATCAGTAGTGTTTTGTATACATTTGTATGTAAAAACGCTCACCCTGCGATTTTTTTTGATCAAATGATTGTAACATTTGATCAAATTTATTTATTAAAATATTGAAATAATTAATTGAACATCATAAAACATCAAAATGTCAAGGTCAACGTAATTTCTTATGTATTTCTTTATTTTTCTCACGCGGTGCGGTTAAAAGCCATTAATCTTTAAAAATCAATAAAATGCTAAATAAGTGCGATTTTCACCCAAAATTGCTCAAAATATTTCTAAATTCATGCTCTTCCATAATTGAACAACTATTTTGATCCCAAATGTCGAATTACTTCTTTCTCGCCAATTTTAATATTTTTCAATACGTTTGGCACAATATCTCAAAACTATAAAACACGCAAACTTGCAATATGGGAACAAATGTAACTCAAAAACAAAAGCTCATATAACCATGGGATTTGGACCAGATGTTAAGCATACAAGGGGCTATGAAATCATGAAGCCCGATTTTTAATATCTGTTTTCAAATTTGAATTACGATACAAAATTACCTGATTGGTCGGTTCATGGTTGCCATGGCAATCGTATAAAAAATCCGGCTTCATGGTTTCATGCGCACTATACCGATTCATCATCTACGGTACCCAAGTATGGTGTATATGCAACGCTTCGTTTTCTAGTTACGTTTATTCCCGTGTTTAGCCAATCCAAGGCCTTGCATGGTAACCATGGCAACCAGATTAAATGCCCAAAATTGCTTGATGATACTATTAGGACACTAATCTAGTGCTGATTTTCTCCATTTTTCTTTTAAAGCTGTATTTTTTGAAAATTTTGACCAAAAAGTGCCAAAAATGTGATTTTTTTTCCTTCATTTTTTCCACCACTTTTTTGGCCATTTTTTTTTTAAATTTCAAAAATACAGCTTTAGAAGAAAAAATCGGCACTATATTAGTGTCTTAATAGTATAGGCCTAATCAAGCAATTTTGGGCATTTTTTACTCAACAAATAATTTTGTCCCAAATAAAATAATGTGGTCAAAAAAGTGATCCACACTCACATCCAACACACGCACCCATAGAACCCATAGACTCGGCTCATTCATTCATTCATAACTTTATTTATTGACATTGATATAGCAATACATGTATTACATACCGGGTGGTTCAAAAAAGAGTTGACCCAAGTTCAAAGTAATTTTTCAACCACATTTAAAGGTTCAGAGAATTTGTGTTTACTTAGTCTTAATAAGCAGTAAGTTTTGCAATTATCCTGTAAAGATGGCACGTTTAGCTTGTTTGGTTCTTCAGATATGGTTCATTACAGAAAACATGTACAAAACCGACTTGTCCACGGGAGCGTCATTTAGTCATGTGTCTTAAACAAAGCAGTGCTCTAGTTTCAGAATTGAAAAGCCCGCCCTGACAAAGTATCCCAATCTCTATGCTTATGTGCCATTCACATTCAACAAAGAAACGTAGATACGTATAGGTATAGGTAATGTCAAGCACCAGACAGATGTTTCAGATGTCTCCTTTTTCTTTTTCTCCTATTTTTACAATTTGTGACCAATCGTGCGTAAGTCCACTTTGTGCATTCCAACTCTACTAAAGGACGCTCCCGTGGCCAAGGCAGTTTTGTGCATGCTTTCTGTAATGAACCATATCTGAAGAACCAACCAAGATAAATATACCATTTTATCAGGATAATTTCAAAACTTACTGCTGAAGACTAAGTAAACAGAAATTCTCTGAAACTTTAAATGTGGTTGAAAAATTACCTTGAACTTGGGTCAACTTTCTTTTGAACCACCCGGTACAATAATAAACATTATAGTTAGGCTATAATATAAAAGACCATAAGATTATAAAATATTGCACATAGAATAAAAACATCAAAAATTGAAAACCCCGAACCCGCACACATCAGACAGTCATGTATACTCCACTCAAACTTCAAGTCTTTAGAGAACGAGAATTACCACTTTGTGAGCACCAACGTCTTACAAAGCCCTCCCACACCAAAGCACGCTGCGGTCTAAATATTACATATTACTTCCGAGAGAGCATACTATACATTCAAAAATAGAATTATATACCTGTATCACATCAGAGCACATCGATATAAAACATTAGAGTTCCTTTGATACTGCCTTTGCCTCTTCATCATGACTCTTGCTTTTTGGATCAAGTTATGAATTTGCAGAGTTTATACAAGGTCTTATATAATACAAAGCGTTATCCGTGATTGATTTCTATCTTGGAATTAGAAAGGAAGGGGTGGGGTACGTGAAGACGCGAATTGACTGTGTAATCATCAATGTCTCTATGCAGCAGAAGATACACATGAAATAGTTTTGGAGAAGAACCTTCATTTAATGTTTGGAATACCTTTAGTTTTGGACAAGAACCTTCATTTAATGTTTGTAATACCTTAGTTTTGGACAAGAACCTTCATTTAATGTTTGGAATACCTTTAGTTTTGGACAAGAACCTTCATTTAATGTTTGTAATACCTTAGTTTTGGACAAGAACCTTCATTTAATGTTTGGAATACCTTTAGTTTTGGACAAGAACCTTCATTTAATGTTTGTAACACCTTAGTTTTGGACAAGAACCTTCATTTAATGTTTGGAATACCTTTAGTTTTGGACAAGAACCTTCATTTAATGTTTGTAATACCTTAGTTTTGGACAAGAACCTTCATTTAATGTTTGGAATACCTTAGTTTTGGACAAGAACCTTCATTTAATGTTTGGAATACCTTAGTTTTGGACAAGAACCTTCATTTAATGTTTGTAATACCTTAGTTTTGGACAAGAACCTTTATTTAAGGTTTGTAATACCTTGGTTTTGGACAAGAACCTTCATTTAAGGTTTGTAATACCTTAGTTTTGGACAAGAACCTTCATTTAAGGTTTGTAATACCTTTCGGTGGAAATTGCAAATACTGTCCTTCTACTGTGATCTCAAAGGTGTAACCAAAGAGCAGAAAGTCTAACCGATATTTTTGGTATAATCTCTCAATAAGCTCACTTGACAACGTTTTAAAGGACTGCTTCAATATGTCGTTATGTGAGCTGTTCGTTGCCGCGCTTCCCTCTGTCGAAGGGAACTGCACGAAGCAATCAGCACCAACAGTTTGCAAAATAAATCTGGCATCTATTTCGAGCGTCTCAAAATGGCCGATTATGTCATAATCCATATCGCATGGTGCCACAATCTTATAATTCTCTTTCCAATGCGGATCCTGAAAGTAGTCGTTGTCCAGTATATATTGTACAAAACTGCGAAAATCAGGAATGCCTCTTTGACCGGTTGATGGATACCTCTTCAAAATGCCCTCCCGTAGATGATCGTAATAACCTCTTGCTATGTGTTCTTGTGTTGCACGTGGTCCAACTTTACAATTATATGCTGATAAAAGGCGCGAAAAGGGATGACGAGAAAACATAAACGTTGTGAAATTTTTCCATATATATGACCTGTCTTGTCGCCTGTAGTTCGTTAGTCCAGGCACATGAATCTGGGCCTCGTCTATAGATTTCGATTGACTAAATCGAGATGTTCCGTTGGCCAGATGAGATAAAACCAAGAAAACACGGTCCCAGCTGGTGCCGGCTATCTTAGCAGTTTGCGCGTAAAGTAGATGATAGTCCTCTATCAATAACGACACGGCAGGTTGATGTTGATCAGAATTGTAGGGTGCATAAAACTTGCTGCAAGCGTTACTTAAAGCTTCACGGCGGTTTTGCTGAAGCTTCATCTGTTCCTCTATAAAAGTGTCATCTTGTTTATGTGATGATATGCAGGACAAGATTTCCTGTAAAAATGGAAAGAAAATTATTATAATCAAAACCGGTTCTAAAGGCAAATAGACCTCTCAGGCAAAAGGGTCTATCGGTCGGGTGGGATCTTTTTTATTTTACCAACAAAACCGGGAATTTGGGTTACATTTTCAACAATTTTGAATTAAAATCTTCTTTTTTTTTACAATCGAAATGTTTCTAAATTGTTCACAAAATGTTCAAAAATAATCTAAAAAATGGGTCTGTCGGGTCCGCAGAACTGGGATTCAGCACTTAAAGTGACACAATGTCATGTTGAATTTTTTTCAATTTTAATTTACTTCAGAATTCAAGACGAACATTAAAAATTGCCATTATGTTGTTTCTACTAAAAAAAACCCAGCAAAACTTGATTAAAACAATGTTTTAAATATGTTACAATACCACCAAATGCTGGTTGCGGCTCTACAACCAGCATTTTTGAATCGACGTTTTGAGGGCTGATTTTTCTAGGTGTAAGGTTATAATGTAATACAATTGTAAACATATAATGTACAAATCCCAGTTGTTATCATATATTTTTTGTAATTGAGGGCGCTACCTCCACTACATCTCTTAATGCCCCTTTAAAGGGGTCTTTATTATCTGGAAGAGCCCATTATCAAATATCATTAACTCAAGTGAGTAAAGAGATAAACACAATTCTGAAACGTTTACTGAAATCAATTAAAGGTATATTATGTGATCTTTCCAGGGAACGCCCTCAACATCGAAAAAAAAATTGAAAGAAGATTTTTCTTGCAGATTTACATTTCTGATCATAAATCGTACATACATTCCAAGTTACAGGGCGATACGATTCTTAATTACTTCAAAATCATGGTTTTAGAGTGAAAATAAACTGTCGGATTATCCGACAGTTTATATTTTCACTCCGAAATTCACTCTAAAACCATGATTTTGAGGTCATTAGGAATCGTATCGCTCTGTAACTTGGAATGTATGTACGATTTATGATTAGAAATGTAAATCTGCAGGAAAATCTACTTTCTAAAAAAAATCATGAAATGAGGGCGCTCTCTGGAAAAGACCAATGCCTTTATTCTTACCGTTGGTGTATCATCGGTGACATGTTTATTATGGGGTAAATAATACCTAAAATAGAAAAAAACAAAAATACGCAATATTACTCCTTTTTTCATAGTTAGATTTTGAAAACGGAAAGCTTGTCTACTGAGAAGGTGAATTGGAATCTTTGAGTCGAAACCTTAATGCTATAGATGGGGTGACAGGTGACGTCACACCGGGCATTTGGCCAGCAGTTACCATTGTTCTTTGCCCGGCGGTTTGCGTGCGCATCCTGTTTTGTTTAGGACCCGTGCTTTTAAAACTCGCGCCAAAGCATTATAAAGGGCAATAAGGCATAGCGGACAGTGTTGTGGTCATGTGCTGTTCACTCAAGCATGTATCGACAGTCCAGTCCCTTCGACCGTTGCGTTTGTTGATAAACACTGCTGTCACCCCATCTATAGGAGTGGGCTATGGGTCATTTTATTTTGCTAAGTTATAAGAGATGAGTTTTTGTGTGTTTTAACCGATCTGCTCTTAAAATGAAGGCATTTTTGGTCTGAGATGCGAGGGAAAATATACACGTTTTTCGTGTTTGTGTTTTTCAGGAAATACATGCAAAATATTGAAATGGGGAAATACCGTATAATTTCTCGATGTCTGAATGAATGTCGTAGAGATATGGGAATTCCACTATTCAAAATACCAAGGTATTTTCATACAAGCTAAACATTCTGTAGGCCTGACGGGCCAGACCATTTTGGAGTTATCTGCCATGTTTTTAGATTTGCGGACCAGCGGCAAACATTCGGGTAAAATTGTAATCAGTGTCTGAAGATGCTCGAGCCACGGGATTAAGAATATCAAAGTTATCTCATACATGTCACAAGCTATGTTAAAACATAAAAGTATAGACCCAGCCATTGATTTTATGTATTTCAACGTTTTGGTATGTGCAAAACCCATTTGGACATTTTAAATCAAGATAGCTTGTATGTTATAAAATATCCATATTCTGACAGTTTAGAGAAAAGCCGATTTCTCTCTTTAGCTAGGACCTTCAGAAGACTATAGATACACTTAGCATTACGCAAATCGAAGTTGGTAACGCGGTTCACGTAATTAATTGGACGCCATGCGCCGATTGAATGTATAGCATGCGTCACGTGGCACCACCCCAGTCACGTTGGCACCGTCCCCAGTACAAAATGTTAATAACGTTTCTTTAAATGATATAAAATATTTATGATATGAAACGTGATTTATTAAAGGTATATTTTCCAGGGAACGCCCTCAACATCGGAAAAAATTGAAAGCAGATTTACTTGCAGATTTACATTTCTGATCATAAATCGTGCACATAGGCCTACATTCCAAGTTACAGGGCGATACGATTATTCATTACTTCAAAATCATGGTTTTGGAGTGAAAATAAACTGTCGGGTTAACACATAGTTTATATTGTCACTATAAATTTACTCTAAAACCATGATTTTGAGGTAATTAGGAATCGTATCGCTCTGTAACTTGGAATGTATGTACGATTTATGATCAGAATGTAAATCTGCAAGAATATCTACTTTCTAAAAATAAATCATGAATAGAGGGCGCTCTCTGGAAAAGATAACATAATATGCCTTTAAGCGCATTTCCAAAAACACGATCAATGCGCTTTAAAAAATAACATCAATAAATAGTGTAGGCCTACTTAGTACCTATCTGGTTGCCTCAACCAATATCAGGATCACTAGACCATCAATATAAATCACTTCGACGGGCGGGGGTCCGATACATTGAGCTATGATATATTACGTACTTTATTTGGTTGAATATGCCTTCCATAATATTCTGTGGTATGTTATGATTTTAGTTACTTTACGTTAAGGGAGTGTTCATTATTTACGCCAGGGGGCAATAGAGGATTTCAATGTTTTTGAACCCTTTTTTTCCAAGTCCCCCCAAAATGATCCAACAACACTGAGAACAATTTGGTCACAAAAGGCCTGGATGTTCTTGTCTGGCTCTACATAGTACAGTGTAGGCCTATGCAAATCAAATGAAAATGCATTTTCACAGAATGCGATTAAAGCAAAAATATACACCCTAGGCTAAGTAAGCAATACCTGATCACGCGTATGTATCCCGACCAACTTCCAACATGTCCAATAAACTTCAAACGTTCGTATGTCCCTCGCATGCCTCCCCCTCCTTCTCACCCTTTTCTTTTTCGTTTGTCCCCCAGTGGCGTAACTAGGTTTGATATTGGGGGGCGAGGGCTGGAATTTAACCGACAAGATTGTCTTGACTAAAGTAATGCGAGCGTAGCGCGCACATTTTTTAAACTTTACACTTATTTTGGCTAGGCCTATGATTGAAGTCTATTTTGGCTCTAAACAAAGTTGTACCCAACAATATTGTATTTGGAGGACACATGCGCGCATAGCGCGCTAATTTGTTTACAAATTAAAATTCGTGTTCCCCCTTAGTTAATCAAAAAAATCGTGTTCCCCCTGTCTCTACAGATTTTTTTTCGTAAAAAGCCCCCCTTAATTCCTCAACCCCCCCCCCCCCCCCCCCCCCCTCCGGCGTAAATAATGAACACTCCCTAAGTACAAAATCGTACAAAAACTATTTAAGACATGGTACTGAAATCCTTTTTCCCGACTTACAGTGCTTCTATTTTTCTCCAGACGTGACTCATAACCTGATCAACATGTGCAGCATAGTACGTTACATCACCTAGTGGTTCAGATGAGTTGCCGTTGATGTACAACAAGCACAACAGTATAATTAGAATTGAAGAGAGAAATGACGCACAGAGCAGACGACGTGTAGACATAGCCATCTCTCATCTGCTTCAGATTCACACGTTCCTAATAATTATAAAAGAGATTTGAAAGAAAGAGACACATTTGTAAAGAAATAAGAAACATCAAATTATATCATCTAAAGATTTTAATATATTGCCTTCATTATACATCATGCACAGTATAGAATTGAAGAGGAAAATGACGCACAGAGATGACGGTGTACGTAGAAGTAGCCATCTCTCGTTTGCTTCAGATTCTCTCGTTCCTAACAAAGAAAGGAAGAGAGAAAGAAAGAGACAAATGCAAGATACATTTTTGGACACCTAACTCAATACGTATACGTCTTAACCAGCTTATTTGTAAAGCTTTCAAATGGGAGATAATATGAGGACGTTCTCCAAAATGGTATTCCAGTATGATTTGGCTACGTTTTATTCTACCAGATTTTTCATTCCATAAGAATTAAAATATAGACTCATTTACTTCTTGCAAACTATTATCCGCTGGGTTTGGAAGCATTTGATCGATTTGATAATCTAAAACATTTAACCACGGTTACTCGTCCATACACAGAGAGCGTTTCGACCATTGTAATAGTGATTTTAATAGAATGTGTACTAACGCTGAAACCTAACATTTCGAAAACACCAAGAGACACATTTTAATGGTATAAAAGAAAGAAAGACATTTAAAAGGAACACAGGTTACATGAAATTATTATCATCCCTAAATGCAAAAAAATTGCCTTTTATTTATACAAGCACAGCAGATAATTATAATTGAAGAGAAAAGTGGCGCACAGAGCAGACGACGTGCATTAGCAGCCATTCACACGTTCCTATAAAGACATAAAGAAAGAAAGAAACACATTTTTAAAGGTAAGAACAAAGTGTCGGCAAAATGGGGTAAAAGGTCATGCAGGGGTCATTAGAGGTCAATATGTCTACACCCTTAGCATCTGAAGTCCCCTTACCCAAAGATTATTTTCACCACGTTTGGTTGAGATTGAAATCTGACTTATTTATAAGACTATTAAAGCCGGAGCACTGAATAGGTCGAACCTAACCTAAAAGGCGGCTAACCAAAAGGCCGGGCCAAAAGGGAACATATACATTGTATAGACACCCCCACCCGGCATACAGGCACACATGATATGATCACAAAATCCCTCCTGCTTTTCAAGCCAGGGGATAAAGAAGAATCATGAAATTAAATCATCCCAAAATTGAATTCAATTGCCATTGGTATACGCCATGCACACTACGACAATTAGAATTTAAGAAAAATGACGCACAGAGCAGACGACGTCAGACGTGTACATTAGAAGTACAGGGTGACCCAGAAAATGTTGAACCCAAAAATCACAAATTTAAAAAAAAAAAAAAAAATGAAAATAAATAAATATGGCATTCTGTTTTCAACAGTTATGTAAATAATTTATTCAGCTTTCTGGAGAACTTTAGATTATGTAAATTGGCCTTGCCAAACTAAAGATATACTTGATTGTGTGACAGGGGGTGTTTTCGCCCTTTTGTAAAAGTGAAAAAATTGTAACTTGGTTCAGATATGAAACTTAATTCTGTTCTAAGTATGGTGAGTTAAGTAATCTTTTCTTTTGATCTGTATTTATCAAATTAACATTTTCAAATGAAGTCAAGGGGACTTCAGTTTTTGTTTTCAAAGTCTCTTATAAATTAATAATATTGATTTACATAATAAATGAATATTGATGAGATACTGTGCAGAAATGGTTTCAAACAGGCACTTGTTCTGCTCATGTAGCATGAAACCATTTTTTTTGCACTTCACTTACACTACAAAACAACACTTCTTACAAAATTACACGTATTTTAAGTTTCGTGTGGCCTATTTTTATGATCTAAAAAGTTTCAGAAAGTTAAATGTATGGTGCACATAGCTGGTGAACGAGTTATGCAATATTTTGTTATTTTAATGGTAAAAAGAAATATTGAATTTTGTGATATTTGGGTTCAACATTTTCTGGGTCACCCTGTAGCCATCTCTCGTCTCTTTCAGATTCACACGTTCCTAATAAAGAGGGTAAGAGAGACAGAAAGAAAGAGAGACAAACAGAAAGAGACACATTAATCAAGATAGGAAGATAAAGAAAAAGAAACATGACATTATATCACCCCTAAATTGAATTGAATTGCTATCACAAAAGGACAATTAGAATTGAAGAGAGAAATTACGCACAGAGCTGACAACGTAGACATCTCTCGTTTACAGACCTGATACAAGGACAAACCGGGGGGACAAACGTTTGCACTGTATTTTTTTTATTTATGTCTAGATATATATCGCATACACTATGTTAATCAAAATTAATAACAACATGGCCGCCATAAATTAAAATGGCGACCATTTGATACCTCATTATATATTTTAATTACAGCATTACATATAGGTATTATTTCTTGTCATCTCCGGCTGCATGTGGGGGTTCCATCTACATTATTAAGGACGCACCATTTGATTTTCAGGGGGGGGGGGGCATGGAAGTTGGGTCGGGCGGAATTATTTTTTTCGCCACCGAAGTCGGCGACATTTTCTTTTTTGGCCGCCTTTGGTGTCAATTCTTTTTCTTTTTTTTTGCAAATGCGGCAAAGTTGTTTATTTTAAGTTTTACTACTGTTTTTCTTGAGTTGGGTGAGTCAGATTTTTTTTTTTACTCAGCAGTGGGTCAACTTTTTTCTTCTTTCCTGGTTGGTGGCAAAGGTTTTTCCCCTGGATAGTGGGCAAAGGTGTGTTTTTTCCGAACACTTCCACCCGCCCCCCTGAGTATCTAATGGTGCGTCCCTTAGATCGGAATCGTTGGTATAGTAAAGGGATCGTCGAGGCTCACGGATAGAGGTACACGGAACCAAGCATTCACGACTATAATACAAGTTATGTCATTGTAGATAATTTACATACAAGTACTGATGTATATTGAGTATTTAATTAGAAACGCATAACAGAAGAACTTGAACATAGAACATTGTAGAAGTAGTAGTCAGTATTTTATTCATGTGATGTACTATCCATTATCCACTCTAAGCAAGAGAAGAGTTTCTCTTTTAAAACTAAAAAAAACTAAACTAAACTCTAGAGTTAGTCCAGCTATAATTTGTGCAGTAGGGATCGATAGTGGTAGGATTGATTGATATGTTAATGAGTGTAATGGAAGAGTAAAGATTCACAATAGGGTATTGGATAACACGGAATGCAAGGTCTATATAGTTAGGGAAAGTCAGGGTAGTTGTTATGATGAAACATAGACGGTGGATGGAAGTATTCATGCATAGTAATGAGGAGAGGAAGTAAGGGAATGGTCACACATAGATAGATGTAATTATAATCATAGCATTCAGTATACCACAAGTACTCAGTAAATATTCAAATGTCAAAGGCAGAGATATTCAAATGGTATTAGTACGAGTTTACTTTTTGTTGAAATTTGCAGGGTTGGTACGGACGACAAGCCAAATAATCAAATATTGATATACATACCCCAGCCTTTCTGCCTATTCTGAGTTTCGTTTAATTACACGTTCGGTATACAAATTAAGTCCGCTGATCTTGGATGTTGGATTAGTGTAGTCTCCAAAATATCCCCCAAAAGGGACTGAAGTACGAGTACGGTTTGCTACAAGAAGACATAGGCCGCGGCTCCAGATGAGAAGAATGCTGTTTTAAACTCAATGAATGATTGAGTGATCGATTGTTCAATTTCAGTATATTGACCGGACGTATACGTGACTGTATACAACAACGTTAGATATATGTAATAATGTAATAACATCTCTCTGATACATGTAGGCCTATGCACAACTCCATGTTTGTGTACTATGAATGTTTGTAGCCTACATGTATATTATGAACGCCTGAGACTAGAATATCATAGGGCCTACTATAGTCTCAGATGACCGCACCGTCGGGTAGACGAGTGCCACTGTTGTAAAAGTGTTATGTTCAAACAAATAAATAAAATAAAACTTTGTGTGATCGATTGTTCAATTTCAGAATATTGACCGAAAGTATACGTGACTGTATACGACGACGTTTAATGATTTTAATGATATAGGCCTATTATGCACAACTCAATGTTTTTGTACTTTGTACTTTATTAGTTCACCGCGATCTTTATGATATCTCTCAGCAAACAATTAGTCATCAAGTTGAGACCTGTAGCCTTTATATTATTTCAGATGAGTAATTTTTTTGTCCAGTGATGGAAACTATCTTCGCTGTTGTTATACCGGTGCTGCGTGCAACACGGGGGTGTTTTCGCCCCGGTTTTCGCACACAAAATTAGTTCTCCCAGCACAGAAACCTTTTTTTGTGATGCGAAACTGCACAAAATCCGGGTTTTTGTGCGAGAATATGTCGTGCATTTCGTGTTTAGGCATACAGGTTGTTTTTCATACGAGCACGTATTTTAAAATCAGGTATTATTTCTATACAAAGGCCGCGAATAGCGGGGAATTTTACCAGTTATCAGTTAGTTTCATGTTATAAATGCGTTTGGTATTGCTGTTTATTAGGCGCTATATAAATATGGTTTTATGATTATTTATTGAGCCATTTAATTGGTTTAAAATGTTTAATGAAGGTTTCAAATGGGCTGTGAGACATTTTTTGCAAGAAGGTCAACTTGATATGTCACGCATTAGATGTTGATTTAGCTGTAACTGAAGTAAGAGGCTGAACCCGGGGGTGGGGGGGGGGGGGGGGGCGGTACTCAGATACAAAGTTGTAAATCATTCGCGTGGGTACCAATACGGACAACTTTCTGTGTAGCTTTTTCCCAGTATTGTGAATCACAGATAGGGCCTAATATGTGAATATTTTCAATTTTCAACATTGGATGGGAGATGATAATATAGTATGAACCATCCCCTTGTCAAAATATACCTCCCCCACCTCCCCCAACGCACATCGGTATTTATAAGCGACCCTTTTTTATATCTGACTGGGGGTGAACTATGGGAATGTATTGTGGCACGGGGGGGGGGGGGGGGGGGGGGGGGGGGGGGTGGTTACCTGGAACTCCTTAGTGCAGGACCACCCCCCCCCCCCATAACTACTGACACTATATAGTACCATGGTGGGATTTTTCATATGGTTGTGTGCCTTGAGTTGGGACCGATGGTGTGACATTATGCTAAAAATGGAAAAATCACATGGATTTTGCTTAAAACATTTTTAGCATTAAGGGGGGACTTAAGGAAGTTTTTTATTTGATTTTTTGAATTTTGTGAGTGCTGTCATTATTGAACTATTAATCAAATGCATATAAAAGTATACATTTTTGGAAAGGAAATGGATCAGAGAATCCAAATTTGTTTGGCGTCAATTTTGACAAAATAATATGATTTCTTTTCTTCTCTTTCCAGCCCGTTTATAGGGACTTTTTTATTTTATGACATACACAGAGAAAACGATGTACAAAATATCGCTGTTCAATTTCGGTTGTACACTTTTTCAAACAACAGATGTGTAAAAGTTATACATCGTTGTTTAAAGAAGACAACATTTTTTTAAACAGGTGTTGTTTACAGTATAAAGAACGCCGTTCACATCAATACAAAGTGATCTTGAACAACGTTGTTTACTTGTGACGTCACAAGTCACGTGTCACAATGATTCGTTTGCGATATGCTTCAAATTAATGGCCGCCGTATTTCATTCGGTAAACAAATTTCGATTTTAAATCATAATTTTAAAGATTTTGCTGACAAGATGGGGAAATACAATCAAGAAAATAATGAAATATGATGACCAAAGAACCGATATAGTTTGATGATAGACGGCGAAGATGGATATTTTTTGCAAAAATATAATTTTAATTTCGCGATTTTGCTCCACAGACAGAAGGCATCCGAATTCGACAGTTCTGCCGTTCTGTCTGTGTACTTCAACACAAGAAATTCAAGTCTTCAAATCGTGCTGGAATTTTAAACAACTACCATTAAACAACCCTGTTTTTTTAACAACCATCATTTAAACAACCCTGCAGTTTTAAACAACCACCATTAAACAACCCTGGTTATTTAAACAGGCCAATTTCATCCATGAGGATTGAACAACTTTCTTTGAACAACCCAAGATGATTGAACAACTTTCTTTGAACAACCCAAGATGATTGAACAACTTTCTTTGAACAACCCATGAGGATTGAACAACTTTTTTTAAACAACCCTTGAAAATTGAACAACAATTTTTAAACAACACCAATTGTGTAAAATCTGATTTTAAACATGTTGTTTAAAAAGTTAAACAACTAGGTGTTTAAAACTTTAAACAACCCCAGATGTTTAATATTTTGAGCAACATGTTGCTCAGCTCACCCGTTAAACAGCAGTTGTTCACTTTATTAAACATGTTGTTCACTTTTTTTTTTACTGTGTACAACAATAAATCAACAAAATACAAAAATAACACTACACAAAATACATCAAATACAGACAAGGCATCCGGCATCAACATTCAGACGCCACAAGTGCCAGACAAAGTTTTACTATTATATAGGCACAGAATGCTATTTTTGTTTTAAAGAAAACATTATGAAAACAATATTATGAAAACAATATCCCCATCTTTTGTTATGGGATGCCATTCTATTATTCCTTTCTGCAATAACTTTCTCAGATTTGTCAGTCATTTTCACCAATGCTTTAAAGACATAAATACTAAGTTTCTTTTCTTCAACTCTGCATCTATAAATATAACGTTTGCCAAAAGAATGATTATATTTTTGAAAAAGTCGAAATCTTCATTAAATAAGCCAAAACATATATTCTGATAGTTAACATACTTAGCCCAGTATTCATCCATGTACTAAGATTGCTCCAAAAATCTTTTGTTACATTACACTCCTACATGAGATGTTTTACAGTTTCTCTTTTCACTTTGCAGAAACTACATATACCTGTTTCTATTAAACCAATCCTAAACAAAAAATAGTTTGTTGGTAGAATATTATGAATATAACGAAACTGAAACTATCTTGTATATGAGTCCAAACAGCATTTAAAAGCTAATGAGTACACTTCCTTCCAGTCATTAATTGGCTGTGACAAATCAATATCAAATTGAGCCTTGCCTTCCCAGTACTGCTTCGCATTTGGTATTACATGGTACCTTATCTTTTCATAGGCAAATTTACAGACTCTTTTTGTTAATAAAATATCCGTTATCAGCTGTTCATTCCTCTCATAATTACCAGTCAAAGTAAATAACTTAGAACGTGACTCCTTTAAATTCTTATTGATACTCTGAACAATTCCAAAATATTCAACAAAATTAGTTTTCACAGCATGATACTTCTTCTTCAATTCCCATGAAACTCATCAAATGGTCAGATTCAATTAAATCTGATAAAAAACTAATATTACTGTTACTCCAATTATGAGAAAATCACAAAATTCACGTTTTTACCAAATTTTTTTTTAACAAAGCTTTAAAAATAATTTTGAGTAAAAAATGCCCAAATCACTTTATGATTAGAAATAATAGGCATATACGACGGGTATTAAACAAATTATAAATATTTTAACCAGGTTCGCCGTCGTGGGTAGACTTTATGATGATGTAAAGACACTAATGAAGGGACAATTTTTTTTAAAAACCTAATCTAATATTGTTGGAAATTTTGACCAAAAAGTGCCAAAAAAAACGTGAACAAATGGATTTTTTTTAATTTTTACACTTTTTAGTCAAAATTTCAAAAAAATATTGGATTAGGTTTAAAAAAAAAAAAAAAATCGTCCCTTCATTAGGGTCTTTATATCATTATCAAGTGATTTGGGCATTTTTTACTCAAAATTTAGTCCAAATTTCAAAAAAATCTTGGATTAGGTTTAAAAAATCAAAAAAAATCATTAGTGTCTTTATATCATTATCAAGTGATTTGGGCATTTTTTACTCAAAATTACGTTTGTTAGCTTTGTTCAAAAAAATTGGTCAAAATTGATGCCAAATTTGGATTCTCTGATCCATTTCCTTTCCATAAAAGTATACTTTTATATACATTTGAGTCATAGTTCAATCATTACAGCACTCACAATATTCAACAAAAAACTTCCTTTTAAGGACTTAAAAGTCCCCCCTTAAAACTATACATAGGAGTATAAGGAAAGTATACATTTCCTGAAAGCATACACATTTCCAAATCTCACAATGTCAATAGGTCATTATGCAGGGTGGGTAGACAATGTATAGGGTGCAAACATGAAGAAATTGACTAAATACAACATTTTCACTGGCCATTTTCATACATTTGAAGATAAAATTATAATTTATTAAGCTGCATAATTCAAACAAAAGTTTACACTATTATTACAAAGAAAAATGTTGCCACCTTTGTCTTGAGTTATAAAGGATACCTTATACAGGGTGGTCAAAATGTGTAACAATATAAGTATGTGAAAACGTATTTCCTAAATAAAGTTAACCGTTATCATAATTTAGTGTCATAATACATTTTAAATTGACGTCTTGTAATAATATTGCACCAAACACGCTATAAAAAAAGCATATGACCAATAATCACAATGTTATACGGGGTGTAACAAGCGAAATGCACATGTATGTATAGATGAGGTGACCTATGATGTCATGTATTTACAAATGGGACACCCTCTGTTGTTTCCCTCCAGGCAGAATATACAGTAAAGTTAATGAAGACAACATGAAATATCTTTCTAATGAATTGTAAAACTCATTTAGTTTTAGTTTTTTGTGTGAAATGCGATAGCTTATAGCATTCCTAAGCAAGTTAAAGACAGTTTTAATAACAATTTGCTGTGACACCACAATCTAGTTAGAAAACCTGATCTGGCCTATGTAAACTATAGCCTAGGAACTCTTGCCCGGTGTGTTTTGTCTCAAACCAACAGAGGGCGTCCTAAATGTCAACACATGTCACCTCATCTATATATCGCGGGATATATCGTGTCCAGTCAATCTACACTTTTCACTTTCTGCTTCTATTTTGATGAAAGTAATGATCATGAAATGATATAAAATACACATGAAATTATCATTTTACAATTAGAAATGTTACATAAATATACTACATACTAAATTCAATATGGCCAATAATAACATCATACAGGGTGTTACAAAATAAAGCACATGCGATCTAACGGAGCGCTCATTTCTGAAAACAATATATATTTTCTTCAGTTCGTACAATTTTGACTATGGGTAAAAACAATTTAGTATTCGGTTATTGTGCAAGATGCAATGTAAATACTTTTGTGTTTGTGTCCAATACATACCACATATTTTCAGGGTGACTAAAACCAAATAAATTGTGTATGTCTAACCTATCACAACTTATGTGTTTCTTTCAGGAGCTCAATAAACATATGCCATCCAAGCATGTTGGGAATTCACAATGGGCTATTCCAGATAATAATGACCCCCCCTACAGGGGACAATTTTTTTAAATTATTTTTTAGTCCGGAATTATATGACTCCCTGTATGAAAATGATGGAATTCCAGATCAAACTTTAAAAAAGTATGGAATTCCAGATCAAACTTTAAAAAAAGTATGGAATTCCAGATCAAACTTGAAAGAAAAAAATGGAATTCCAGATCAAACTTCAAAAAAGTATGGAATTGGTGGGCAAAAGGTCCGGAATTCCGATAGGGGGGCGGTCTAAATTGTGAAAAAGTCTAGAATTCCATGTGCCAAAAAGGTATGGAATTCCATTGAAGAATTGGTGGGGAAAAAAGTCTGGAATTCCGATGTCCTCTATAATAGGGGGGGGGGGGGGCATTATTATCTGGAATAGCCCAATTCAAGAAACATGAACAGTACATAGTATGTCTTCATGTGCTTTATGCTGTGTAAGCTCAATACCAAAGCTAAATATGCTGTCCTTTGTAATAACTGCTGATTTATCAGAAACGGCTTTATACGTAATGTGCAGTCATTTGAATGGGTCTGAACATGTTTACAATAGTACCCACGTACAGTTTTGGTACCTTTGGGGGTAAGCATTGCCATAATCGTCATTTGAATCGTCTTCTGTAACTTCTATTCCTTTAGAGGTCACATGGAAGAGTAAGTAATCTCAAATTGAGGTATAATCCGTTCTTATAGCAATGACTGATTCCTGGATAATGACAGCATTTATCCAGTCATTGGATTCATCGTAATCCCGGGGGGGGGGGGGGGGGGGGGGGTACTCACGTATGTAAGGCATACGGGGACGTGCCGCTCCAGTGGGTCGTTTTTTCACGAGACATCCTTAGCCATGGGTAGGCTTTTCAGTGAAAAATCCTTAGACATGGGTCCTGTTTTCGCGATTTTCGCAAAAATTTGCCAAAATTAGGTATATTTTCGCGAAAAATCACCCTTAGAAATGGGTGTGGGTTTTGAATCTCCAGCGGCACACCCCCGACCAAACCAAATCCGAGTACCCCCCCGGGATCGTAATCTTCATTCGTCATGTTCGTTGTATCCATAGCTTCATTGAGTTCCTTATCTTAACTACACTGTTAGAAATTACTGTAAAATGTACAGTAAAATACTGTAAAAAAGGTTAAAAAGTGACAGTATTTAGCTGTAATTTGGAAATACAGCAAAATACTGTATTTCTTATGTTCCATTTTCCAGGCCTATTATGACTAAATTTAAAACTGCAGCTCTTATTCAAGTGTTAGAGCATATCAACATCATAAATACACTATTATGAATTGTCAATTATACGATTAAGTACTACATTTTACAGTAACAAAACACTGTACATTTTACGGTAAAAAGCTGGCAGCAAGGATGCCAACTTTTTACCGTAAAAATACAACTTTTACAGGTTTTTCCTGTATATTTTTACAACAAACTGTCAGCTTTTACAGTTACGCAGTAAATTTTACAGTTACGCAACGTAAAAAAGAAGGTCTACATTGGTGGACAGGCTTACTAAGTTGGGGCGGTCGCCAGTGCTTTTTTATTCTCTACACATTCCCAAGCTCTGTATTAACTCCACAAATAAAGTGTTTTTATTGAATTATTTTTTACAGTACATGTATACTGTAAATTTTACGGTAAAAAGTTGGCATCCTTGCTGCCAGCTTTTTACCGTAAATTTACAGTTTTTTTCTAACAGTGTATCACAACTGAAAACTGCAGCTTTCATGGGTGAAACATATTCATTATTTTTACATTCATTGTCTCCTAGTATACAAGAAATGCAATAACAACTTAGTTCATTTACCAGTAATTTGCCTTGCATATTGACAGAGCGAACAGCATGTAATTGACGAGTGCCAGGAATAGTGTTGACATTTATTAGACCTCTTTCCCTGTTGACATCTTCTTTGGGCGCAAAAACGTCTGGCTACTTTATGTACAACTTTACTTAATTCCTGTTCTGCAAATGTGTACAATTGTTGTGCAGATGTAATTATTACATCAGTATTGTTTCTTACTGTCGCTCTTCGGGCAGCAGTTTTAAGATATCCAGCAGCACTACTAGCCACCCTTTCCATGTCCCGATCCGCTATGATTATATCCAAAAATGTATTCTTACTCTTATATTGTGCGGCGCACCCATCCGTTCTTTGATGAATATGAGTGAAATGGCAACCCATTTCCTTTAGTTTTGGAATGATAACGTGTTTTAAATTTTGTTGGACAAAGTGGTAGTAGTGATGTAAATCGTCTGAGTTTAGCCAGTATTCCTTAATATGCGTATCTTCTGAATTATCCTCCTTTTAAACTGGACGCCACACAATACAGGAGTGAATGGTCATTTGCGTGTGAGACCAATGCAATGATTGGGGTCCTTCTTGTATTAAAGATAGCAGTCTATAGCTGTATGATCAGAGGGAAGGTTTTGGATAAGGGCTTGCCATTGTGTTCTCTGCCATTGGCAACAAACAGATGTTAAGAAAAACCTTGTAGCTCTCGAAGAATGTGTTCAATTAGCTCTTTGGGACTTGTTTTCTTTTGAACAATATCAAGATGTTTTATGATTTACCATCTCTGTTTGTATGCTCAATGTACTCAAAGTTGTACCATGTCACCTTAGCATGATTATTGTCATCCATTTCACCAGGACAGAAGTTTAGACATTTTGGACCATCGCTGCACTCCTGCTTGATACATTTTGACTCATGAACAACATGTCCATCTTTGTTGGTACACAGTGTAGCCCGAACAAAGTCTTATACATTGTTATATATCATGCACTGGCACTTTTGCTTTTGTCTATAATACATTAGGGCCCGGAACGCTTTCTTCACTGTGACACAACGTTGACAGCAACATTGTTCAAGATCACGTGGTGTGGCAGGTTTTACATAGAAGGGCTTGCAACGTCTGAATGTAGTTTCACATATTTTTATTTCAGGGTTTTAAAGTCTGAATTCACTGTAGGCCTCCCTGTAAGCAGGGGCGGACTGGAACCTGAAAGCGAAACATTATTAAAGCGGCCCTTTTTGACTATGGCAGCGTAGCGAGTGGGGGGGGGGGGGACAAATTTTGGTCCAAAACGGCCCGAAAAAATGCTCTACACAATGGGAAAGGGGGGAGTTTTCAGAAAACTTTGTGAGTAACCGGCCCTGAGAGGCCCAGAACCAAGCGGCCCATGTGGCGATCGCCACAACAACGCAACAGTGGCCAGTCCGCACCTGCCTGTAAGTTGTTGTCATTATGTGACAGGTGTGATTCAAGTATTCATTTTTGCCAATGCGTTTTCTCACAGGTCGTTTAGTATCAGTAGATGTTCTGCTGCTAGCCTCATTCTGCCACTATAAGGCAATGTCCTTATTCCATGTATCAGGCACCCTCTGTCCTCTTGTCTTACGTTTTACATCAAATAATGCTGCCTGTTCGCCACTTATTATTTGTTCACGTATTTTACCTTCTTGACAATTTTTGCAGTTTTTGGGTGCAAAAAGTGACCTAGCAGCAGCCTTGACTTTTCTTGCGCCGTACACATTTGGTTTAATACTAGATACAGTTCCTTGGCGAAAACGCATGGCTTCTGTGTTTTTCTTGGTTTTTGTTGCTTGCATAACCATTTGCAAATCATTAAACATGGCACTTTCCAGTTTTTGTTTTTCTTTCTCTTCCTTAGATAGCACAACTTTTCTTTTCTCTAGAATTTTTCTGGTTGATGGTGAGTGGTGACGACATTAAATACTCAGCAAAATCAGATTTTGATCTTGGACTTGGATTTCCATCCTCTACCTTCTTTGAGAGCTTGCTCGGTTTTCGACTTTTTCTCTTTCTATTTTTGGCACTTGATGGTGTTCGTCCATCTGAAAATTGTTCATCGCATTCGCGTGTGTGACGTACAAACGTGGCTTTGCGTTGCAGTCGAAGCAAACCTATTGGCCCGTGACCTTTCTTGATGAAGCTTGATATGGGGCTTTAAGTTATTAGTAGGAGCCCCAGACCTCAAATTGACGGGTTGACCCCTGACCTCCTAACATACTCCTAATTTTATTATTTACTGGCAGGGATACACCTAGTTAACAATGATTAATTGTCCTGCTCCTGTTTAACTCTTGCGAAATCCGAATATTACAACATCATTACACCACCCTTTAAAAAGACGTTTTTCAGCTTTTTAATACACATCATAGGGGTAGGGGTAATACTATACGTCATATCTACTGTATCAAGCGGGAAAACTATCTGACGTCAAATCATATTTTGAAGAATGGTACATACGCCAAAACTAGTGAACCTTGTCTTGGGTTTTATATCATGGTCAGGGTCAAATGACAGTTAACATCACGCTAAAAATACAGACCAAGCATAATGTAGACATATTTTTGTATTACCAATACTTTCTTTTTTATGTATAAGGTTCATATCATGTTATAATATAGCATAGTGATACCATAGTTATGTTCAACTCATATTACCAATCATTCATAAACACATAATCATTCTTAGTAACTGTCACTGATAAAACATGATAATAATTCAATTATAAATATGATTATACGCTATTCATATTGTTATTAACGTTTGGCTCGTTTAAATTTGAACATTTTTGAAGACTCTTTATGACTGCTAAATTGTTGTCTGACAATAGGGTAAATGGAAAACTATCCACATTTCCAAAATCACACTAAGATCTTTACTCAATAACATAGACTGAACAGTTACACTTAACCCCTGATAGGTTCGAATAGTCTAATGGGATCCAGGCTTTGTGTACGGTTTCAATATTTTATGTATATAAACAACATAGTACATATCAGTATAATCAAAATATACATGGTGCTGGTACATTATTCTAGCACCAGGAAGATCATTGAGAGGAATCATTTAGGAAGATATTCTCAACCAGATGTTAACATAAGTCTAAGATATGGAGATACATCATGCACATATCATGTTTGACTATATATTCAATATCTGTAATTATAACTGCAGGAATTATATGACATTCCTTAGGATAAAAGAGTACTTTACGTACGTTTTTTACACATGCACCCTCTGAGACATTTGCCCTTAGGGCAATTAATTGCATTTGAGTTTGTGTTTTACTGACTCAGGTTTGGAAGGTTTCGTCATTGGCGTTGCTACTAAACAATCATTCTTGACTTTTTGCCAAAAGAGCATGGGTTTGGTAGTTGTGGACTCTCTTCTGCAGCTCGCTTCCAGAAAGCAAGTTGATGGAGACTACGAAGAACATGCAACTTAAGGCATCCTCAGTTGGTGGAAGTGTACGAATATCACCCTTCCTTGTTGCAAACATGTGGGCACGTTCTCTATTCAATGAATCATGATTGTTACCGTTGCTATCTTTAAGGCTACGGCCTGGTGTTCCATACTCCAGAAGCGGGGCGAGAGAATGTGCACTTTCTAAGGCTGCTTTAAGGGCACTAATTCGCTTACCTCTTCGAAAAGAATAAGAAACGGTATCACAACCATTCAAGGTGTATGCACTCTGAAGAATTGATGTAATGTGTGGGCTATATACTTGGCTTGTAGATTGCCGGCAATGGAGTGACAATTAAGGCAAGTAAACGTTTGTATTTGCCTTATGTATTCAGAGCTCTTAAAAACAAGCGATCCATGTGCTGAAGTAAATGTCTATCATAATAATGTCGGAATCAGTTGTTTCGATGACAACTCGTGAGTATCCTAAGGTTTCGACACACTACTTTTTACGTGTGCAAATATTCGTGTATCTGCCTCCTCGTACATGACATATTTGGAAGACTTTCCAAAGACTCGGAGAAAAGGAGAGTAGCTGGTCCTGACGATAGACCTCCCAGCATGACACTACAGTTTTCAGGTAACGTTGCATGTTTTTTGTCCATGTATTACAGAGATATTGGAGAAGATTCTCTTTATTGACAGAATTGGCTACAAATCATTTCTACTGTGGTATGACAAGTTTATCACGGAGCTCATAGATTCTTGTTTTTGTCATACATTTTCCCCTTCGTTGTCTTTCTTCATATTTGAGGCTCTCATGCGGATGAACGTCATATCTATCCCCGGTAAATTGTATAAGATCGCATCCAGGTGGGCTTATGGGTAGAAGTTTCACCATGTATGGTACTTAGCTCGGAGAAATCCCTGCTGTCCATATACTGGAATCTTTTGATAAATGCCATAGCATCGATAATAACGCTGGTCTTGATAGCAGATCTAGGTAATTTATCCTGTTCTGTCCAGCCGTCGCCCAATTTATCTTTCATATTGCAAGGATTTAATCTGCTTTCCCTTTACGCTTGACGTACCCAAGCCATAAGGGTATTTCTCATCTGGTTCAAACGGAGAGCTTGGGTATGGTGTCCACTCGTAAGAAAACAGATCCAGCTTGTCACGTTCTTCCAATTTGTTTGCAAAATACAAATTCCTTAGCACAGCACTTTCTTCTTCTTAGGCTATCTTTGTTTTTATTGCAGGTGTATAACAACCTTTTTACACTCACCGAATGTGTGTATGCGCTCTGTCTAGCCTGAACATGCTGAACAAGATCCAATGACAATGACACTTGGCCTTCGAATTTAAAGGGATTGATCATCTTGGATTTGATTAGTTGCAGGATTTCACATATCGCACTGACATCCTTAGCAGCAGAACTTGTTTCATGCTTTGATGAATCGTCACTCTTTATATGGGCCATTTCTTTGGTTTGTCTCGATACAGGCATTGCTTGAAGGTATTTCTATTTTGTAGAGGGTTGATTGGTTATACCATGGAACATTTTTGTTTTCGCCTCCTTGTGTGTCTGTTCGAGAGCCATGTCAGACCACACGCCATTGAAAACCTTGTTATTCTGTTTGATGGTGAAATTCCCATTGCTGAACTCTTGTTCTACTGCATCGGGCAAACGATCCATTGCTGCTACAATCTTGGAAAAAAGTCCTTGGAACGCGAACGCTGAGCTGAGCACACGTGCTGGGTATTGTGTGCATGTATTGATACTTAGTGTCGTCTGTTATAAACGGAAATTGTTCAAATGAGATTTTTACTTCCCCACCCCCCATCGATCAATGTTGGGACACTCTGGCAAGCTGCAGGAGCCACTGGCCTTGGTCAACATTGTACGGGGGAGTGGGGGTGACACTTGTCCGTTAATCACACGCAAGTGTTCCAAGACTTTTTTCCAGGATTGTATAAGAGGAATGCAAAATATTTGATCTAAATTTGGTTTTTCTGTCATAAATCAAAAACCGAATGTCGTATGAATCTCATATTACACACGATTTGAGTAAACAATAGGGGCATCACAAATATAATAAAAATGATGACAGGGAATTAATTTTATTTAGGGAGTGGTCACTGAAAACAATTATGTATGTCATATTTAACTACAATTTGACCCGTTTCTTGATGATCCCGCGCGTAATAATCTGATGTTTATAAATCAATAAATCAAAAGTATAAAGCTCTTGCTGAGAAATTAACATGTTTATACTTTTAATAATGTTATCACATTGCCTATTTGTTTGTTATTTGAAATATGAAACTATACATTTACACTTTCCACGCGACAGGTGTCTGCAGACGACAATCCAAAATTGCACAAAATGTTTCAAAAACGTCAAAATTATTGAATGTCATTTTACCAATATTTGGAATCACCTTATGAAATGCATTCAAATAAGTACAAACGTGCCTATTATTAGTTCAGTTATCCTTGAGATAGACATAAAAGTTAGACAAATCTGTTTTGTACCGTGGTTAAACCAATAGCCGCGTTGAAAGTGTTAACATTTGCCGAGCAGTAAACGTTTATTTGCAATACTATTCCTATCTATTGAAGATAGCTCATAACAGAAAAAAGGAAAAAAGCCACGCCATGAAAGCGACTCGAACCAACGCCAAGCAGGCTATGAACAGATAAAGGGTGCCAACGAACGCTCCTATCCACTCGGCCAAGCGGTCAGTGCTTACACAAGCGTGGATTTGTTTTATTATACATGTTATAGTAATGCATTATTGCAAAGTGTCACACACTTTACAACAGTTTACCATCAGTTTACCATTGGGACATTTTGCTAAAAATAGGCAATTAAACGGTTTTTTCATACTGCCTTTGAGTTATCAAGATATGCATATGTGTTAGCTATACCAATCATGCATGTTGTAACTCCGAAATATAAGCCGCATTGGTCACATCTACGCATTTTGATAACAGTTTACCATTTAAAATGAAAACAAAATATGTATAATAATATTATACTATAGAAACGACGGTAAAGTGTTCAATGAACACGCGTTTCAAGGCAACACTTTACCATACACTTTACCATCCACTTTACCATTACGGTCTCAACTCGTCTGATGATTTCTTTGTGAATAAAGCTAAATTCATTTATCGCAGCGCTATTTTAATCAATAAATACAATAAAATATACTACTTAAAAGGTTTATTTATGTATTCACGTATATTATATATTACTTAAATGGTTTATGTATTCACTTATTTAGTTGTTTGGGTTGTTTTTGAGGATGAGATTGAACTGAAGGCCTATGGATAATATTATCGTCGTGCTTACTCATCTGACTCATTAGCTCAGTTGACTAGAGCGCTGGTCTATAACCATCCAGAGGTCCCAGGTTCAAATCCTGGATGTGCAATTTCTTTTACTGACTATCATTTATAATTTGTGGAGTAAGAAGAAACATTTACTCATCATCCAACCATGTCCAACTATTGTTTTTCCAATTATTTTCAAATATTTCCAAAAAATAAATGCCGACAGTTTTGAAAAAAAAATGTGTAAGAAAAAAGAGTAATATTTGAAAAATCCATAAAATAAGGGTTTGTGAACAACGTGTCGGGAAAAAATACCAGCAATTTCAAAATGTTCAAAATAAATTCCAAAAACTGTAGGCAAAAACACCCTTTGACAATTTGAGCCAAAAAATGTTGGTTAATATTAATATGTGGAAATGTAGAACTAAATCCAAATGTAGTTTTTCAAAAATTCTTTTGAATAAAAACAGCCCAAAAAGTGTACGTATAGGCCTATGAACATTCGAGCAGAAAAAAAAGTGTTTTGAAAAAAGGTGTTTTTCTTGCATTTTTTCTTGGTGATTATTGGGCCGGGGGATTCATCGTCCCTTTGCAACACAAGTGATGCAAAACAACGACCGCAAATAAAAAAATACATAATAACAGATGGGCATAGAATAATGAGCATCTATTATTATATTACAACCCGTTAATGCAATACGAAAGATAGCTGTCGAATCTGTCAAACAGAAGTTACTGCTATCTACTGAAGATAGTTATTTACAAGTAGGCCTAAGTTGTTTTACAATTATTTGTGTTACTTTCAACCCTATATATAGATTCCGTTACTTTTAGATACTCTTTTGCATATCTAACAATACATGAATAACTCTCGTAGGAGTATCTGAAAACGCCACATTATGCATTGCAATAATGGCCAATTATTATACATCTTCGAAATGCATTAGTTAGTATAGGGAATTAGTTTCACCGAACGTTCCCGTATTAAATGAATGTCTTTATTAAAAAAATACTGGGGATGCCAAGCCTTATAATGGTCCCCTGCCAAATACTGTGCAATTTGAGATACATGTGACATTTAGTTTTTGAGATGTGATAGAAAAACCAAATTTAGATGATTTTTTTTGCAATCTGCGTATACAATCTTGGAAAAAAGTCCTTGGAACGCGAACGCTGAGCTGAGCACACGTGCTGGGTATTGTGTGCATGTATTGATACTTAGTGTCGTCTGTTATAAACGGAAATTGTTCAAATGAGATTTTAACTTCCCCACCCCCCATCGATCAATGTTGGGACACTCTGGCAAGCTGCAGGAGCCACTGGCCTTGGTCAACATTGTACGGGGGAGTGGGGGTGACACTTGTCCGTTAATCACACGCAAGTGTTCCAAGACTTTTTTCCAGGATTGTATAAGAGGAATGCAAAATATTTGATCTAAATTTGGTTTTTCTGTCATAAATCAAAAACCGAATGTCGTATGAATCTCATATTACACACGATTTGAGTAAACAATAGGGGCATCACAAATATAATAAAAATGATGACAGGGAATTAATTTTATTTAGGGAGTGGTCACTGAAAACAATTATGTATGTCATATTTAACTACAATTTGACCCGTTTCTTGATGATCCCGCGCGTAATAATCTGATGTTTATAAATCAATAAATCAAAAGTATAAAGCTCTTGCTGAGAAATTAACATGTTTATACTTTTAATAATGTTATCACATTGCCTATTTGTTTGTTATTTGAAATATGAAACTATACATTTACACTTTCCACGCGACAGGTGTCTGCAGACGACAATCCAAAATTGCACAAAATGTTTCAAAAACGTCAAAATTATTGAATGTCATTTTACCAATATTTGGAATCACCTTATGAAATGCATTCAAATAAGTACAAACGTGCCTATTATTAGTTCAGTTATCCTTGAGATAGACATAAAAGTTAGACAAATCTGTTTTGTACCGTGGTTAAACCAATAGCCGCGTTGAAAGTGTTAACATTTGCCGAGCAGTAAACGTTTATTTGCAATACTATTCCTATCTATTGAAGATAGCTCATAACAGAAAAAAGGAAAAAAGCCACGCCATGAAAGCGACTCGAACCAACGCCAAGCAGGCTATGAACAGATAAAGGGTGCCAACGAACGCTCCTATCCACTCGGCCAAGCGGTCAGTGCTTACACAAGCGTGGATTTGTTTTATTATACATGTTATAGTAATGCATTATTGCAAAGTGTCACACACTTTACAACAGTTTACCATCAGTTTACCATTGGGACATTTTGCTAAAAATAGGCAATTAAACGGTTTTTTCATACTGCCTTTGAGTTATCAAGATATGCATATGTGTTAGCTATACCAATCATGCATGTTGTAACTCCGAAATATAAGCCGCATTGGTCACATCTACGCATTTTGATAACAGTTTACCATTTAAAATGAAAACAAAATATGTATAATAATATTATACTATAGAAACGACGGTAAAGTGTTCAATGAACACGCGTTTCAAGGCAACACTTTACCATACACTTTACCATCCACTTTACCATTACGGTCTCAACTCGTCTGATGATTTCTTTGTGAATAAAGCTAAATTCATTTATCGCAGCGCTATTTTAATCAATAAATACAATAAAATATACTACTTAAAAGGTTTATTTATGTATTCACGTATATTATATATTACTTAAATGGTTTATGTATTCACTTATTTAGTTGTTTGGGTTGTTTTTGAGGATGAGATTGAACTGAAGGCCTATGGATAATATTATCGTCGTGCTTACTCATCTGACTCATTAGCTCAGTTGACTAGAGCGCTGGTCTATAACCATCCAGAGGTCCCAGGTTCAAATCCTGGATGTGCAATTTCTTTTACTGACTATCATTTATAATTTGTGGAGTAAGAAGAAACATTTACTCATCATCCAACCATGTCCAACTATTGTTTTTCCAATTATTTTCAAATATTTCCAAAAAATAAATGCCGACAGTTTTGAAAAAAAAATGTGTAAGAAAAAAGAGTAATATTTGAAAAATCCATAAAATAAGGGTTTGTGAACAACGTGTCGGGAAAAAATACCAGCAATTTCAAAATGTTCAAAATAAATTCCAAAAACTGTAGGCAAAAACACCCTTTGACAATTTGAGCCAAAAAATGTTGGTTAATATTAATATGTGGAAATGTAGAACTAAATCCAAATGTAGTTTTTCAAAAATTCTTTTGAATAAAAACAGCCCAAAAAGTGTACGTATAGGCCTATGAACATTCGAGCAGAAAAAAAAGTGTTTTGAAAAAAGGTGTTTTTCTTGCATTTTTTCTTGGTGATTATTGGGCCGGGGGATTCATCGTCCCTTTGCAACACAAGTGATGCAAAACAACGACCGCAAATAAAAAAATACATAATAACAGATGGGCATAGAATAATGAGCATCTATTATTATATTACAACCCGTTAATGCAATACGAAAGATAGCTGTCGAATCTGTCAAACAGAAGTTACTGCTATCTACTGAAGATAGTTATTTACAAGTAGGCCTAAGTTGTTTTACAATTATTTGTGTTACTTTCAACCCTATATATAGATTCCGTTACTTTTAGATACTCTTTTGCATATCTAACAATACATGAATAACTCTCGTAGGAGTATCTGAAAACGCCACATTATGCATTGCAATAATGGCCAATTATTATACATCTTCGAAATGCATTAGTTAGTATAGGGAATTAGTTTCACCGAACGTTCCCGTATTAAATGAATGTCTTTATTAAAAAAATACTGGGGATGCCAAGCCTTATAATGGTCCCCTGCCAAATACTGTGCAATTTGAGATACATGTGACATTTAGTTTTTGAGATGTGATAGAAAAACCAAATTTAGATGATTTTTTTTGCAATCTGCGTATACAATCTTGGAAAAAAGTCCTTGGAACGCGAACGCTGAGCTGAGCACACGTGCTGGGTATTGTGTGCATGTATTGATACTTAGTGTCGTCTGTTATAAACGGAAATTGTTCAAATGAGATTTTAACTTCCCCACCCCCCATCGATCAATGTTGGGACACTCTGGCAAGCTGCAGGAGCCACTGGCCTTGGTCAACATTGTACGGGGGAGTGGGGGTGACACTTGTCCGTTAATCACACGCAAGTGTTCCAAGACTTTTTTCCAGGATTGTATAAGAGGAATGCAAAATATTTGATCTAAATTTGGTTTTTCTGTCATAAATCAAAAACCGAATGTCGTATGAATCTCATATTACACACGATTTGAGTAAACAATAGGGGCATCACAAATATAATAAAAATGATGACAGGGAATTAATTTTATTTAGGGAGTGGTCACTGAAAACAATTATGTATGTCATATTTAACTACAATTTGACCCGTTTCTTGATGATCCCGCGCGTAATAATCTGATGTTTATAAATCAATAAATCAAAAGTATAAAGCTCTTGCTGAGAAATTAACATGTTTATACTTTTAATAATGTTATCACATTGCCTATTTGTTTGTTATTTGAAATATGAAACTATACATTTACACTTTCCACGCGACAGGTGTCTGCAGACGACAATCCAAAATTGCACAAAATGTTTCAAAAACGTCAAAATTATTGAATGTCATTTTACCAATATTTGGAATCACCTTATGAAATGCATTCAAATAAGTACAAACGTGCCTATTATTAGTTCAGTTATCCTTGAGATAGACATAAAAGTTAGACAAATCTGTTTTGTACCGTGGTTAAACCAATAGCCGCGTTGAAAGTGTTAACATTTGCCGAGCAGTAAACGTTTATTTGCAATACTATTCCTATCTATTGAAGATAGCTCATAACAGAAAAAAGGAAAAAAGCCACGCCATGAAAGCGACTCGAACCAACGCCAAGCAGGCTATGAACAGATAAAGGGTGCCAACGAACGCTCCTATCCACTCGGCCAAGCGGTCAGTGCTTACACAAGCGTGGATTTGTTTTATTATACATGTTATAGTAATGCATTATTGCAAAGTGTCACACACTTTACAACAGTTTACCATCAGTTTACCATTGGGACATTTTGCTAAAAATAGGCAATTAAACGGTTTTTTCATACTGCCTTTGAGTTATCAAGATATGCATATGTGTTAGCTATACCAATCATGCATGTTGTAACTCCGAAATATAAGCCGCATTGGTCACATCTACGCATTTTGATAACAGTTTACCATTTAAAATGAAAACAAAATATGTATAATAATATTATACTATAGAAACGACGGTAAAGTGTTCAATGAACACGCGTTTCAAGGCAACACTTTACCATACACTTTACCATCCACTTTACCATTACGGTCTCAACTCGTCTGATGATTTCTTTGTGAATAAAGCTAAATTCATTTATCGCAGCGCTATTTTAATCAATAAATACAATAAAATATACTACTTAAAAGGTTTATTTATGTATTCACGTATATTATATATTACTTAAATGGTTTATGTATTCACTTATTTAGTTGTTTGGGTTGTTTTTGAGGATGAGATTGAACTGAAGGCCTATGGATAATATTATCGTCGTGCTTACTCATCTGACTCATTAGCTCAGTTGACTAGAGCGCTGGTCTATAACCATCCAGAGGTCCCAGGTTCAAATCCTGGATGTGCAATTTCTTTTACTGACTATCATTTATAATTTGTGGAGTAAGAAGAAACATTTACTCATCATCCAACCATGTCCAACTATTGTTTTTCCAATTATTTTCAAATATTTCCAAAAAATAAATGCCGACAGTTTTGAAAAAAAATGTGTAAGAAAAAAGAGTAATATTTGAAAAATCCATAAAATAAGGGTTTGTGAACAACGTGTCGGGAAAAAATACCAGCAATTTCAAAATGTTCAAAATAAATTCCAAAAACTGTAGGCAAAAACACCCTTTGACAATTTGAGCCAAAAAATGTTGGTTAATATTAATATGTGGAAATGTAGAACTAAATCCAAATGTAGTTTTTCAAAAATTCTTTTGAATAAAAACAGCCCAAAAAGTGTACGTATAGGCCTATGAACATTCGAGCAGAAAAAAAAGTGTTTTGAAAAAAGGTGTTTTTCTTGCATTTTTTCTTGGTGATTATTGGGCCGGGGGATTCATCGTCCCTTTGCAACACAAGTGATGCAAAACAACGACCGCAAATAAAAAAATACATAATAACAGATGGGCATAGAATAATGAGCATCTATTATTATATTACAACCCGTTAATGCAATACGAAAGATAGCTGTCGAATCTGTCAAACAGAAGTTACTGCTATCTACTGAAGATAGTTATTTACAAGTAGGCCTAAGTTGTTTTACAATTATTTGTGTTACTTTCAACCCTATATATAGATTCCGTTACTTTTAGATACTCTTTTGCATATCTAACAATACATGAATAACTCTCGTAGGAGTATCTGAAAACGCCACATTATGCATTGCAATAATGGCCAATTATTATACATCTTCGAAATGCATTAGTTAGTATAGGGAATTAGTTTCACCGAACGTTCCCGTATTAAATGAATGTCTTTATTAAAAAAATACTGGGGATGCCAAGCCTTATAATGGTCCCCTGCCAAATACTGTGCAATTTGAGATACATGTGACATTTAGTTTTTGAGATGTGATAGAAAAACCAAATTTAGATGATTTTTTTTGCAATCTGCGTATACAATCTTGGAAAAAAGTCCTTGGAACGCGAACGCTGAGCTGAGCACACGTGCTGGGTATTGTGTGCATGTATTGATACTTAGTGTCGTCTGTTATAAACGGAAATTGTTCAAATGAGATTTTTACTTCCCCACCCCCCATCGATCAATGTTGGGACACTCTGGCAAGCTGCAGGAGCCACTGGCCTTGGTCAACATTGTACGGGGGAGTGGGGGTGACACTTGTCCGTTAATCACACGCAAGTGTTCCAAGACTTTTTTCCAGGATTGTATAAGAGGAATGCAAAATATTTGATCTAAATTTGGTTTTTCTGTCATAAATCAAAAACCGAATGTCGTATGAATCTCATATTACACACGATTTGAGTAAACAATAGGGGCATCACAAATATAATAAAAATGATGACAGGGAATTAATTTTATTTAGGGAGTGGTCACTGAAAACAATTATGTATGTCATATTTAACTACAATTTGACCCGTTTCTTGATGATCCCGCGCGTAATAATCTGATGTTTATAAATCAATAAATCAAAAGTATAAAGCTCTTGCTGAGAAATTAACATGTTTATACTTTTAATAATGTTATCACATTGCCTATTTGTTTGTTATTTGAAATATGAAACTATACATTTACACTTTCCACGCGACAGGTGTCTGCAGACGACAATCCAAAATTGCACAAAATGTTTCAAAAACGTCAAAATTATTGAATGTCATTTTACCAATATTTGGAATCACCTTATGAAATGCATTCAAATAAGTACAAACGTGCCTATTATTAGTTCAGTTATCCTTGAGATAGACATAAAAGTTAGACAAATCTGTTTTGTACCGTGGTTAAACCAATAGCCGCGTTGAAAGTGTTAACATTTGCCGAGCAGTAAACGTTTATTTGCAATACTATTCCTATCTATTGAAGATAGCTCATAACAGAAAAAAGGAAAAAAGCCACGCCATGAAAGCGACTCGAACCAACGCCAAGCAGGCTATGAACAGATAAAGGGTGCCAACGAACGCTCCTATCCACTCGGCCAAGCGGTCAGTGCTTACACAAGCGTGGATTTGTTTTATTATACATGTTATAGTAATGCATTATTGCAAAGTGTCACACACTTTACAACAGTTTACCATCAGTTTACCATTGGGACATTTTGCTAAAAATAGGCAATTAAACGGTTTTTTCATACTGCCTTTGAGTTATCAAGATATGCATATGTGTTAGCTATACCAATCATGCATGTTGTAACTCCGAAATATAAGCCGCATTGGCCACATCTACGCATTTTGATAACAGTTTACCATTTAAAATGAAAACAAAATATGTATAATAATATTATACTATAGAAACGACGGTAAAGTGTTCAATGAACACGCGTTTCAAGGCAACACTTTACCATACACTTTACCATCCACTTTACCATTACGGTCTCAACTCGTCTGATGATTTCTTTGTGAATAAAGCTAAATTCATTTATCGCAGCGCTATTTTAATCAATAAATACAATAAAATATACTACTTAAAAGGTTTATTTATGTATTCACGTATATTATATATTACTTAAATGGTTTATGTATTCACTTATTTAGTTGTTTGGGTTGTTTTTGAGGATGAGATTGAACTGAAGGCCTATGGATAATATTATCGTCGTGCTTACTCATCTGACTCATTAGCTCAGTTGACTAGAGCGCTGGTCTATAACCATCCAGAGGTCCCAGGTTCAAATCCTGGATGTGCAATTTCTTTTACTGACTATCATTTATAATTTGTGGAGTAAGAAGAAACATTTACTCATCATCCAACCATGTCCAACTATTGTTTTTCCAATTATTTTCAAATATTTCCAAAAAATAAATGCCGACAGTTTTGAAAAAAAATGTGTAAGAAAAAAGAGTAATATTTGAAAAATCCATAAAATAAGGGTTTGTGAACAACGTGTCGGGAAAAAATACCAGCAATTTCAAAATGTTCAAAATAAATTCCAAAAACTGTAGGCAAAAACACCCTTTGACAATTTGAGCCAAAAAATGTTGGTTAATATTAATATGTGGAAATGTAGAACTAAATCCAAATGTAGTTTTTCAAAAATTCTTTTGAATAAAAACAGCCCAAAAAGTGTACGTATAGGCCTATGAACATTCGAGCAGAAAAAAAAGTGTTTTGAAAAAAGGTGTTTTTCTTGCATTTTTTCTTGGTGATTATTGGGCCGGGGGATTCATCGTCCCTTTGCAACACAAGTGATGCAAAACAACGACCGCAAATAAAAAAATACATAATAACAGATGGGCATAGAATAATGAGCATCTATTATTATATTACAACCCGTTAATGCAATACGAAAGATAGCTGTCGAATCTGTCAAACAGAAGTTACTGCTATCTACTGAAGATAGTTATTTACAAGTAGGCCTAAGTTGTTTTACAATTATTTGTGTTACTTTCAACCCTATATATAGATTCCGTTACTTTTAGATACTCTTTTGCATATCTAACAATACATGAATAACTCTCGTAGGAGTATCTGAAAACGCCACATTATGCATTGCAATAATGGCCAATTATTATACATCTTCGAAATGCATTAGTTAGTATAGGGAATTAGTTTCACCGAACGTTCCCGTATTAAATGAATGTCTTTATTAAAAAAATACTGGGGATGCCAAGCCTTATAATGGTCCCCTGCCAAATACTGTGCAATTTGAGATACATGTGACATTTAGTTTTTGAGATGTGATAGAAAAACCAAATTTAGATGATTTTTTTTGCAATCTGCGTATACAATCTTGGAAAAAAGTCCTTGGAACGCGAACGCTGAGCTGAGCACACGTGCTGGGTATTGTGTGCATGTATTGATACTTAGTGTCGTCTGTTATAAACGGAAATTGTTCAAATGAGATTTTTACTTCCCCACCCCCCATCGATCAATGTTGGGACACTCTGGCAAGCTGCAGGAGCCACTGGCCTTGGTCAACATTGTACGGGGGAGTGGGGGTGACACTTGTCCGTTAATCACACGCAAGTGTTCCAAGACTTTTTTCCAGGATTGTATAAGAGGAATGCAAAATATTTGATCTAAATTTGGTTTTTCTGTCATAAATCAAAAACCGAATGTCGTATGAATCTCATATTACACACGATTTGAGTAAACAATAGGGGCATCACAAATATAATAAAAATGATGACAGGGAATTAATTTTATTTAGGGAGTGGTCACTGAAAACAATTATGTATGTCATATTTAACTACAATTTGACCCGTTTCTTGATGATCCCGCGCGTAATAATCTGATGTTTATAAATCAATAAATCAAAAGTATAAAGCTCTTGCTGAGAAATTAACATGTTTATACTTTTAATAATGTTATCACATTGCCTATTTGTTTGTTATTTGAAATATGAAACTATACATTTACACTTTCCACGCGACAGGTGTCTGCAGACGACAATCCAAAATTGCACAAAATGTTTCAAAAACGTCAAAATTATTGAATGTCATTTTACCAATATTTGGAATCACCTTATGAAATGCATTCAAATAAGTACAAACGTGCCTATTATTAGTTCAGTTATCCTTGAGATAGACATAAAAGTTAGACAAATCTGTTTTGTACCGTGGTTAAACCAATAGCCGCGTTGAAAGTGTTAACATTTGCCGAGCAGTAAACGTTTATTTGCAATACTATTCCTATCTATTGAAGATAGCTCATAACAGAAAAAAGGAAAAAAGCCACGCCATGAAAGCGACTCGAACCAACGCCAAGCAGGCTATGAACAGATAAAGGGTGCCAACGAACGCTCCTATCCACTCGGCCAAGCGGTCAGTGCTTACACAAGCGTGGATTTGTTTTATTATACATGTTATAGTAATGCATTATTGCAAAGTGTCACACACTTTACAACAGTTTACCATCAGTTTACCATTGGGACATTTTGCTAAAAATAGGCAATTAAACGGTTTTTTCATACTGCCTTTGAGTTATCAAGATATGCATATGTGTTAGCTATACCAATCATGCATGTTGTAACTCCGAAATATAAGCCGCATTGGTCACATCTACGCATTTTGATAACAGTTTACCATTTAAAATGAAAACAAAATATGTATAATAATATTATACTATAGAAACGACGGTAAAGTGTTCAATGAACACGCGTTTCAAGGCAACACTTTACCATACACTTTACCATCCACTTTACCATTACGGTCTCAACTCGTCTGATGATTTCTTTGTGAATAAAGCTAAATTCATTTATCGCAGCGCTATTTTAATCAATAAATACAATAAAATATACTACTTAAAAGGTTTATTTATGTATTCACGTATATTATATATTACTTAAATGGTTTATGTATTCACTTATTTAGTTGTTTGGGTTGTTTTTGAGGATGAGATTGAACTGAAGGCCTATGGATAATATTATCGTCGTGCTTACTCATCTGACTCATTAGCTCAGTTGACTAGAGCGCTGGTCTATAACCATCCAGAGGTCCCAGGTTCAAATCCTGGATGTGCAATTTCTTTTACTGACTATCATTTATAATTTGTGGAGTAAGAAGAAACATTTACTCATCATCCAACCATGTCCAACTATTGTTTTTCCAATTATTTTCAAATATTTCCAAAAAATAAATGCCGACAGTTTTGAAAAAAAATGTGTAAGAAAAAAGAGTAATATTTGAAAAATCCATAAAATAAGGGTTTGTGAACAACGTGTCGGGAAAAAATACCAGCAATTTCAAAATGTTCAAAATAAATTCCAAAAACTGTAGGCAAAAACACCCTTTGACAATTTGAGCCAAAAAATGTTGGTTAATATTAATATGTGGAAATGTAGAACTAAATCCAAATGTAGTTTTTCAAAAATTCTTTTGAATAAAAACAGCCCAAAAAGTGTACGTATAGGCCTATGAACATTCGAGCAGAAAAAAAAGTGTTTTGAAAAAAGGTGTTTTTCTTGCATTTTTTCTTGGTGATTATTGGGCCGGGGGATTCATCGTCCCTTTGCAACACAAGTGATGCAAAACAACGACCGCAAATAAAAAAATACATAATAACAGATGGGCATAGAATAATGAGCATCTATTATTATATTACAACCCGTTAATGCAATACGAAAGATAGCTGTCGAATCTGTCAAACAGAAGTTACTGCTATCTACTGAAGATAGTTATTTACAAGTAGGCCTAAGTTGTTTTACAATTATTTGTGTTACTTTCAACCCTATATATAGATTCCGTTACTTTTAGATACTCTTTTGCATATCTAACAATACATGAATAACTCTCGTAGGAGTATCTGAAAACGCCACATTATGCATTGCAATAATGGCCAATTATTATACATCTTCGAAATGCATTAGTTAGTATAGGGAATTAGTTTCACCGAACGTTCCCGTATTAAATGAATGTCTTTATTAAAAAAATACTGGGGATGCCAAGCCTTATAATGGTCCCCTGCCAAATACTGTGCAATTTGAGATACATGTGACATTTAGTTTTTGAGATGTGATAGAAAAACCAAATTTAGATGATTTTTTTTGCAATCTGCGTATACATAAGAGGAATGCAAAATATTTGATCTAAATTTGGTTTTTCTGTCATAAATCAAAAACCGAATGTCGTATGAATCTCATATTACACACGATTTGAGTAAACAATAGGGGCATCACAAATATAATAAAAATGATGACAGGGAATTAATTTTATTTAGGGAGTGGTCACTGAAAACAATTATGTATGTCATATTTAACTACAATTTGACCCGTTTCTTGATGATCCCGCGCGTAATAATCTGATGTTTATAAATCAATAAATCAAAAGTATAAAGCTCTTGCTGAGAAATTAACATGTTTATACTTTTAATAATGTTATCACATTGCCTATTTGTTTGTTATTTGAAATATGAAACTATACATTTACACTTTCCACGCGACAGGTGTCTGCAGACGACAATCCAAAATTGCACAAAATGTTTCAAAAACGTCAAAATTATTGAATGTCATTTTACCAATATTTGGAATCACCTTATGAAATGCATTCAAATAAGTACAAACGTGCCTATTATTAGTTCAGTTATCCTTGAGATAGACATAAAAGTTAGACAAATCTGTTTTGTACCGTGGTTAAACCAATAGCCGCGTTGAAAGTGTTAACATTTGCCGAGCAGTAAACGTTTATTTGCAATACTATTCCTATCTATTGAAGATAGCTCATAACAGAAAAAAGGAAAAAAGCCACGCCATGAAAGCGACTCGAACCAACGCCAAGCAGGCTATGAACAGATAAAGGGTGCCAACGAACGCTCCTATCCACTCGGCCAAGCGGTCAGTGCTTACACAAGCGTGGATTTGTTTTATTATACATGTTATAGTAATGCATTATTGCAAAGTGTCACACACTTTACAACAGTTTACCATCAGTTTACCATTGGGACATTTTGCTAAAAATAGGCAATTAAACGGTTTTTGGAGGACGGGTACCGGCATCCTAAGATTTTCAAATCGAAGTTTGTGTGCGAAATATCTCGAAAAATACAGCTTGAATTAGTAAGATTTGTGGACACGATATTGGTACAGTATTTACCTCGGCTGAGTTCGAGTGACTGGTTATTTGGAGAATTATGAGGGATAATGTTCCCGCGATAGGGATATTTATTTTCTATTCCGCCATCGTCACATCAAAGAAAATGGCGGCGATTCTAGTTATTGTACCCCCCGTATATCACCATAATGTTTTATATACTCCATGCGCTCCGTCGCTGATCGCAAGCGTGGATCACCGTTTTTCCAATCAAGGGGCGTAATTTTGTTTTGTCGTGGTTTACTACTCATGTGTGTGGGCGGAAAGAGTTCAAGCGTAATAGAGCATGAAGCTAAAACTATATGAATCCCCCCATCCCAAACGCCACTACGCGCAATTGAGTTTGTTGAATTTTGTTCACCGCTAGGCTATGTACCACCCCTAGAGATTGCCTCAGAAAAAAATTGTGTTTGCGATTTCGTCTTTATTAATCCATCAATGGATTCCGGATTTTGTGAGCATGTACAAATCGCAAATAACTTGGACGAGTTCAAAGTTGGGGTTAATCTGCCTCATAGGAGTAAAACTATTTTTTTGCCTTGAGAAGCATATTTTTCTTAGTAAAATACAACGATGCATGCTCGGGGGTGGTACTCACGTATGTAAGGCATACGGGGAGGTGCCGCTCCAGTGGGTCGTTTTTCATGAGACATCCTTAGCCATGGGTAGGCTTTTCAACTGAAAAATCCTTAGACATGGGTCTATCCAAAATCACCCTTAGAAATGGGTAGGGGATTTGATTCTCCAGCGGCACACCCCCGACCAAACCAAATCTGAGTACCCCCGCCCCCCTTTTCCCCGGGGATGTATGAGCGTTGCTATTTTTGTTTGATGTTTACATAACAAATAGAGTCCCCCGACTTGTCGCGGTTTTAGTTATACCATTGTAATACTTGCTACGGATCACCATACTTGATGTATGAGGGCGAATCTTTGCTGTATAGATAATCAATTGTTTGATGTTTACGTAACAATTGGATGCCTTTTTCACTGAATCACGCTGGGCCCATTCATTAGTACATGGAAAGAGCGTGGACATTTACATAATTATTTTATGTTTACATAACAAACAGAAAAAACTTGTCGCCGCGGTTTTAGTTATACCATTGTAATACATGCTAGTATTACACCATACGGTAATATTGAAGACTGGGGGATGTAATCTATTCAAAATCATTGCCAAAGTTGGCCACATCGTTAGTTCGTAAAGAACTATGGGCAAATCATGCACATTTTAAAACCATTTTAGGTAAAAAGCGGTTTACTTTCATGATTATTAGTTGCTTGTGCGGGGTTATATAGACATCAGTGAATACATTCTAGCCACATCGTACTACATCGCTGTATTCATCTAGGTAAACATGGAGTTTTCTACATATTTTGGTCAACTAATTTTCAAAAAAATGTCGCCCTCTGAAGTCAATGATATGAACATCCCTAGCATTATAATAGGCTATACCTTTTAATTGAATATATTATCGACTCGCACATAGAAATGATCGGTTCTTTAAAAAATAAAAATAAATTATCCAAACATTAATAATAATGATATTTGCGTCCATTTTCCAAATTTTGACATTTGTCGGTCAGACTCAGGCCTACTTTTTTTTATTTTTAAATGCTCATGATTTCTATACGAAAGACATTTTTGTCATGAAATTGATTGCGGCTTGACTTTTTTTTGTATCATCGATCTCATGTACCCCCAAAAAATGAATTATTTAACCAAATAATGGTATTTGGGCTATTTTTTCAAATGTTGATATTTTTCGGTCAAGCCGAGAATTTAAAAATAAATCGTTATGATTTCTATGCGAATGACTTTTTTTGTCGCCAAATTGATTGCGGCTTGACTTTTTTGCATCATCGATCTCATATGTACCAAAAAAATGGAATTATTTAACCAAATAATGGTATTTGGGCTAATTTTTTTTCAAATTTTGATATTTGTCGGTCAAGCCTAGAATTAAAAAAAAAAATTGTTATGATTTCTATGTGAATTACTTTTTTGTGGTCAAATTGATTCCGGCTTGACTTTTTTGTATCATCGATCTCAAACGTACCCCAAAAAATTGAAATTACTTTAATAACCAAATAATGGTATTTGGGCTAATTTTTCAAATTTTGATATTAAGTCAAGCCTAGAATTTAAAAAAAAAATTATGATTTCTATGCGAATGACTTTTTTTGTCGCCAAATTGATTGCGGCTTGACTTTTTTGCATCATCGATCTCATACGTAGCAAAAATAAAATTGAATTATTTAACCAAATAATGGTATTTGGGCTAATTTATCAAATTTTGATATTTGTTGGTCAAGCCTGGAATTTAAAAAAAAATTGTTATGATTTCTATGCGAACAACTTTTTTTGTTGTGTCAAATTGATTGCGACTTGACTTTTTTGTATCATCGATCTCATACGTACCCAAACAAAATTGAATTATTTAACCAAATAATGGTATTTGGGCTAATTTTTCAAATTTTGATATTTGTCAGTCATCAAGCCTAGAATTTAAAAAAAAATGACTTTTTTTGTCGCCAAATTCATTGCGGCTTGACTTTTTTGCATCATCGATCTCATGCGTACCCCAAATAATTGAATTACTTTAATAACCAAATAATGGTATTTGGGCTAATTTGTCAAATTTTGATATTTGTCAGTCAAGCCTAGAATTTAAAAATAAATAAATTATGATTTCTATGTGAATGACTTTTTTGTCGCCAAATTGATTGCGGCTTGACTTTTGCATCATCGATCTCATACGTACCAAAAATAAAATTGAATTATTTAACCAAATAATGGTATTTGGTCTATTTTTTTCAAATTTTGATATTTGTCGGTCAAGCTTGGAATTTAAAAAAAATATTGTTATGATTTCTATGCGAACAACTTTTTTTTGTCGTCAAATTGATTGCGACTTGACTTTTTTGTATCATCGATCTCATACGTACCCAAACAAAATTGAATTATTTAACCAAATAATGGTATTTGGGCTAATTTTTCAAATTTTGATATTTGTCAGTCAAGTCTAGAATTTAAAAAAAAAAAATCGATGCAAATTACTTTTATGTCGCCAAATTGATTGCGGCTTGAGTTTTTTGTATCATCGATCTCATATGTACCCACAAAAATTGAATTACTTAGCTAAATAATGGTATTTGGGCTAATTTGTCAAATTTTGATATTTGTCGGTCAAGCCTAGAATTTTAAAAAAATGTTATGATTTCTATGCGAATTACTTTTTTGTGGTCAAATTGATTGCGGCTTGACTTTTTTGTATCATCGATCTCATACGTACCCCAAAAAAATGAATTACTTTAATAACCAAATAATGGTATTTGGGCTCATTTTTCAAATTTTGATATTTGTCGGTCAAGCCTAGAATTTAAAAAAAATTGTTATGATTTCTATGCAAACAACTTTTTGTGTGTGTCAAATTGATTGCGGCTTGACTTTTTTGCATCATCGATCTCATATGTACCAAAAATAAATTTGAATTATTTAACCAAATAATGGTATTTGGGCTAATTTGTCAAATTTTGATATTTGTCGGTCAAGCCTGGAATTTAAAAAAAAAAATGTTATGATTTCTATGTGAACAACTTTTTTATCGTCAAATTGATTGCGACATGACTTTTTTGTATCATCGATCTCATGCGTACCCCAAAAAATTGAATTACTCTAATAACCAAATAATGGTATTTGGGCTAATTTTTCAAATTTTGATATTTGTCAGTCAAGCCTAGAATTTAAAAAATAATAATTATGATTTCTATGCGAATGACTTTTTTGTCGCCAAATTGATTGCGGCTTGACTTTTTTGCATCATCGATCTCATACGTACCAAAAATAAAATTGAATTATTTAACCAAATAGTGGTATTTGGGCTATTTTTTCAAATTTTGATATTTGTCGGTCAAGCTTGGAATTTACAAAAATATTGTTATGATTTCTATGCGAACAACTTTTTTTGTCATCAAATTGATTGCGACTTGACTTTTTTGTATCATCGATCTCATACGTACCCAAACAAAATTGAATTATTTAACCAAATAATTGTATTTTGGCTAATTTTTCAAATTTTGATATTTGTTGGTCAAGCCTAGAATTTATTTTTTAAAAAATCGTTATGATTTCTATGCGAATGACTTTTTTGTCGCCAAATTGATTGCGGTTTGAGTTTTTTGTATCATCGATCTCATATGTACCCCAAAAAATTGAATTACTTTAATATTAACCAAATAATGGTATTTGGGCTAATTTGTCAAATTTTGATATTTGTCAGTCAAGCCTAGAATTTAAAAAAAATAATTATGATTTCTATGCGAATGACTTTTTTTGTCGCCAAATTGATTGCGGCTTGACTTTTTTGCATCATCGATCTCATACGTACCAAAAATAAAATTGAATTATTTAACCAAATAGTGGTATTTGGGCTATTTTGTCAAATTTTGATATTTGTCGGTCAAGCTTGGAATTTACAAAAATATTGTTATGATTTCTATGCGAACAACTTTTTTGTCATCAAATTGATTGCGACTTGACTTTTTTGTATCATCGATCTCATACGTACCCAAACAAAATTGAATTATTTAACCAAATAATGGTATTTGGGCTAATTTTTCAAATTTTGATATTTGTTGGTCAAGCCTAGAATTTTTTTTTTTTAAATCGTTATGATTTCTATGCGAATGACTTTTTTGTCGCCAAATTGATTGCGGTTTGAGTTTTTTGTATCATCGATCTCATATGTACCCACAAAAATTGAATTAACTAAATAATGGTATTTGGGCTAATTTTTCAAATTTTGATATTTGTCGGTCAAGCCTAGAATTTAAAAAAAAAATGTTATGATTTATATGCGAACAACTTTTTTATCGTCAAATTGATTGCGATTTGACTTTTTTGTATCATCGATCTCATGCGTACCCCAAAAAATTGAATTACTCTAATAACCAAATAATGGTATTTGGGCTAATTTTTCAAATTTTGATATTTGTCAGTCAAGCCTAGAATTTAAAAAATAATAATTATGATTTCTATGCGAATGACTTTTTTGTCGCCAAATTGATTGCGGCTTGACTTTTTTGCATCATCGATCTCATACGTACCAAAAATAAAATTGAATTATTTAACCAAATAGTGGTATTTGGGCTATTTTTTCAAATTTTGATATTTGTCTGTCAAGCTTGGAATTTACAAAAATATTGTTATGATTTCTATGCGAACAACTTTTTTTGTCATCAAATTGATTGCGACTTGACTTTTTTGTATCATCGATCTCATACGTACCCAAACAAAATTGAATTATTTAACCAAATAATGGTATTTGGGCTAATTTTTCAAATTTTGATATTTGTTGGTCAAGCCTAGAATATTTTTTTTTTAAATCGTTATGATTTCTATGCGAATGACTTTTTTGTCGCCAAATTGATTGCGGTTTGAGTTTTTTGTATCATCGATCTCATATGTACCCACAAAAATTGAATTAACTAAATAATGGTATTTGGGCTAATTTTTCAAATTTTGATATTTGTCGGTCAAGCCTAGAATTTAAAAAAAAAATGTTATGATTTATATGCGAATTACTTTTTTGTGGTCAAATTGATTGCGGCTTGACTTTTTTGTATCATCAATCTCATACGTACCCCAAAAAATTGAATTACTTTAATATTAACCAAATAATGGTATTTGGGCTAATTTTTCAAATTTTGATATTTGTCAGTCAAGCCTAGAATTTTAAAAAAATAATTATGATTTCTATGCGAATGACTTTTTTTGTCGCCAAATTGATTGCGGCTTGACTTTTTTGCATCGTCGATCCCATACGTACCAAAAAAAAATTGGAATTATTTAAACCAAATAATGGTATTTGGGCTAATTTTTCAAATGTTGATATTTGTCGGTCAAGCCTAGAATTTAAAAAAAATGTTATGATTTCTATGCGAACAACTTTTTTTGTCTTCAAATTGATTGCGACTTGACTTTTTTTGTATCATCGATCTCATACATACCCAAACAAAATTGAATTATTTAACCAAATAATGGTATTTGGGCTCATTTTTCAAATTTCGATATTTGTCGGTCAAGTCTAGAATTAAAAAAAAAATTGTTATGATTTCTATGCGAATGACTTTTTTGTCGCCAAATTGATTGCCGCTTGAGTTTTTTGTATCATCGATCTCATATGTACCCACAAACATTGAATTACTTAACCAAATAATGGTATTTGGGCTAATTTTTCAAATTTTGATATTTGTCGGTCAAGCCTAGAATTAAAAAAAAATGTTATGATTTCTATGCAAATGATTTTTTTTGTCGTCAAATTGATTGCAGCTTGACTTTTTTGTAACATTGATCTCATATGTACCCAAACAAAATTGAATTATTTAACCAAATAAAGGTATTTGGGCTAATTTTTCAAATTTTGATATTTTAGAATTAAAAAAATTAAAAAAATTCTATGCGAATGATTTTTTTGTCGCCAAATTGATTGCGGCTTGACTTTTTTGTATCATGGATCTCATACGTATCCAAAAAATAAATAAAAATCATATAATGATATTTGGGTCCATTTTTCAAATTTCGGCATTTGGCGGTCAGGCAAATTAAAAAAAATCCTTATGATTTCTATGCGAATATAATTGTTGTCAAATTGATCTCATAGGTAACTAAAAAGGTGATAAAACAGCAAAAAGCAACTACTGCACTGGCATTTTTTAACTGTAGTGTAAACTAAAGTGCAAGTGAATGGCAGTAACAAAACAAGTAAATAAAGATGAATGATCGAATCTTTGACAAAAATAATCACACTAGAGTTAAGATTACATTATGTTAATATCCATGCTGATCAAATTACGGGCAAAATATCTGTTTTCAATCGACTACGAAAACTAATCTCAGTCATTCAATGCATCGCGAGACTGCCGAATTATGCGTATTCGCTGTCAATTGAAAGCAAAACCCATTTTACCGCAAAGCTTTTAATTGCCTCTTTATGCAGTTTAAAGAAATTTTAAGCCAAGTTTTCAATTAGCGTTTGCCTGGACTGTCGGTATACAAAGACGAATTTACAAAATTATTAATTTTAATCGATCGCGGCTATTCCGTTCAAAAGCGCATGTGTGTATATTGCCTTGTTTTACGATGTAAACAATAATATCATATGCCGCCGGGCGATCAGCTGATCGATGTTGAAAGAACACAATGCGCATGCTCTAATCAGTTTCGTTCATCTCTCGCCGGTGATGACGAATGACGCATAACGAATAAAATAGCCAAGTCGGCCCTCGTGATTGTGAGGATTGTTAGTTCAAAATGATGTTTTGGAATTCAATCAGGCAACTAAATTTGACTATCATGTCACACCTTGTGTACGCAACTTCGTGGATGGACCCATGTTCATCTTAATAAACTGTTTATGTAAAGATTATTACATTACTGTTTCTACTGCCTATTCTTCTTTGTATATTGTGCATTTTGTGTACAAGTGTGTTTAAATGTGCACTTCACTCAAACTTTCACCAGCCCCATTCCATTTAAATGGAATTTGCATTTCAACTCTTGCTAATTAATAGACAAGCATGTCTATATAAATTACATGCTACAATCAGAGAGATGTTATATTACCTACACCTCCCTGCTACAATTGTATTGGTGACAAAACGTAATGATATACCACTAATGAGTACTGAATCTTGTCCCTGCGTAGAAAGGCAACATTTTCTTACCCGCATGGTCACCGCTAAGTCCTAGGTCCCCTTAGGGCGAAGGTTGCAACCGGAAAGTACATTAATCAAATCAAACTTTTTACCTTCACACCTAAACACAATCTCCAGGCCACATCAAACACCAACAGCAGCTCTGTCAGCAATTCATTCTTATGGTTGAATCAAATACAAAGCAAACCCTTTAGAACAAATAAACGGGTTTCAAATATTATCTCCCACACAATAAATCCAAACCACTTCATAATCATTTCATTTTCATACCATCACTCTCCGCCCGTCCTCCATGGTTCTGGTCAGATCCTAACATATCATGTTAAAACCAATACAATGTCAATAACTGCCCTATTGATAACCACTACATCTGACACTGCTAAACCCCATCAACCGCGAAACTCGAAAACCGCGAAACCCGAGAACCGCTCTAGTTTCATACTGCCTTTGAGTTATCAAGATATGCATATGTGTTAGCTATACCAATCATGCATGTTGTAACTCCGAAATATAAGCCGCATTGGTCACATCTACGCATTTTGATAACAGTTTACCATTTAAAATGAAAACAAAATATGTATAATAATATTATACTATAGAAACGACGGTAAAGTGTTCAATGAACACGCGTTTCAAGGCAACACTTTACCATACACTTTACCATCCACTTTACCATTACGGTCTCAACTCGTCTGATGATTTCTTTGTGAATAAAGCTAAATTCATTTATCGCAGCGCTATTTTAATCAATAAATACAATAAAATATACTACTTAAAAGGTTTATTTATGTATTCACGTATATTATATATTACTTAAATGGTTTATGTATTCACTTATTTAGTTGTTTGGGTTGTTTTTGAGGATGAGATTGAACTGAAGGCCTATGGATAATATTATCGTCGTGCTTACTCATCTGACTCATTAGCTCAGTTGACTAGAGCGCTGGTCTATAACCATCCAGAGGTCCCAGGTTCAAATCCTGGATGTGCAATTTCTTTTACTGACTATCATTTATAATTTGTGGAGTAAGAAGAAACATTTACTCATCATCCAACCATGTCCAACTATTGTTTTTCCAATTATTTTCAAATATTTCCAAAAAAATAAATGCCGACAGTTTTGAAAAAAAATGTGTAAGAAAAAAGAGTAATATTTGAAAAATCCATAAAATAAGGGTTTGTGAACAACGTGTCGGGAAAAAATACCAGCAATTTCAAAATGTTCAAAATAAATTCCAAAAACTGTAGGCAAAAACACCCTTTGACAATTTGAGCCAAAAAATGTTGGTTAATATTAATATGTGGAAATGTAGAACTAAATCCAAATGTAGTTTTTCAAAAATTCTTTTGAATAAAAACAGCCCAAAAAGTGTACGTATAGGCCTATGAACATTCGAGCAGAAAAAAAAGTGTTTTGAAAAAAGGTGTTTTTCTTGCATTTTTTCTTGGTGATTATTGGGCCGGGGGATTCATCGTCCCTTTGCAACACAAGTGATGCAAAACAACGACCGCAAATAAAAAAATACATAATAACAGATGGGCATAGAATAATGAGCATCTATTATTATATTACAACCCGTTAATGCAATACGAAAGATAGCTGTCGAATCTGTCAAACAGAAGTTACTGCTATCTACTGAAGATAGTTATTTACAAGTAGGCCTAAGTTGTTTTACAATTATTTGTGTTACTTTCAACCCTATATATAGATTCCGTTACTTTTAGATACTCTTTTGCATATCTAACAATACATGAATAACTCTCGTAGGAGTATCTGAAAACGCCACATTATGCATTGCAATAATGGCCAATTATTATACATCTTCGAAATGCATTAGTTAGTATAGGGAATTAGTTTCACCGAACGTTCCCGTATTAAATGAATGTCTTTATTAAAAAAATACTGGGGATGCCAAGCCTTATAATGGTCCCCTGCCAAATACTGTGCAATTTGAGATACATGTGACATTTAGTTTTTGAGATGTGATAGAAAAACCAAATTTAGATGATTTTTTTTGCAATCTGCGTATACAATCTTGGAAAAAAGTCCTTGGAACGCGAACGCTGAGCTGAGCACACGTGCTGGGTATTGTGTGCATGTATTGATACTTAGTGTCGTCTGTTATAAACGGAAATTGTTCAAATGAGATTTTTACTTCCCCACCCCCCATCGATCAATGTTGGGACACTCTGGCAAGCTGCGGGAGCCACTGGCCTTGGTCAACATTGTACGGGGGAGTGGGGGTGACACTTGTCCGTTAATCACACGCAAGTGTTCCAAGACTTTTTTCCAGGATTGTAGATAATGCGGTAAGCAGGAGACGTAGCGGTTTTGTCAAACCGCCACGAGATATGGAAGCATTTGCCTTGCCGAATACAGTTAATCTTGCCAAACCCAAGCTCTTTCAGCATATTAGTAGAACATAAAGAAATGTTTAAAGTGATTTTTGACAATTTTGAAGCAAATTAAGTATACATAATATGCCATAACATGATATGTTTTTAAAGAATTATGTTAGATATGTTTGTTTTTGTTGTTTTGATGTTTCCATGGTAAATGTAAACGTGCACTATCATTATGAAGACACAAACTATATGTAAACCCGTAAATTATGTGGAATGTGATTGTTTGATTTGATTATTTGTTGACTCAAACGCAAAACTTATATGAGCTCGGATGATTTAATTAATTATATTTGAAATTTAAGCAAGTAAATCTTAAGCTTTGAAAATAGAAGAAGAAAAAAACCAGAAAAAACAATAACACCAAAACAATTGTATGACTTTGTATGAATACTCATAGTTTGTTTTTGTTTTTGGACAAGATTTGAAATATCACTAATACTTGTTTTAAAAAAGAAAATAATAATTAATAATAATAATAATAATAATAAAGTGAGACATACACAAGCACCAAGTACAAATTTTAGGCTTTCAAACATTATATTTTGATATATTTCGTCGCTGATCTGACACACCGGCACATCACAACAGAAATAATAAAGTGGTGTGCCGGTATGTCAGAACAGCGACGATTTATTTAAAAAGAGTTTAAAACTATCAAATGATTTAGTTTACGAAAAGTGTTTTACAAAATAAGAGATTATTAAATTTATAGATGTTTTGAATGTACTAATCTTTAGAACAATCTATTTGTTATAGCGTATAATTTGGTCATGTGATGCAAACATGGATTAATATCTGTATTTATGAATATATGTATTGCATTGTGATAATGCTATGCAAAAGGTGTGAATGATTGAAAATAAATTTTAAAGAAAAACAAACAAACTAGTTTGCTCTATATCTCAAAAGTAGGCCTAAGCTGGCAAGATGTATGATTCGAAGATTTTCAATGTGGTTTTTTATTATAGTTTCACTCTTAAATATAAGGGAGTGAACATGTTTATTATTTTATTATTGTTTTTTAAATTACATTTCCAATAAAACCTGATTTTTATAATACGATTTGCCTTTGTTGCAAGAACAACATGAATGAAATTGGATAACACGATAATGTGCAACGCTTGTTGTAATATTATCACGATGATGTCACTATGGTATAAGCGGGTATTTTATAAGCTTCATATATTTTGCGTCTTCTATAATTGTATCTTGTCTAAAATATGAGATTAATGACAATGTTTGGCAGAATTTGAAACAAACTTTGCAATTACGCCGACAGAATGACTTAATGATGTTTTATTGTAGTTTCATATGGCTCTCTTTATAAATAGAGTGAAAATCTTTCTTTCTCTCTCTCTCTCTCTCCCCGGGGAGAGAGGGGGGAGAGAGAGGGGGGAGAGAGAGGGGGGAGAGAGAGAGGGGGGAGAGAGTGAGGGAGAGAGAGGGGGAGGGGGGGGGGGGAGAGAGAGAGAGAGGGGGGAGAGAGAGAGAGGGGGAGGGAGAGAGAGGGGGGAGAGAGAGAGTGACTTGGGAGAGCCACCCAAAAGAGTGAAAAATCACCGCAGCAAAATTAAAGAGTGAGTAATATCACTTACATTTTTAATTTAGTCCAATTAGTCCTGGAATGACAAAACCATGATCCAATCTGTATAATGCTCCCACAAATCACTGTCATTCTGTGAATTCACTCCACAAGTGCGTATTTTCACTCCAATTAACATTAAGAGTGGATTTTACTCCAATTAACAATTTAGAGAGAAGGCCTGTTGATTGAAAAATGCATTATTACCATCCTTGGATGAAAATTTGTCTAAATATCAGATATTACTCTGATTAACAATTTAGAGAGAATGCCTGTTGATTAAAATGCATCACCATCCTTGGATGAAAGTGTGTCTAAATATCAGGCCACTATTTTGACTACAAGAGGGTAAAAAAAATGTGTGAAGAGAGGGACATTCCCCTAACATATTTCCGGTGATGTGTATTTAACGTCATACTGGACCAATTTTCTACATGTTTCAACATTATAAAACAAAAGTTGGACTCGCTCCTCCTCCTTCCGAATTCTGTTTACTTCCGTCGCCCCTGCCAGCCTTGGAAACCCCAACTAAAAAGATGTATATTTCTCTAGTTTCCTTTGTGTATAGGCCTACTTGTTGTTTGCTTGTTTGCTGTTTAAATGGTTATTATTTTGTAATTTATTGAGATGTTAAATGTATTACACTATAAAATACACGGTCATGTTAAATATTCAGCTTTATCAATCTCATAATTTATCAGAAAAGGTGTAAATCTTTTCAAAGATGATGCAATGGCTGATTTGACATTGTTTCAGTTTATGTCAAAACCAGATTACACACCTAGACCAGTTTTCCTTTGGAAATATTGATATCGGATGCCAGGCGCGACTAAAAGTATGTGAATTTTACGCAAATTGGTTGGAATTATATATACTATCAAGTGAATATATTCAGACTTTACTATGTTTCCAATGTTTTCTGATATTGTGCACTCTGTAAAATTTGTAAAATGCTGGTCATCATTATGTGTAATATTGTAAGCGAAATCATGATGAATTAATTCTAAAGATTGAATATATAAGGCCTAATTGCAAAGTAAAATTGGAAATTAATTATAAACGGAAATCATGCTCCATTGAATATAGTGTTTAAGCTATGTTAAAAATACATCATTATTCTTTTTCAAAATACAAGAAAGTTGTTAGTTTTCGAAATGGTAATTAATCAACTGTGATCAAGGAACCCGGAACAATAAGCCTCTATTCTGCCCTAGATTTAATTACGGGATGAAAGACAACGGTAACCACCGAAATTGATTGGGATTGATATATAGCGCGTGTGGGTGTACGGATGCAAGCAAAAGTACCGAATTCGGATTGGTTCCATGAGCATTTCTGATCCACAGCGCGACTTGTTGAAAAGACTGATATTGGTATAATCAAATTAATAATCGCTACATAATTATAATATTGATTCCGCTAGGGAGTTCAAATGTTCACAATTGAAGCACAACAATATTTTCTATGCACAACATACAAATGTTGTTTCCAGCATGGGTATATTAATAATTTAAACGAAACGAAAAATGGTGAAACTGTCAAATTAAAATATTTGCATAAATTAAGCTTTATTAATCCTTTTGTTTTAATTTGTATGGCTCAGATGTTTAAATTTCTGCCTGGCGAAAGGTGTGTACTAGCATTTGCCCTAATCTGGCATCAATACCTATTCTACCTTTCATTTTATAACAACAATGAGAAATTCTGGTGTTGGACCAAAAAGTATGCAAATTAGCTAGAAATCAATATTTGAACACACCCCAACCATTGCAGACTCTACTGAGATACGGAGGGAAGGGTTTTCTATCAATTTATTATTAAAATAGCTGGTAGTACTTCTATGAACTGACAAAATCTGATCCTCCTTGCCTACTTGGTTTTAGTCCTTTGACAGATTCTGACGGTCTTTAAGAGAGAGTCCACTCGGTTAAATATTATTCTCAATTAAGAAGTATTTTATACTCGATTGGTATACACATTGCGCAGACACCTTACATTTACTATCTATGACAAAATAAATAAATATGCAACAAGTCTATTACTTCTGGAAAAAATGTGTATTTACTGTTTCAGAAATTGTAAATCGAAAATCATGTAATAAATGTGCTCCATTAGATGTAGTGCTGCAGGTGACCCTTGACCTTCAGATAATGGAATTTGGCATACAATTGTAGTGAGTAATAATGGCTTCACTCTCATACTGAATTTATTTATGAAACCATTCTTGAAACTTGAAATAGGATGCATTGTTTATTCACTGCTTTTTAAAATAATTCACAGATTCAAATTTATAGTGAAATGGGTGGCCATTTTGTTCTTGGTATAACTAGAGTTCGCAAGAGAAGAAAATTGGCAGGACACTTAATCATGGTTCCCAAGGGTTGTACCTATCTAAAAACCATAATTACAGGAGTATGTTCCGAGGTCCGGTCAAAACATTTCTAAGCCGATTTTGGAGGTCTGGGGCTCCTACTATATGGTAAAACCAATAGCCGCGTGGAAAGTGTTATAACGACATATGAACAATTTATCAGTAGAATGCGTACATTTGTGACAAAATATACATGCAACAAAGCGTTTTTGTTGCATGTATATAGGTTTGTCACAAATGTATTCTACTGATAAATGTCTCTTCATATGTCGTTTTAACACTTTCCACGCGGCTATTGGTTTTACCATTGTTACGATGAATTCTAAATATTCAATAATATAGTAGTATACCCGCTCGTCGCCCCGGCTGACGAAGTTTATAGTTTTAAGCGACACGCAAAGAGATCATTTTCCCGCCCCGTTGCGTAACATTAATCATGAGAGGATTAAATTGAGCGTCAGTTAATTCAGTTGCGTCTTGGCAAGCAGTAGTCCAGCAGTACTAAATTCCACGCAGCGACATTAAAATAAAGGGTTCAACAAAAGAAAGTATACCACTTTGTTTATGTCATTTTGAGTAACTTTCAATTTGTTTTTGTCCAAACAGGATAGATAGGCAATTAGATGAATCTCTTAGGCATAATTTGATACCAAATTTGCCCCCTAACAACAAAGATAAACCATGATTAGCACCATTTAAAGGAAAATATCCCATTTTCAAAAGTCGCATTTCCAATACACAGCACGAGAAGAAAGGGCCAATTGTTAACGCACACATATGCCGTATTTATCCCGTACTGATCACCGCGCATATCCCTCAATGCGCGGGCTAATTCAAATGTAAACTGATGCATGGGTGAAGGATTTGAATGTAAAGGCCAGAATGTTAATGGATGGGGAGAACATGGACAGATTAACCAAATCTTCTCGTGCTGTGTATTGGAAATGCGACTTTTAAAAATGGGATATTTTCCTTTAAATGGTGCTAATCATGGTATATCTTTGTTGTTAGGAGGCAAATTTGGTATCAAATTATGCCTAAAAGATTCATCTAAATGCCTATTTAGCCTGTTTGGTCAAAAACAAATTGAAAGTTACTAAAAATGACGTAAACAAAGTGGTATACTTTCTTTTGTTGAACCCTTTATGTGACTCGATGACAGATTGATTGATAGAAGTATAATTGGCGTTGACTGGTAAAGCCTGAATATTTGCTTGTAATTATCGCAAGCGGGTTAATTTACCAGACCTAATATCGGTGTATGTTTGGAATCAACATGAAGTATATTTGTCATTGTCGAGGTATGGATCATGTGTTGGTGAGCTGGTGGTGAAGTTGAAACTACTGATGTGATGCTGAAATGCAAAGTTGCAGACTAAACGTGAGTGGTACTTTATAAGCTTGGAAATTAAGGGGAGGATAAAATTATTGAAGGGTGTATATAATATCCGTGAAATTAAAGGATTGGCCTTAATAATTTATTCAAAATACGTTTGAAACCTTAACGGAATATCTTTTGGTTTCGTGTATCGTCAGTTTTGTATCCCGAATATTTAGTTACAATGTCAGATTCGGAAATGTTTAATTTATGTGATGCGTGATATAAATAGGTGTAAATATTCATGTTTGTTTGTTTGTTGTTTGTTTGATTGATCCTCCCTAAGGAACTCGGCAGAAGCGACCTTCGTCGCTATTTCGCCAAGCTGACCATTACTGGCCAGTATCTTTACATACAAATTGTACGTCTATTTGGAAACATCATAAAGGATGCTCCTTTTTTGGACGTTACAATGATTGCTCTTGGAGTTTATGACAATCGCTTGAGATGGGATTCGAACCCACAACCTTTCGATTGCAAGTCTGATGCTCTAGCCATTGCGCCACGACACCTCCGATGTTGCCACTCGTGACGAAGCAAAATTACATACATTGTACATGTTATTGTTAAATACGGATATTTTGGCGGGAATATGTCAATGGAGTCATTATATAATTACATAATGAATATGCAAATCCTATTGTCTAGCCCCACCCAAAATCTGCAGTCCGTGAAATCTTTTATGAAGTTTCAGACTATTTTAATATGCTGATATAATCATTTTGTATTTTTAAATACCAACAATTTGTCCAAAGTATTCACGGCACTTTTGGTTATGTGTCAAATATTTATTACAGTGAATACCACAGACGGGTTGGAGGTTTTCATAAAGTTCTATGATCTTCAAACACGCTACCGTGAGATAGTGAAAACGTTGAAGGGATGACTGAAACGGAATCTAAAATTGGATGATGGAATCCTTTTGAAAAACTGAATAAACAATTGTAAGGTGATTTAGCTACAATTTAAATAAGGAGATAAGAACATTTACGTGAAGCTACAACGTACACACGGATGACGAAAGCCCATATGCAATATCAGAGTTGTTTATAAAATAAAATACTTGTCATAATAATTAAGAACTGTAAAAACAATTATGCAAGTATAACCAACTCGTAAAATAATACCAATAGCCGCTATTACAACTATTGGTTTACGTCTATCTACTCCATTCGTCGGGATACGTATACCAATATCATGTCTACAGTTTCAATATACTCGATGAGTATTAAAATGACAATCATATCTACAGTTTCAATATACTCGATGAGTAAACAATGACAATTATAAATAACCATAGACGGATGAGCAAGATTCAATTTATAAATAAAGTAAAGTAAAATAAAATAAAAGGATATTTCAATTATTTGTGTTTTTGTATACATAGTATTTAAAAGGGTATCAGGATAATAATTCAAAAGAACTCGGCAATTAGCCTTGTATTGGTTGTTGGATGTGTATCAGCACAACAAGGGCTAACAACCATATACAAAACAGATTTTTCAGAAACCTTTCTCAACTTTCAAGGTCTATCTGACGGATTACTGAATCAATACTAAGCATGTTTGTACTTATTTCAATGTATTTCTCATGATGATTCCAAATATGGTAATGAAATTCAATAATTTTGACATTTTTTAAACATTTTGTGAAATTTTGGAATGTCGTTTGCAGACGCCTGCCGCGTGGAAAGTGTTAAGTTGTCGATGCGATTAAACCTTACTCCTCCACAGATGTGACAGATAATTTGACGAGTCTTGATGTGTTTGGATATGTCTTTTTAAAGTTGATTTCCTTCCAAACGCTTTGTTGCATGTATATAGGTTTGTCACAAATATATTCTACTGATAAATGTCTGTTCATATATATGTCGTTTTAAGTTGTCGATGCGATTAAACCCTGTTCCACTGATGTAACAGACTTGTTCTTAGATGGAACATGAATCGTGGAATGTCTGTTCAGATTACCGAATGTATTAAACTCCTTTCTACGTGTTGTACACTTAAACACAGCTACTTTTGTGAACCATGTATAACATTCTATGAGAATTAAAGTGAGAGAATTCCAGTTGAAATATACCAAGGGACCGGTGCAACAAAGTCCTACCTGCATTAGCTGTCATTTACTGTCATCTCCTAGCATTTTTTGTAACTCGATTGATATAGGCCGATTGGCGAGTTTTGTTAATACATATTCTAAATCGCAATGGCATAGCTAGGGGAAACAAAAGTGAACCGACATAACTATAACCGAAAGGGTCGTTCCACTGAAATATTTTACACTTGAATGACCCGTGTTAAATAAACCAGCCGAGTACCGACAATGATCAACAGACTATGACACCGACGGACTCAAGCCCCCACGCATCCCACATCTCGCTACGCGCCGTAAATCTTCCAAATTTATAACGATGTCACAAATTCTGGAAAAATTTCAAGATGGCGCGCTTGTAATATGCACACCGTATAGTATCCATTGGGACGTTGAAGCAAGCGGGCTTTTTGAACTCACTCGGCATGCATGCAAATAATGCTAGACACTTCGCCTCCCGTGAATTCCGCCTCCCGTAAATTTTGCCCATCGTTAATTTCGCCTGCGTGCAATCTCGCCTCCCTATTTAGGCGCGTGCTTGGCAGTATTGGTGCGGTCGGGCTCTACGTTAAGCACTACGCGGAGCGTTGCAAACTATAGTTGATTCGCAGACATTGGCCGATTTACCATTTCATTCAGAGGTAACAGAAGCAAAAGAGGGGGAGGCACTCGAATTTAATCGTAATATGCAATGTTACTACCGTGTCATTATTAGTGCCTGTAACAGTACAGATAGGGTGAACAACTATTATTAAACCAGTGACAGGGAACTTGCGGCTGAATTATCGATCCGCATAACTTTGCCTGCAAGCAATTATTGTCAATTGCCCGCGTATTTTCGATAAAGAAGATTTGTTGTTATTCAGATAAATTGATAAAGGTATTCAGGTGGTCTCATAGCCAGAAGTACATAAAGTAACGTTTATAATCCGTATCGTGGTTGATATAAACTGTTTCTTTATTTAGGACAAATAGGTTTATACAAAAATGATGATTGCATTCTTTAATTTTTTGCTCTCAAATAAATACGTAGAACAGATATTTTGTATTTGAATGTTTATCCTATATTCCAGGTTCACAAAATGGAAAATAATTAAAAGTATCCACTAAATTATGAATAGGTAAAATGACTAACATAATATTTTTCTTTCAAAAACTGGATACGGTCAATGATAGTTTTATTGTGGTGACCGCTTCCAAAGAGATAACATTTCAAGCTGTTGGATTAAGTATTTGGTTATCGTGATTGTAAAGCTACATGATCAGCCCTATTTATAAGCCACACCATCATGAATAGCATTTGATTATGGAGCGCAAATAATAACATCTATAAATGTACCGCTGTTACATCATTGGTCAAAATTGGTTCCTCTAACGCCCAATGGACGAGGTCCAAACTCGAAACCGATACGCCAGAGTTTATGAATCTACTATAGACCAGTCAGCTGTAGAACGGGAGCCCGTTTCAATTGAGGGCGCTCTATTTAGTGACGCACTGCCGTCATTTTTTACACGGCGATTCATTAAGTGACGGACTTCCGTCGCCCGCCGGAATGCGAACAAAAACACTTTTCAATAGAGGGCGGGCTTGAGAACGGGACTGCGTTAGCAAGGGAACGGCCTCACGTCACAGTAATTTTAAAAATTCATAAATTGCCGATTCTGCCGATTTTAAACAACGAAATAACTCTCTTATCAAAGAGATAACCGTTACAAAGGCATCACTTCTAAATACTACGGGGCTTATATTTAATATAACAATTATCACTCTTACACTAAAAATTCTATAAAATGGTGTAATCTCGTCTAGAAAATGGTGGTCTCATCGCAGCAAACCGGTCAAAAAAGACATAATTAAAGCCTGTGTCGTGTGATGTTGCGGTTAAAGGTTAAATTAAATCATCTAACTGGATGTCGCAAGGAGTTCTGATACCTTATGCTGCCCTCAACTCGATGGATAGTTACTTTTTATGCAGATAATTGGGTGTAAAAGGGGAAAATTCAATCATTGCGCAAATTGACGGGTGTTCGTTACCTTGGTCACGTACACCCGTCGTTTTAGAGCGCCCTCAATTGAAACGGGCTCCCGTTCTACAGCTGACTGTAGACCTACTTGAAATTATTTAGCGTAAGCCTAGGCCCAGTGTCCATTAACCCTTACCCTACTACGCCACACAGCAACCACACAACAGCAGCACTTGGCTTGCGCGCGCACAAGTTCTATCTCATGTAGCACTAAAATACGGGTATATATGGTCTCCGAATTTTTAGCCTGTGAAGCCCTCCCCCCGTGGCTGAGTGGTAGTGTATCTCGCCTGTCACGCGGCCGACCCGGGTTCAATTCCCGGGGCCGGCGGACATGATTTTTCGCATTTTCTATTTAACCCCCTCCCCCTGTTCTTCGTTCCATCCCCACTGCCACGTTCTAGAGTTAGGGTTAATGAACAATTATTGTGTTTTGAGGTGCCCAAGTCTGATATAAAATTGGATCCAAAACATAATTATGATAACATTGGATGATTTACACCCTCAATATGATTGGTCTCGCTATGAGTTCAAAAATATTGGTGAATCCTGTCATCCTATTTACACAAGACCTATATAATATGTATAATAAGCAAATTTATCTGAAGTCTATAAAATCATAAAAGTAAACGTATACTTACACATGCCCATTTATTGTTGCGGCGTTACGGTGCGGCAAATCCATGATGATGCCCACTGTGCCTATTCCTTAACAGCAAACTTAGATGATCGACGATGAGCAGCTCATTAACAGACCAATCTCGTTTAAAAAGACAACTCCAATTGTATGCCTCTCCTCACTCCTACTTTGGAACACGTATGGATAAAATCATCCCTGTGGCCTGAGAGGATTATACCAGGGATACTATTAATTTTGGGATAGGAAAGTCCTATACTAACGTACGTAGCGAAAACGGTCCCTTTTGCATATTTACATAAATTATGGTAATCATCGGAATGTGTCGGTGACCGGCGTTTAACGCGTTTAACAATGTTTAACCAGGTTTAACGTAATATTTGGTCGGCATAGGTTTGAGGGCGCTGTGGATTTACACAGACGACGGTGGCCACGCGAAACCTAAATGTTGAATACGTAATGAATAACCCTGGAATAACACGTAATCACGAATGTTAATCTTATCATTTTGACAAATTCATCATAATTAGAAGAATTGTCATCGTTAACCGGACGATGACTGTTAAAAATAATTCAAAATAGTGCACTCCCGTTGACATAATAATTATTGGGTCGTCTGAGAGACGCGTGGCCAGCGTCGTGTCGTCTGCTACAATCACGCCTGATCGGTATAGCGCCACCAGTTCTATGTCGACCAAATTTTAATTCAAAAGTGGCCTCCGATCGGCAAGCTCAGTGGCATACCCCTGATTATACCTGAGGCGCGGAAAGTACTAGTGATTGGTAGATTTTTCTAGCGGATGCATGGCACGTATGTCAAATCAGCTATATATATTCAAGCAACAGGTGCTGGCTATAGTCATTCTTAGGGCCTATTGTTGTACCTTCTTTGTCTATCCATATCCTGATTGCCATATGGTTTTTAATAATTCTATTACAAAATTAAAATAACAACAGAAATAAAATGTCCGATTTCATTCTGATACTTCCATACATATTATCGCATTTCAACTAACGTTATTTCAAGTTATACGCGATTTAATAGAATTAATAACATATCTTAATTGGTGAATAATTTGGCTTTAGTTTAAGAAAAGTACAACTTAATTTCACTTAGTGATAACTTAAAATAGGATGAAAAAATGCGTGACGAAGTTTATATTATACCAGGCCCGTAACCAGCCTTTTCAGTTAGGGGGTTCGATTTACTGAATGCAATTAAAGACTCAATGGTCGCGCAGCGACCATCGCGCCGCGTAAAGCGGCGCAGGGGGGTGTTTGAGGGGGGATGTGGCCCCCTCAAAAGTTGAAGAAATTGTAAAAATACAACCTTTAACGAAGGCATTTGGTGCACCATTTTTCATATAATTACGATTTTTTGTGTTCAATATATGTATTGCAAATAGGCAAATTCGCGCATTTTTTTTTTAATATCAATAATTTTCTTTTTACCAATTCTAAAATAGAGCCTGAATTGAAAGCATTTGGTGCACTATTTTGAATTGCAAAATTTGTTGATAGGCCTTGAAAACTCAATTATTTTCTGCCTAAGCGCAAATAATTGTGAAATTCAGAAATACCGTGTTCTGGTCTATTTTGGTAAAAACAAAATGTAATTTAATGCGAATCGTTTCGTGCCTTGATAAACCTGTTGAAATAGGCATACTTTTCACCAGTGGCGTAGCTAGGTTATTCATATTGGGGGGGGGGGGGGGGCGAGAAACGTAGCGCGCGAAATCTTTCGACTTGACACCTATTTTTGGCACGATCGAGGTACATTTTGGCTCTAAACATCTGTGTACTTTTGATCATAATTCCATTATTCCTGTGGTCAAATGAACCGACAGTGCCAATCTCAACCGACACGACGTCAATAGTGGGCCCCCCCCTCTGGCGACGCCACTGCTTTTCACAATCAGGCATTATTTAATTTTGGAAAGTGAGTCCAAACTACTCTCACTTCGAGGTCCGGGACTCATGTCCCACGTCAGCCTCATTCAAACATATATAGGGCCTGCATGTATATGAGATTCTTAAGTAAATAGATACAAGTAAGGCCCTCCCCTCCCCTCCCCTCCCCTCCCCTCCCCTCCCCTCCCCTCCCCTCCCCTCCCCTCCCCTCCCCTCCCCTCCCCTCCCCTCCCCTCCCCTCCCCTCCCCTCCCCTCCCCTCCCCTCCCCTCCCCTCCCCTCCCCTCCCCTCCCCTCCCCTCCCCTCCCCTCCCCTCCCCTCCCCTCCCCTCCCCTCCCCTCCCCTCCCCTCCCCTCTTAATCGAAAGGTAAGGATACGTTAGGAGGAATGCTAGTCTTAATTTATATATAATTATTATGTTACAAGCAAATATTGTACGAAACTACGTATAGTAGTGACCATGTATTGATAACCTTTTTTTGTATTATTAATTATTATGTCAGATAGACATGTTCATTATTTAGCGCGACAGAAGTTTGGATAAATAATCAAAATGGAAATGTTCTAAACATCAATTAGTATCCATGAAATGAAAAACAATTCATTGCTAGATCAGAGAGAATCAATTCATTACTTGCGACAATTTGTAACAATCCAATCAAAATCCAGTCACTTTGCAAAATCCTTAATAATCACATTGGTTTAATCTATAGCTCACCAATTTCACCGCGCAAATTGATTCGGTTGCCGCCCGATATTAATAGAAATGTTCATTACCCCCAAACACTTGCATGATACAAAACGGGTAACCAGAAATATACGGATGAAAGGTATTTCAAACAATTTGAATGTTAATGGTGGACGGTGCCACACAAAAATGTAAACCACTTGCACGATATAACAATCGGCATACATTAAAATGTATTTTCTCACTTTGAAAACCGTGCTATACGTACATGTCAGATTGTGTGAGAAATAATTACACACATCGAACTTTTTAAATCATTGTTACGATATTTATACACAACATCTTGTGTGATGTACATGTACATGTGCATATAAAGGGTTCAACAAAAGAAAGTATACCACTTTGTTTATGTCATTTTCAGTAACTTTCAATTCATTCTTGTCCAAACAGGCTAGATAGGCATTTAGATGAATCTTTTAGGCATAATTTGATACCAAATTTGCCCCCTAACAACAAAGATAAACCATGATTAGCACCATTTAAAGGAAAATATCCCATTTTCAAAAGTCGCATTTCCAATACACAGCACGAGAAGATTTGGTTAATCTGTGCATGTTCTACCCATCCATAACATTCCTTTACATTCAAATCCTTCTCCCATGCATCAGTTTACATTTGAATTAGCCCGCGCATTGAGGGATATGCGCGGTGATCAGTACGGGATAAATACGGCATATGTGTGTGTTAACAATTGGCCCTTTCTTCTCATGCTGTGTAATTGGAAATGCGACTTTTGAAAATGGGATATTTTCCTTTAAATGGTGCTAATCATGATTTATATTTGTTGTTAGGGGGCAAATTTGGTATCAAATTATGCCTAAAAGATTCATATAAATGTCTATCTAGCCTGTTTGGACAAAAACAAATTGAAAGTTACTCAAAATGACATAAACAAAGTGGTATACTTTCTTTTGTTGAACCCTTTATCTCCATGCATGATAAAGTGCTCATTTAAAGTAACTTTCGATTATTTTCTTACCAAACAGGTGAGATATACATTTGGATGAATCTTTAACACCTAACAACAAAGATAAACCATGATTAGGCCACAAAAACAAAGCTGACTTGCCCTTTCAGGGTCAGAGTCAGGGTCGGACGGTCGGATTTATTTTGTTGTTGTTGAAATTTTTTGAACATTTACTGCAAAAAAACACGTTTTAAAGATTTTTTTTTTTATTTTTTTATTTTTTTATTTTTTTGTTGATTTTGTTGATTTTTAAACAAGCATACTACTCAAAAACACGTTTTCATCTTTCTTTATTGTTATATGCTTCTTTCAAAAAAAAAATTTCCACTTTTTTTTTTTCAATTTTTTTTTCCAATTTTTTTTTTTGAAAAAAAAAAAAAAAGCGACCCTAGATTTCCGAAAATTCGGGTCGGTCGGAAAGGGCAAGTCAAACCTTTTTATTTTGGCCTTAGCGCCATTTAAAGAAGTCACTTTTCAAAAGTAACATTTTCAATTTTCAATCAAGTGTGTGACACTGTTATAACCAGGATAATTAAAATATTGACTGTTTCGGGAAGTCATTTTAAAACAATCCCTTATAAGTTAATTTTGACCCCCATATAGGGTTGTCCTTCATCTTTTGACTTGGAATGAAGTTGAAAATGACTATGTTAATATAGTAGTAATTTGACTGGTTTGGGGGGTCACTTTGAATAGCCCTGGATGTAGTTAATTTGACCACCATACGGGGTTGATATTTGCCTTTCGACTTTGAATGTAGTTAAATTCGACTTTGTATGTAGTTAATAATAACTAGGTATATATGAAGTTACAATTTAACTGCAGCAAAAGTCATCGTCAAAATGACTACCATGCCAGTCAAATATTAAATATTTTATGAATATTTTTGACATAACAATAGCTCAATCCTTCAACCAATTCAAAGAATAACAGCAAATATTATTTCCATGTATTCAATTTCATCTACAATAATATGAAATTTAATTAAACACTATTTGAAAAACATGTCTCACAACGCCGGCGTCTTGATTAGGCAAATCATCTCACAACTAACGTGAATAACACCATGGAAAGTCGATTCGTAGGATAGTATACTGGTACATATCTAACCAAAAGAATTTAAGACGTCACTGCTTGATGGCAGTGATTGTTCACATATCAGAAGCACATTATTGTTTTTATGAAGTAATAAACACAATGTTTAAAGCCGTCATACAGGTTTTCTTGGCGGGAATGAATGCCGACCTCGTGTTTCCCGACTTACAAATTAAATCTAAGTTAAACCTTTGACTGCAATGAAGTCAACATTTGACTATAACGAAGTCAAAATTTGACTAAAATGAAGTCAGATTTTGACTCCTTTTGCAGTTGTTATTGACTATTTTCAGGGTCAAATCCACACAGAGTGTTATGTTAGACCCTATAAGGTGGTCAAATGGTGACTCCTTATGTAGTTGGTTTTGACTATTTTCAGGGTCAAAGTGATTTGACTATCCACACAGGGTTACTATGGTTGACCCTATAAGGTATTCAAATTTTGACCCTTTGTAGTTGATTTTGACTATTTTCAGGGTCAAATGATTTGACTATCCACACAGGGTTGCTATGTTAGACCCTATAAGGTAGTCAAATTTTGACTCCTTTTGTAGTTGGTATTGACTAATTTTAGGGTCAAATGATTTGACTATCCACACAGGGTTAAAAATGACTTCAATGTGTGTGGTGTATAGTTGACCGTCATTAGGAAGTCAAAAATGACTACTTAAGGGTCAATTTTTACTACCTATTTCTAAGTGTGCATGAAGGTCTCATAAATATAGGTTTTGGAGGAACCGTGTTACATTTCGCTTTTAAAAAGCTTACACTGCAAAAACTCCGGTGTTAAACTGCAACACTGAGCCGGTGTTACGCTCCTGGTGTTAATGTTGGTGTTAGGTCAACACCATAGGAATAACTGATGTAACACTTCTTATGGTGTTAAATTTCTTGTGTTAAACTTGGTGTAAGAATAACTCCCATGGGTGTCACTATTCCACACATGCGCACGGGGGTGGGTTATATTGGTTTTTTAACACTTTGGATTGTATATTTATACATTTGATCTAGTGATTCGATCTGCAACATGCACCATTCCATAATTAAATGGTAAGTAAGAACATTAATTCACAAAAACGTTCAAGTTTTAATAAATTTAAACTGTTGAACAGTGAAATATGTTATTTGCAAGTATTTTATTGTTAAAGTACTTCAACTTATCTAACATTAATATTTTAACACCAGAAGGTGTAATTTTTATTTTATTTTAACACCAGAAGGTGTAAAGTTTTTAATGTTTTAACACCAGAAGATGTAAAATTGTTACTGGTGTTGTCATATTGTAACACCCATTGGTGTTATATTTAACACCAACGTTGTAACACTAGTGATGGTGTCATTTTAACACCAGGTGGTGTGGTCCTATAGTGAATCCGTACTGGCGTTAAATTTAACACCACAGTTTTTGCAGTGTAGAAACACCCAAAAGAAACGTTCAAATATGCAAAATGTCCTGCTCGCTACGCTCGCATCCAAACTAAGCAGTTTCATTTATGATATCCGGCTGGTGTTGTTATTCAAATTTTTGTTTTTGGGGTCACGGTACTGACCAGGAATGTCAAAAGGGGTCGTGGGGAAAAAAGGTTGAGAACCACCTTCCAGGGCTCTCTAAATCAAGAGAAAGTTTTGAAATAAAAAGCCATCGAAATGACAAGAGTGATTAAAGATCTAAACTTAACAACAACCAGTGCGTGATTTTATATATTTCGTCTGTGTTATATGTATTAAACCGCTCGATACGCTAAAGCACATGACATACTACCCAATCGCTCGGAACGATTTCCCGCTGACGCTCCTTATTTGGTAAATAGCACTCTTTATAAGGAGCGTAAGCGACAAATCGCGTCGCGCGATTGTGTAGTATGTCATTACCTTAACCCCCTCTTCACACAAACGTTCAAAACTGTTTACTGATAATTAAAGGTGTATGTTCCGATCACTTTTTTGGGGCTATGATTTTTTTCTTCACATCATGATATTTTGATATCAGAAGAATTCCCATATTTTTCTCATTAATTCTGTGAAATCTTAGGGCCCAGAAATGTTCCATTTAGAAATAATAGGCCAAAATGTGGTGAATTACTGCCAAAAAGGTGGTTAACCACCAGCCAGATTGTGTATGACTCAATAGGCAACATTCTTGTGACCGTGTGCTTCTAAAATTAGAACCATTGGAGTTATGCAACTCAAACTTTGGAATGTGACAATTTTAGAGATGACCTTTCATGTAAAATAGAAAACATCAAGTTGAAAATCAGAACATCTACCTTTAAGGCTATTTAAATGATAAAAGAACACAGATTCTGTGTAAATTATAAGATGATTATGGCTAAAACGATGTATATTCATCAGGTTTAACAAAATCGAAAATCACCGCCATGCACAGGTAGCCATCAAACAGCCAGAAAAACACTATTATTGACATTATTATGTTTTAAGGTGTCCAAGTGTGGTATAATATTGGATCCAAAACATAATAATGATAAAATTTGATGATTTACGCCCAATATTGTATTGGTCTCGCTTTTATTTTTGTAAATATTGGGCGAGTCGCATTAAAAACCTCATAGCTTGACCAATACATATGGGCTCAATCTATCCAATGCTATATCATACTTGTCTATACAGGAGGTCCAATTTTGTCTCTCATATACATCAGCATACGCATGAATAAAATAGAAAATAAAAACCAAATCGAGGTCAAATCTGTACTCCAAAATGCCTGGAAATTTATATTTCAATATCCCACGTACTCTAGAAGTAGTATGAAATATTATAAATAGCAATTATTCGAGGGCGCACTGCAAAAACCAGTACCTATGGTCCGTGTCAGTGGCGTAACAGCCGGGGGGGGGGGGGGCACAGTGCCCCCCTGAAGGTGCTCAGCAGGAAATTCAAACCTACCCACCAGGAAAAATGGGGGGAAGGGAAAAGAGGAAAAGAAGGGGGAAAGGGAAAGAAAAGAGAGAGAGAAAGGAAAAAGGGAGGAAAAAGAAAAAGGAAAAGGAGAAATAAAGTGGAAAGAAAGAAAAGAAGAAAGGGAAAGAAAGAAAGAAAGAAAATTTCGCATTTCGCAGTACAAAAAGCACAACAGTCAACACATTTTTGGCTGTGACCGTGCGAATTTTTGTGACCGTGCGAAATTTTTGATATACAAATATTTCCATGATATTATAAAAGTATTTGCTTTGGTTCAATTTGTAGGGTTATTTGTGTATTGTGATGCAGCAAATTTCCCTCGGCGACTATCGTAGAATTCTTATGTTATACAAGTCACTTATATCGTATAAGCCATACGTACTGGTGTTTTTTTGCAGGTACAGCCCCTTTCTATTACGCCTGGATAAATCTGACAACTAAGAATACGTTTGTTTACCGATGGCATTGGTATTGTTGAAAGCAAATTTTCAAATCTCAAGAGAATTATCAGAAGGGATTTTCAACCTGAATAGACAACGCGCTGCAGCTAATGGGTAAAGTCGACGATGTAGTGCTATTAATATCACTCTTTTATTCTGTTAAAAACCTTTTCAGAAGCGTGATATCTAATCATGCTCATAATTGCTTACCACTATGCTCACTCAGCTTCAAACCTCGGGCTGTACAACATTTCTTATTACCTGCCATGATGGGTACAGGAAAAGGTAGCTCACACTACATGTACAAAAAGGTTGCTTAAATATTTACTCAACATTTTACACAACGTTGTTGAAGTATGCAACTGCTCAACAGTTGCGTAAAATTTGCCCAACACCGTTGGATAACATGTTTTCACCAACAGTTGAACAATTCCAGTTACTGAACAGTTGCACAATTTTAATTACACAACAGTTGGGTATTATTAATTAACCATTTGTTGGGCATTTTAATACCAACTGTTGCTTAATTTGTGAATTGTTTTCATTATATTATATTGATCATTTCATCGGCTCATATAGTCTCTGATGGGGCACAAGATATATGCCGTATAAAATCATTCCCCAAGCTCTGAGAAGATCCATCACGGACGGACGCCATTGGAATCGAGGATTTAAGCAACAGTTGATCAATAAAAACCACATGAGTAAATCTTAACATAAGTTGCGTGATTGCCTGAGACAAATACTCAACAGTTGCCCAATTGAACAATTAACGCAATATTTTAGCAACAAAATGAGTTTTGACCGGGGGTTTCCCCAACTTGTTACTAAATTGTTTTGCTCAACGTTGGGTAGTTTTTACTTTTATACAGCACCTAGACATCTACATATGTTGAATAAAATGTAATCAACCATTTACCCAACAGATGATTAAACGCAATTAAGCAACGTATTTTGCTCAACATTTTAGCATGAAAATAATTTCCGTCGTCTCCATCGTGTTGGAGCAGGGGACCAAATAAAGCATCACTGTCCATTCAAATGACCGTCGATTCCTTTCTGTGTCTATTTGTGGATAGACGCTATTGAAATGAACTGATGGGTTGCCCATAGCTTTTGAATCACTGATATTGGCTCAACTCGTTTTCAGTGACATTATAATCGTGCAGATAATCAAAACCCGCCTTACAAATACCTGAAAGTATACAATGACACCCTAACGTGTCAACAGCATCGGACCCAAAGGGAATTTAATTGGTGTTGCCTTTTAAATCCGGATATTGTAGTTCTTATTGTAGAATAACAAAAATCCATCCATGTGGGTGATAAGACTTGTGTAGCTTGTTACGTGTCAGTATGATGGCTGTTAGCGAATTTGCTTTAAAACAGCAACATGAAAATATTTGTCGTGATGATGATCATTTACGATACTAAGTCCTATGGCCATTAATGATGATATCATCATAGTTTAGGCCTACATTGAAGATTAGCCTAACATCTATTATTTTGCCGATGAATTCCTTAAAGTTTATTTAGGGTAGGATCATAGGATGTGATTTAAAGTGTTATGTGATCCCTAGGCTTTCACAGAGATCGGATCAATGCTATTCGTTTCTCATAGAGGTTTTAATGGGTTTACGGATCAACCACAAACAGACAAATAAACCGTAACAACGCGGATGTCTACAGTCTACAGTCCCGGGGGCGATTATTTTTTTCGTACATCAGTTTAACCAAATTTAATTATTCCGTTTGAATACGAAATAAAGCAAAATTCACTGAATGAAATGATTTTTTTTACATTTTCAAACAAATGAACTGATTTTGGTTAAACTGATGTACGAAAAAAATAATCGCGTCCCGCGGGGGTACTCGAATTTGAAGAGGGTAGGGGTGTGTGTCTGGGCATTCTCAAAACAGGGGCTTACCGAACTGACACATCCTGAATTGGGGGTCTTGGCGAACGGCCCAAGTTGAAAACATTTTCCGCCCAATTGGGTGTTTTTAAGGTAAATTAGGACAAATTGGGCTAAATTTACCAAACTTGGGTGTATTTGGGGGCAACTCGGCGCTAGAGTTTAGATTGTATAGCTTGTGGAACGACTTATCAGTGAAATGAGATGCTTTAGTGAGCGGCGACAGGTCGTGAAAAGGGGATCTTTGTCCCCGCACATACCCGTATGGCCAATATACGTGAGTACCCCCACCCCCCCCCCCCGGGTCTACAGTAGATAGAACCCATATATTATATTGCTTTCTTCAGTAGACAACACCAGTTACATTGCTATCTTCAGTAGATAGTACGGCATATTTTACATAGCTATCTTCAGTAGATACCCGCATGTTATATTGCTATCTTCAGTAGATAGTACCCATAGGCCTATATCAATTTGCTATCTTTAGATAACATATGCTATTGTCTTCAGTAGGTAGCAGCAGCAGTCCTGCACTCATGTTAATACATTGATATCTTCCCCTGAACATCCGAAGTACCTACATCGTGAATTAACACCTATTATTGGTGTTATTGGTGTGCAACCTTTTCTAAACGTAAGGACCAGTCGGAAAACACGAAGTCGGCATTCATTCCGGCCAAGAAAACCTGTATTACGGCTTTAAACATTGTGTTTATTACTTCATAAAAAACCAATAATGTGCTTCTGATATGTGAACAATCACTGCCATCAAGCAGTGACGTCTTAAATTCTTTTGGTTAGATATGTACCAGTATACTATCCTACGAATCGACTTTCCATGGTGTTATTCACGTTAGTTGTGAGATGATTTGCCTAATCAAGACGCCGGCGTTGTGAGACTTGTTTTTCAAATAGTGTTTAATTAAATTTCATATTATTGTAGATGAAATTGAGTACATGGAAATAATATTTGCTGTTATTCTTTGAATTGGTTGAAGGATTGAGCTATTGTTATGTCAAAAATATTCATAAAATATTTAATATTTGACTGGCATGGTAGTCATTTTGACGATGACTTTTGCTGCAGTTAAATTGTAACTCCATATAGACCTAGTTATTATTAACTACATACAAAGTCGAATTTAACTACATTCAAAGTCGAAAGGCAAATATCAACCCCGTATGGTGGTCAAATTAACTACATCCAGGGCTATTCCAAAGTGACCCCCCAAACCAGTCAAATTACTACTATGTTAAAGGAGGTGTCCCGCAAGCATAAAAGTGTGCATTATATGTTAGAAAAATAACTATCGAGCCCAACTTTTGTAATTATATTGAACAAAACACCACACTTATGACAAAAATAAATAAAAACCGCAATCTCTCAACATGCACTTTTTAAAATTCGCGGCGATCGAAAGTCCCAGTGTCGATGATGTCATAATTATACAATGCACATGCGCAAATTTGAGCACCGATACCCATGACGTCATCGACACCGGGTCTTTCGATCGGCGCGAATTTTAAAAATTGCATGTTGAGTGATGGCAGTTTTTGTTCACTTTTGTGACTAGTATGATGTTTTGTTCTATATAATTACGTAATTTTGGCTCGATAATCATTTGTCTAACAAATAATGCTCAATGTTGTGCTTGCGGGACCCTTCCTTTAACATAGTCATTTTCCACTTCACTTATAAGGGGTTGTTTTAAAATGACTTCCCGAAACAGTCAATATTTTAACTACCCATTTCTAAGTGTAGGAAGTCAGGAATGCCTCAAGTGCATTGTACCACCAAAATGCCACTTACTAATCACCCTGCTAGAGATTATCCTCTCCTTGATAAGGATTATGTACACGCTGGTGACAAACTTAGGTGAAAACATGGATAATGTCTGAAGACATTGCTTGTATTGACAGAATACTTAGGCTGTCATTTGTCTGGTTATAGCAAAGTAAATGTAGTAAAATTTGTTTATAGCTACCAGCCAATGTTTTGATCTGGAGACTGATAACCACAGGCAGTCCCTCAGCTCACATCTCTTCCATGCCAGTATTTCAATATGCTAATATTGGGCAAACAGTATGACACAAAGGTCACCACTGATTTCTGTTAGTGTTTTTACATTTCCCTAATTTGTTTTATTTTAGCTTTGGATTACTTACTTTTTAATCATCCATTTTATTTATTGCCTACTTTTATTGTTTATTCTAATTACCTATATGCATCACATTCCTCTCTTAAGTTTCTAATATAATAACTTAATACTTAATTAGTTATCTTCTAGAAATGTGGAGACATGTGCTCTCTCTTTTTTTGTTGATACCAATATAATGATGTTCCAGTGCTTGAAAATTGTCTCTTTGTCCTGATTCTTTTAACCTTGCAAAAACGGCCAAGAGGATTTTCCATCAATCCTCGCGAACCTACAAATGTTGGGATATCACCCAAACCGGATTTTATTTCATAAACATACCACACATACAGAATGAAAAAGGGACTTGTTGGGCTGGTATCGTAATATTTATACTGTTTCACTCCATGAAGTGGTAGTTTATTTTAAGATATTATGCACAAGTGTATGAATTGTTATCATTAATCGGTTTACTCCTAATCGGTACACAACAGCCAATCTCTCTGACATTCTACCTAGCATGTATCGTCAATGAGTGATGTGAATAAGTATTACATTGCGTGTCTGTGAGATTAGCTCCTCATCCTCTGCGGCTCTCCATAGCACTCCTGTTGTTTACTCATATATCGGTACACAACAGCCCGATCTCTCTGACATTCCACCTAGCATGTAAACTGCTCACAAAAAGTATCGAAACACTTAGAAATGATCCAATATATAACGGCTCGAAAGGGTATGCATTAATCGAAGCCAATAACCAAGTGCATAATTTTGTTCTGCGTATTTTGACACCTCGATCGATGAGATACGATGTTGCGGAGCGGAGTTATTGTCATTTCAATGGTCGTGGGTCCAGTTTCAAAAGTGACAATCATCCTATAGAAAGAGGTTTGCATTACTGTTTAGAATGATCAGATTCGTGCTTTTCAATAGGGATGAGTGTCACTTTTGAAACTGCACCCACGATCATTGAAATGACAATAACTCCACTCCGCAACATCGTATCTCAACGATCGAGGTGTCAAAATACGCAGAACAAAATTATGCACTTGGTAATTTGCTTCGATCAATGCATACCTTTTCGAGCCGTTATATATTGGATCATTTCTAAGTGTTTCGATACTTTTTGTGAGCAGTTTATATTGATTATCAATAAGTTAAGTAAATGAAGTATTTCATAGCGTGTCTATGAGATTGGATCCTCCTCCTCCGAATACTCCCCTCCTCCAGCAGCACCCGTTGATCAATTAATTGCTCCCAATTAAAACTGAAATAATTAAGACATTATTTTTTGGATGGTATGGAAAGAACACTTATTGTGCTTTGTAATGACACCAAATTGGTTGTTTTATGACGAGAAATATAGTCATAATCATCATTAACAGTGCTGATTATAGAACTGCAATCGATTACCTGTTTATAATATTTATAATTTGTTTAATACTTGTCGTATATGCCTATTATTTCTATCATTAACAGTGTAAAAATATAAAACCTCCTCAAAATACGGGGTTCCAATTCGTGGCACACGACCATTGGAGTTATTTTTACCATAATAGCACATACACAGCCAGTCCAGAGTTCCACAAATTTCACTTATCGTACAGCTTTAGAGTGCTATAAATTTGACATCGTAAATAACCTGATTAATTATATCCCAACTTGGTGTGTGTGTGTTTAGTAGATGATTGTTTATCTTGATCAGTGTTGCTTGAATCAAAACTTTTAAGTTCTATCAGTGTCCAACTGTTCAGGGGTTTGTACAGCAGAGTTCTGCCACATAAATCATCACTAGTACTAGAACTGTCGATGAGTGCTATTAATTCCTTATAACACTCGGCAGCTACGCTGCCTCGTGCTATAGGGTAGGTGTGGGTAAGACGGGACCTTTAAGACATTTGCATAATTAAAATACAAAATAACTGACTCAAATTTAAGCAAAGTTTGTTATTTGTAATCTACATTTTATAAACCTTTATTGTAATAAAAAACCAGAGTCATTCTATGTTTGGTTTGGCTGTTATTATCAAATACTGACGTCATCATAAATGTCCCATCTTACCTACACGTGAAGGTAATATGGGACATTGTTTTGAGGACATTGTTTTGGTATGAAAAGTTATTTGACATATTTATTTAAAGAGTAACTGTTAAAAAACCATAAATAATGGCCCAGTAATCCATTTAAGGGATAATAATGCATGAAGTACATTGGTACAAAAAAGGTACATTGCTACATAAAATGAAGAAAAAAAGTAGGGTAGGTGTGGGTAATACGGGACCTTTAAGACATTTGCATACCGTCATGCTGGCTGTCCCATATTACCTTCACCAATTGTGAACCCACGGCTCCCATTCAATGCATTATAACACCAATGTACACTGTCCTAGCGAAGCACACACAAAATACATGTTGGACCAACACCTGAAACATGCTTAATAATGCAAGAATTCAGGTCACGCCCCTTTCCTTTTCTTTACCATCATATTCTATGAAAACACTATTTTTATATTAGACCAAAAATATGGGTGCATTTTTCCTTACCTTGACAGGTTGTGGTGATTTTCTGGCTGGTAATTCTTCCGGTAGCTTTGATAATAGTCATGAAATTCACTAAGGGTTTGATCTATCTATAGAGGGCGCTATTTAAAGTGCTAGTAATGCCAGACGGCTGTAGTTGAGATTTCAGTGATGCGGTCCCGTATTACCTTACGGTCCCGTATTACCCACACCTACCCTAAGTCATACTAAGAAAGCTGAAACTGCTGATTACAGAACTGCAATCGATCATTCTTCTTACGATCACTACAAAACAATAACAGTCCTTACGAAGGAAGGGCTCCCGACAGATTTTTTTTCTTCTATTTTTATTTTTTTCATCTGCTATGACAAATCAAATATACAGAAAATACATGATTACAAATCAGTTAGAATTACAAATCAGTTAGAATACATAATGTGTGCGGATAACTGTTAGAGTAACATCAATAAGTAGACTATATCGTATGCCAAACTATGGTTAGTATGCATAAATACAGGATAACGTACTAAAACATACACTAAATTACAAAATATAAATTCAATTATACAAAAAGCTTGTGAAAAAGTCCCATTTATTTTTATATAGAGGGTATTCTTTAGAGATTTTCCCACATGTGTTTTTCAGTGTTATGGTACTTAATGATATCATGTTGGATATTTTGGAATGACGGTTTTGAACCATTGCACCTATCTATGTATACAGCAAATTTCGCAATCAACATGATGTTATTGGGATGTTTACTAATGGGGAATTTGCCAAAGAGAATGTCATTATCGCACAGCGATACCTTAATTTTACATTTGAATAGTATACATTCCTCGAGCTTTCTCCAAATGGTATTAGTAATAGAACACATACAGAATATATGATAAATTGTTTCCGGGACCTGATTACAAAAAGAACATCGATCGTCGCTGGAAACCTTTATCATTTGTGCTCAGGATACGCTGAGTTATTCGAAACTGAAACCATCTTAGCTTGATATCCCCAGCAGATAGTTTTCCATTTGTTATCGTCGATGAAGGTTTTGGGACCATTTTATCTTGGCTTTATTATTGAAATTGGGTAAAAGGATTTTATACAGGGTGTCTCAAAAAAAACCGTGCACATGTTTACCCAACTTATTTACCATGAACTTCTAACATTTGGAGTAACAATTGTACACATATTGATAGACTAATCACTTAGCTTTCATATGCCGTTTATTTCATCTGATTTGGTTTTCTCAATCTTGAGATATGACCAATTAACTAAAGCTACCTAAAATCGACTTTGTGCCACTTTCCAGTTTGCAATGAATAGAAAGGGTTACTCCGGAAAGGAGGTGGTGTGGGGGTGGGTTGTTACCACCCCCTAAACATCCAATCCGAAATGCAGAGTATGCTTATTTGGGTACCATAGTATAGCTAGAGGTTTCTTCTATCCATACATACCAAAACAAGTACAAAAATCCCACGCATGACGTCATAATGACCCCCGTCACCAAACATGGCCGACCTCAAAATCCCGCCGTATTCGCTGGACAGTGAAATATAGGCCAAAATAGAAATATTCTCTAAAAAAGTTGCAAATATCGGAATTTCACCTGGTTTTTTGCTTATAAGTGAGGGAAATGGTGTTTCTAACATAGGCCTATGCTATAATATTCAGGACCATACAATTCAAATACTTTTCAAAATGGCGATTAAAAAAATTGTAAGGTGGCAACCACACCCCCCTACTATCGGAGGCTTTGATGGCTTACCCTACCCCCGGGTAAGGTGGCACCCTCAATTTGTTTTCGTCAAAATGAGCGCAGGGAATGTAAAAGCGATCAACTGTACGCACTAGGTCACTGTTTTAGCGCAATCAGCGACCACCCTCCCTTAGGAGGACGAGAGTTTTAATGCTTATGTCTTAAGCATTCTTCTGTAAAAGTGGCACAAAGTCGATTTTAGGTGGCTTTAGTTAATTGATCATATCTCAGGATTGACAAAACCAAATTAGATGAAATGAACGGCATATGAAAGCTAAGCGTTTAGTCCATCAAATTGTATAAAATTGTTACACCAAATTCTAGAAGTTCATGGTCAATAAGTTGGGTAAACACGTGCACGGTTTTTTTTGAGACACCCTGTAGATACGCCTACAGCCCTTTTTGTCTTTCAATAGAATATCAATGTTTATAGGAATAAATGGGTTGGCAACCGGCTTAACATTAGCAAACAATGACACACTTCTAAAACTCTCAATAGTAGCACGTGCGAGCCCATGGTACTCAAGAAAGTGTGTTCTAACACATTTTCTCCTAAGTGCATCCAAAGAGTAAAATCCTCCCTCTGGATCCATGAGATCATTAATATAGAGAATGCCATTTTGAACCCAACTGGAATAGAAAACAACATTTCCACCAATATTAGTCTGAGGATTGTTCCAGATACATGACCGTAGAACTTCGCTGCAATCGTTTAGCTTCATGTGTTGCTGAAACGAATTCCAGGCGAGAAGAACTTCCTTCAAAAAAGTATTGCCCATCTTAAGCATGTTAATAATAGAACTAGTCCACCTACGGGTAGGCCTACCGCATATAAAGTACCTATGTCCTTCAGCTGTGATAAATACTGAAACAGGGTAACAGCTTTATTGGAACTACCAGCCCTTAGAAGACGTCTAATCCATGATATTTTCAGAGCATTGAAAAATATACCAACTTGGATCATTTTTGTGCCACTTTCGTCATAATCACCACACATCTGGTCTCTGCCAATCCTATCCGTTTCCTTTCCATATAAAATTGAAAAACAGATTGTAATTGTAATTTAACGTGCTCATTAAAAAAATATAAATTGGAATTAGGGCAGTCATAAAACGCACATCTCTTCTGCAATCAACCCATGCATTCTCTAAATCGGCACATTTTAAAAAAGGGCTTCGACGACGGCGCGAAGCTTCACCTTTTAAAAAGTGCTTCGGCGGGAAGGTGGGCTTTATTCTGGCTATACGGCGGTGACGGCGGCGACGGCGTGAAGCTTCACCTTTTTCCACCCCACCAAAGTATTTATGAACACTCCCTAAGAGATATGTTGAAGGCTGCGCCCTCAATTAGGATAAAAACCGTGATTTCTACATTATTACAATTGTATTCAAAATTTTCCATCCCTGGCTCGGACAGCATTTGATTGTAAACAGCGTTACGCTATTTTTCTTTTCGATTCAAATTACATTCGATATTACATAGATATGATAGAGGGCGTTTTTAACAAAAAAAACAATGAATAGCGATGATATTTCAACATATTTCAACATTGTTTAAATCAAGTTTTGCTGTTTTTTTGTGAGTAGAAACAACAATAATGGCCAATTATAATGATTATCTTTAATATAAGTGCATTTTGTAAAAAACACAAACACTTTAAACATCTCTTAGTACACCTTTACTGGCTTTTATCTTTTCCAACTTACGTTAAGATTTAGAACCTGAACTCATAGAAGTTACAATGGTACCCGGCCTTCGGGCAGCTTTCACCACCAGGTCAGCAGCTGCTGCCTTCTTCTTTTTCAATTTTGAATCCGAAATCATGGATGCAATAGTGTACAAGTAAGGATTGATAGAGGAATTGATGGGCAGTATGAACACGACAGACCACGTGAAAGCCTCTAATGGGATCACGGCCACACCTGTTTGGGAGAGGATGCCCATAATAATAACGGGCATCCAGCAAAGAAAATCGGTTCCAACAATGGCGGCCATTTTGATCGCCATTGCCAAGTCGTCATCGTGGCTCGTGTTCGCCTTCTTTCTGACCATTTTAACGTTGATAAATATGGCCACATAAAGGAATAAGATTACTGTAAAGCAGACCAGATTGAGACCTAAGAATATGCCGATAGAGAAATACCAAGCAGGTCTGTATTCGTTGGCCACAGGGAGAGTGAAGGATTGCTGAGTCAACGAATCCTGGCCAACAATGCTTTCTGATTCGATTCGAAAGCTTGACGGACGCGTTATCAACGGTAAACCAATACAAACGTCGGACAGGTCATAGAAATCGGAATCGGGGCCTGCCATCAAAGTCGGCACTAAACCTAAGGTGGCAGATACTAGCCATATAATGATGGAAATGATCTTACATTGTTTGTATCCTAACTTCACGTCACTGAAAGGAAATACAAGGCACAGAAAACGGTCGGTTGAAATCAACGTTATGAATAAAATGGACCCCTCACTTGATAAAAGCGACAGGACACTTGCTATCTTACACAGAGTAGAGGATCGCCATTGCTCTGAATAAATGAAATATTCTTGACCGTAGTAGATATCTACCGCGGCGAGGATTATCATGTACAAACCCATGATTAAATCCGAAATAGCTAAATTAGTGATTAAAAACGACTGTTTGGCTTGGATTGCACTCGGTGTTTTTTCTAGACAACGAATTAAAACAACATATATATTTCCAATCAGAGCGCTGATACCGAGGACCCACATAGACACTCGTAGATATGGATTCTGCATTAGACTCCCGCACATGAACAGTGGTGGTTGTGGCTCCAAGGTGATACAGTCATCCAAGTGATCAAAATAGCAGCAGATGCGGTGGTCATCGATATACCTGTGGAATGTGGTGCATATATGAAAGAAATAAGTGAAAAGGATTATGCAGAGTCGTCCAGGGTGTCACAAATGAAGAGATTTAAAAAAAGTAGTTTTCAGCAGGAAGCCTTTTTTTAGGTTACAAGGCCCGCTTAGCAGCGCTATAAATTAATGCCCTAAAAACCGTCAACAAATTTAAATATTCGCCTTCCCTTCAAAGCTGGTTGCTATATATGACATAATTCTCGTGTGCAACCAACCGGCTGTATTGAGTAGTTTAAAGGCATGAGCGTAGATGTAATTTGCAACATAATGGAAACTTACCCATGCAGTTAGCCCCGAATTTAAATATGCACTGGGTAATCCTCTCGTAGTATTGATAACAATAGGTTTACCAGAGCGAATTAATAGCGCTTCTAAGTGGGCAATTTATGTCATGGAACCAGAAGCCTAACTTTCCAAATTCTCAAAGCAAGCAGACGTGTTTACAGTTCTAATCCAACGTAGTTGGTGATAGCTTTACATTATATAATATGTATGTAAGCTGGAAATGTAATATCTTTAACACTTTCCACGCGGCTATTTGTTTTACCATACACAAAACAAGATTTTTCAGAAACCTTTCATAATTTTCAAGTTCTATCTCAAAGATTACTGACCCAATACTAGGCATCTTTGTACTTATGTCAATGCATTTCTCATGGTGATTCTAAATATGTTAATGAAATTCAATAATTTTGACATTTTTTAAACATTTTGTGAAATTTTGGAATGTCGTCTGCATGCAGCCGCCTGTCGCGTGGAAAGTGTTAAAAAGACTTGGAGGGTGATAAACGATTTTAGGAAAGGAAGAATCACGCGATAACCATCTCTCATTTTCAAACACTACATTGAAGATCAGATGTGATTATGGCTAAACTTTGGCATGACAAAAATGAACATTGCTAATCTTTTACGATCAGAAAGGATATTATTGTCGAGTGCTTAAAAAGCCCTCACCATAAACAATTACATAATAGACTATACTTACAGAGTTTTCAGTTTTTCGATACCATCCAGTCCGCCTTCTCCGACAGTTAAATGGCTACTTTGTTCTTCATTTCTCACCAGTACCCTTTGAAACGATAATAACATGAAGAGAACGTACTTTGTTTAAAGTGCTCATTTGGTGAATGTATTACATAACTTGATGACAAATAGCCTAATTGTCTGATGAAATAATGAAAGTATATGTGGATACCTGTATAACAGCCATGTCGCGCCCTTCTAAGGAAGAAAATACCACTAACAATTCTTTTTTACATTCCATATGGTATATACTGTAATTATTTATTATAATTCATAATTATTTATTTAGTAAGCATGTTTAAAAGCGCTTATTTTCAATTTAGTAACTCAGACACATGATTCTACTTACAGGGTGTTCAAATAACCAAGTCCTTTAAAGGCGTCCGATCGTATCACTTTCAAAGGAACATCCCATAAATACCTGTTTATCAAAAACAATTACATGACGTTAACCTATAATCATATGCTGCAATTAAAAAAAACCACTGAATAACTGATCTGTACAATCTTGCGATAATTTAAGCATAATCTTATCTTCAAGGTATTTAGCATTTTTCATTAGACACACATGAAATTACCTCACAAAACGCGAGCAATTTGCGATGTGTCAGTGTATTGCCGTGCAATGACGTAAGCATGGTAAGCGCACATTACCAAGATGAGCACAATTTATTATATTATCATCAATTTGATTTATACATAACACTGCGATTAAACATACTAGAATACCTACACTAATGCGTGGGACAACCTTAAAAAATTCAACATGATAGTAGGCGGCTGCGTAAAACTCGAACGACTCAGCGAGAAAACAAAAAACATAGTTTATGGCCAAGGTCACTTGTTCAACGATGCGTTTTTCACTTCATTGCACTTCTAAACATATCTAGTGCCAATCCGGCGTTGAATTCTTAACCAACCCACGTAAATAAAAGCCCACCGAGGAAACCATTCATATTTCATAATCATCATAATCATATCCTATTAAATATATGATTATTAATTACCAATATAATGTATTTATACTGATGCGTGATCTGGCCTGAAGTGACCACCATGAATCTCATACACGTCTTCATTCATCAAAAACAATACGCTAATTCACCACTGTCGTTCAATCGCAAATATTTAGATTTCACCTTTATTTTAAGAGTTTCCAGTTAAAACTCTCTTAAAAATCAAAATATAAAAGCAATTAGGATACGTTATTATTTTGATTAAACAAAATATAAAAGCTCTCAAAATTAGGAGCAAACGGTGCAGTGAAGAAAAAAATATCAATATTAATTATTTATTTGCTTTGTAGGTAAATATCAACTTCTGCTCGTTATCTTTTAGCTTTGGTTTATATTATATTAACAATACAGAATGATAAAAAGTGTCAAAACATATTCAAAGGAGAAGTTCATACTGGGTATACAAATTAAAAGACAGCACATCGTTTGCTGTAATTACACTTACAATTCTTGCAAATTATGCAGCTCCCGAAACGTAAATGCTTTGAGGGTCGATATGTTATTCCTTGATAAGTCCCTGTGATAAATTATGAAATTATTGAAGTTGTTTTCAGCGATTATATATATATGCACCAAATAATTATCCAACATCGATCTACCCATTGAGAATGACATTAACATAGTCTAAATGTATTGGAAGTTTGTAAATGACTTAATTAAAATAAGGCCCTATCTATTAAATCCAAAGAACGTTTAGTCTTTACCTCTTTCCACGAGACAGTCGTCTGCAGACGACCGTTCCAAAATATCACAAAATATTTCAAAGTGTCAAAATTATTCAATTGCATTCACCATATTTGGCATCACCATGGGAATGCATTAAAATAACTACAAATATGCCTAGTATAGTATTGGTTCAGTAATTCTTAAGATCGACTTTGAAAGTTGGGAACGGTTTCCAAAAATCTGTGTTGCATGGTAAAACTAATAGCCGCGTGGACAGTGCTAAGATAGCTTAACTGGCCTACTCCATCATGATATTTTAGATGAAAGGAAACTCAACGGCAGTGTATTATTATTCAGGAAATTTCAGGACATACAGCCAATCAAATGCGTACTCACAGCCATGTGACATTATATAAACCATGGAATGCTTGTTGCTCAATATAGTTTATTGCATTTCCTGCGAGAGACCTAAAATAAAATAATGTGAAAATAAAATTGATTATAAGAATTAATGAAAATCAATCTTGAGTGGTCATCCAAAGCATAGTGCTACATAAACTATCGTTGGGCCCTTTCTTGGTTTTTTTTCTTGTTTCAATCAAGTTTTAAGCATCGAAGATACCAAAGGAATTGCGTTATGTTTTAGTAAAGGAAGTGAGAACAGTTTTCGGGTCTAGGAAAATATCCAACATAGGAGCTGGAAAGTGGCATATTTAGCATTTCTATAAAGCAATCTTAGTTATCTACAATCATGTATCTGAAAAACGAATAATAAATACATTTGGACTGAAGTTGAACATATACCACTATGAATATGAGCGACAATCTGTTTGTCAATGGTAACACTGGTAAATGTTATTACAACATAAATACGTGTCAAAACATACATGGATCGCAGACGTGAAAATCCTTTAAAGAGAGCAGTAGTCAGTACGGGTATAGAGCCGCCAGATAATGCTCTGAAATAATAATTTAAAAAAGGAAAATGTTACTATTTAGTTACAACACTGAAAACTTGAAAGTTGTTTCGAAAGAGTTGTTAAATTGTTTTTTACCCTTTGAACCCGACGAGCCGCTAGAGCGGCTTACGCGTATATGTACCGTATACCCGGTGAGACGCTGGAGCGGCTTACAGGTGTGTATGCAATCAACCATTATGGACTATAGGCTCAGTGTAGGATGTCCAAAGTGGTTTGATTACATAGATAAGACTACTGCGCATCTAAAAATTGCCGGGTCAAAGTTCAGAGGCTTGTTGTTATCAAATAACGAGTGTTTCTATCAGTGCATTTTGCTTGCTGTTTTTCGTGTCTTTTCGCATCAAAAATACATTGAAATGTGGCGTGTTTTGGACATGATGGACGATAGTGATACTGCTTAGGATTTGTTTAGATGATAGTTCTGGCATTTCAGATGATTTTGAGACCCGGGCATTGAATGGGCATTGATGGAAATCATAAGCTTTTCATGTATTTGCGGTAATGTATCAGTATCAGTATCAGTATCGGTGTACGGGTGGGTTTTGGGGTCCAAAATATCGCCATTTTTATTTATTTTTGTCCTGAAAGCACAATCCAAGTAAACTGTTATTGTTTTTATATGATTGTATAATATTACAGATGATTCGGAACAAGTTTAGTATTGTTTTATCCATTTCCTGCAAAAATCAATATTTTGTGCGTTACCCCCGGAATGGCCGGGTCAGCGGTACACATTGCCTGGCGCGGTCAGGGTTCAAAGGGTTTTAAAATGCATTTTGCCATCATACTGAATAACAGATAATCAGCCACTATGAATGACAAAATGTGTTCAATGTAATCCGAAACCCTCACTAAAATAGCAAATAGTTAACAAAACATGGGCAACACATACGGTCTCCTGAACATTATTTCAAGCTTTTTAATCAAAATATGAACAGAGACGAGGGGCAATATTCTTCACTCAATGTTTTCACCTTAAATTCTTCACATTGTAAATAAATACCATATATGAGGACTGAAACTTCTATTCGTTAACAAGCTAATTTGCTTGACTGATCATACTTATTCTTACTGAAAGTGAGTGTATAGAACAACTTACATAGCTGATGATGTTGCCGGCATGCCTCCAACGGTGGTATGAGTCCAACTCCTATCGCATGTCACGTACAAGGATGATTGATGTCTATATTCACAGGAACACTTCGATGGACATTTTTTCAAATCTATAAAAATAGAACATTTTAACAGTTTTTCACGAAAGTGTAACTACACTCGTATCAGAGTACTAACATTATTATAAGTTATTGCTGATGGGTATAACATCTGAACCGCTCAAGATCAGCTTGAATAATGTCATAATGTCAGTGTGATTATAATGGAGAATCAGGTTTAGAATTGCCAAATACAAGAACGAGAACAGACGCATCCATGATAGTCACATGACCCAATGTTATTCGATATCGTCATGTTACGAAGATGCACGTGATGATAGTACCATCTCGGTCCCTCCGTCCCTGCTAAACTGTTACAAAATATATCTATACGTTTTTCCGTCATGAAACTAATATTCAATACCTTAAAAAAACCACCGTCATTATACAAAAGTGCAACAATCTGCTAGTAACGTTACGTTGCCAACCACCACCTTTAAGATCTGCAACTGAGCTGTGACCTTCTGCGTGCATGAAGGTAATGGTTGAAGGTAATATAGCTCTCATCTTGGCATGGAGTCATCATGTGGGGGGCTGGCAGAGACTGGTTGCTGATGCCTTCCGCTAACTATAAATCCAACAGAACCGCACCAGTGGACCCATTCCCCATCTCATTGCGCAATCACGCAAAAGTATATAGGCTCACGGCGGCCCGGGTTCAATTCCCGGGGGCGGCACGCACCATTTTTTGCTGTCTCTAGTTGTCCCGTGTTTCCCCTCCCCTGTAAGCATTATTGCTATACACGGTAATTTGACTAGCTTCAGAAACAAGACACCTATGTAGTTAAAACATACCGCATCGTGTTTCATCGTCACCGCCCGGGCATTCTGTTTCTCCGTCGCAGACCTCTTCCATCGTCACACACTTGGATATATTCACATCGGGTACTTCATCACATAGGTATGACTCCGGGCAATAAATGTACGCTGTTATAGGTTAAAACACGTGTTTTTGAGTCGTATAATTTTGGTCGAATCATAGGAATCGGGAGTAATATGTTCCATGCAAAAGGAAAAAACCGTGCTTGGAGGCTTCAGAATAGTGGTTATCGTCAGTCCGGGTCTTTATGTGAGGAAGGCATTAAGCTTAAGGTTACAAGCCTACAGCGCAATATATCAAATTGGCCAAAATCTAGTGCTCAAAAATGAAGACAATTTATATGAAATGTACATTAATTGAAATTTTCTAAACGTTTACACTAAACTTAATGAAATTGAAAGTATATGGTTATATTTAAGCCAGTATACTATAAGATCACTATATGCCACACGTCTTATAATCTTGGAACCTTTTTTAAATGGCCTCCAATTTTTTTTTGGGGGGGGGGGGGTAGGGTCACAAAATTTCGCACGGTCACAACATTTTGCAGTACAAAAAGCACAACAGTCTTTGTGCTTTTTGTACTGCGAAATTTTCTTTCTTTCTTTCTTTCCCTTTCTTCTTTTCTTTCTTTCCACTTTTTTTCTCCTTTTCCTTTTTCTTTTTCCTCCCTTTTTCCTTTCTCTCTCTCTTTTCTTTCCCTTTCCCCCTTCTTTTCCTCTTTTCCCTTCCCCCTATTTTTCCTGGTGGGTAGGTTGGAATTTCCTGCTGAGCACCTTCAGGGGGGGGGGGGGGGGCACTGTGCCCCCCTGCCCCCGGCTGTTACGCCACTGCCTCCGCGGGTTTATTTCCTAATCTTAACGCAGACTCACCGCAATGTGTTTCGTCTTGTAAGTTGACGAGACAGTCTGTGAATCCATCACACTTAGCATCGGACGTAATGCAAAACCCAGAACCACAGTTGTATTCCTCACCATCACATGCACCTGGATGAACAGAAACACATTAACGGATTACGGTTTGTTAACGCTTTCCATGCTGCATGCGGCTGCAGACGACATACCAAATTGACACAAAATGTTTCAAAAATGTCAACATTATTGAATTTCATTATCATATTTGGAGTCACCATGAGAAATGCATTGAAATAAGTACAAACATGACTGGCATTGGTTCATTAATCCTTGAGATAGACCTTGAAAGTTTGGAAATGTTTTTGAAAAATCTGTCTTGCATGATGGTAAAACTAATAGCCGCGTGGAAAGTGTTAAGGAGAGTGAACCCCAATAAATGAGAACCCGTCGGACTAGACAGAGACGCCATCAATTTCTCACTGCAGCTGTAAGTACTTTGAACATGTTGAAAACAGGGCCGGCTGGAGATGAGTGCATACAGGTCATCTTCACAAAGAGCACATCAAAAGGGAGCACATCAAAACTCGACCGCCCGGCAACCGCCGGTTCCGTGCAGTTCCGTGAGGTTGCAGCCGGTTTCGATTGTTCTAAACAATGATATGCGGTCCAACCGGGCGGAACCGACGGTTGCCGCGCGGTCGAGTTTTGATGTGCCCCCTTAAGGCACTCATAATAGAGGACGAACAACTCGCTACACATGACACCATTAGTTGTCGAGAACAGAACATGGAGGCGTTAAGGCTCATTCTGTGGCGGCCACCAACCTTCAGGATTAGAATGACATGACACCTGTGAGTGGTTTATTCTAAAGCAGCAAGCAGTTCATCAATACCTTTGAACTCTGTCAATCAGTAATCAATAACTTACCTAACCAACTACCGGCTGTCTGTTGGCTAATCTCCAGATGAAACCCCCTCATATTTCCTGTTGCATCTGTTACTAGCTTCAACCACATGTTAGATTCTTCCAACGAACTAAAAGCTCTCAGCTTGGTCAAACCTGATATCCTGCCCAATGTTAGGACACCAGCTTCGTCACCGCGGCCTATCTCTAAGAAATCGTACCGATTCTCCATAACGAAATCGTTGATTCGCGCCACAATGGACATCTTCTCCATTGCGACAATGACCCATTCGCAATCCAGGTCATTTAAATATGGCATGGGGTAGAATGGAGAGGTAAAATTGACACCCGTGTTTTCAAGGAATATGCTGCTAACACCACACGCACCTGTGTTTTAAATTAAAAAACAAACACAAACCACCATTACCAATTAAGGTCTTTCATAGCATTCTTAAATCAGAGCGAATTAGTCGAAAGTATTAACATTCAGCATTCATCCTTCATCATGGGCGCGGCATTTTGTCTTCCAAGAAGGAGTGAGATTGCAGAGGTCAAAGTATATCCAGGGATCCGTTTGTATCAATTTTGTTGTGCTTTTTCATCATAACTTTATTGTTCAATCGTCGTTCATAGGAAATTCGATATTAAAATTACAGAAATCATTCACATTATTATACATGGAGTATCCTCTGATGGTGTGAAATCTGAAGCCAATGTAATAGTTGAGTACTATCGCGTATCTCTTCTACTACAACTTAGGATAATAGAATTATGTGTTGTTTTACCATAACTTTATTCTTCGGCTTTTCTAAGGAAACAGGGAATTGGATTGGATTGTTTTCTTTATAAGCGGTAGTTCCCTGATAGTATGAAATCTAAAAGTTATTTTAATACTGCGTATATCTTCTTACCACAGTCAAGTTCATCCGTTCCACCTGGACAGAGAGGACGTCCGTCACATTTTTGATGAGCATATAAACACACGGAACCAAGAGGAACGTCACAGATGAAGTCGTCGACCAAGCATGTTGCTATGGAATAGAAATAGTTCATGTCAACTTAGTAGTTCAAATCCAACTGGATCGTTACTCCAGTACCTTGACCTTCCATTTATTATAGAAGCTTTTAGATGCATCCCTAACTTATGTCCATTACGCTTTGGTACCATTTCCAATAGTTTACTCCCATATTTACGTGCTTTTTCAAAGTTGTCATGACGTTTCCATGTGAAGCACCAACATTGCCCAATAATGCGTCTTCTCGGTCCAATGCCTTGAAATTATACTTTATAAAAACCGATCTTTTGACCTCAAGTTCCTACTTCTGACCAATTGTACTGGAAATGCACTGGCTTTGAAATATGCTGACTCACCATTAGTTGATGCTACTGAAACTTCAAGCCAGAATCCTCTCTTTCCCTGAGGACCCCAAAAATCGGCATCCCATGATATTTTCAACGTCGGCTCCTGTACCACAATTGCTCTAGGGTATAACTCCCCCGTGTACACTAGCATGTCGTCGGTGATCAATGGATTGCCGACATCAAATTGAGGCGTGACATTCTGGCGAGTTATAAAGAGCCTCTCGTAGTCTCGTCCAACATGTAGATCTTTGAACTGAATCACGATGACACTGTCCGAAGCAGCAGCGGTGATGTTCCATATGCAGTCTTGAAATAATGGGAACTGGAGTGGATAGTATGGTGAGGTTATGTTTTGCACTTCCCCTGGCATCAAAGCCAACACTTCTTGACCACATAGTTCTAGGTTAGAAAACAGATTGCAAAATTGTGTATTAAACATTACCGATTACCATGTTATGAACATTATGAAAAAAATGAAAACACGCGCAACTATTTTCGTCTCTTTGGATCTCTAACAGGTTAACAAACTCAATATTGGTGTTCATGTTTTTCACAATATACGCTGAAGAGGAAATAAAATTTGAAAGCGAATTCGGTATTATATGTAGCTATCAAATGCGTGAACTACAAATACCATATTGTACTTGAAATACCCTAGGTATATTTAAAGATGTCTGCCGGGGTTGTATGGTCCCTGGAGCCATTCGGATGCATGCACTCAATAAAATGTGATCTTGGTTGACGGGACTTGAAATCAAAAGAATGCAAACAATCAATGACCTGGGATTCTTCGTCAATTTCTTATTTTTTCCTACTTGACACTTTCCACGCGGCAGGCGTCTGCAGACGACATTCCCAAATTTCACAAAATGTTTCAAAAATATCAAAATTATTATATTTCATTACCATATTTGGAATCACCATGATAAGTGCATTTGCAATAAGAACAGTATTGGTTCAGTAATCCTTGAGATAGGCCTTGACAGTTGGGAAAGGTTTCTGAAAAATCTGTTTTGTATATTATGGTAAAACCAATAGCCGCGTGAAAGTGTTAAGACTATAATAATAAAGATGCAATTAAATAACGAATAACGACATGCCAACTACCGTCACTGTGGCTTCTACACGGTTTCATAATGAACCATGTAAATCGTCGATACCGATGCTGCTGCTATTCATATACTTTTGTCAGTTGCTGTTTTAGTTGTCGTGGGTGTTGTTATTGTTGTTGTTGCTCTACTTACCACAACCATCCTCATCTGACGGCGGTAGGCAATGCGGTATGCTATCACAGACTAAGGCCTTAGCTAAACAACCAATTCCGGATGCACAAGTGTATTCGTCCTCGTGGCAAGGTACTGCAAGCAAATAGTATAAGTAATACAATGACTAAAATGAATGGCATTCAATATAAAGTACAACGGTTATAATAACAGTTTTTAGAAAATAAATGTTAATGTTCAGTGAAAGTGTCGTAAGAGCCACAACGTAACGCTAAGAAAGATTCATTTGTTAGGCATGTTTCATACAATACCCATAGTGTTCTCATAACGTATGACTCAATTGGCAGTTTACTTTGGCGGATACAAAAGTAGGGCCAGTTGGGCAAATTCTACGATATGATTAAGTTATTGCGTCTCGTCAAAATCATATCACTAATGTATATGGACTTTGCTTTTTGATAGAGCGTCAGTGAAGAAACTACACCGGGTCCTATACTGTTATCCATCACTAAGTTGACATATTATATTTCACTGCCTAACCACCTTTATACCGGCGATTTAGCTTTTGGCCGGTCATACATTCTCCAATTCCCATATCAGGCAGGCTAGTGGTCATGCCCTGAAGCATTGTTTAAGTTAAATCCCACACTTTGACTTGCTTCAACGATTACGGCAGACTAACAGCCTATGACATCATGGTCTCTGGTCCGTTAATACACACATTTTAATGCGGTAGGGGAACATGGAACATAATGACTAAGTACGAGTGCTCAGTTGTACATTATGTGTTTTATGCGATGCCGGTATTTACGTCTTGGTAATTCTGTTGAAAATCGTGAATGGACTGAGAAAACTGATAGCTCTTGGTCAAACCCATACGCACAAAACAGATGAGTTCATACAGCCTGTATACTCAACAAATAATTAGTAACGCCTTTTAGAAATTGTATAAGTTTCAACACAAGAACATACCATAAACCTGGCTCCATTGGATTCTCACGTCGAATCCATAGAACCCTCCATCTGGGCCCGGATTAAACCTTATCCAAAGAGAGCTATCATTCACCGTGGCACTTCGAGGTTTAATTCGATGTCCTGTCAAACGCAGAATTCGATTTCGGGGTGAAAGAGGTTTCCCAGTTCCAATCGTCAGGTAATCTTTGAATGGATGGATGCTCAACGTCACGAACGTAATCACTATGACCCCAGCAGGGTCCGGACCAGTGACCTGCCAGATACAATCCTGATTTGTTGGATAACCGTCAGGGAACAATGGTGATGTCACTCTGAGTATTTCGTCGTATCCCAGGGATAGTGTTTGGTTCTCAATGCAATACTCTGGTGGTGGATGAGATCAGTTTAGTAAGAAAATAGTATTAAAATGATTATATGCATGGACTTATCATGGGCCACTTGTCTTCGACCAAGCTACCATGGCATATAACTGGGACCACTATTCCTGTTATGGGTATCTGCAATTAGGACCAATTATCAACATTTTTGTGTGCCATATACTTGGTTGTTTTCCATTGTTGCGTAATTAACTGGGAATAATTATCGCTCATTTGCATGTTTTTATGTCTAGCACATCAGATACATTATTTCAGAAAGCACCCAAATAAACATAAAACCCTGATCGAGGCAGATATGATCGGAAGTTGTCAAAATACCGTTAGGACCATGCAATGTTCATAAAATACGACATGATTGTGTCTATCGATTCGTGATCATTGCTGTATTTAAAGCACTCAGAGTAAAACCATAAAATAACATTAAAAAAAAGCAAATTAAGATCTAAAAGTTATGTTCATACCACAATTTAATTCTTCATCCGCCGTCCCACGGACTAATGCTAAACATTCGTCATTTGCGTTACAGACCTGTGAGGGGTCCAGGCATCCATCGCCGACAAGACACGAATACTCATGAGGCAAGCATTGTACTGTAAAATCAAGGAATGAGAAATGAAGATGAAGAAATTCTTAAATTCAATACAAAATTTGATTTGTTTTGTTGATTGAAATACCAAACAATAAATAAAAGTTGGAGCACACCAGCATTGTTGAGTGCATACAATTAGCAAAAAGTGTAAACACATATTAAGTACCAACACCCTTTAAGGGGCAGTTAAGTAGAAGTATGATCGGTCTAGTCTGATTTCATCGCCCCCTCTGAAGGAACCAATTCCAAAATCTTTCGTACTAGTGGAGGAATAATTTTATGATGTAGGCCTAAATGAAAGACGGAAATGCAATTCCAAGTGTCGTCAGCACTTCAACAAAAGAGGGTTATTTGTTTTGATTTAGAAGCTAATAGCATTTTAACACTAGACACGTTCATTTGGATGAGATGGGGTATATTAAATTAGTAGATACGCATGTTTGTCAAGGAATTACCTTTTATTCCAGGAGATTAAACTATAACAGAAGTTGTATTGAAACATAAATCCTACCTTCGCGAGGTATTCTCTCAATTGACAATAAAAACCCACGAAACTGCGCGGCATGATTGGACGCAAAATGCATCCATATCGCTGATTCCTCCATCAGAATAGTCTTCGGATAATACCAAAGGGATAGTCGCTGACCGAGAGCACCAGATGTGTTATGTCCACTACCGATGGTCAGTGGATCGTAGTACTCAGTTTGCAGGTCCAATACGGTGATGACGTAGGTTCCCGGTGTGTCCTCCGTGAAGTACCAGATGCAATCAGCGTTTGGTGAATATTTATCTGGATAATTCGGTGACGTCAAATAGATTGGGCCATGCTGAGTGATATTTGATATCTCTGTTTCATCACACGGATCTTAAAAGAAGAGAAAATAAACTCTTTTAGAAAATTCTAAAAAAAAGAAGACATATCACGGACATATCAACGCAAGTTGACAAAGCCTTCTACGCGATTGCTCCACGTCTATGGAACTCTATACCTGCCTCTCTCCGCAATTGTTCTACTATTCATAAGTTCAAAAAGGCTCTCAAATTTCATCTGTTTCCTAAGCATTAATCCCCCGCCTCACGGATTCCATTCTGTTTTTAGCTTTGTATATTGTGCTGTCATATTTTGTGTATGTATATAGGCCCTTTTTACTTTGTACAGTATAATAATATGTTGCAGTAAGATATAGTGTTTTTGTGTATTTTAAGATTTTACTATTTTGTACAGCGCTTTGACCACTTTTGATTAGGCGCTCAATAAATGCTACTTATTATTAAGTAAGTAAGAGTATACTAGGAGAATATGTTATATGAACGGTGCCATCAATGACAAGGCAATTGCTCAATATTTTATAAGAAGACTGATATAGAGCTAGGCCTATCAACAGAAGGACAATTATAATACACTCCAGTCCAGAGTAGAACCCGTGGCAGCGGGTAGGTAGGTGGATTCAAATCCCACAATGCCACAACGAAATTCGAACCCACGATCATCATCCTGAGAGAAACAAATGACTATACTTGGTGAAAGAAGCAGTCATAAGTTGTCGACAAACAATGATAAACTGACAAATCGATAATGAAAAAAACACACCTAAAGACCTCAAAAAAAGAATGTCATAAACTTTGTTTATGTCCAATAGAATGACTTCCGATTATTTGTTAACCAAACAGACTAGATATAGACATTTGGATTACTCTTTGCGTGAACGTTATGTGGTGTTGAAAATGCGAATTTGGAAGCAGCACGGATTTTCATTAAATAGTGCTCATGGCTTATGTTTGTTGTTTGGGGGCGAATTAGGAACGAAATTATGCAACAAAATTCATCCAAATGCCTGTCTGGCGTTTGGTCAAAATATTCGAAAGTCACCTTATACATGCTATAGGACATAAACAAAGTGTATATTAAACTTTCTTTTATATATTGTATTTACGTTGCATTTTATGTTTTCACGGTTTGAATGGTCTGGTTATCAAAGTGGTTTTTCACCTTTCCCATGTATCCTTTCACCTTTTCATCGTATCCCCAAAGTCTTGATATTGAAATTGCTCTATGAATTAAAATGTGCCAGTCATGTTTACTCTACTCATGTCAATATTGCTCAAAATGTTCTGCCTTAGAAACAGCTAGCATTATTTTTACTCACAACATCTCCACTCATCCGACCCATCAATGCAATCATCAACGCCGTCACATACCAGCGCTTTATCCACACAACCACGTCCAGACATGCACGGATAATCTACTTCCTGGCAGGTATCTGAGTGTATCAAAGACAGTTGAAATACCACGTTTTTATATGCACTTATGCAGGGAATTTCATTAAACGTACGACAATCAACATCCAGTAGACCTGCTTATGCACAGCACTTACAGTCATCAAAAAAGTAACTATACAGGCAATAAATGAACTTTTAACTCTTAAAATATATATCCTACCTAAAAATATTAAATCATAAAGTTGTTGAGAAGTTTATCTTCTTTCATTTGAGATATTGCACGCTAGGATCGGTTGAATATTGAAGAAGTGACAATCCAAAATGTAAGGTAAAGTCACAATTTCATTTTCACATTTTACATTTCAACACGGGGGAGAGTATGACATGTAGTGTGTACGGTATGTGGCGTATTGATTCATCGGAACAATACGGTTGACTGTCCAATCTGCGCATGCACCCCCCCAATTGCACTACCGGTGGTAGATGGGTCCGCGTGTAGAAAATAAAAATGTGAAAATGAAATCGGACTTCCCCTTACATTTGGGAGTGTCATTTCCTTAATAATCACCCGATCCCAGCGTGCAATATATCATATTAAAGAAGATGAATTTGTCAACAACTTTATTATTTAATATTTTTAGGTAGGATAATTACATTTTGAGTAAGAAGCCCATTTATTACCTGTGTAGTTACTTTTTATGACTGTATAGCCTTGTCACACTGTTGCGAATAGAGCTAACGTGTGCCGGACGTTTTTGGAAATTTGGGTGTACGTTTGGGTAAGTTGTCATTCGTTTAATATGACACGTTTGGCATAAGTTGTGTTCGTTAGCGGTTCGTAGGAGGTCGCAGAGGTGCGCTGGGGTCTACATGTAGGAAATTGTTTTGAACAGGTTCAAAATGTTGAGCAGGTGACAGCGTAGTGGTCAATACGCTATCATACGTTGAGCCTTCGCTGTGTGAACGATTCGAACGTGTAATTTTAAAACTAGCACTTATCAAACATTTTTCGAGAACAAAATGCATTCAAATTTCAACTATATCAATATCTAATTTTATATAACGATTATCTACTACAATAATGACGACCAAGACATTTTTGACCATATCTTAAGAACCCATCATGGACCTACTGAAATATAACTGTATAATCTGAATTTGGGAGAATTTTTTTCTATGAGATGCAAATACTAATTACCCAAGAAATGTACGGGTGATCAACAAGAACATGTAGAACAGATGGGCTGGACGTATATGGCCGAACAGCTGACGAACACGAACAAATGACAACTTACACGAACGTACACCTAATTTCCAAAAAAACGTCGGCACACGTCAGCTCTATTCGCAACAGTTGTGACAGGGCCATTAAACTGTTTTACTTACCACAATAATACGACGAGTTCAAACACGCTGGAAAGGAGGAACACATCAATACATTACCCAGGCAATAGTCACCGTTGTCACATAAAGTACTGTTGTCATCGGTACAGGATACTGAACATATAAAATAAAGATAATGGTAAAACAACTGTTGGCGTTCTTAGCAGGCGATTAAAGCATTAAATAATGGTTAACATGTAAAATAGTTTTGAATTTCGACATGCAATTCATAATTTTCATTATGATATGATATAATCATACCGAATTGATATGATCGGCTGAGAGTGATCTTGTTGTTTAATCTTTGACACCCACAAGTACTTCGTCGATCATACTTAGATGTGTTAACAATAGTTGGCAAATTATCTATTTTCTCTGAGGCGAAGTGACTTGAATTGTCATCCTTTTTTGTCTTCTTTGAAGTTTTCCTTAATCTAATTTATCCAATTTTATGGGCACCCTGTGATATTCGAGCAACAATCCGGCCTTGACAATTACGTAGAAAATATCCCCGTATTTACTATATCGAGGGTATACTAGCTAGTTACGCTGGTGTGGGGAAGCGTACATTAGACGTAATCCCCCCTGGTCGAATCGGGGATAAAACTAACAAGGGAAAGAAATGGGTTTATTTAGGAGGGAAACCACCCCACCGGTACGGGATTCGAATCCGAGTCCACCCGCATGAGAGTCAATGCGTCAGTCCACTTCGCCAGGGAATCGCGCTCCAAAAATAACACTTCCGTCCACAATTTATTACCCGCCGTAATCTCTTAAGGGAACGAGCGCTGCCAGCATACTGTTCAAGTTAGATTTCATGGGGTTCAGTTGTGCAAAGGTTAATTAAATAATAGTCTAAAAAAGGGAAATCCCTCCGGTAGTTATAATGGTGATGTTATAACGTAGACACTCTTGTGTGAGTAAACCTACTGTCTGTACTTGGACCGGTGTTAGGAAACTACATGTATATGCTTCACATACAGGATGAGTAAGAAAGAACGGGCACTTTTTTCGCAAAGATGTCAAATATGGTTTAGGAATGACAATTCAAAACTAATGGTAGTGCTACAAAGACCCATAATTTAGCTTTCATTATGAAAAAATGTTAAAAATCGACCATTGCGTTAGCGTGACGTTATTACCAAAAACCCTGATATGGAAAAAAATTACATTTAACCCTTCTATGGACGTTGAAATCACTCCCTATTCCCGCCATATACGATCAGACTTGATAATACGCTTGATAAGATGGTGTGGTGAAACTTTCACGTCACACGTTTCAATGAAATCCATTCGGTATTTATGACTGTTACTGTATTAGCTGGATACGCAGGAATAGGGAAATTTACATTGAGCACAACATAGTGCAAGGAGAGTTTCCCGGTATTTATATGGTGATGTTATTACCTGGTCACACTGGTTTGAAAAAAGCTATTTTAAAGCCTATAGAACGGTAAAATCTCCCATTTATCTCTATATTTGCTTGATAGCTGTTTAAAAGGGTGATATTACAATCTAAGTGCTGATATTGTGTGCGCCTAGCCAGTAGCCACGTATATGAAGCGAAATGATTCTGACGATTTCCTAATGACAGTGAAATATTGGCAATAGCGCTTTGATAACTTGTTTTGTAAGGCGCTTTATAAGTACTATGTATTATTATTATTATTATTATAGACCGTTATTGGGAACATAATTTGTTTGCACATGCAATATAGATGCACAATGTCTAAGTGGCTGATCGTGGGGTTTGTAATGTATTATTAAATTGAAAATCAGTGAGATTGAACATTGACATCTCATTTGCCAAGGTTAGTGATACAATAATGTATTGAATAACTCTGCGAAAGCCATATATCCGATTAGCTGTACGTGTGGACAAATATTCTTCGTCCTTTCATAATATTATAATATATTTTCCCATTACGTTCCATTTGCCTCTAAACTCTCAGCCAAGGTTTGACTATGGTTTGACCATGGTTTGACAGCTCAAAATCTACATTGACAGGCCATAAAGCTACTTGTAACATCGACCACATGTAGAGTGATCCAGATTATAATTAGCAGTCAGCCCAGGCACGCACTGTCCTACCATTGCACACGGTGTGACACTATTTATATAAACAGATCTGGTGTATTTTATAAAATGTTAGTCTGACAATTTGAATTGAAGTATTGTTGCTTAAATATTAAAGGTAGATGACCCGATCATATTCTGATTTTCAACTTAAAGTTTTCTATTCTACCTGAAAGGTCATCCTTAAAAAAGTCGTGTTCCAAAGTTTGAGTTGCATAGCTCTAATGGTTCTTATTTTAGACGCACGAGATGCTGTGAACTGTACCCATTGAGTAGTACACAAACTATATCGGTGGTTACCACCATTCGCGGTAATTCGACGTTATTTCATCGATTTCTCCGTAATTATACCGATTTAGGCCGTCAAATTTCAGTATGATGATGAGAAAAATACGAGCTTTCATATGATATGAAACTCTCCGTATGTTTGAAATAATTCTGTGTTACGAAAATGTGATCGGGTCATCTACCTTTAATAACTCCTTAAACATTTTCACAAATCTTTTTCAACCGTGCCACTATGCGTAAAATTAAAAAGCATAAAATGCAACGTTAAGTTTAAAAATGGAAATGTTGCTGGGGTTTAAAGCATGTTGTGGCAGTGTATTGGATGAATGTATTGGGGTTTTTTCATTTAAACTAAAGTAGGTTTACGGCGCGGTTTTAATGGCCGATAGAAATGACCACATGTATTCTTGGAGTTGCCTAAATGTGTTTACTCTTGATTCACTCCCGTTACTACATATACACACAACACGTCCAGTGCGTGATTCCTCCTGCGATTCTCCCTTTACCAGATTGTTTGAAATCCCCTCAACAAACCCCATTGATCCCCGATAACAAAAAAAAAGAAGCTTGTGGACTGGATATAAAGATTATATAGCACCCTGCCACTGTGAAAGTGTAGGCTATGGTCGTTGTCCCCTTTATTCAGGTGTATACTAGATGTAGGTTAAAGGAATCTTATTTATTTTATAATATATTTAGTTTACTGACACTATTGAGTAAAAAGCAAGGGGAAGCTCTGTCAAAATCTTTAGCGAGGACTTCTAGGCCAAACCAGTGTGCACTGTCACGACTGCATTTTGCTGCCGGCGTGCCGCCCTGCGCCTGACGGCAGTGCTGGGCTCACCATTCGGCCTGTCGTCCCTGTTGAATATAGGGCGTCCCATGCATAGCCCTGCTTTAATGTCTTCTCAAAGTAGCCGCCCGTTATCCCACACCGACCTCTTACATCAACAATTGTCTACCGCTTGTATTTTATTTCCATTCATTTTTTTTCTTTTTACTTTTTTCAACATTCTACTAAACGTTGATTTATTGGAGCTAGAGGATATATATTTCGCATGAATAGTTTCGTATTATCGGAGGATGAAGTATACAATATCATGAATATTATGATAACAACAACGAGATACTAATAGAATCTGTCGATAATATAATATTCTTTGTATAAACAACAAGCACTTAATTTGATGAAGTTTGAGATGGGCAAGTAAAGCTGTAAACTACGCTTTATCTGGTTACCATGGTAACATATCAAATAATTATCCCGAGTCTAGATTTATTGAAGATTCAACGTTATCAAAACAGTATACAACTTATTAGTTTAGGTTACAGCGGGTTTAATTTAAATTACTCTTTGTTTATCATAATAAAATGCCAATATCAACGAAACGGTTACCGGTGCATCAATATTTGTCCGATAACTTCGTCCCTGTGAAATTTACTCGGGCAACGTTCAAATTCAGCTTGGGCCACTTTTCAAGTGAAGAGAGCTCTTTTATTAGAATCGTGTGATGGCCTTGCTACAGAAAACCCAGTCATAACCTGCATCCGAACGTCCGGAGCAGGTACCCAAAGCGCCGTAGGCACTAACAGCTGGTGGAATAACTCAAAGAGTGGGGGGGGGGGGGGGGGGGGGGGGTCGAGATTTATAACCACGGATACAGCATCAAAGCCGTGGTCAGGAAAGTTTTAAAATATACAGGTAACGGAACCGTAATGCCCCATTACCCGGCGTGCGTTCGTCCACCTAAACGGATCTGGGATTTACATGCGTTTCCTTTATTGTGTATTGATAGTGTGTTAATATGATGCTGATAAAGTGATGCGAAATTAATAAGTACCCTATAAATGTCAACAATATTTCGACCACTTAAGACCAGGCTTGGTAAAAAAAGAAAGAGAAATACTCCTAATAATTTCGGAATTTTAGATAATTCCACCCCTAAAATGTGTCCTCATGTTAGTGAACCCCGGGATTTGGATCACTGTTGGGTGTCCTCTGGATTTGGATCACTGTTGGTGATCACTGTTTGTGCTGTTTGGCGGACTTTTTCAGTGGTTTTCAATGTGAAATAAAACTATTACTCACCAGTACTGTTGATCCTCTCTATCCATAGCAGAAACCCAGCGCTAGTCGCAGTATAGTCCGAATAGAAACTCATCCATAAGGTTGGCTCAGGAATAATCGCTACAATATTAGACGGTATCACCGAAGAAAGTATCAAAAGAGTATATTCGGAGGTGTCATTTCCTTTGCCTATGGTCAGCGTATCGTAGCCCTTTTCCGTGTCAAATTTAATCAAATGAAGAGCAAAACTTGACCCATCGTCAGACGAAATGATCCATGACCATTGGTAATTGACGGGATACTGATACGGGTAATTGGGCGAAGTAATCGTTGCGTTTGTGTTGACACTTATATTTAAAAAAGTAGTTCGCGGCTCTGTAAAGGATTGGACAATATGACATGTAATGGCATGAAATCAACATTCATTGTATTTTATGATAGGTGACTGCATGCAGAATAATACAAACACAAATCTTGTACTAGTTAAGGCAGTGGTTCTCAACCTTTTTGGCCCGCGACCCCTTTGGACATTCTTGGTCAGTACCGTGACCCCCTGCCCCCCCCAAAAAAAACAGTTAAAAAAACCAACCCAATTTATTTTGAAACTGCTAAGTTATATGATGCGAGCGCAGCGATCAGAAAATTTAGCATTTTCAAAAGGTTTTTTAGGTGTTTCTAAGCCTTTTTAGAGCGAAATATTAAAATGGTTCCCCAAAAAGCTATATTTATGACCCCTTCATGACCCCCTGGAAAATCCCAAATGACCCCCATGGGGGTCACGACCCCCAGGTTGAGAACCCCTGAGTTAAGGTATGAATGAACGAAACCAATGTCTCTCAAAATGTGAGAAATATATGCCTTAAAAACGAGAAACGATTTGGACCACTTTTTGAATCCTTCTTAGTTGAACGTTTGTTCGAGGTTGTACTTACCTAATGCAACCGTAAAAGTGCCGAAGCATACCAACAGTACTATTAGCTGGATATCAAAAATCATTTTCCTTTTAACAACACATCTCTGTGGCTTTTCTTAATGGAAATCACTTGCAGAAAACAGAATTCATGATAACATTTCGTTGTATTAACAATTCGCCAAACAGAGTAAACTCATCCAATGTAATAACACTATCAGATGTAAGTATGGTAGTCGTTCTAGTTCAAAATAACGTATGACTCTAATGCGACGTTGCTGTTGAATTGGCCTAATACTATAGCTTCATAAGACTATATTATGCAACGAGTATTTTATGCTTTCAGTATACAGGTATCAGTCACTCCGTAGCCTATACTGTTAACGTGATTGGTTGAGGGTCTAGCCCCGATGAGTTGGATACCGTGTGTAACCTCCCCCTTCCCTTACTCCCACTTCCCTAAAATCGTCAGAGCCACGTCCTCAACAGAAATGTGTGTTTCTTTTCGGTTTGAGACAAATAACAAAATGTATACAAAGACACAGATTGCTATGGCAACGCACTGCATGGTGTGTCTGCGTTGATTAGGCTATTCCATTTGAAATCCATACACCCCCTATGAAAGACGATGACCTAAATCTTCAACTCAGTAATGTAGCTTTGAAATGGAACCACCCATGAAGGTGGCCCCATTTGAAATTCACACTGAAAGAGTAATACAGGTACTGTTTTCCATAGGGGTATATAGATCTCAAATAGAATAGCCCATTATTAGAATAGTATACTGGCATTTTCTTTGCCATTTGAATAGTTTCTAATACGCTCGCGGAATCATTATTACATCAACGCATATATTCAAAAGGACCAAATTTCAATGCAAATACAATGGGAGTATCTTGATACACGATGCCTAATCTGCTTACTGCCTATATTTAACTGCAATTTTGTAATCTTTTCAATGGTGTAATTTAAGAGATTTGACCACGAGGATTCAAGACAGTTTATACGATAGATTGTCATTGCTACCCTGGACAATACTTACAAATCGCCGAATATAGAATACGCAAAATTGACAACACTGGTATACAACCGGGCTCGTTAATCTAATAGTTGTATTGTTTCCATTCTCAAATACGTAATCGCTAAACTTTGTATATTTGATTGGTATAGGATATCATGAAGGTCATAATATCGGACATAATAGGCGAAATTTAACGGATAACAAAAAGGCTCTATTTGATTTATTAGAAAGACGCGATGCAAACAATACTGATACGGTGATCAAAGTTGGGTCTGGGAGAATAAGAATTAAGATAGATTTTAACGAAATTATAAAGTAACGGACGAAAAGAAGACAATTTCACAGATTTGATCTATATCCCACCATGCCTCATTTTTGTCACATCACTATGTAATGTGTTGGCTACGTTGGCTGTTTTTGTTTGTTTGTTTGATTGTTTACACAAGTCGCAAATATCTATAAAAATACCGCTGTTTCATGGTCAAAATGGGTTCCTCTAGTCTAGTGCCCAATGGACGAGGTCCAAAATCGGAACCGATATGCCAGGGTTTATGAATCTAGTATAGTTCCCATTGCCATTATATTGCAGGTTTAATCATGGTCTACAAAAACCATTTATTAAAAATCCCTCCGTTAATAAGGGGAAATCGTGGATAGAAAACCAAACTAAAATGATGATTATGAGCGGACACTAAACTCAATTAAGCCAGATTAAATTTCATAGTTTTAACATGGAAAAAGTCCCATGGAAGTCCAAAAGATGTAAGTTTCTCTCATGGAGTGAAAGGGTATAAAGAGTAACAAGTAAAGTCTATGAAATACTAAAACTACGTCACCCATAGGCAAATTAAAGTTTACTCTGGTCTTTTCACAATGAATGACGACCGCGACAGATGGAAACCTACATTACCATGATTACACCACATCAATAAAAATCTAAAAGTACATGGATATTGGACTAAACACATTGGAGCTGGTGAAGCAATGACAGAACAAATGCAGCGCCTCGTTAGACGGGCTTACGTTTCAACCGTCAACACACCTTGTCATGTTAAAATGCGCGCAATAATTTGGGTTTTTATGTAAAAGTGAACTGAAATTAGTGAACTGTAATTAGACATTTCAGACCAATTTTAAGTAATTTTGACTATTAAAAGTCATATTTTTCTTTTGTTTAAGGGGACAAAACGGGATGGGGCTTGAGCTGACTGGGGCGGGGGGAGAGAGGTCGTGGCCCCATGCCCCTACCAATGATGGGGGGACAGACGAATTGATTGACAAATAATTGTATTAACCCTGAATGCACCAAATACAAATATGTTTTGAGTAATCAAAATACTGAGCCACTGAAACACGTTAATTGTATAATGAAAGTTATGCAGGGTTACCTCAGCCCTCAGCTAAAGAATAGCAGAGTGCACAATAATAGAAATGAATATCATAGGAACAGTGTATGAACACCTTCTTTACAGGCACTTAACCAAAACGAACTTACACATTTCAGAGAAGTATAATTCCAGTTGACAATATGGTGTTATTTTAGGGAGATTTTTAACTTTTAAGATGTGTTTTTCTTCCAATTTGAGTGCTTTTCTGTTAAAAATTCTAAAGATCGACTCGGTTATATTTGTCACTGAATATTTTCATTATATTCCACTAACTTAACACTTTGAATTACAGACCAATGACCTGAGGCTATACAGTGTGTGTTTTCAGGCTGCTGTCATTGGTGACTAAGCATGGTCACATGTGGGATTTACATTCAAGTAGTGCTTTAGGGCATGACCACTAGACTGCCTAATCTGAGAATTGGAGACTTTATGACCGGCCAGTAGCTAAATCACTGGTGAAAAAGTGATTAGGTAGTGGAACACAATGAATCCTTTGAATGGCATAGGGCATGACTACTGGCCTGCCTAATCTGAGAATTGGAGACTTTATGACCGGCCAGTAGCTAAATCACTGGTGAAAAAGTGATTAGGTAGTGGAACACAATGAATCCTTTGAATGGCATAGGGCATGACTACTGGCCTGCCTAATCTGAGAATTGGAGACTTTATGACCGGCCAGTAGCTAAATCACTGGTGAAAAAGTGATTAGGTAGTGGAACACAATGAATCCTTTGAATGGCATAGGGCATGACTACTGGCCTGCCTAATCTGAGAATTGGAGACTTTATGACCGGCCAATAGGTAAATCACTGGTATAAAAGTGATTAGGCAGTGGAACACAATGAATCCTTTGAATGGCATAGCGCATGACCACTGGCCTGCCTAATCTGAGAACTGGAGACTTTATGACCGGCCAATAGGTAAATCACTGGTGAAAAAGTGATTAGGTAGTGGAACACAATGAATCCTTTGAATGGCATAGGGCATGACCATTGGCCTGCCTAATCTGAGAATTGGAGACTTTATGACCGGTCAATGGCTAAATCACTGGTATAAAAGTGATTTGGGAGAGAAACATAATAAACCAATTCAATCTTTTAAACACTGCTCCCTGACCTTGGATGCTCTCCAAGGTCAGGGAGTGGTGTTTAGAACTACTTCCAGACACAGCTCTTGTGTATTTACCTTTAAATTTACCTTCTGATTTGCCTTTATGAATTTAAAACAACATTGATAACATTTTCTCTTGGACGGAATGTGTATAGTATTTATTCATTCATTCAGCTACATTATAACATTTTTAAATATAATAATAATATTTATATCAATAAATCAGTACATAGCTAAATATTCACACAAGGTATACACACATAAAAAAGACAAAAAAAAGACAAGTATATCGTCCGGACTTTGTCAGTTATTTTTGTTACTATTCATTTCTGTAGTGAAATTCCAATTGCTAAAGCTTTGTCCTCCTATTGTTAAAAGGCCATCATTATTTTTTGTTATTACCTCATTTCCCTACCCCTAGCCTGGAGAAATAGTGTGCGATGTGTTTATAAATGAAACACTCTATGCATCTCTTTTCATGACAACAGTATATGAATTAAAGTTATGAAGCAAATAAGAAAAATAACAAAGAATAAAGATATTTGAAATTCTCCAAATATCTGTGAGGGTGCGGACAATATACTTGTCATTTATTTCTCTTGGCCTAAATAAAATATATAGACATCATGTAATAAGGTGCATCATGTCCACCAGCCTTATATTATGCAGTGACAATTATGTTCATTATGTTCCCAGTCCCTTAACACTTTTGGACCGGTGATTTGACATTTCGCCGGTAATAAATCATCAAAGGATGTGGTCCAATTAAAAGACTGCAAAGGACATAATTATGCACCAAGGGCATAAACTAACGTTCATAACCCTGAAAATGGACCACATAGTCAGCGGTTGACAACATCTTAGATGATTTATTACCGGCGAAATGTCAAAATTACCGGTCCAAAAGTGTTAAGGGATGGGAACATAATGTTCACCATCACTGGCATAAGATGTAAACCATAACAAGAAATGCTCATTTAAATAAACTCATTTTTGACATTGCAAATATACATCCATCAGGCCCTTATAATATTTTATTTAAAAATTACTTCAGCAAATAAATAAATAATTAATTGATTAAAGGTAGGTGTTCTGATTCATGGCTCGATTTTCAACTTGATGTTTTCTATTCTTCATGAAGGGTCATCTTTAAAATAGTCATATTCCAAAGTTTCAGTTGTATAACTCCAATGGTTCTTAGAAGCACAAGGTGACATGGAATTTGCCCATTGAGTAGTACACAAACTAGCAGGGTGGTTAACCACCTTTGGCGGTAATTCACTTCAATTTGGCCTATAACGTTCAAATGGAACATATCTTGCGCCTAAGATTTTACAGAAATAATGAGAAAAATATGGGTTTTCTTTTGATATCAAAATTTGTTGATGTGAAGAAAAAAATCTAAAGTGATCGGAACATACACCTTTAATAAAAGTCAGTCCACTCAATTTATAAGGTAGAACCACTCAATTGTAGTAGGAAAAAGGTCAGCTACTTATACATCAGGCAGGACAGTCAGAATGATAGGTATGCATGACCCATGACAGCATGACCAATGGTTTCCAGTCATCCACCCCTTAATACATATTATTTTCCTCTGAAGCCTAAATCCACCATAAGTTTCGGTTTTGTGAATTTTTCTCCCCCAATTTAACCCCACAAATACATCAAGTACCAACAGGATTTTCAAAAAAATAGTACTTTTTTCTTGGAAATGGTCCTGATGAAAAATTAAAGCTAATCCTGATGAAAGTATAAACGTTTCACCCATCTCTGAAAGTCAACCTATTAATTCTTTATTTGTTAAAGTTTGATCTGCTTTGATTTGTTCCGACTTTCTGTATTACACCCATGTAATATTAAAAACTCTTTCAAAATAAATGGTCACAGACGATTGAGGTTACCAATAAAGCAAGATTCTTACTTTGCTGATAATGTGATAAGGCATATACATTAAAAAGCATTTATGCATAAAAGCTAAGATATAAGACCCATGAAAGCAAAGACATAAGACCTATAAAACTAGGACTTGTTTCAAACGAAATTAACTCTCACCATAATCTTAGACATATTATAAGTCTTAGATTTTTGAATTATGCACACCCTGTAAACATTATTTTCATTAAATTATTGCCACTCAGGCCGTTTAGTGACAGTCTTTGGTGTTGATCTTCCGCGTGTTGCACTGGATGGTTTTGCTTTTGTATTATTGTTTACACCAACAGTTGACCTTGATGATGATGATGATGATGACGGTGGGGGTAGAACACGCTTTTTGGGGATTGGTTTAGATGAGGGCGCTCCTGATCTTCCTCGCATCTTTTCTTCTTTAAGCTGCGGAAGTAGTTAAAAAGGAATGTGAAAAATATAAATGTTAATTAGGTTAAGCGGGAAAAATAACCAGTTTTCTACAGACTTGACTTACCCATATTTGTTGAAATAAAATATAATTTTAAAAATATTTTATAATGTTGTTATTTGTATTGTGTACGGGGCTTTGATCTTTTTTGGAAAAGCGCCTTATAAATGCTCTGTAATAATAATAATAATAATAATAATGAACAGTTTTTTGAAATCGTTTTAAAAATTAGAACATTTACCAACAAATTGAAACGTTTTAATATTTTGGGGAACTAAGTAACTGACCCATACCATTATAAGACCTCTTTTATTTTATCGTAAGACCTACTTTAAAGGCATATTATGTGATCTTTTCCAGAGAGCGCCCTCTATTCATGATTTTTTTTTAAAAGTAGATTTTCTTGCAGATTTACATGTCTGATCATAAATCGTACATACATTCCAAGTTACAGAGGGATACGATTCCTAATTACTTCAACATTATGGTTTTAGAGTGAATTCATAGTGAAAATATAAACTGTCGTGTTAACCCGACAGTTTATTTTCACTCTAAAACCATGATTTTGAAGTAATTAAGAATCGTATCGCCCTGTAACTTGGAATGTATGTACGATTTATGATCAGAAATGGAAATCTGCAAGAAAATCTGCTTTCAATTTTTTTTTCGATGTTGAGGGCGTTCCCTGGAAAGATCACATAATATACCGTAGCTTTTTATTTTTTCAGATTTTTTTCATTTTTTTTTTAATACACTTTAAATAGCATTAATATTAAATTAAGTGTTTATAACATATATGTGCGGCTCTTAGAGTGATTTTAAAAATCCGCCCGCCCGCCCCTCCTCTCTGAAAGCTGTGGAGGACAACATAACAATTTTTTGTTGTTGGCCTAACCATCTTACCCTTTGTTGGTATCTCATCTCATAGTAGTCCATATCAGAATCAGCACCAGTAAGTTGAACCTCTGCCATCTTCTGCGTCAATGCATTGGTCTGCTGTCCTCTATGTCCACCTTCAATTTGATTTAGTGTTGGGGCATGCATGCGTAGGAAAGGGTGATCGGAGGCACCAACTGGCTGGTTTAAAAACTCTGCACTTGGTGCACCTGTTGAAGAAGGGAATTAAAACAGATAACACTTTTTGTATTTAGTGCAGATAATTGGATGTTCATCTGAAGTATAGTGAGACACACTACCTACAATCAAGGAAAAAAAGGTTGGCACACTTTGTCTTAATTACGGAAAAAACCCGCCCCTCTCCCCGGAGGCAATGTTGATCCGAGTCATAGTATCAGAAGCCATGGTAGGTCCCCCAACATTGATTGATGGGGGATGGGGAAGGATATAAGAAAGGGGGAGACTTTTGCTTTCTATTAAACAGTGCTATGTCCCAAGTCTGATCTCAATTGCGAGCACAGGGATATTTGTAATAAGTTGCGTCAAGTGTGCCAACTATTATTTTCCTTGATTGTCTGAGCGAAATCCTAAATTCACCATCTGGGATTGTTTTTTTGGCTATAACTTTAGAACCAAATGCCCAATGCTAATGAGGTTTTGCACGATTATTGTAGGGTATATTGTCAACATTCCCAAAAAGTTACAAGTATCAATTACGTCATTTAGGGATTGGTCAGTCAATACTTAGGCAACATATACGTCAAAACATGTTAGTTTTACAATTTATTTTCACGGATGTGAAACAAAATGTTGAAGAACAATTAGAGTTCGTATATGTATTAATTGATTTCTAATCAACATTTGATAGACGGCATATAAAGTCAGACAAAAGTGTATTAGGGACTGGCCATTAATTACTAAGGCTGTCTCTGTATATTAAATGTGTGCGACTATAGGTCTATAATAGGCCTTGCAATTGTTATAGTTCATGCAAACATTACTATCTTCAGAAGATAGCAATTAATGACACGATGCCATGTTATGTTCCTAGCATTAAAATATATAATCATGGAAAATAATCATAATAACATTTATTTACAAAATAAATAAAGCCACATAAACAGAATGGCTAATACAAACAAAGATAGAAGAACGAAAAGTCACTTTGTGTATTAGGGACTGGTCATTATTTACTAACGCTGTCTCTGTATGTTAATTGTGTGCGACTATAGGTGTATAATAGGCCTTGTCATTGTTATAGTTCATGCAAACATTACTATCTTCAGAAGATGACACGTTATGTTCTTAGCATTTAAATATAAAATTATGGAAAATAAATAAAGTCACATATATCAAATAATGCGCCATGAAGACAAAACTCTAAGATAACGTGCCGATTATTTAAAACATTGACTTTATGATCGTTTAGAAATAAGCTTAGAGGCACACACAAGAAGAAGAAAAATAGAAGCTTGGGCAAGGATTCGAACCTGGGCCCACGGCGTGGAAGTCTCATATGTTAACCACTACACCAACCGGGCGTATGAGATAAGGAAACGAGGGACCTCCACGATGAATCACGACGAGGGGCAGTACTTCCTCACTCACGTTTTTGATGATCTGTTATCATCTGGTAAAAAATCCCCAGATGATAAATCAACTGGCAACTCCAAGACTGCAAAAAGCGTCATGAGTCGTCAAGATCATCACAATCAAAAGTGTTGACAAAGGATACAGTCGTATCCGAAACGTACACGTGAGTACCTTTTACTTTGGATCAGTAAAATGAACATTCCATATCAGATTATAATCAACGATCCTTATGAACCTTTTTGGTTACATCCAATCAATTAGCTTACCTACACCAATGTCATCTAGTCTCTGATACGCCTCAGTCAGTGAGCTACATCCAATCAATTAGCTTACCTACACCACTATCATCTAGCCTCTGATACGCCTTAGTGGGTGAGCTACATCCAATCAATTAGCTTACCTACACCAATGTCATCTAGACTCTGATACGCCTCAGTCATGAGCTACACCCAATCAATTACCTTACCTACACCAATGTCATCTAGTCTCTGATACGCCTCAGTCAGTGAGCTACATCCAATCAATTAGCTTACCTACACCAATGTCATCTAGACTCTGATACGCCTCAGTCAGTGAGCTACATCCAATCAATTAGCTTACCTACACCAATGTCATCTAGACTCTGATACACCTCAGTCAGTGAGCTACACCCAATCAATTACCTTACCTACACTAATGTCATCTAGAATCTGATACACCTCAGTCATGAGCTACACCCAATTAATTACCTTACCTACACTAATGTCATCTAGACTCTGATACGCCTCAGTCAGTGAGCTACATCCAATCAATTAGCTTACATACACCAATGTCATCTAGTCTCTGATACACCTCCGTCAGTGAGCTACATCCAATCAATTAGCTTACCTACACCACTGTCATCAAGTCTTTGATACACCTCAGTCAGTGAGCTACATCCAATCAATTAGCTTACCTACACCACTGTCGTCTAGACCCTGATACGCCTCAGTCAGTGAGCTACATCCAATCAATTAGCTTACCTACACCACTGTCGTCTAGACCCTGATACGTCTCAGTCAGTGAGCTACATCCAATCAATTAGCTTACCTACACCACTGTTGTCTAGACCCTGATACACCTCAGTCAGTGAGCTACATCCAATCAATTAGCTTACCTACACCAATGTCATCTAGCCTCTGATACGCCTCAGTCAGTGAGCTATATCCAATCAATTAGCTTACCTACACCACTGTTGTCTAGACCCTGATACACCTCAGTCAGTGAGCTACATCCAATCAATTAGCTTACCTACACCAATGTCATCTAGCCTCTGATACGCCTCAGTCAGTGAGCTACATTCAATCAATTAGCTTACCTACACCACTGTCATCTAGCCTCTGATACACCTCAGTCAGTGAGCTACATCCAATCAATTAGCTTACCTACACCACTGTCATCTATAGTCTCTGATACGCCTCAGTCAGTGAGATTCACCCAATCAATTAGCTTACCTATACCAATGTCATCTATAGCCTCTGATACGCCTCCATCAGTGAGCTACATCCAATCAATTAGCTTACCTACACCACTGTCATCTAACCTCTGATACGCCTCAGCCAATGAGCTGAATCCAGTCAATCCACCCATTGCAGCATATGGTACATCATGACCTACAGGATGACCTCTGGCCTGACGCTCGTCTTTGGTTTCAACAACAGTGTCGTGTGCATATGTTGGCTGGCCACAGGAGCAGGTGTAGGAACTCTTAAAGCTCACACATTTACATCCATCTGAAAAGTGTTTCATATTTAAAATACGACAGTGAATGGGGGAATGAGGTGATGGCATAAAAGTAGATTCTATTCTAGTTGAAATATACTCTACTCTAAAAATTCTTACTCTATATAACACAATGAGCCTGAATCATGCGGGCAATGCAGACAATTATTTCAAAATATTACAAATTGTATAAGTACAATGAGTAATATAAAACCCTAATATAACAGAGTAAATTCTTTGTTTTGCAGAAATGTTACTCTTAATCTTAAATTGAAAAAGCATAGTATGTGGTTACCACTAACTCCGATTATTGAAATATCTATACTTGGCCTGCCATGGTTACATCCTAGTGGGTTATTTTGGTTACCATTTATGAATTGTTTTTAATTTGCAGAGTTAAATCAAAACAAAGTTTTCATATAATTCATTGTAATGTGTCTTCATTTCTTTGGACATTTGATGTTGAACTTAAATCAATCAATTCAATAACGTATGATATAGAACCCTTGCTTTTGCACATTATTCATCCCTGCTGTGTCCTAAATCATGACTCTTTTTGCCACATTATTTTACACGGCAATATTTCAGATACCCATACATTTAGAAAGGCCCGAGCAAGTGTACCTATAAAACATACTTTAGAACCATCATCAGGGCCCTTTTTCATAGAAGTTAAGATTCATTTGGTTTTCCACTCTTCTTATTTTCAACTCTTCTTATGAAGAAGTTTTTTTTAAAAGAACTTCCTTCAATCGTGATGAAGTAGGACCCATTTCGAACTTTAGACCTGGGTCCCACTTCATTAACCAGGCTTAAGAAGAGTTCAAGAATCACTCTTTTTAGCCCATAAGAAGAATCTTAACGTTTGTGAAAAATGGCCCTAGATGATTGAAAAAAGCACCCTGTTCTATGGGCAAACACACCTCTTAGGTAGGGCCAGTTGGTCTGCGTTTTTCTTCCCCCCAAAATGTCAGGACATTTTGGTGAATTATTAGCAATTTTCAAAATTAACAAAAATTGTCCAAACACATTTCAAAAATTTGCAAAGAAAATTGCAAATGATTTCTGGAAAATTTGAAAATGTGAAAACAAAATAAAACAAGTAAATGGGCCCGTAGAACAGTTTTTTTATCTGTCCCCTATTAATAGTGAATATATCGAGTAATTCTATACATGCTTTCAACTTATACCTTTTCTACAAGTGTGTGATGAATCTTCTGTGTGATCATCTGTGAAATGTTTACACCGGCATCTGATTGGTTGACTGCCATTCAACGGAACATAATTGTAGCACTTGCACCTGCAACCTTTGACCCTGCATGGCAACAAGATGGGTCGCTCTGTGGGCAACTTGGCAAAATCAGTCTTGTGTTGTTTGTACCTGAAAAACAAGTATAGATGAGAGAAATATCACTTGACTTAGCTGCATCTAAAGAAAACAAAGGGATGTGTTCCAATAGATCTCATCAGTCTCAAGTGTTATAATAATTAAGAATTTTTGAGCGTTGGGCGTTTGACCTAAATAAATGAGCTTGGTGAGCATTCTTATGATCTATCCTGTGTAAATTCATCAATTGCTAGGCAAATTGTATGGCCACTACAGGGAACATTGACAGAAAAACCAAAACATAATCAATTAATTGATCAAATTGACCAAATTCAATCAATCAATCAATCAATCAATCAATCAATCAATCAATCAATCAATCAATCAATCAATCAATCAATCAATCAGTACATACTCTTTCTAACACAAAGTTGCCTTTAATGCTTTTGCCTTTTGGTTGCGTTAGCAAGAATGGTTAAAATAGTAGTTTAAAATATTTATAAGCTTGCAACTTGAAAAACATCTAGTTTTATCCGGTATTTTGAGTTATGCATACCTATGTTGACAAAAGCACATGGTCTCAGGACCAATCAGTTTACAGTCCCATCCATTTGGCGAGGTCCAGCTCACAAACAGTCTGTTCTTCATGCGCTGTGGTACTACCTTACGTTTGTATTTCTCATATTCCTCCGGTGTGAATAATTTGCCTCCATCATCTTCACCTACAATTCTATTTTAAAATGCACAAACAATAAAACAGAAAGACATTACAGTCAATTATTTCTCCACACTAAATACAAACTTTTACATTTGTCAAAAAATGCCATCTGTAAGAGTAGATCGTGACAAATCGGGTAAGCTTTAGAATACCCTACCATTTGTAGACCTCACTGTGTAAGTGTATGGGTCGTTCTTTAAAAGCCCCATTGAAGACATGCAGTGGTAGGGTATACTAAAGGAACTCCGTTCTCAGATATTTTTTTGCAAGCAAAATGAAAATCGGATCCAAATTTTTACCAGTTTTAGGGGGAAATGAACCCATATGACATGTTTACCAGAAACCAATCATTTTCCTATATATATTTGAAAGATTTTGCTAAAATTTTAAACCCATAAATTTACCATAAATGGCTTTGAAAAGGAGTCATCTATTTACCAGAGGGTGATTTGGTGGCACATCCACATAACCTCATATCCAAGTACCCCAGGTTTTTACTATAGCCTCTACGTTGCAAGAAAGGACTCACTGACGACATCAGGTCTCAAGACACCATAGGCATGACAGTTAAATAACCGAGTCTGCATTATCATTTTATGTTTATGTCATGCAGGGGTTCCATATGGGATGCAGTGTGTCAATAACATTTGTCATGCAACTCATCACAAGTTTTAAATGATAACATTCAAGCCTACTGAGTACTTTAGTGAGTTCGAGCCCCACCAGGGTCAACATGTTTGTATCCTTGGGCAAGGTGAATTGCCTCGTGGTTCAGAAGTCACATAGAAATGGTGGTCTCGTGCATCGGAAGAGCAATATCCGAGCACGTTAAAAGTCACAGACTCCTTCGTAAAGAGTAGGGGATCATCCCGGTCTGTGGCTACACATCAGTCCTAGGTTACAGGGCAGTGGTTGCACAGTTAACTCGTCCTGTGTATTTAAGCCCCCTTCGCGTTTGATTCCGAAAAGGAATGTTGCGAAGTATTCAATCAGATTCAGATTCAGATAGTGAATAAATGATGTACTGTACTTCACCTGTAAAACTGGCAGCGTTGGAAATAGCCGGTATCGCATCGCAAAATGCGACTCATTCCTGTATTACTGCTATTCAATTTGTCTAGTCTATCGCAAAAAAATGCGATGCCAAAAACTAACCAGATTCATGCATGGTGAAAGTCATAAGGAAAATCGACTCACGATGGATTTCATAATTTAATACATCGATACGAGGCGCCATTATTATATGATTCCTTTTGTGATGTGGTGCACCGAAAGAAATGGGGGAAACCCTTCTCTGAAGGGCGTACATCACTAATTCGGCTCCCATAGACTTTACATGCTTTGGCGGCTGTGTTCAAATCGCTCTAACCTGAGTTAGCTCGCGAATTTTTCTCTGAAATTTTGATATGTTTTAACACAAACGGTATTTTATAACATATCTGAAACTCAACCCCGGGTCATCAGGTGGATTTTTAGCTAGAAGCCGGCACGTCAGAGTGTACTGATTTTGTTACTTATAAGTCGGCTTTTACCCGTGCATGCAACGTGTGTGTAAATCGGTCCGTAAAATTATGTTTCAGTTAAAATCACGTATTTTCTTTTTGAAACATTAAATATACATTCTTAGGAATACGCAGAACACAAATTTGACACAAAAACAATAATGATTAGTTTCATTTGCTACCATTTTTCCCGTCAAATAGGAACTATTATCGTACTCAACTTTGCCGGAAGTGCCGCGTATTATCGAATTAGTGGTGTACCCTTGAAGAGCACTTTTTTCAAAAGTCATATCAATCATATACCATTGTTTTCAGTGTTAAATTTTGAGTTTAAATGCCAAATCTTATAGAATTCTGAAATATAGTTTTAGAGATGTAGTCATTTGAAGAGGCGTATCGCCATGCGTAAATTTGTATTTTGCGCGTTTTAAAAAAAACCCTCTCCACGCGTGGAAATATGCATATGAAGTGCTATCTTCAGTAGATAGCATGCCCGTGCATCGGCAAGTTTTGTGATTATTACTGTATGAATGTCATGGAAACAGTTCGAAAAATGAACAATATGAGAATATAAACCCATTTTGCCCAAAAGCTAAAGCATTTTATGTGATTAATGACATACTGTGGACATAATGCAATTCATCAAATCTAGAAAAGTTTAGACATTCCGCTCCCTCACTCTCTGAGTAGTCATCAAACGGTTGCGGACATCATCAATTGACATTTACTAGATTTGTTGAGTACCATGATGATAAGACACCGTTTGATTGAAAAGTTAAAGGAACGTTTTATCTTATGGACCTCTACCCCGTTGTCTGAGTCGGAAGGCATACCAAGGATACCCCCCCCCCCTCACCCGTATTTCAAACAATGTCACATTTTCCTATTAAAAGGCGGGTTTTTAAACTGCAAAAATGTAAATATTAAGATTTTGTTGATACCAAAACATCGTTTTAAGCCAAAAGAAGTCAAGTATATTTAGTTTTTCTGTATCCAACTTCTGTTTATGTTGGTCCGTTGTCTATCCCACAAGTAAAATGCACAAAAAAATCGTAAAAAAATTAAAGAAACTCGGGTCACACGAGTTATTTGAAGTAGGCCTACTGCCGTTATTTTCGAGTTTTTGTCTACAAAAACCGCCCAATACTGTGTGGATTTGACTGGTATTCGTTAATTTTCAACGGATTGAACATACACATTCACTCTGCATGCTCGGAGCCTCGAACCACCGTGAATTAGTGATGTGTACCTTTAAGGGCGTACATCACTAATTCGGCTCCCATAGACTTTACATGCTTTGGCGGCTGTGTTCAAATCGCTCTAACCTGAGTTAGCTCGCGAATTTTTCTCTGAAATTTTGATATGTTTTAACACAAACGGTATTTTATAACATATCTGAAACTCAACCCCGGGTCATCAGGTGGATTTTTAGCTAGAAGCCGGCACGTCAGAGTGTACTGATTTTGTTACTTATAAGTCGGCTTTTACCCGTGCATGCAACGTTTGTGTAAATCGGTCCGTAAAATTATGTTTCAGTTAAAATCACGTATTTTCTTTTTGAAACATTAAATATACATTCTTAGGAATACGCAGAACACAAATTTGACACAAAAACAATAATGATTAGTTTCATTTGCTACCATTTTTTCCGTCAAATAGGAACTATTATCGTACTCAACTTTGCCGGAAGTGCCGCGTATTATCGAATTAGTGGTGTACTCCCTGAAATGTAAACAAGAGCGATGTTGTTGTTGACCCATCGTAGCAAACAGTTCGAAGTTCATTAATTATGACGTACACTGTATTCCCGATATCTTTTTTGATATCCGATGTATCGCAGTAAATTGGTTGGTCCCCAAATTTTGATGAACATTTCTGGATCTTCAAAACCTCGTGCGAATTGCGCAATCGGAAAATAGAAAAATGTTTGAAATAAAAATAGCTGAATTACGACAGCTCTTAATTGGAATATAATGAATATCATGAAACCTCTCGATCAGGAATAACTTGCAAAATTAATATGCTGTTATGTAGGTAAGAAAATCGGACTAAAAAGTAAGCTTATTTACTTTTAAAATGGAATTCAAGGAGCGATATTTTGGGGTGATTCTTCGGTCATTGCTATTGCGTGAGTGACAGATTTGATAGCGGTACACAATCTCGCATTTGGTTTATTTTCGTGCGATTTCTCGGTTTTTGATTGCAAATAGCAAAATCTTGGGAAATCTCGGTTTTAGAAAACTAGCCTCTCTTTTTTTGCCTAAAAAAATTGCGTTTTCTTCCGGGGCAAAAATGCTACACAAAATTTGGGGATTGCTACACAAAATGATCATTGTGTAGCACTTTTTGCTACACACAAAAAAAGGCTTACTTCCAACGCTGAAAACTGGTTGTAGGGGCCTACTACTAATCCTACATGTACTACTGTATGGGTTGGGATGCAGTATGCACAATTTGTATTCATTTTTTTATTTTTTTTATTAATTTAATTATTTTTATGATAAATTGTCATCCCCATTTAATATGCATCTCAAAATAAAACAACACTCTTGAGTCTTGTCTTGAATTATTCAATTTATTTTTACCTGTACAATGTCAATGAGCTGCAACGTAGCAAGACATATTTTATTGATCTAACTATCTATCTATCTATCTATATGGTGTAGTACATTCCTCTTGTAGTAGAGTATTGTCGTACTGTAAGGTGCAAAGGGTACGATCAGGAACACGATATCCTCTATTTACAGTTGAAAAGGTGCAAGTAAAAAAACAAAACGCCACCGTCCTAACGTAGGGTAAGTGGACTCAGCCTGCTCCTAAACTGCTCCATGGTTTGGGCAGTCACAGCTGAAGCTGGCAGGTTGTTCCACAGGCAGATGGCGCTGGGAAAGAAAGAATATTGAAATGCCGAGATCCGGTAGTGTTGTATCTGGAACTGGGCGGGGTGACCTCTGGTTTGTGTTGTCGATGGAACTAGGTGTGGAGGGCAGGATGGTATTGCCACTAAACCATGAGTGATCCGGTAAAGCATGATGACTTTGCTTTTTGCTCGCCTCTCGTACAGTGTCTGCCATTGTAGATCTTGAAGCATTGAGGATACACTGTGACGTGGGCTAACAAAGGTCAACAGAGTTATTTATAGTTGATAGTTAACTATGATAACTCCTTGATCTAACTATTTGATGATAGGTACACAGAAGTAGGCCTACGTGTATAAGCTTAAAAAGCTCAACACACACAACTCATGAAATAGGCATTGATTGATTCAAAATAAATAAGCTTATTTTTAAAAATAAAAGCACTTTTTTTAGCAGATATTTTTAATTTGATTGGGTTGACTATTTAGTATTAAATGTTACATTTTATTAGCTACATTTTACCGTCTATACTCAAGATAAGCATCAACCGACTCAGCCGCCCCGGGTGCGAATTGTAAATGCTCTGCCATATCAACGTTCTTGAGTAATAATGACTAATAAATTCGTATTATGAAGCTCAAAATTGTGTCAATATGCAATAAACGCGTTGAATTGTTGAAAAAGTCAATAAGTTGTTGATCGTGGTGACGACCTCATCCGGTTTTAAAACCTACCACAGACTTCATGCAGTATTTGGAAGACAGATGATTCCAAAACAAGACTGAAAAGAGGCTACGACAATCAATCAATTGTACTACGAGCTAAGAATAGCTCTGATCTTCGGACCTTTTGTTTGCATGCTGAGATCAATTGTGGGCGTTGCTCAAAATTTAGTCTGTAATTTTCCTCAATTTACGCAGATTTAGCAACAAAAATCAAAATGTCTGGATCGGTAAGTGAACTAATCGTGTGTGCCGTGATTTTCAATTTATACGCTCACGCATGTGACCTCTTGTTAATCTTAAAAGAGGGTCCAATTTTCTCATTTCTGTGGTTGAAATTTTACATGTAGGCCTAAACAAAGCCCTAATCATCATTATCTAATGTCGTATGATCTATATCTAGTATAAAATTTATGAACATACCTTGAACATACCTTGAAGGCCACACCTTTCATCTGTGTAGTAATCGATGAGAAGTGTGGCAGGGTTAAGGAGGAGGATGATGATAAGCTCTGAAAGGCTTAAAGTTAAAGGACAAGGAGCAGATTGACGCCATCTTGTTAGACTTCTCAAAGGCCTTCGATAAGGTTCCCCATGAACGCCTTCTCCTAAAACTACATCATGTAGGAGTCCGTGGGACACTTCTATCCTGGATAATAGATTTCCTGACAAGCAGAACACAACAAGTCATCTTAGAAGGAAAGACGAGCAGCACATCAGCGGTCTCATCTGGTGTCCCCCAGGGGACGGTCCTAGGCCCTCTACTCTTCCTAGTATATATTAACGACCTACCAGACGTAGTAACATCCGAGATTCGCCTATTTGCTGATGACGCCCTGCTTTACAGACCGATCCGATCAGAGAATGATGCTGCTGAACTGACAAACGACCTAAAGTGTCTCCAGGAATGGGAAAACACATGGCTCATGTCCTTCAACCCAGACAAGTGTGAAGTCCTACGTGTCACTAACAAGAAGAAAAACGTCTTGTCCTCACAATACACCATCCATGGGACTGTTCTTCGCACTGTCGACCAAGCCAAGTACCTCGGTGTGACGATCCAAAGCAACCTCAACTGGAAGCCTCACATTAACAACATATGCAAGAAGGCCAACAGCACCAGAGGTTTCCTTCAACGCAACCTGAGGAAGTGCCAACCCAAAATTAAGGAACAAGCCTACAATACCTATGTCCGACCTACTCTGGAGTATGCCTCAACAGTCTGGGATCCACACACCCAAGACCTCATCTCCAAGATCGACATGGTGCAGAGACGGGCAGCTCGCTTTGTCAAGCATGATTACGACCCACGTCACAGTGTATCCTCAATGCTTCAAGATCTACAATGGCAGACACTGTACGAGAGGCGAGCAAAAAGCAAAGTCATCATGCTTTACCGGATCACTCATGGTTTAGTGGCAATACCATCCTGCCCTCCACACCTAGTTCCATCGACAACACAAACCAGAGGTCACCCCGCCCAGTTCCAGATACAACACTACCGGATCTCGGCATTTCAATATTCTTTCTTTCCCAGCGCCATCTGCCTGTGGAACAACCTGCCAGCTTCAGCTGTGACTGCCCAAACCATGGAGCAGTTTAGGAGCAGGCTGAGTCCACTTACCCTACGTTAGGACGGTGGCGTTTTTTACTTGCACCTTTTCAACTGTAAATAGAGGATATCGTGTTCCTGATCGCACCCTTTGCACCTTACAGTACGACAATACTCTACTACAAGAGGAATGTACTACACCATATAGATAGATAGATAGAATCCTAGCTCTCTGTCTGTACTAGCATGACTAGATCATTCATAGATGGAATGAAAGCATATGAGTTTTTATGACTATGAGTCGGCATCGGATATTTTCATCAGTATTTTTCAACTTTTCTGAATAAAATTTGTCAACCTTTGCTTCAGATATCATGTTTAATATTTAAGTAATATGTCATGTCATGCGTGTCTGTTTGAACTTTTACCGGGAAGAAGAACTTCAACTTAAGAAGAAGTTGTATTGTATACATTTCATTTGGTTAAAACTTATCTCAACCTAAACCTATTTGTATTCCAAGAAATACTGGCTTGAATTTCGATTGCCCTATTCCCGCCTGAGAGTAGTATTTTATAATTTTGGTATACTAGTCTCAGATTCCCGCTACAGTACACATACGACGTGGACTGTCTATGCTTCATTTCGTAGCTACTTTTGTACATCATGATGAATGATGATGCAATAATATGAATATTTTACTGTATCAGGAATATGGTGATCCAAATTCAAGCCATTCTTTCTTGGAAATAGAAACAGGTTGAAATATTTAACGAGCTATATAGATTCTTGTACGGAAGTGTCTATACAGCCGATCATCGGATGGCCAATGTGTACCAGACTATACAGCCGATCATCGATAGAGGGGGTAAAATCCCTGGTCCTTATCCGCAGTTTTTATCATCGGGTAGCCAATAAGGTTTATCGTAGATAGAAAAAAACCCATTGATTATCCTATTCTGATGCATTGTGGGTGGATTGTGGGTGCATATCTGCTCCGTTTGCGAACCCACAATGCATCAGAATAGGATAATCAATGGCTTTTTTTCTATCTACGATAAACCTTATGGTACCAGACAACAACCGATCGTGACTCGCGCCACACTGTTCGGTCATTATAAACTATAGGGGGGTCATGTAACTTTCATATGTTGAAATAAGGGGGGTTATGTAAAGGGGTCTTGAACAGGGGGATTGTGTAAATTTGTTTAAACTATTAAAGATGGTGGTGATTGGAGTGATTTTAGAGGCTATTTTGGAGTGTAAATGCCATTTTTTCTGCGCTTCGCGCATATTTTCTTAAAACCTATCGACTTCAAAAACTTTTACTATCAGACGACTTCTGGACAGCATATCGACGATATGGTGGAAAACGGTCGAGACATTAGGCTAATGAAATATGATTCCCAGTTTCCCGTTTCATATTTTTAAAAGAGTGGGTACAGTAGGTGTCTATTTTATTATTCATTATTCATTATTTCACTCAATTTCATTATTGCATCTGAAAGGGGTGTTAACTACTAACTACCTATTGATTTGTATATATTACACCTTAATTAACACTTTAACACTTTGAACAACAATTAAGGAAGCATTTGTAGATGTGTTATTGAAAATGTCAACAAATCTGTCTGAAATATTGCAACGTCAATTACATCTGAAATCTGAGTAGGTAATGCAAACAATTTCATTATCAACCATATACCATGACACCACTGCCATAAAAATCCCTTAAAATCAACAGGAAGATATGCCTGGTATTTTGAGCCACTAAAAGTTTGATTTTTATTCAAGTTTGTCAGAAAATGTAATTTTGCACAAAATAATGAAAGTTTTGGTAAAACTGAAAAGTTGGGTCGGTAGGGAAATGGGAAACTGGAAATTACATTATACTAGCCTTAGAGCCACAGGGTGTATAATGTTACAAAATCCAATATCATGATTTAAAAATGTGATTGATTGCATGCCTTTCACCTCATCTCTGCTTTGCACCAATGCTCACAAAAGTAGAACGTTTCACTGGATTATACGTTTCTGCTCAGAATGTTCTAACTTGTTCGGGTTATAAAGACTCACAAAACCACATAAAATGTATAAATTTGAAAACAAAATTCCAACTCACTACGCTCGCCATTACTAATTTCACAAAATAAAAAGAAGGGGCATCATAAAATTATTGGCCGTTCAGATAGGGCACAAACAAAATTTGCCAACGTATCCATGAACAAAATTCCAAAGGTAAAGACAGCCCCTTAAGTATGTGACAAGTTGATTTTTTCGGGGGGGTGGGGGGGGGGGGGGGGGGTGTAAAAAGCTACTGGTTAGCAGGGGGGTCATGTAATTTTCAGTTTCAGCTCTAGGGGGGGTTAGGTAATTTTAACATACGAGTCTCGAATTTGTCCCAACCCCCCCTCCACCATAAATAATGAACGGTCCCTAAGGATTAATCACCTGTAATCACCTGTAATCACCTGTAGTTGGGCTATTAAGGGTAAGGCGTGAAGCCCATCCAAACTTATCCTAAATATACACTGCAGTGTCATTCATATAAAGCTATGTATACATTTACATAGCAGCATTTTGCAGCTGCCACTTTGCTCCAGCGCTGTAAGTGTATTTGTCACATAGTTGTCTGAGAGCCGCATCTACTCCATTTTTGAAGCTGTTGAGTGTTGTGGCGTTGGCTGTCTTTGATGGCAGACTATTCCATGAATTCACAACTCTATTTGTGAAGGAATGCTCTCGTAGTCTAAGTCGGGAGTGTCGTTTTTGTATCTTCAAATTATGTCCTCTGGTTCCTTTACGAAGCACCGCCGCGCCTTTCGCGCTAGCGCGGACAGGGGGGAGTGTGAGGAGGGAGGATGTGCCCCCCTCACAATTGGAAGAAAAAAATCAATTTGTGAACCGTTTTGGTGCGATCTGGTGTATACTTTTGACCAATATTTTATTGAAAAGCCACCACTTCATTTCCAATAATTCAAAGTTTTTATTTGTTCAATGAACAATCTTTAGTAAACAAAATGAGCATGTGGGTCCCCACTTATCATGCTTATAAATTTCGTGTTTGGTGTGATGGGGGGATGAATTTACCAATTAAAGCTGTGCGCAGCACTGCCCTCCGCGCTAGCGCGGACAGGGGGGAGTATAGCTTTACACGAAATAGCTGACCGATCATCGGCTGTATAGCTTTATACACGAAATAGCTGACCGATCATCGGCTGTATAGCTTTACACGAAATAGCTGACCGATCATCGGCTGTATAGCCTCTGCCTTCTTGTACACTAAACATGATATTTAAGACATATTTGAAGCTAAATATTAAACTAGAAACTAAGACGATTATCTCTTAGTCAGAAATGTTATGATACTTATTCATGTTGTTGGGCTGGTTAGTTTGCAATTGGGAACTTTCAATTGTAACCTAAGGGCCAAAGTTTACCGCTTTGTAATTGTCGAATTCCGCGTTTTTCCGCTTTGTAAATTTTGCATTTTTCTGTGATGTAATTTTCCCCAAGAAAGCTTAAAATTTACGATCTATAAAACCAAAATAAACACACTTTACAGAAAAACACATCATTGTTATTGTTTGTTTTGTTTTATTACGTATTGTTTTTTAATATTTATATTGTTTTATTCAGGACTATTTATAAATTGTGTGTTTTGGACGTTTTTTTGTGCATTTATTTTCTTCTTTTCATCAAATTGTCATTTTCCGCGTTTAACCTCAATTCGGCGATTTGGCCCTTATTGTAACCTAGACCTGACTTGCTGGTTGGGAACAAGATGAAGATACACCTCTGATTAATTTTTATGTTATTTGTTTATGAACAACAAAGAAAAAAGTTTGAGCACATTCAAAATTACCAGTAAAAATCATTCGCATGTCATGTAAATTCATTACAATAACAACATCATAATTACATCAACAATTACATCAATGATAAACAAATCCAATCATTTATGTTCAGATCTGATGGTCTGAGAAACAAGTTTTTCTTCTCACTATGTAAAAGAAGCCTTACATAATGGTAGCTCAATTAGTCTTATCACTCTACATCCTGTGTGGTCAGCAGAGAAGACCGCTGGGGGCGCACTACCAGAGTTAAAAGTGTAAACATACTCCTCATTACCCATCATGATACAACCACTGAGCTAGCTGGTATGAGCCTTTAGTACTTGCAGTGTTCAATGGACACTCCTGAATTTGCAGATAGCAGCATGGAGCTAGTTAGACTAGGCAGTTTGCCAATTTTTTTGGTCATCAAACTTGTAATATTATGATCCCAGTGAGTGACCAGCAAAACTCTAGGCCCCTGTACTAATACAGTATTATGTAAGCCGTTTCTTAAGCTAGTCACGTGTATGACCAAGAGCATCATGCTTTTACCCAGAAAAAAATTGCACAAAACTGAATTTTCAGGATAGTACCCCAAAAATGGAACAACATTAAAAGTCCCCAAGTTTCCTGTGTTTGCTAATTTTGTTACAGCCAAAATCAAAAATGATCGCCATACAGGGGGTCAAAAAATCAAATTGCTTCAATTAAGCTGACAATAACAAATTTGTCTTGGCATGAGGATTCTAAAATGTATAGTTTTTCCCAACTTCCGATGTTTGGTTACCAAGTTAAGGTCGTTGTCGTTGACCTTTGCATTTGGGGTTAAAATTTGAACTTGCTCCAATTTTTGACAAATATGATTTCCTAAATTGTTTGTCTGATCAGGCAAGGATACTAGAATTAGTAGTGTTTACCGTCTAAAATATTTGTTGCGCCTTATACAGGCGTCAAAAGGTCAAGTTCCATAGGCCTATATATGGAAATTGATGGAAATTGACAAATAATTTGGCATATTGTCCCAAGGAAATCGCAAGTTTTTTATGTCTTTTATGCACAGGAATTGCTCTTCTAGACGGCATTTCTGATGAATATTCATAATTCAAGTACTTAAAACATATTATTTGTCATCTTACACATCTTTATTTTGATCTTTTTTTTACAACAGGATGCATTTCAGAAGGCTGCAGTAGATGTGAAGAACATCAAGAGTCGACCCAGCGATGCGGAGATGCTCAAGACGTACTCACTCTTCAAGCAGGTCACTGTTGGAGACTGCAATACAGGTATGTTAACACTTTTCACGCGGCAGGCGTCTGCAGACGACATTAAAAAAATCACAAAATGTATCAAAAATGTCAACATTATTGAATTGCAGTACCATATTTGGAATCACCATTAGAAATGCATTTGTATAAGTACAAACATTCCTAAGCATTGGTTCAGTAATTCTTGAGATAGGCTTGGAACGTTGGGAAAGGTTTTTGAGAAATCTGTTTTGAAATTATAGAACTACCTGTAATTTTAGCCGTGTGAAACTGGTTAACAGTCTGTTTTATAGGTTAGGAATGGCTAGGATCCGAGAATCTTCTCTCGCAAAGATTCTCCTCAGCAACATTTTTAGAGAATAAAATAAGAATGGATTCTAATAAGCCTTTCATTATTTTCGTGTCCATTCAATTCATTCATTCATTTGCACATGGCTATCAATCATACCCAATTAACTTGAAATCAGGACAGCACCGTAATAAATATATATCTTGTAAACACTTGGGGCATTGACCTCATAGAGAAAATTCAGTGTAACTCAGTGTTTTTAATCGATTTTCACACTGTTCATACTTGGTATTATTATTATTATTTTGTAAATATTGATGTTATTGTATAATTATATTATGTATCATTGAATAAAGAATTTAAATAATTTTTTTTAAAAATAGGGAAAATTCGCATAGTTATTAGGCCTTCAATTTGCAAACAATTCAACTGAAACCAATTGGCCATTATGGTGGTAAAAAGAAAATGTATTTTTAGATTTTTATTCCCCGCTCATTTAAATAGATCTGCTATAAAGTATGTACATTGTTCCTATGTGTGTCCAGCCTCAGCAAAAGGATGCAGTTGTCTATCAAAGAAGAAAAAATGTGAATGCTTCAAAGTGACACCTTTGTGGTTAAAATTGGATACTCCTTTCTGATTTTATGACAAAAAGTGACTGTAAATTTGTCTGTATTTCTTTGTTTTTCCATGCCTAATTCCATAAATATCTCAAAATTCATTTTACCGACAACTGCACCCTTTTGCCGCGACAGTACACAATATAGTATTTTTTATATAAAAACCATATCATCATTATTTACTTTCTTGCAGAGAGACCAGGAATGCTTGACTTCACAGGTAAAGCCAAATGGGACGCCTGGAATGCACTCAAAGGTAAGTCAACATTGCAAAATGGGTGAAATAAACTGCTCAAAAAAAGTTTGAAAATGTGTTTCAATCACAATTTGTTCAAACAGGCCTGAAAAAAATGTAGATTTCCCAGCAAGCTAATACAAATTTCCCTCTAAAATGGAAAATGTCCCATTGTTTCTGATGTATTTCTCTAAATGGAAGAGCAACATTTTCCTCCAAAAGCCTAAATTTCCCTCCAAATGCCTAAATTTCCCGGCAAGGAGCATCCCAATTTGCCCATTTTTTCCAGCCCTGTTCAAATATCTCGGGATATGTTAATTTAGTGTAATACATGTATATTATGTTAAAGCTGATGTGTTCATCTTTACAATGATACCAAATTTAAAGCAATCCCTTGCTCCAGTGCTACTTGCTTGAGAACATGGGGAGGTCACAGTCTGAATGTGCCAAAATCAACACTATTTCATGCTCAAAAGAACATCTTTGTCGTCTGTTCAATGAAGTGTTACATTGACCACTACAGTAAAGTGTGATGATCTATTGATTTTTAAGCACACAATAGTGTTGATTTTGGCACTTTCAGATTGCGACCTCCCCATGTTCTCAAGCATGTAGCTGAGCACTGGAACAAGGGATTGCTTCAAATTGGATATCATTGTAAAGATGACAAAACATCAGCTTTTACATGATATATACTAAATGAACATATCCAAGATATTTGAACAAATTGTGATTGAAAATAATTTTTTTTAAATTTTTATACAGTTTATGTGCATTTGTGTATTGGGATGCTCCATCCCTGACCTCTGGCCATTGGTGACCCCTCCTACCCTTTATTAGAACATAGGTCTCTGGTAGACTGGCTCCTCCAGTCTTCCCGATTTTCCACACGGTCCCTGCGAGGGTGCTCAAATGTGAAGACTGGAAAAAATACAGTTCTAAAAGTGTGCGCTGATAAATGCGTGAAAAAATGAGCTTATTCACGCACCATCACGCCACAGAGCGCCGGTAGTTTCACGCGGCATTGTACTACATCGCGTGATGCGATAGGGCGCACGATTTGCCTCCCCGTGGCGCAGCGTGACGATTGTTCGACGCACTGCCTTTGAATTGGACCAATCAGGTGGTATTTCTGTTGTTGCCGCGCATGCTCGGTACTGGTATTTTGTCGTGGAATTCCATGACAAACCGCACACTTTTTGGACATACTATTTTCCCAGTCCCTGTATTTGGTTCGCCATTTTTAAAGATGGCGGCCATATAGAGGGATGCGGGGACCCAGTCTAAGGGCTTTGTATGTCATTCATGCAACTATACATCCATTTTCTTATGCCAGGCATTATGGTTACTATCCCTCCAGTACCTGTACAGGTATTGTAGTCAGGCCTCGAAGTAGCACCCGCCCACATGCCCATGGCGTGTAACTGTTGCGTCGGGCGGGTGAAGGAAGCCGACTGGAGGGTAAAATTTGTCAAACTCACAGTGTAAATTAGTTACAGGGGCTGGTGGAATATCTGTCAGGCAGGTATTTTTGTGAGTTACCTACCCGACTGGCTGGTTGAAAAAATGGGAAGTTCCAGCACTGATTGTATTCTTAGTATCTGTATGGGTACTGTACAACCAGAATAGTCACACAGTAGCAGATCAAGAGTTATTGGCACTGTAAGGCAGCAACCTTGGTAGGTTTGTCACTGGTACATAGCAGTACTAAATGAGCACTTGGCATACAGTACCTGCGCAGGTACCGGTAGCAGAGTAACCATGATGGGAAATATGGGCAACTCAGGAACCTGGTTCCAGGGATATTTTGACTTTGGAGGGAGATTTGAGGTATAAAAATAGCGAAATATATAATAAGTTGAAGGGCATATTTCTTCATCAAGGGAAATTGTCAAAGTTTCGTTCCCGGGAATTTTTTTGGTCCTGATGCCGGGCTTAAGAAAATTTCAACTCTTACACTTCCAGCCAGCAATACTTTGCATACAAAATCATTCGCTCTACAGACTAGTGAATAGAAAATTTAACACATTGGATTCATTCTTTGTCATCCGTTCAAATTGAAATGCCAGACGATTTATATGAACAAATGTTGTCAGAACATGATTCAAATTGGCAGAAAAAAAGTAAATCTTTTTTGTATTATGGTAAAACTAATAGCCACGTGGAAAGTGTTAAACATCATTTTTCATATTATTTTCTCTTCACAGGAAAGAGCAACGCTGATGCTGATGCAGAGTATGTAGCGCACGTTGAAGAGCTTAAGACCAAATATGGCATCTAATTCCACCTATCAGCAGCTGACAACAGTCACGGTTATAAAGAGTATTGAAATCCTGTGCTGGCCTCCGTCTCTCTCAAAATAAGACAAATGTGACTCATCTCATTGACAATTGCAACTCATCTCATCTCATCGACAATTGCAACTGTAGAGTTCTGAGAGATCTGAGCACGAGGAACACCCTGGGAAATCCGTACTGATGATATTCTTTGTGACTGTGAAATGAACTTTATGTGGACCACTAATGTCTTCAGTTATGTCCAGTGCAGTATGTTTTTTATCAGTGTTAAAAACCTTATACAAAATGCAATCGGATGAATAATTGCAATATTGATAAGTGGAATTGATTTCTGTATACTGTAAAAGTAGAAATTTTCACGAGGTTTTTATTTTCGCGAATCAATCCTCATCCGCGAAAATATAAACTCATGAAAATTATTGACTTCCATTGACTTTTGTTCACAAATGTTGAAAATCGCGAAAATAAAAAATCGGGAAATGCCTGTTATGACCATTTTCGTGAAAATATCTTATCGCGAATATATTGACTTTTACAGTAGTTTGTTTAGTATCATTGTCAGTATCAAGTCATTGCTTGCCATGCAGTAGAAATATTGGTGTGCTTTATGAGCCTTCTTAATTGGGGATTGTATAACTCAGTCAGCAAAAATGTCTAAAATGTCATCACTGGGCGAGGCATTTGGCAATATATCACGAGGCAGCAATGACACTGAAGCTTTATGTATTCAAACTTTCACTATGCATGATTTTAAAGAAATTTACAGATCAAACTATTATTGGTTAGATTCAAAGTCCAAACCAAAGTGTTTTAATGTTCGTAAAGTTTGTTGTTTTATAAATGGCTGACAGTAATACTCGACAGGTGCTAGATTTCGGTTCACTTTAATACTAACAGTATTGTGTCTATTTACTAGAGAAAAATCATGTTACAAACATTATTTTAGATCAACTTCTTAATGGAAAAAATTGTGTACTTCAGGGGATATGAACGTCAAAAATGTGCTTTTTAAACAATCTATCGATCATTTAACACCAATAGAATATCAAACTGAAGTTAATACAAAAAGTATACACCAATCCAACCTCTCTGTATTAATAACTGGGTGCATCTCAGCTGGATCAAAAAAAGTAGAATGTACAGGGTGTTTCAAAAAAAGTGTCCCATGTGAAACATGATTTTATTTGGACATGAAAAATATTGAAATTGTTCGCCAAATACTAGTACCGTAATAATGTTCGGCAATTCTTAATTTGCTATAACAGGTTTTTTTTCTATCCAGGGATAGAGTGTATTTGATAGAGGACTAATAGGGCTTACCAACAGTCTGTTTTATAAAACAAAAAGACACGGGATGTATTTTTTATTAATTTTCAAACTCATGGGACACTTTTTTTGAGACACCTTGTATTCTGTTATTTCCGTATGCAAAAGCTAAACCAGTATGTGCATCTCAGCTATGGGGGACTTTCTCCTGGTTGGATTGGTGTATGCATAAATGTCAAATGAATTGTACAATTAAATTAGTCCTATATCGAGGGTTTAGTGCAACAAAGGGCTATCTGCATTTCGGTCATTTTGAGAAAAAGTGAATTACAGATTTGTACCCATCACCGACACATTGGTTTTGACAAGTTAAAGGAAATGCTATTCAAACCTTTTTGATAGGTGAATTTACTACTTTCTCATAATTAGGTTCCTAATCTTGTGCGGATCATTTTGATACCAAAATCTCATTTTGGGCAAAAATGCAGGTAGCCCTTTGTTGCACTAAACCCTCGATATATTGCTAAATTGTCTTGGGATACTTTTAGCTCTTTATGTTCTATGGGCTAACGCTGGGCGATATCGCGCTACGCGATAATATTGCGATAAAATATTAATTATCCCATCGCGATAATTTACCATGCTTCAACGATGTCCCCACGATAAATTATAGACCCAAAAATGCCCACAAGAAAGCTTAATAAAGTCGCCAATTTGGCAATAATATCGTAAGATTGTAGTCCGTTTTTACCTTTGTAAATATAATGAAGCACTCATATTCCTTCTTTAATTCTGTTCTGTTATTATTTAATAAATAAAACAATGCTGCTCGTGGCTTTTCATTCATAAAAAATGAACCTCGCTAACAGACACTGCAATTTTGTCGATTGAAGGCTTAATTGCACATGTTTGAACCGCGCCTTTACTAACGAGTGACAATTTCGCAATATCTCACGAAATCTCGAGTCAAAACAGGTGCGATCGAATTACTAGCATGACATCATTTTCTCGGGCTTCGGAAAGTCGAAAACATCCGAAAGAAATGTTGTTAATGAAAAATTGTAAATTGACCTTTCCCACGGTCGCAACGCATGCGTAATGATAATTTTGGTCAGTTGCTATTGCATGATGGGGAAGAGAAAATGGCGATCGCCGCGATTGGTTGTGATTGTGTAGTTTGCTACTGATATTGCCGAAATAATGATGGCAAAAATGGCATATTCGGCAAGAAATCTGACCCATTAATAGCATTTTCTAAGTCTTAAAATATATAACGATATTATCGATATCGTGACATTTAGCAGCGATATCACGACATGAAAAATGGTGGCGATGCCCACCCTTACTATGGGCATTACTCAGCGAGCTTTGAGCAAAACCACTTTTAATTCTTACCATTTCTTTTGTGAGAATCGCCTTGATTCTTGAGCTGTTTCTAGAATTTCTATATCCATTGATGATGTCCAAAGAATTACTATAACATTTTGAGGTGTACTTATGTGCATAACAATCCAGCGCTATAGTCTACTTACATTCCACTGGGCTGTGATGTAACTTTACACAGCACTTACACACACACACGTATATATATCTTTCGTCTTTTTATGCGTGGTGTATATGCACAAGCGCCTCAAGAGTGCGCCTGCGTTTAATATTATTGCTTCAGTGAGTGACGTCACGGTCTTGTGGAAGGGAAATAGACTATAACCTGTTTATCTATGGAACACCTCCCAAGAGTAAGCTCAAAGTCCATATTGATAGATAATTTCTTGTACTGAACATATCTCTATGATGTGCACATAATAAAACAAGTTTTTAAAACTAGATACATGTATATCAGTTTCCGTAGTTCATTTTTATTCACCAAGACAGATATATACAGATTTAAATAATTATTGTTGTTCATATTTTTGTGTGTGTGTTCAGTATTTACAATAGCACAGGACACGATGAGCTGGGTTAAAAATTCCCCTTTTTACACCTCTCATCAATACAGCATGTCTCAAGCGGTCTAGAGTTAAGATGACAATTTTAATTGGTCAAGAAGTGGTAATCGGATAATATCAAATCAAATTTATGGTTCCAATATCAAATTCATGGTGCACTACTGGTCCTGTATCTAAAGTGCTCAACAAAAGAAAGTCATACACTTTGGTTAGGTCCTTTAGAGTAATTTCCGATTATTTTTTGACCAAACAGACTAAATAGACATTTGTATGAATCTTTCCGGCACAATTTGATACCAAAGTTGCCACCTAACAACAAAGATAAACCATGATTAGCACCATTTAAAGAAAATTAGTCACTTTTCAAAAGTCACATTTTCAATACACTACGTGGGAAAAAAAGACCACATGTTACCTGTTCATAATCAAATAGCCCGCTCGCTCAGGCACGTCCCAGCGCAGTTGCACTGTGTGATCAATATCCTTTTCCTTCCCGGCCATTCAAGTGCCATGCACAGCATTTTCTCGCGGCTGGCGTGCGTTGAAAATGTGACTTTTGAAAAGTGACTAACTTTCTTTAAATATTGCTAATCATGGTTTATCTTTGTTGTTAGGTAGTAACTTTGGTATCAAATTGTGCCGGAAAGATTCATCCAAATGTCTATCTAGTCTGTTTGGTCAAAAAATAACCGGAAGTTACTCTGAAGGACCTAAACAAAGTGTATGACTTTCTTTTGTTGAGCACTTTATAAATCATACATCGGAATAGGCACATTTTTTCCTCATCATCTACACTTTCTTGTATTTGAATCTCTTAGTTCAAACAAGCTTATTACAGTGGAACCTCCTGAAAATAAACTCTGTCAACCCCTAATTCCAGATAACACAAAAGTGTTTTCAAGTTGCAAGCTTATATTTTACATTATAATATAACTTGATATCTCAAATTCCCTTTATACATGTAGCAAGGCCTAAGTAACTTTGTGAATGGATTCTCTGTATTTGTTCTGGTTTGAGTAGTATGAAATCTTAATCAACTCCTTTTTACAGCTATCAAGGACATAACAAATGTGTACAGCCGCAGCAAAAGGGTGCAGTTGTCGCTTAAGAAAAAATGTGAGATATAAATACCAACAAGAGGAGCTTTTTGAATGCTTCAAAATTACACTTTTGTGGTTAAAATTGGATACTGATTTTATGAAGCAAGATAACTGTAAAACTGTCTTGATTTTCATGCCTAATTCAATCAATATCTCAAAATGCATCTTACCAACAACTGCATCCTTTTGCGGTGACAGTACACAAACAGTATGCAGGTATCAGTAATTCGTAACAAAATTTGTCCTAATTCAATCGTTACCTCATTGAGACATGCTGCAAGCAAACATGGTCAAGATATATTGTGCATTCAATTAGTCATAATATTTAAACCCTATCAGAATGTTGGTCCCGGTGGTGATCTTGGTAGTGTCCAATGTGTTCTATGGGACACGACAAGGTCTACATCTAACAGGTGGTTTGTTGTTCTTTTTACAGGCATTATAATATAAATAGAGCTCAATAGTTTACAATTATTTAAAATATGCCCCATAGATTAGGCAAGGCAATAATTACTTGATGATGACACAATAAGGGACACAGTGGTCTTGTCTAACAGAGTACATGTGTTACATCAATAAAAACCTTTGGAAAGTGAGTTCACACACTGTTTGATGTACACTCGTCCAAAGAAGTTCCTTGCCACTTAGTAAAGTCCAAATATTTCAAATTAATATTTAATAGAATATATATAATTGTATATCAAAATAAGCATAAAGTAATCCTCTAACAGCTTAACATGGAATTTAGACATGATCACGCATGCATGGCAGATCCCATTCACTTGACAATGGCAAGGTCTGTGGAAGAAGATTGCAAAAAATTGGATAATCCCTCCATTCAAATGTTAATGTGAATGATTGAACACAATATGAACCTTACCATTGCTTAATGAATGTGCTCAGCCATGCATGAATGCGTACATCTTAATTTCATACAGACATGATAGAGAATTATTGTCTGCTTATTTTGACATGCAATTGTTTAATTTATATTAAATATTTATGTGAAATATTTGAACTTCAATGAGTGGCAAGGAACTTCTTTGGACGAGTGTAGATAGGTGGTGTTGAGACTCCAGTGGGAAATTAAGTTTACATTGCAGTATTTTCCCGTAGACACCTATAATAACTGACATACAACCGTCAGTGTGTGAACTCAGTTAAGAGTAAGACTGGTTTGATATACAAACAAATATTTAGGATAGGTAATGTACTATCACATCATCGCTGTTCTGTCAAAACCTTGTATGTTTTTCCGGCCCCTCAACATGTATAAAGTAAAACTGCCCAACGGTTACGCATAGAAAGTATTGGTTTATACATGTTCAGGAGCAAGAGCCCTTGACAATGTTATGATAGATGTGTTTATGGCCCTTGATCATGTTTAGACTAGATTGCCCAAAGTTTATACATAGGAAGTATTACTTTATGCATGCTGAAGGTCCGGATGGAGATACAAGGTTTTGACAGAAAAGCGACGATATCATTTTTGTATCAATTGATTTGACCACATGTACATGGTTCACCCACATTATATCTTGACCATCAGCCAAGTAAGGCCAAACAGTTTTTGTTGTTGTGTTGCCCTCAGCAACCGACTCTAAAATCTCAAAAATCAGGGTGACATTTTCTTTTAAAGATTTCAATTTTACCCAAATTGTCAAAATATTACTATTTTTTGCTTGAGATGAATAAGTTTGCTTAGATAAATAGCTTTTAAACTAGTATTATCACACTTGAAACATTAGTAAAATTGACATTTACCAATTTTGTCTATGACATGAATCACGGCAGAAAAAAAGAGAGAAAAGAATATAGGAAAATCCGCCAACCGACCCGACCGTGAGATTTTTGGCACTTGAGGCAGCACAACAATTTATTTTTTGGCCTAATGGTCATCAGGATTGATTCAAACATTACTATAGTATAGTTTCTTTCCGAATCCTTTGCCGGAGGCATACACGCATATATTTATGCAAAGTGTGTGGTCCTTGGGTGGTAATGCATGCACATGCATACCAATGGCGCCTTACCTAGATATAACCGTTACGTCCCAGTGTGGTCGGTGCACTGCTTGCAACAGACACTGAAATTACGCTCAAAACTGGCATAGTATTCTGACTGCTATATAGCTGTCTACACCAGACATGTTGCAAGTGCCAAACTGGGTGGATACCGCTATGCCCATAAAGAGCAATTGTCTGTACGAACCCCCTATTTTAAAATGTCCATACTTTGCAAGCCTTGGAACAATCAAGCATAAGGCCACAAAACCCCTGTTCTACGAGGGTGTCAAACAAAAAAGTCAAAATGTCCCGAAATCTTTGAAAAATAAAACAAAAACCAACAACAAAATTGCCTGACCGCCCAAACCTACCTGAGAGGTCCGTTTGCCCGTAAAACAGGTTTTTATTTTCATGACCTAACCATATTACTGTTTATTTGAACTCGCTAGGAAAATAATGAATCTCCATCTTCTACGCACATAATATAAAATGTCACCCTTGGCTTTCCACAAGTGTTACTATTTTCCTCATTGATAAATCCGTATTTCAGACTTCACACATTAGATAATTAGTTCCTTTATATCGCATCATTTATACTCTTGATATCTCTACAAGTCATTCATTAATTACTTGATGGTCATTCACCAAAAGTCATCTGTCATCATTCCCGGGGGGGGGGGGGGGGGTACTCGGATTTGGTTTGGTCAGGGGTGTGCCGCTGGAGATTCAAAACCCATACCCATTTTTAGGGGTGATTTTGGAAAAATCGGTACCCATTTTTAGGGGTTTTGCTTCATTTTAGACCAAATTTCCGCAAATTATCGGGAAAATAGACCTAATTTTGGAAAATAGAAAATAGACAAAAATTTCGCGCAAATAGACCCATTTGTAAAAAGTGACCCCATTATTAGGGATTTCCAGCACAAAATCATACCCCATGTTTAGGGATTTTGTGCCCAAAAAGCTACCCATTAGAGCGGCACACCCCCGTATACCGTCTCAGGCGAGTACCCCTCCCGGGCATCATTCACCTAACATCATGTCATGGCTAGCAAGCAAATGAGTCTTGTCTACCCAGCACTCTTTGAATTATTCTTTCCTAGGCTATATCTTGCTAGACAACCGTAAAGAATAAACTGTGTACTACAACACCACATTTTAATTACTACGAGCATGCGCACATTAGTTATCGGGACATCTAGCAAGACATTGCCCTTTTCTAAAGTTTGGAATTTTTAGAGGAGAATCCATTCTTGTCACTTTCCACACGGCCATTAGTTTTACCACATAATCGAAACAGATTTTTCAGAAACCTTTCTCAATTTTCAAGGTCTATCTCAAGGATTACTGAAACAATACTAGGCATGTTTGTACTTATTTCAATGCATTTCTCAAGGTGATTCCAAATATGGTAATAAAATTCAATAATTTTGACATTTTTGAAACATTTTGTAAACATTTGGAATGCGCGTGGAAAGTGTTAAGATTCTCCTGAACAAATCTGCAAAAATCTCAATGGATCTTGTAACTGTTCAGTTCAATACCAAATTGTGTGGTAAAAATCCTCGGATTCTTGTCAAATTTATTTGTGAGAATACATTGTCAAAATTTGAGACAATATTCTCCCTCAGACAATAGTAAATCTATTGCCTATGGGCTCTGACTGAATAGTCCATTTCACTCCTTGATAAAGTAACATGGATCAGAGCAGCATTTAATCACTGCATTGCCTTTCATCTGCATTGCCTTGTACACATGCATGTTTGACTAGGTGCCCATGCAAGTACCCACGATTAGGTAATGACACATTGAAGTCACTGCCTGGAGAAAGCAGTTTGACATGCCCTGTCCCTCAATTCCGCGATTCAGGCACATCTGTTAATGAAGTCTTCAATTACATCATATTCTCTTGAAATCAATACAATATATCACCAGTAAATCATGCATCAAGAGTTTTCTTATCAACAAATAATTAATCTCAACACAGCTTGAAAGACACTATTCATATACAATACTCCTTTCATCTACCAATGTGCAACGAGGTCACACCTTCTGGGGGTATTCTACACCCATCAAAATATGTAAGTTCCCCCCTAGCATATACTAGAATATTTATAAAGTTGACAGTTTTGTTTTGTCCATAAAATTAACAACCAAGATTATGATCTGCTTATTGATTATGATCTGCTTATTGATGTATGGACAATCTAGCCATAGCCGGTGCGATTTAGTGCCACTTTTTTTTCTGTATAAAAATTGGTAAATGGCACAATTTCTTATCGTTGCATTGTCTCAAGGCCAACAGATTTGGTATCAAAATGTGCCTAACAATTGGGTGCATCTTTCTAGCTGACCATTATTTAAATTCATCAAATATTTTTGGAAATATTCTAGTATATGCTAGGGGGGTACTTACATATTTTGATAGGTGTAGTTATTAACCCAAACTCCCCGGGCATGTTTTTAGGAATAAAATTATCACTATCAGGGGAGAAAAATTAGTAAAGGGAGAGAATCAGGCCACGCCAGCATCCAGGATCGAACCTGGGCCCCCCACGTAGAAGTCAGGCACCTAACGAATTGTACCACAGGGTCAGCAAAGATTTTCCAGACCATTTGATATCCCGGCTTATCGTGCCATTGGGGAAGTGTGCGCTCTAGCTAGGTTAGGGTTAAAACTTATAAATGTGCACATGATTATAGTGAGCTGGCAGCAATTATTTTTTCATACTAGTTGAGTGAAATTCAGTGAATAAAATGATTTTTAAACAAATCAACTGATTTCACTCAACTCATGTCCTTAAAATATTAAATTGCGAGCTGGCAATGTGCCCTTTCTTATCCAAGACAAATCCAGGTACAGTATTATCCCTATTAAGCGCCCATGCCCTTATAAGCGCCCACCCATGTTTTTCTCAATGACTACCAACAAACGATCCCTTTCAATTAACATAGCACTGTACAACAACATTTTTCACCACAGCGTCCTTCAGTAAAGCGCATTACCAGTAAGCCTGACATCACGTAATGTGGCCACAGTGAGACCACTGCGACGCCACAATGTTGATTTTCCCCCAAAATGTTAAACAGTTTACTTTTCGATTGCACATGGTTTTCCGCTAGTGCAACCTCGCCCAATTCGACAGTGTTTACGATAAATGAGTTTAAAAAAAGGTAACTTAATAAGCGCCCACCCAAAATGACTTTGCTTACGGCCCTGGGCGCTTAATAGGGATAATACGGTACTCCTTATCAAATGCTGCATTGATCTCCTGAATATGGCTATGACATCACTGCACAGAGGTTGATGAAAGGAGTATAGCGCTTAAAGTATAAAATGCTATATTGGTTTATCGACTTGTAACATTTAAGGGTATAAAACATCAACTACATCTAACAAAGTTTGAATACTTTCTATCAAATAAAATAAATTCTTCAAATATTTGGGCACCAATCTGTTGGCACTGTCCATAAATGTGATGTGTTCTACCGAAACCAGACACAATTGGGCAAGATATCAAAATTTAGTTGGTAATTGATTATTAAAGTAGAGATCTTCAGCTTTACAATGGTACTTTCTTGTTTTTAATTGGAGTTAAATCATTTTCAAGTTCATCTTTATGAAAACTCCAAACGGAGATATCGTCCTTTAAAAATGTACTTAAAATGTACTTAAAATGTACTTTTAAAAAAATAAAAAAATAAAAATTGCATTTTATTTTTTGGGGTTTGATTTTTTAATCTGAAACTTTCACAATAATGTTATAAACACTCTGAAGATTAATTATTTACAAGAAACTCAAATTCCCAAAATAATCACCCCAATTAGGATTTGGGCTATTTCTCAGTTTGGAGCTCTGCCCAATTCTGTCTGGTTTCGGTAGAACATGTCACAAATTATATATTTGGCACTGTGCACTGTATGTTACTGATCATTTCAAACAATGGAAGAAGTAAAATGTCCATGTTAAAGTTAATTAACCGACAACCAATTACACAATGACAAACTATTATAAATGACATTACAAACGTTGTGATCATATCTGTAATGTTGCCTCTTCTATTTCATTCCTCACTTGCAGTGGGGATGAGTTTCATAAGTATTCCTAGGTTCCAGGGATACGCGGTGCGTCTTATCCTCACTTTCATGTGAGTCTGCACTAAACAGGAGAGAGAGAGAGAGAGAGAGAGAGAGAGAGAGGATTCCTGCTGTGTGCAGAGAAAAAACCTTACAACTTGAGGTTTTTTGTTGTTCAGAACAGCCTATAGTTTAGTTGATAGGTGGTATGGAGTGCAAAACAAAACTGAAAATATGTCCCACTTAATTACCATGCATACTAGTGCATCCATGTGGCGGGTCACAGTTGAATTACTTATGTCAAAACACATACCAATACATTCCCCTTGTAATGGATACACAAAATGTACCTAAATAAGAATCTAAATATGAATGTGTCATTCTTGAGTGAATAGCCAGAAGGCCACAGGTTAAACAAGGTCAAATTTTGGGTTCCACCCACAGAGATCAAATCATAAACAATGTTCACCCTGTCAAAATATTTCAAATGAACTATAGTCTGCATTATCTGGGTTGTTCATTTACCCAATATTTCAAATAAGTCAAAGTCAAGGGCACTGAACTATTTTTAATAAAGGGTTCAACAAAAGAAAGTATACACTTTGTTTATGTCATTTTGAGTAACATTCAATTTTTTTTGACCAAACAGGCTAGATAGGCATTTAGATGAATCTTTTAGGCATAATTTGATACCAAATTTGCTTCCTAACAACAAAGATAAACCATGATTAGCACCATTTAAAGAAAATTGGTCACTTTTCAAAAGTCACATTTTCAACGCACACGCAAGCCGCGAGAAAATGCTGTGCGTGGCATTTTGAATGGCCGGGAATGAAATGGATATTGATCACACAGTGGGGATGCGCTGGGTTGTGCCTGAACCAGCGGGCTATTTGATTATGGACAGGAAACATGTGTCTTTTCTTCCGGCGTAGTGTATTATGAGTACAGTGCTCTATCCACTGTGCCCACCAAACATACACCAGGGTATTACAAAGTCATGCAACCAATTATAAACCGCGCTCACTGGAATATGATGGCGTCATGTTTGTGCTCCTTGTGGAATGGTGTTTATAGTTCTAAACTTTATGACAGAATTTGATCAATATCTGGCATTTATAGTCGATGAGCAATAGCTGAACAATGGCAGGATTTGGGTCTGGTGCACTACACCGCTTTTCATCGCCATATTTATTATATATTAAATATAGCATGACTTATTAAATATAACTATGTATTGTAATTTTCCATTTAATAACCTGAATAAATACATTTTCATAAATATTCATAAAAATTGTAAGATAATGATACTTATCTTTTTTAAGTACCTAGCATTTCTTCTAAAAGAAAATCCAAAATTCTCCACGCAATGACCCAGTTGCTCCTTAACAGTAAAGACACTAAAATAAATCGCCATGAGTGTGTATCTAGCATATTATTGTAAAAGTAGTATACAAAATAAAAAAGACATGAACACAGTACTATATACAGACACCTGTACAACCCTAGTTTTGCATAGTGAAGTAAGATCCACTGTTAAGTAGTTAGTTGTATACTCCATGAAAATATAATCTGAAAGCTGCTTTGTCCTTATTCTTTACCTGCCTTTGAATGGAAGGAATATCATTGTGATCCAAGCGAATGTGCACAATTTTAGCCAAACGCATGTGACACGTATTAGGTGAACAGTACGCCTACACCCATATGTTTTAATTCACTGACTGTAAGAAGACTCGCCAATTTGGAGCTGATCAAACATGCAATCAGGCCTGGAAATAGCACCTACCCACCAGCCCATAGTGGGTAACTTTTGCAATGGGCGGGTGAAGATACAAAAGTACCCGCCTGAATGGCGGGTAAACATTTTCAAACTCACAGTGTATATGAATTACACTGGCTAATGGAATTTCTGTTGGGCAGGTATTTTTGTGAGTTACCAACGTGACTGGCTGGTTGAAAAACCCCAGAAGTTCCAGCCCTGTATACAATACTTCTATTCATGGTATTTCAAATGGGATGAATAATCGACAGAGGCATGCAGCAATAGGTATCGCGGCTGTTCAGATTATATATCCAGGGGAGTGTATTTATGCTGTACACAATATACAAGGCAGATGAGATGAAATCACAATATACAGTTGACGCAAAACCATTGTCAATATAAAGTAACATTTCAGTCACTGAAATTACTCAATAACAAATTGATTCACAACACGGCATCTTGTTAATACAAAATAAACTTAATGGGACAAAAACTGTTGGGTAAATTAAAATTTCAAAGGTAAAAACGTAAATAAAACTGATTTCTTATAAATTATTTGCGTCTTGCTGAAAACAACCCCAGCCATGGATTACTGTAGAAGTAGAAATTTTCGCGGGTTTTTTATTTTCGCGAATTTCGCGAATCAATCCTCATCCGCGAAAATATAAACTTGCGAAAATTATTGACTTCCATTGACTTTTGTTCACAAATGTTGAAAATCGCGAAAATATTGACTTTTACAGTATAATACATCAGTGTTGTATCCTCTTAATGATATACATTGCGTAAAAAATGGTAAAATAATACATATACAATAAAAAACATGAAATATACAAGCAAATTATTCCACTGTAGTATTTGTTTACAAACATTTAATGGGCGTGTCAGTGAGGCGATCAACAAAGCGATGAGATTGTTTGAATTTTCATTTTACAGTCAAATGGCATGTTGCATCTATTGGAAAAGCAATGGCAGTTAGATTTCATGCGTGGGGGAACATGCATCGACTGTTCCATTATTTGCTGCCATATACAGATGACTGGTTTGGTTTAGAGTATGATTTATAATGGACACCCCCTTCGACCTGGCAGGCAATGCGTGTGCATACCGGCAGGCAAGCTTTTGTTTGGCACGCAATGCGTGCACACCGGCAGACAAAATGTTATTTGCTTGCCTGATGGGCGTTAGAGGTGACATGTCTATAAAATCTCATTGAAATGCTTCTTTTTTTAAAGTGAAAACAAACTACAACATAAAACGTAACCATTCATAGAACAGGGTTTTACTGTTATTAATTTCAAGCTATAAACACTGGATAAAAGTATAAGCAAGCTGTGCCTGTAATCATGCATAGGGTGGTTGACGGAGAGGTCAAAACATATCTTTGGTTAATCAAAGGAATCTGATATTTGTTTTTCTAAAAGTTGTGCCTAAAATCATGCATATAGGAATTGGGGTGAGGTCAAATCATTTCTTTGGTTAATCACAAGGCCCTGAAATTTTAAAATGTTTTTCATTTCTACAGGTTTGAATGTATTTAGTTTTGAGGACATAATAACCAATAGTGTTTTTTTGGTCGTTAAGTCAGATCTCATTAAATTGTGTGCATACAACAAACTGAAACATACTGATAATTACAGTCGCTGTCATGTGCGCCTTACAAATATTATGTTATGTTATGTGCTTTGAACAAAATCCGACCAAACTCTTGCATGCGCTGGTGATTAGTGCCTTAATTTTAGTGCAGCTTATCTGCTTTTACGAAGCATACGCATGCCTATTTGGAATTTTGTCAAAAACATTATGACGGCGACTATAAATGCGAGTGATCTTTTAGTCGGACTTCTCATCAAACTGGGTCGGCAGCTGAACGACGCGTAGTTCCTTGCCATAATCGCACACGACGGCCGATGAGTTCTCCACAGCGATGATTTGTCGCACCAAATGGTCTCCGCTGCCAAGCTTGATTACTCGCAGTGGTTCACCCTGTACAATATCCCAGACTACGACATAACCCTGTGTCAGTGTAAGAGGTGGATAAAATGTAGAAAACGTGAGTTAACGGTTTAAAGTTACAGAATTTGTAATATTATTTCTTAACAACTGTTCATTCATTTTATTCCTTTAATTATTGAAATGTCGGTATATTGTTAACGCATATGTTGGAATTTCGCTCTTCTAGCTTATGTCAAACATACACAAGTAGAATGTTGCACACAACATGAAGGAATGGGCACACTTCAGTATTGAGCTTTTTTACAGACTTAAAAACCCTATAATTTGTTTAATTATTGAACATATGAAATGGAACAGTATAATTGCATGCTGATACACAAGTGCATGATGGTTTATTGATGCAATCAAGTATGTGCTGCATACTAAAGCTGTTTGTAAAATGCCCCATGACAGAATAAAAGGCTAAGTTTTGACATAAAAAAATAGATATGGTTCCACATATTTTGTACCTGGTTTTTTACCTTCATGTAATCAATAACAGCTAGCACTAAAAAATATCTTGATTCTTGTCATTCAGTGCTGGTACCCATATATGTATCATTATCAATGCAATATGTTCTATAATTACCTGTCCTCCCGTCACCATTAGTTTACTTGATAATGTCACCACACTACTGCAACTACCAGGATCCTGTAAAGCAAAAGTATACAATAAACTAGTATTATTTACACTAGCAACCAAAAGTAATTATATATGGTGTCAAAATCATCCCAGATATTAAATTTGGAGTGCAATATTTCACTATGAGTTAAATAAACGTGTTGCTGAACCTATTCTCATTAATAAATTCATGTTTCCTAGCTACAACAACTGCTAAATTTACTCTAAATTAACTAAATAATCAATGCAAAAACTTAAATCACTGAAATAATGTTATAAATGTTTTCCTTTGAAATAATAATGTCTCAAGAATATCCCTAATTCATTTAAACAAACTTTTAAGAATTTTTTGTTAATTTTATAACCCTAGAGTACCAAAAAGCTAACACAGTAGTTCAATAGACTTCCAGTGTTTTCTCTCAAGTTGCAGCTTGCAAAGGGTCCTAATACTTTTGCTTGCTAGTGTACAACAGTGTTAAGGACATGATCTGATTGTCTACCTTATAGGGGCTAACAGTGATCTCTACGAAATACTGAACAATATATCCCAATCAAGAAATGTTTTGACATTACAAATCTATACAGAAAAGAAAACACCAGTGTTGAGGAAACAAGCATCTATTCAGTTGTATGGTTGAATTTATTCATAAAATTTCAAATTGTATTCTTATTTGGACGCATCCAATCTTATATTTTGTACGGTATATTAGAACCGTACGTTCCCAGGACTTTGCATCCTGGGAACGAGAATATCATCTCTCGCGGGAAAAAGAAGAAGTGGATCAAACCATTACTGAAGAAGTCAACCGAACTGGTTGACGAAACCGTCTAAATGTGAGTACATTTATTGGATTTGTTCAACAAAATATCAACTTTCATGTATATCTACAATCCTGATGAACTTATTCAAAGGTATATTAGAACACCTAAACTACATACACAAATGCAAACATCAGATTTTTGATTTTTTACAATTTCTGATTGAGCAAATCACTGCTAGTCCCTTTAAGACTTTGTAATTCACTTATCAAAAGTTTTAACTGGATGTAAGAAAATTAAATACAACCTCCAGTTGAGGATGATTCCTTTTTTGATCAGAAGAGGGTGCACATGCCATTGCATTATTGGAGTTTGTACGTGATATTATGATGATGTTGTGAAAAGGAAGATTCTGTGGTAGTGATTAAATTAATGTGTTAAGAATTTTCACAGGACCCGATAAATCAGCAGTTCAATGTTATTGACCTCATTCATCAAACATAGTTAATGAATCTGGGTTGGTAAAATTACATACATGCTTTGAAACATATTCTTAGTTATTACGCACCAATCAGAAACCAGGAAAGTGAAATATGTGGAGTGCATTGAAAGTGTATAATTGCACCCCGCATTATACATGCACGCTTTATGCGCTTTGTTTTGATTCGTTGTTCACACAGCACAGGTTGCCAATTTTTACTGCGGGGGATATAAAACTTGTTACATTTTTCATATTTGCTTACTGTGTAAACCATGTATTATATACATCATTTTTATTTGGCCCGACACAATTTCCAACACAAACAAATTGTACAAAATGATTTTTTTTTATAACCATTACTCTGCTAAATCCAACAGAACAGTGCCTGTGCGCCCCCCTTCCCCATTGCGCAATCATGCAAAGGTACATAGGCTACCCCGGTAGCGCAATGCACGATCACTGGGACTCTGGCCGCCGCGACCAGAGTTTGATCCCCGGGGGCGGCACACACAGTTTTTTGTTTTGTTTATTTGTCCCGTCTTTCCCTCCGGTTAGCTTGATTGCTAAAAACACCCATGAGGGGTTAGGGTTATACATTTGGGTAACATTTTGTTTTTCTTATGGTTTTTCACGCACACTTTGAGAGAAAAAACCCCGCCCGACCGACCCTAACTGAGAGGTCCGTTTGCCCGTAGAACAGGGTTGTTGTTTTTCATCGCCTTTACACAGAATTGATTTTTGACTCGGGTCTCGAAAGTCGAGTGTAGTTGTGTCAAGCCGATAATATCACTGGTTGTTCCCGCAATTATTGCATTGACTTTTCATATAATCCTAACCTACCATTTGAATGACATGTAGCAGCCTTCCTCTGCGTCTTTTCCACACACACAGTCTGTTATCCATCCCTACACTAATCACATGGTCCTGACTACATGTTACTGATAGTACAGTACTGATGTGACCTCGTAATCTATGCACACATGCACCTGTTAATGTGTTCCATAGGCATACCCTACCATCAGTAGATCCGCTGGCTATGGAGTATGATGTGGCCTGTGGGATAATAAGATACAAGTACTGTTAATGTGTTCCATAGGCATACCCTACCATCAGTAGATCCGCTGGCTATGGAGTATGATGTGGCCTGTGGGATAATAAGATACAAGTACTGTTAATGTGTTCCATAGGCATACCCTACCATCAGTAGATCCGCTGGCTATGGAGTATGATGTGGCCTGTGGGATAATAAGATACAAGTACTGTTAATGTGTTCCATAGGCATACCCTACCATCAGTAGATCCGCTGGCTATGGAGTATGATGTGGCCTGTGGGATAATAAGATAGAAGAACTGTTAATGTGTTCCATAGGCATACCCTACCATCAGTAGATCCGCTGGCTATGGAGTATGATGTGGCCTGTGGGATAATAAGATACAAGTACTGTTAATGTGTTCCATAGGCATACCCTACCATCAGTAGATCCGCTGGCTATGGAGTATGATGTGGCCTGTGGGATAATAAGATACAAGAACTGTTAATGTGTTCCATAGGCATACCCTGCCATCAGTAGATCCGCTGGCTATGGAGTATGATGTAGCCTGTGGGATAATAAGATACAAGTACTGTTAATGTGTTCCATAGGCATACCCTACCATCAGTAGATCCGCTGGCTATGGAGTATGACGTAGCCTGTGTGATAATAAGATACAAGTACTGTTAATGTGTTCCATAGGCATACCCTACCATCAGTAGATCCGCTGGCTATGGAGTATGATGTAGCCTGTGGGATAATAAGATACAAGTACTGTTAATGTGTTCCATAGGCATACCCTACCATCAGTAGATCCGCTGGCTATGGAGTATGATGTGGCCTGTGGGATAATAAGATACAAGTACTGTTAATGTGTTCCATAGGCATACCCTGCCATCAGTAGATCCGCTGGCTATGGAGTATGACGTGGCCTGTGGGATAATAAGATACAAGTACTGTTAATGTGTTCCATAGGCATACCCTGCCATCAGTAGATCCGCTGGCTATGGAGTATGACGTGGCCTGTGGGATAATAAGATACAAGTACTGTTAATGTGTTCCATAGGCATACCCTACCATCAGTAGATCCGCTGGCTATGGAGTATGACGTGGCCTGTGGGATAATAAGATACAAGTACTGTTAATGTGTTCCATAGGCATACCCTACCATCAGTAGATCCGCTGGCTATGGAGTATGACGTGGCCTGTGGGATAATAAGATACAAGTACTGTTAATGTGTTCCATAGGCATACCCTACCATCAGTAGATCCGCTGGCTATGGAGTATGATGTGGCCTGTGGGATAATAAGATACAAGTACTGTTGATGTGTTCCATAGGCATACCCTACCATCGGTAGATCCGCTGGCTATGGAGTATGACGTGGCCTGTGGGATAATAAGATTCAAGTACTATTAATGTGTTCCATAGGCATACCCTACCATCGGTAGATCCGCTGGCTATGGAGTATGACGTGGCCTGTGGGATAATAAGATTCAAGTACTATTAATGTGTTCCATAGGCATACCCTACCATCGGTAGATCCGCTGGCTATGGAGTATGACGTGGCCTGTGGGATAATAAGATTCAAGTACTGTTAATGTGTTCCATAGGCATACCCTACCATCAGTAGATCCGCTGGCTATGGAGTATGATGTGGCCTGTGGGATAATAAGATACAAGTACTGTTAATGTGTTCCATAGGCATACCCTGTCATCAGTAGATCCGCTGGCTATGGAGTATGATGTGGCCTGTGGGATAATAAGATACAAGTACTGTTAATGTGTTCCATAGGCATACCCTGTCATCAGTAGATCCGCTGGCTATGGAGTATGATGTGGCCTGTAAGATAATAAGATACAAGTACTGTTAATGTGTTCCATAGGCATACCCTACCATCAGTAGATCCGCTGGCTATGGAGTATGATGTGGCCTGTGGGATAAGATACAAGTACTGTTAATGTGTTCCATAGGCATACCCTGCCATCAGTAGATCCGCTGGCTATGGAGTATGATGTGGCCTGTGGGATAATAAGATACAAGTACTGTTAATGTGTTTCATAGGCATAGCCTACCATCAGTAGATCCGCTGGCTATGGAGTATGATGTGGCCTGTGGAATAAGATACAAGTAATGTAAACGTGGACATTTTCGGGCTACATTTATTTTTGCGCTCCAAGCAGCTATAGCGAAAATAAAACACAAGAACATATTTATTTTGTGTACAAGTCTAAATAATGAACTTTCAAATCGCGAATTTATAAACAAGCGAAATGGCTGTGAAAGTTGGCAAAGCGTGAACATTTAATCTCACAAAAATTACTACTTTTACAGTACTCTAAAAGTAGACATTTTCATGCTTCATTTATTTTGCCCTTAAACCATCTACCGCAAAAATAATAACACACACAAATATATATATATTTTTTACAGTAATTATTATAGATTCATAGACTTGACCGATCTGTTTTAAATTTGGACATTTTTCATTTGATACCAGAAGACCCATAACTAACTACTCCGGGAGATAAAGTGCTGTTAATGAGAATCTCTCCTAAGGAAGGTTTGTCAAGCCTATCTTATGTAAACAAATGCCTTGATTCCAAAACAAGCCACTCTTGTCGACCCCACTCACGACATTTTGGCCGTTGTGGGGTCAAAAATGACCATTTTTTGGATTAAAAAGATCAGAATCTTGCTATATATGTTTTCATAAGCTTATCTAAGGTAAAAGTGGGTCCTATTTCCATAAAAAAATACTCTCATTGGATTAAAACTTGATAGTTAGGTCATTTCAGCCATTTTTTTACCAAAAAGAAAAAGGTAAATTTTTACCATATTTTGGGTAAAAAGACAGAATCTTGCTATGGACGTTTTCATCAGCCTATCTAAGGTGAAAAGTGGTCCTGATTCCAAAAACAATATCGTCGCTATTCTTTCAAAACCTTGTATGTTTTTCCGGCCCTTCAGCATGTATAAAGTAAAACTGCCAACAGTTATGCATAGGAAGAGTTGCTTTATACATGTTCCGGGACAAGAGAACTTACAAGGTTTTAATAGATGTGATTTTGTCACTTTAAAATGTTTAGAGCAGACCGCCTAAAGGTCATACATAGGAAGTATTACTTTATACATGCTGAAGGGCTGGATGGAGATACAAGGTTTTGAAAGAATATCGACGATATTCTAATTGGCTAAACTTGTGAAATTTGGGACATTTAGATTATTGAATTAATTAAAGAGGAGCAATTTCTCAACAACTTAATAATTTAATTTGTAAGTAGGGGTTATACTTTTAGAGTTATAAGCACAATTATTACCTAACCAGTTACTCTTTTTGATGACTGTATTAGAATTGCAAGAGATTTTCACTTAAATAACAGGTTTTGTATTTTCAAATCGGATGAGTTCTGTGATTAAATCTTCACATTAAGAGAGACACTTACCTTATCAACAAAGAGTGAGGTGACACTTCCAGCGTGCGCCCTCAAGGTGAATAAGCATAATGCGTCTTCCAGTCGGAAAACCTACGGGTAAATGAAATTGACAGGTTTCAAATTGTTAGGCGTCCAACAGAAATATAATGCGCATTTCACGTCTCACAAGAGCAACTATATTGCACATATATAACAATAATATGTACTTGAACAAGATTAGTCTGCTCCTTTGAGTACAGGATTTATAGTTATGATATTTAAAAAAGAAGAATCTGAATTTGACTGATAACTTTGTTGTCTTTCAAAATAATTTACCAATGTTTGCCTTCATAAAGCTGTGTTGTCTTTTATTGGTTCTTGCTATCTGTAGTGTTTTGGCTAAATAGTTTTTGAGGTGACCTTTGTTGGGCTTAAGAAGCAAATAACATTTTTTTGATGTTGACATTTCAGCCTTATTAAAAAAAAGAAAAATCATCATGACTAATCATCAAGTGAGTTAAAATACAGGGGAGTTCGTCAACTTTTAGGCTGTAGGCTAACACTTTGGAACATCCCCAAATCCAATCACTCCATTGTATGGTGTTTTATGCCAGTAAGGCTACGAAAAACGAAACCCCGTTGTACAGGCAAACGGACCTCTCAGGTCAGGTCGATCGGTCAGGCTTTATTTTTTTATATATTTTTTTCTTATTTACCTTGAAAATGACAGTAAAAATCCAAATCAATCTTTAAAAATGCAAAAGAATCTGTTAACATTTTGCCGTTTTTTGACAAGCAAAAAAAAAAGGGCTCAGTCCGGCCCGTACAACAGGGTTTCTTTTTTTCTTCGCCTAAAGGCAAACTTACCTTTAATGTGTGATCCTGACTGGCTGTGATTACATGGTCCCTAGATACCTGCATGTCATTGATAGGTTGCTGATGTGCTAACACTGATTTGAATAATGAACAGATGATAGCGCCCCCCATAGGGAGAAACTCTGAGGCAGAACTGCACCTTGGTACACCGGCTGCTGTGAAGGAGAACAATGATGTTAGGCTAAATAAAAATCATTGGTCTCAAAGCTCCTGCGCGCGTTAGTTTATTGATGCCCATTAGAAAAACAAAAATCTTAAAAACGATTTTATTTTATTTTATTTTATTTTTTGAAGAAAAAAAAAAAAAATCCCCAAAAATCCCAAAATTTCACAGATTTTCATTGATCACATCATTTTAAATACAAAAAGTCACTTTTACAAGGATTTCAATATTTTATATTTAAAAAAACCAAAACATTGCTGTTTACATTCATTTCTTGCAAGTCACTGTACACAATTACTATATCAATATTGGCAATGAAATGTCCATCAAATGTCTTCTTCAACTTGATTTCCTCCCCTTAGCGCTACTATTTGGGACTTTGTTGCCAATATAAAAAGTGTTTTTTGAGATCTCTCTCCCGGAGGTCACACTCCTTTATTACAAGCTTAAATGCTAAAATTAAAGCTTTAACTCACTCAATATCATGTTTATGAAGATACCCAATTTGAAGAGAGAGGTATCATTTTGAAGCTTGATATTACCAATATACTGTAAACAAGAAAATTCACTTATTTGCAGAGACTAAGGTGAGGAATTATGCAAATATATGCATATTTAATCAATTTAATTCATTTCTGCACAAGTTCTATCCATAAAAACAGAATGAAGCCCCAAAAAACATTTTCGCAATTTTCCTTTGCCCCCCCCCCCCCATTAAAAGGCATTAATCTTTCTATCTTAATTGCAAAAAAGCACCTAGTCTGCTATATCTACTGTGAGAGAATTTACGAGTCTCATAAGGTATTGCTGGGCAGAATTCAAAGTGAAGCTATGTCCAATTAGCTGTTTAGTAATGCTAAATGGTACATGAAAGGAAATGCTATGGTCAGTTAAGTAAAAAAAAGTAAATGACATGAATGTTTATGCTAGGGTATCATTTGTGCGGACAAATCAAACAAAAAAATAAAGATGACGTCCCAAATAGGTAAACCAATAATAAGGAGAGGTAAGCAAGCTCTCTGAAGTGTGATACTAGTTCCAGTCTATACTCAGCTTATTCACTATCATACACATCTCTGTGGATCACATGCAGTGTGGGATACTAGATTTGACATCCGTGATCCCATGTAGTTACACCAATCTAGTATATGATACATGCATTGAATTATGTGATATAGTATCCAGAAAGTTGATGGTCCCATCTACAATCAAGGAAAAAAGGTTGGCACACTTTGTCCTAATTACGGAAAAAACCCGCCCCTCTCCCCGGAGGCAATGTTGATCCGAGTCATATTATCTGAAGCCTTGGCAGTTCCCCCAACATTGATTGATGGGGGTGGGGAAGGATAAAGAAAGGGGGAGACTTTTGCTTTTTATTAAACAGTGCTATGTCCCAAGTCTGATCTCAATAGCGAGCACAGGGATAGTTGTAATAAGTTGCGTCAAGTATGCCAACTATTATTTTCCTTGATTGTAGCCGTGCTATAACCAGTCTATTCACTATTTGACATCCTTGTAACACAACTGCATTATGGGATACTAGATGAGTCTTACCTCTGTGTTCTCCCATCAGCCCAGCGTATGATACATGCATTGAATTATGTGATACTATGTCCAGAAAGTTGATGGTCCCATCTAGCCGTGCTATAACCAGTCTATTCACTATTTAACACATCCTTGTTACACAACTGCACTATGGGATACTAGATGAGTCTTACCTCTGTGTTCTCCCATCAGCCCAGCGTATGATACATGCATTGAATTATGTGATACTATGTCCAGAAAGTTGATGGTCCCATCTAGCCGTGCTATAACCAGTCTATTCACTATTTAACACATCCTTGTTACACAACTGCACTATGGGATACTAGATGAGTCTTACCTCTGTGTTCTCCCATCAGCCCAGCATATGATACATGCATTGAATTATGTGATACTATGTCTAGAAAGTTGATGGTCCCATCTAGCCGTGCTATAACCAGTCTATTCACTATTTTACACATCCTTGTAACACAACTGCATTATGGGATACTAGATCTTACCTCTGTGTTCACCCATCAGCCCAGCGTATGATACATGCATTGAATTATGTGATACTATGTCTAGAAAGTTGATGGTCCCATCTAGCCGTGCTATAACCAGTCTATTCACTATCATACACATCTCTGTAGCACCAATAATGATATCATCGTATGATCCTAATAGGAAGCCGCTGCTTGTGTCCCAAATCTAGAGGGAAATTACAAGATAAGATATTGACATTTGAACACTTTCCATGCGGCAAGCGTCTGCAGACGACATTCTAAAATTCCACAAAATGTTTCAAAAATGTCAAAATTATTGAAATTTATTACCATATTTGGAATCACCATGAGAATTGCATTGAAATAAGTACAAACACTAATACTAATTGGTTCAGTAATCCTTAAGATAGACCTTTAAAGTTGGGAAAGGTTTCTCAAAAAAGAATCTGTTTTGGATATGGTAACACAAGTATAGCCGAGTGGAAAGTGTTAATACTATTAGAAAGACATACTTAAACATTTATTGGTTAACACGTTTGAAGTACGCAAATCTTCTATGTCGTAATGCCGCTTGACTGTTTCAACTGCGCATAAGTGCACTGCGCTGACAGATATTCATGCACTCAAACCAATAAGAAAGCAGGAAACTAGAATATCGAGTGCTTGGAGTGCAGATGTCTTAAGTGCATTTTGTTCATTTTGAGATAAACGTGTTTGAAAACTAGAAACTCTGTGTCGGGCAATGGGGAATTTGAAGTTGCCATCCAATTTTCACCACCAAAAGATACATTTGCACTTAGCTTATGGGTGCACTAACTCGAGAATGTCAAAGTGTTTTCACATTATGCAAAATCTCAAATTCATCAAAATGCACTTAAGACATCTGCGCTCCAAGCACTCGATATGCAAAGTGCATTGAAAGTGTCTAATTTCTCTAGAAACAAAATATACACATTTATTGACCTATTGATTCAAGATACAAGCACTGAGATTGCTATTTCAACATGTTGATGAACATTACATTAATTTCAAAAGTTGTCCTTGCATCTAGAGAACTGTTTCATAAATTGAAAATAAAAGCAATTACCTATACCTACTTACCTCAATTCTTCCATTACTGCATCCCACTACAATCAGCTGGTCGTTACAACATAGACACCATACAGTTGGTGGCGTAACATCAAGTAACCCTTCACCGTACCCCCTTGCTCCTCTCTCCTCGTTATTCATACTCCGCAACACATCCTCGTCAAATGAAAACCTCCCATAATTATAAAACGCAGAGTCCGGGCTCTGCGGGCTATTGTAACCCACTTCAAACTTTGGCCACGGCGGCGAATTTGCGCGACTTGCGCCACCGCCGCCTAGCGAAGTCCCACTCCAAGCACGCCGTCTGAAGGCGCATCCCTCATCCTCTTCGATAGTTGAGAGATTTTGCAATGAGCTACGATTAGTCGGGGGTGGTGAGGGATACCCAGAATCGGCATACCCATTAATGTCTGGAGATGCTTGGGTGCAATTTTTTTCAACAATGCTTTTGAAGTTATACCCATCTTTGGTGTTTAAATTTGGCGAGGTGTTCTGTATAGGTTCTGCAAACATAGGGTCTGAATTTGAACTGGTGGTCAAATTATCACCACCCCCACCACTATCCCAAGAGGAATCGCCACCCCCACAAAAATCAGTGTTGATAGCCTTGCTTAACGCTGGCTGATCTACTAGCAGCCCATGGCCACTATTGTCTGATAATGATGTAGACTGTGGAGTTCCTGCACCGTTATTTCCACCATTCCATGCAAACTCTGGGCCGGAACTGTGGCGTTTCCGCACAGGTCCTCTGACGGGAGATCCCGCACCATTATTGCTTGGTCTTCTTGGTCTGAAATATCTGTAAGGTGAAACAAATTGTATTTTAACATACAGTCCATTACCTCAGTTATCCGACCCCCTTTTATCCGGGTAACTCTGAAATTTTAAAATCTTTGGTTTTCTGGGAGTTTGGCAACACTTTATATAAACATTGTGATTTTCTATCCAAATATGGGTCATTTATTGTAAAAATAGTTAAATGCAGACTGATTACTCATACAAGATACTTAATTTGTGGCGTTTATATTCATCTTTTTTCCTCAAAAAATGGTACATCTTTCTGGCAACACTGTCTTATCCCTAAATAATTGCCCAATCAGTTCTCTCCAGAATTGAAAGGGGTAATGTATACGATATTCAAAACCAACAAGAAGAAAAATCTGAGTGCCCAGGCAATATGATTTTATTGCGTGCTAAATGTGGGTAAAAAAAACGCATATTTTTAATTTCATGAAACTACCAGTATTGCCAGAGCCAAAGAAAGATAATAACTTGCAAATTATTTGATATCTTTTACAATTTTGAGTCAGTAGCTTGGAAGATCTGGGCATATTTTAACATATTTTTTTCTTAGAAATGGAAAAATAGCCCCCAAATACAAATGGGTGTTGCCATGGCAACAGAGGTTTTTTGAAATTTAAAATGCATTTCAGTATGTTATACCATAAGACCTTCCACCATACCAAATATAAGGGAAATCCATTTTTGATCATGCACATGACCTGGTGGTATTTAGATGATATGGGTCTTATTAACAGGCTACTAGATTAGAGGGTGGTATTGATTGAAATAAAGGTTTTCTATATTGTGGATAAAAATGAGAAAATGCAAACGATTTGGAGTACTTGAATATTACAGGTTATCAGAACCGAGAGGATTTGGCAATGGTGCTCCTCTCAAAATAGGGCTTGACGTTTAGCATACAGGGTGAAAAAAGAAATCAGCACAGATTGAAATGGCAATTTCACCTTGATGTGTGCTTTGAACCATGAAACTGTTTTTTGTTTTTACTAGAGTATTTAATCTAGTTTATCTTCCAAAAAAAAATGAGAAAGTTATCGATGAAAAAATAAGTACAACATGACAGGTTTTGTTAGCTGATCCCCTTTTACACCATTCCAATGGGATTTACACAGTTAAGACATTAAGACATGGCTGTTACATTGCCTTTTCCCAGCAATTAAATCATGAAGGGTAGTAGCATCATATAGATGAAGTGTACTTTAGGTCCCAGATACACTTGGGACTAAAGTGCACTATTTCCTATCATACCTTTCTCTGTCTATAGTTATCATACACTCTGCACTTCCTGGATTCCACATGCGGATTTCACCGGCTAAACAGCAACTCACGACCCATGATCCCTCACTGAATAGGCACTCAATCTCCTGAAAGAATACAAAGGTGAAATCAAATTAGAATATAAAAATCAAGGAAGGTGGCTGAAAATTAGCAACATATTTTGTAGGTGTTTTCTACTCAAATTGGTTTTCATTTTTACAATACTATATAATTTACCATTGATATAACATTTAACAAAAGGTAAAGTTACTTTGGGGACATCAGGTACTTGACTAGCTCCATAACTTAGTTCATATTTTTTGACATTTGTGCACAACATTGGGGTAAAGTTCCAAATTTACTTAACGGGCTACTGCACCTACCTGCATATGACCCGCAAGTTCCCAGCGCACATACTCGCAAGACGACGTTGCCTTGCTGATGATGTCGGAGTGCTTGCCCTTCTTAAACCTGGCGCTACGTATCCTTGTGAGGGCGAAGCACTTGAAGAGAAGCATGATAAGAATGACCAGCGATGCCCCACTGAGTATACCTAGTAGCATGGTGACATAGTAATCCCAGGCCGAGGCTTGGTATAGTGGCACATTGAGAATCAGACCTTCCATTTCTAACACATCAGCCATGTCTGGGTCCTGAAAATATTAAAAATGTGTAAACACACTTAGGCCAAAATAAAATAAAATGTTGTGTTGCCCTCAAGTGCCAACAATTTAAAATCGGGTCGGTCAGTCGGATTTTTTTCTTCTTTTTTCAATTTTTTTTTTCAATTTTTTTTTTTGGCTGAAAAATAGATGGTTTATGTCAACAAATTGGTATAGGCCTATATGTCAATTTAACTAATGTTTCTAGTGTGACAATAGTCTAAAAAACATTTATTTTGGCTTACTTATTCATTTCAAGCAAGAAATAGTAACATTTAGACACTTTTAATCAAATTTAAATCTAAAAATAAATAAATAAATAACACAACTTTTTTTGTTTTGTTGGCCTAACTGTGACTATTTGGGTAGGAGGAACTTACTGTGACTATTTGGGTAGGAGAAATAATTACTGTGCAGTCATTTTTCATAATTTCACTTCACCCTTCTTAATTGAGCTAATCATAACAGTATTGTTCTGGGCATGGAAGAAAGGCTAGTCATTATGCGCCCTGTAAATATCTGTTATTATGCTTATAGATATCAAAAGGTGGGCCGTTGATGGTCACCCACCTGATGCTAGTCAATCTCCACATGAGTTAGTGGTGTGACATGTAACTATAATTTCAAATAGACAAGCACAAGCTCTGCCCCCCCCCCCCACCCAAAGTGATTTTCAACTGAATCATTCTGAGCACACACATTCATCCATAACAAACGCTCGAGTTCAGTTAATATTTTGTACAAGGCATTATGACAGCGACTATAGATTAGCTCACCTGAGGAAACAGATCAAAGCGATAATCTGCATCTTGATGATACCATTTTTTGGCCTTCTCCACTTCCACCTGATGCCTCATGTTAATGGCCTCCTTAGGGTCTATCACCATGGTAATATCTAGTGGAGGTAATACACTGATATATCTATAAACAAACAAACAAACAAAGCGCATCAATTAAGTTAAGCGTAAGTAAACATAAGATAGGTTAGTATATAATGGGTTCAGAGCCAGAAGGACGTAACCCACTTTTTACTGAAGGAATCTGATATTTTGAAGGCTGATTTCTTACCATTCAAGATATTACTACCTAACTTTGTATGCGCGAAAAGGAGTATGCAAAGGGGAATCGTGTGAAGAAAACAAGTGTACGCAAATGCAGAATGCATCACACGTAGCAAGCAGAGTGAATTCTGGGTAATTTATCGGCCAAGGGGACACAAATCCCAGATGACTGACCAAGAGAATTGTGATTGTTAGATAGTATCTTTAACAAATAATGAAAAAAACATGAGTGCTTACCTCCCTTTCAGGCTGATATTATAATGGTTAAACAACGTTGGCCAGTGCCACTGAGGTAATTGTCTCCAAAGCAGCCCCTCCATTTGATGCTGTAAGCCCTGTGTACTCCCGCCGCCATTATCTACACCACCACTGCCATCATTTCTCCCATCATTCTTTGTACTTCCTGCGTCCTCCTTCCCTGATTTCCCATCTTTCACGCCTTCCTTCTGGGCATGCCGGTATTCTGTTGCACTGTTTGGATCCCGATGGAGGGATTGGATATCGGTGACGTCTACCGGTAGTGTGTGGTTGGTGCGGTTTTCCCGGAGATGGTCCACCAGACCGGCTTTATACATGAACATGAGTGTGAACAGGATCCACAGTACACTGGCAGCCTGAATAAAAAGATCAATATTAGGCTATATTAAAAAAATATTTTGTCTCAAAGCTCTTCAGTTTTTCAAAACCTAATGCGGAATGCATTTTTTTTTTTAAATTGTAATTTTTTTAAAATAAATATCAAACATTGAAATCCTTGTTTAAGTGATCTTTTGTATCTAAAATGATATGATAAATGAAAATCTGAAAAATCTTGTGAAATCTTGATTAAATTAATACCATCTTTACAATTCCTTATTCCACATCTTTAGGTAATTATGTGACTGAGTGGTAATAATGTATGTCATGTACATGTATAAAGTACAGACTATATATTATGAGAAAATGTAGGATCTATCACCGCAAATGTGCAATACGGACATGACACAGAGACAAGTTCTATAAATGAATCATTTCGGACTGCTTGTGTATGTTTTCAGTTAATCAGTCTTTTTGGGTCATTTTCTGTAGACATAGTGACAGTTTGTGTCACTCTCACAACTTACCATAATCAATCTCTGCATCATGCGTGTGCTCGCCCAGAAATAGATGATCCTCAATCGGCGCGGAGTCCTATGCATCGTGACAGAGGATGTGGCTCTCATCTTATCATCCATCAGCGCCGCATCCCGGCCACCCAGCTCCGGGTTCTGATGGTTTACCAAGCCCATATGGTGTAAGGACCGTGGAGCAGATTTGGAACGCTGCATTTTGCCGCTGCCGTAGTGAATGCTACCGCCGCCATGTTGGTGGTGGTGGTGGTTTTGCATCTGCTCCGCATTCTGTTCGTTTGCAAGCTCCTGCTGGATGGCGGCTCTGTGGAGATCTGAGAGCTGAAAGCGACAGGTGTAGGATGGTTTTACTTTCTACTTTCTTGTTCAGGGGTGTATTTTACAAAGCTGTACAAATATTTTATGAGCAGGGGTAGCATAATCGGGGTTGGTTTTCACTTCCGAGCATGTAAAGAATCTAAAGATGGGGTGAAGAAAAACTTTCGAGGGGTAATGAAAAATATAGCAACCAACCATAGGCTACAGGACCAAAAGTTGGGGGTCTGATTCACCCTGAGTTTTCAAAAAGTCCCAATATGAGGGGTGAAAATGTAATGGGGGAGGGGGTCATTCACCCCCAATCAGGGGTTATGGCCACCCCTGGTTCTGAGGTAAAGTTGAAGAGCGCAGATCCTCAATAGATTGTACAGGATTGAGCAAACTTATACTGGTAAAGATTCAAGAAAATAAGATCAAATGTGACCCGTCACATCAAAATGAACATGTTAGAGGCCCGAGTCATAGGTATGACTTGAAAGAGCACATTTTAAGCTTTGAAATAATACCTTTGTTTCTATTATTTGCTTTATATTTCACCAAATATATTGGCCTCTATCTCAAAACTGTGTCTGCCGACAACATGTCCTTTTTGACGTGACTGGTCACAACAATATTTTAAGTATTTCTTAATTTGAAATGCAAACTATTTCTGCAGTTCCCCTCATGAAGAGCACTGAACTAGATTTAAATGAACATAAATGCCACTGATTTGCTAGTTCCACCCATACTATATTCATACGTTGCTGTCTTACCTCCATTCTGCGAATGTCGATGGCTAACACAGACACAAAGTAAATCATTTGCAGGAAGAAATCAGTCAGCAGTCCAACCAAGGCAAACAAGCAAAACTCCTGCATAAAGAAATACACAATATCAAATTATGTAAACTTTGAATTTTCACTGCCGGCAACAACTAGGCTCAAACTGTCCACAGGGATGCAAGTATGGCTGGGAATTTCCGGCAATCAAACGGGTACCTGCCTGATATTTCGATACCCGGGTACCTAATTAGGTACCCGGATAGCCAAACAGAGCCAACTTGCTCTCTTTTCAACCTTGCCTTTCACACAGACTCTTTTCAACCATGCCTTTCACATGGACTAGAGGCCTTTGACAATGCAATCCAGTACTTCTGATTTCTGACCAAATGACTACAAATATGATTTTATAAAATAACCTTTATGTTCAACATGACGACATTTAGATCTGTGCATCTGAGTTTTATTTGTGATCTTCAGTTCTTCACCCTCGGTTTAAGTTATATCAATGTAGGAGAGGACTTCATGAAATAAACCCCCCTGCAAGCTTTCCCTTTGGTGGGGTCCACAAGATAAACCGGGAAAACTGCTGGTTACTGTAAAAGTGGAAATTTATGTGTGTGTTATTTTTCACGCTTTGTACATTTTGAACAATTTTGTTTGTTTTTATTTTTTTCGATTTTGAGTTTCCTTACATAGACCTATACAAAATCATATTTGTGCATTGACGTTTTCCCTCTGGCTCATTTTAGCAGAAAATTTCCACTTTTACAGTAGTTGTTTACAGTATCCAGTAAAACATAAAATACCTGAATAGCTGGCACAAATGTGAAGAATCCAAACACGACAATGAGCAGCTCTGTACAGAGATTCTTGGTGATAGACCAACCCTCCTTACTTAAACCTGAAACAAACAATTTGCAGAGAAAAATATCTATTAATCACAGGGTTTGTTGCAAAATTGCAGCTTGCAGATGTCGAATAGCTACATATTCCCTAGAAACTCAGGAACGACATTCACAAAAAAGAAACATGGGTCACAGAAAACAAAATAGCTAAAATTTCAAACATTGATTTGCCAACCCTTTATGACTTTATCTTGTACCAACCTCAATGGGCTCCACACAACTCATCCATAGATGCAGGTACGCGCACATCATGTCACTGCAATTATTTGCTGGCATAAAAGTCATGCATATTCATGAGATGCCGTAAAATAATCCACAAATAGCTTAGAACGATAATAAATTCGCTGATTGTCACCAAGTACACCGTGTCTGCACCCACGACAGCGTCGGACTTCACACGCATGGTGTAGCGCGCTACCCATTGCGCCGTAGAGATGCCAGTGCGACAATGCATTCGGTATTCGATGCGTCCCCTCAACTACAACTTATGTTGATCGTTATTTCCCCGTATGTGGTATACAGAGCGATAACGTAATGAGTTGTACAATTGATTCTCGCAAGTAATGTATTTGCCCTTACCTGCACCAATGGATGAGTTGGCCGGGGGATCCAGGGTGCAGGCAACCAGCATAGTACTAACCTTGTGCTATTCTTCTCTTCACTTCCATATGCACCGGTGTAGAAACCACAGACTTGGTAAAGACTAGGATATTCTCCAGCCCTATAATCACCACCAGGTATGGGAAGATCTCACTGAAAATAGGAATGAAACATTTATCTATAAATCAATATGACTATGCAGGGAAAAACATATGGTAAAAACTAGGATATTCTGCAGCCCTATAGTCACCACCAGGTATGGGAAGATCTCACTGAAAATAGGAATGACAACAATTATTTATAAATCAATTTGACTTTGCAAAGAAAAAAGCCAGGTTGATATCCAAGTTTAAAATAATAAATTTCATTCTTCATTCTAGGACACCCTGTATACTACTATAGTCAAATTAATAATTGAACGAACAACATGCATGCAGCACAAAAATGATCGCGCCCCAAATTATCACACTTACGGTAATGCGCGCTTCACGCAATATACGCAATACGCTGCTTCAAAGTGTTTGTTCAATTATAAATCCGACTATAGTATGATTCTTCTTTGGGACAACTGAACTTTAATAACAGTCATTTCACAGATAACCATCTGCAATATTTTCATATTTTTGTTTAGATTAATGTCATGCTGTATTTTTCGTTACAATAATGACCTGTCAAGCAATCTGAAAAAAAAAAAAAAAAAAAATGAAAGATGATCTTGGCAATATGGAAATTTAGATAATTGTAAGCACAGTCATCTTCATTGAGTAACTCACCTCTATAGTTTAATCAGTTCCATATTGTCGACAATATTCGGTTTTTATCTCTCCACCCGTAAGTAATCCAATTATGGCCACACACACACGGTTTGGCTCCACGCGTGCGTGAATGCGCTTGTTACCTTTATGCACGCCCTCGTCCTTCTGTATTCATTCGCTGCTGTCAGGAGGCTTCGCCAATTTTGAGCTGATCAAACTATAGTGCTTCTACTCTACACAGGCCTGCAATAACCTACCCCTGAAGCAGATCCTTTCAAAGTAACCTACTCTTTTCATTAACAAAAATGCTGTGTTTAACAGACACTTGTCAGATGTTGTAAGAAAAGAGTGTGTATGGTAAAGCCAAAGAAAATATAAATTTGTTTATCCTTTTTTGACCTACCTAATTTTGTAAACTGACTAAAAAGTTTTTACTGTTCATATGAATACCTACCCTAATTTTGGAAAATTCCACAATTTCTTTTTCTCAAAAATTTTGCTTACCGGAAATACACCAAAATATTTTTAAAACGGTTTCTTTACTCTTCTAAACTGTTTTTAAAACATGAATGAAGTGATTTAAGAGTAAAATATTTTTAAAAATCCAATCTACAGATCGTAGCTACCCTCTGGAGGGGATCTATGGACAAACAAATATATTTTTACCCAACTCTAGTATTTTTCTTTCTCCTCACCACTCTTTTGTTTACAATACCGGGTGGTTCAAAAAAAAGTTGACCCAAGTTCAAAGTAATTTTTCAACCACATTTAAAGTTTCAAAGAATTTGTTTTTGCTTTGTCTTAATCAGCAGTAAGTTTTGAAATTATCCTGAAAAAATGGCACGTTTAGCTTGTTTGGTTCTTCAGATATGGTTCATTACAGAAAACATGTACAAAACTGACTTGACCACGGGAGCGTCATTTAGTTTTTGTCTTAAACAAAACAGCATGCTCTAGTTTCAGAATTGAAAAGCCCGCCCTGACAAATTATCCCAATCTTTATGCTTATGTGCCATTTACATTCAACAAAACACGTAGATACGTATAGGTAGGTAATGTCAAGCACCAGACAGATGTTTCAGATGTCTCCTTTTTCTTTTTCTCCTATTTTTACAATTTGTGACCAATCGTGTGTAAGTCAACTTTATGCATTCCATCTCTACTAAAGGACGCTCCCGTGGACAAGGCAGTTTTGTGCATGCTTTCTGTAATGAATCATATCTGAAGAACCAACCAAGATAAATGTACCATTTTATCAGGATAATTTCAACATTTACTGCTGATCAAGACTAAGTAAACAGAAATGTTCTGAAACTTTAAATGTGGTTGAAAAATTACTTTGAACTTGGGTCAACTTTTTTTGAACCACCCGTATATTTCCTATGGTACGGACTCACCTTCCACTCAGTGTTGGAGTCAGACCAAAGAACATACAGATGCCAACTGATGTTGACAACGACACCATCACCATGACAACGGCCGCAAATGCTAACCCAAGCTTGGATTTTACCATTTCTATTTTCTCTGTTGGATAAGACACAAGAGACAGTACAGTCACAAAGTGTACTAGTTGTTAGTATAGATACAGTTTTTAATTGAGTGAGACCAGAATGAATTTAAATCCATCACAATCCTTTGGCGTGATTGGGTCAAATCAGGGAGAGTATATAATGGGAGGGGAAATTTAAATCGCAAAACAAGAGCCTCCCATATATGGGCTTATGGGCTTGGGTACGTGCAATGTGACTCGTAAATCGAGGGCGACGATATGATTGACAGCACGAAAGTCCTCATAAGGCAAATGAGACGCGCGATGTGACTTGCAAATCACGGGCGCTATCACACTAGAGACTTCAATCTCGGCAATGGGAAACAGTGTACAGCGGCACTGGCCTGGTCAAATCTTTATGTCGGGGAATGTAATATATGTCTGTTTGTGAAACTGAAGTCCACACATGATCCAAATGGCCATTCTATGGTTATGTTCCCACAAATGGAAGAGAGGAGCTTTATTAAAAACTATGTGAAAGAAATCCATCTTAATGGTCACTCTCATAATTCTTTTGATTGACGTAATCTAAGGGTGCACAGTTAATCTGAAAGAATATTACCCCACGATTTCAGGAGATCAGGCAAGAACCCACTACCAAAGCTCAACAACTGCTGCATGCCCAAGTTTAGCCAGGTTGCATGTGCATATTAACGGGGGTGTGGACCCTCAGCATCCGTACAACTGCCGTTACTTCTTTATTATTCATTTAATCTAATTAAAAGTATACAATCCTTTGCAGAAAAGGGTTCAATGAATCCGACCATGATAATGAAATTGACCATTTTGGAGAAAATTATAAAAAACACATTTTTAACCCATTTTAGGTTCTGCGAAGATAACTCAAAATATAATTTGTCACATTTTGTCATACTAGTTTTAATATAATCCTGATAACATTCCCTAAGAAGGCTTTTTAAAATTTTTAATATCTTATTTATTTTTTGAGTTATAGACCAAAAAAATCATGAAAATCACATTTGTTCTATAATTCAAAAAATAAATAAGATATTCAAAAACAAACAAAAAAGCTTCATAGGGAATGTTATCATGATTATAATAAAATTAGTATGACAAAATGTGAACAAATATAGTTTGAGTTATCTTTGCAGAACCTAAAATGGGTCAAAAAACATGTTTTTTTATAATTTTCTCCAAAATGGTTAATTTCATGTTCATTGTTGGATTAATTGAACCCTTTTCTACAAGAAAATGTATACTTTTTTATAGATTAAATGAATAATGAAGGAGTTACGTACAGCAGTTTTGCAGAGGCTATACCTGAGGGTCCACACCACTCTTAACAAAACAGATACATAACAGATTTTTCAGAAACCTTTCCCAATTTTCAAAGTCTATCTCAAGGATTACTGAACCAATACTAGGCATGTTTGTACATATTTCAATGCATTTCTCATGTTGATCCCAAATATGGTAATGAAATTAAATAAGTTTCCAATTTTTGGAACATTTTGGGAAATTTTTGAATGTCATCTGCAGACAGACGCCTTCAGTGTGGAAAGAGTTAAACTGATGAATTTGTTAACCCTTTGGTCTAAATTTGGAATGTGTCAAATATTGTGCCAATCAGAGACATTGTTAGAATAATTACAATTTTCAAAAATATTAGCATAAAATATTTATAAGCAAAACTGTTATTGGTTATCAAGATGATCATGTAATTGACCAATTGACCAATGAGAATGATTGTACGAAAGACAGGTAGTGCCCGAGGGGGTTAAATACTTACTGACAGAGAAGTAAATATACAGCATGAGAAGCACATAGATGAAGATGAGTGGGGACATCTCTAGCAGGTTTCTCCGCTCCTGGCAAATAATAATAATAATAATAATAGTGACAAGGCACATATCCACTCTAAATATGAGCGCTCAAGGCACAAACATAAAATACAATATAATAGAAAACGATAAACAACAATAAACTACTTAATTATTACAAAATGTCTCAGACATCAGATGTGTTTTCAACAGTTTTATGAAGATTGTGACAGTTTTTGTTGTTTTAATATGGATAGGAAGTTCAATCCAGAGACGAGGAGCTGCAATAGCAAAAGATCTGTCTCCCCAAGAGCGCTTAGATATAGGTTCTTAAAGAAATGGCATTTGTCCAGAATGAGAGTGCGAGTTGGCACATAGTTTGATAACAATTCAGATAAATATGATGGGGCAACATTGTTGATACATTTATATACAATAAGCAATAGTTTGAAAGCAATTCTCTGAGCTACAGGGAGCCAATGGAGTCCCTTTAAAATTGGCGTAATACGGCAAGATATTTTAGAGAATGTGAGAATGCGAGCTGCAGTGTTTTGAATTTTCTGAAGGCAAAATACAAATGTTGATGTGTAGCTGTTAATTAATACATGCGACAATGAATACCTTACTTGACTCTATTAACAGGATATTTTCTGCATTCTTGAACTAGCACAACGCACTTCCCGAATGCCCTAAAACTCTCTGATCCCTACTGTACACATTGACCATTTAAAACAGGTCCATAAAATTCTAGGATTTTTATTATACGTCTAAATTGTGAAAATTACCAAAAGTTCCAACCTCAAATTTGTTATTTAACTCTTAATAACGATGCAGCGCGCATACATGTACAAATGTATAAAGATATACTTTACTACACTCAAATTGCACACTGTGCATTCTCCATTTAGTGTTAGACTAACTATAGTTTAATCAGTTCCAAATTGGCGAGAAATATTCAGTTTTTATCTCTCCGCTCGCAAAAGTGTATGGGCGCATGCATATGAGTCACAGTGCGCTTGTTGCCTTCATGCAGGCCGCATCATTCTGTATTCATTCGCTGCTGTGAGGAGGCTTCGCCAATTTGGAACTGAACAAACAATAGCATTGGTGACAACGAGTCTCTTGTTGGAAGTTTGGTACCTTCCATTAAAGGTAGATGACCCGATCACATTTTCGTAACACAGAATTATTTCAAACATACAGAGATTTTCATATCATATGAAAGCTCATATTTTTCTCATCATCATACTGAAATTTGACGGCCTAAATCGGTATAATTACGGAGAAATCGATGAAATAACGTCGAATTACCACGAATGGTGGTAACCACCGATATAGTTTGTGTACTACTCAATGGTAACAGTTCACAGCATCTTGTGCATCTAAAATAAGAACCATTAGAGCTATGCAAATCAAACTTTGGAACACGACTTTTTTAAGGATGACCTTTCATGTAGAATAGAAAACTTCAAGTTGAAAATCGGAACATCTACCTTTAAGTAAGCAATAATATTGCATACATCTTTACAATCTGTACTTACCCTATAGTGTATGTGAACTATGTGATCGATGCTTTTAATGTTTTCACTGTCAGGTATATTTGTATTGTACTTGTCCCTTAAATGCTGACGTAATTCTTGCATAAAGCTGTAATTAAATGACATGCATAATGAAATAATGATGTACTCATTTTTTGCAATACATCTACAATGACACAATGATCGATGTAGTTCCCTTAGGCTGAGGCTGAGTATATGGTATTCGCTATACAGGCACGGCTAGTCACATAGGGTAGCATGCACGCCCTACTCAGTCTTTTGGCGCTGATCAAATGAACACTTCAAAAATGGATTATAAGTTAAGACGACAAGTTTTAAATTCCAAATCCAATGTTTTTTTCATTACATTGACACTTATATTTGTGTATATTTTATCAAGGAAACCTGCACATTTGAGAGTTGTTCTATCCCCAAGAGAATGTATGGTCTACATATCATCATTTGGTTGATAGTATAACATGCACATATATGAAGGCATGTGCTATTAAATTGCAAAGGAGTCCTATTGTTTCTAACTTACCCTATTCTACGCAATAAATTGTTTATAAATTGTGATAGGGGAAATTCAGAATGCCTGACACGCGAATTGCAGCTGCCACATCCAAACAGAACGGTATAGGCTGCACGAAAATCGAACGCGCACGATTCCCACTATACTATACTATACTATACTATACTATACGCAGGTATACAGCCTTTTCGAATAGTGCCCTCTTATGTGACCCGGTATTATGAAATTACATTGTTCGATTTAAGCTATACGCGTGCCGTGCAAAACGTGCATCGTATACCCGAATAGTATACTCTTATGTGAACTCAGCCTTACAAAATTTCAACTTTTTAATTCACATAATTTACTTTGAATGACAAATATTTGATAAAATTCTTGCATAAAGCTGTAATTTAATAATTATGTACTATTTTTTTGGAATGCATCTACAATGGCACAATGACTTTATTTACTTTGAATGAAAAATATTTGACTGATAGACCCTCTCAATTTTCTCAATTTAGAGAACCACATCTTCCCCTTCATTATTATGTGGTTATCTTAATAAAATAATATGTACAAATTAGGTAAAACCCCAACCTAGAATACTCTTTCTCCACTAAAATATTGTTCACTGTCAGTAGTCAAACAGGTGTTTATAACAAGTTCAAATGTTAGAGGTGATGCCCATAACTAATCTTTCCCAAGTAGTGGGGCAGGAAATTGAACCTGGGTCAAAAAATAAAAGCCTATGTCACTTTACCTTGACAAAGACCGGATGTTTGAAATATCAGACAATAAATCCATCAAATATATCGTAAAACACTCCTCTATACTACTCCTTACCTTTCATTGTATGTTTGTAACACCATAGTAACAGCGTAGAGTATATGCCTCTTTCTACTGCGTAAATAGAATCGATGTATGCCGGTGTATCGTGATGGTATACCGAATAATATATCTGAAAACAAAAAAGGGAATATCAATAATCAAATGTAATCTTCAAATAGGCCTATATCGTCATCACTAGTCAAATCGATGTTTGTAAAGAAAAATTCTATCCATACAAATGTACATGACAAACCACAAGGGAAAGCAAGAGAAGTAATCATGTTCTACATTTGTGATGTGATCTGTGAAAACCCGTTGGATGTCGTAAAATGTGAACAAGGGATTATGGGTAAAATTGAAATTTAAAAAAAAAGAAGAAGAAAATTGTAGGTTTTTTTTAAAGAAAATTAATTTCCAATACTTTGTGTCATCATCATCTTTTATGAAATTTCACCTTCAAAAACTTACATAACCCTAACCTTACTACGTCTCACACGTCTAGCACTAAACTACGGGTATATATGGTCTCCGATTTTTTAGCCTGTGAAGCCCTCCCCCCGTGGCTGAGTGGTAGTATATCTCGCCTGTCACGCGGCCGACCCGGGTTCAATTCCTGGGGCCGGCAGACATAATGTTTCCCATTTTTTATTTAACCCCTTCCCCCTGTTCTTCGTTCCATCCCCACTGCCACGTTCTAGGGTTAGGGTTAAGTCACTTTTAACATTAACCTTATAATGTTAGGTTAATTCTATTGAATTATGTATCTTTATTGGCCTGTTTTCATGATTTCTTGTTTTGTAGCTTTTTATGACATCACAATCATCATTCACTCATTACTTTTTTTGTAGTGATCGTAGAAAAATGATCCAAACAGTTTTAGCTTTCTTATATAAATATCTCCGATATGAAAAATGCCACCATGTGGCGGGTTTTCACAGATCGAACTCACATTTTACCTAAACTTGTACTTATGTGAATGCAGTCTCAAAATGATTTAAAAAAAAATAAAGTATGATCATTGACAAAGATTTTCCTTGGTGAATTGTAATAATACTGTCATTGTCATAATGGTTTTTTTTAGAATGGTACAGATCTGAAGCTGATACCAAATGTCCAGCTGAACTTATTTGTCCAAATGTTAGTTAATGAATTTTTATTTTCATATTAACCCTATCCTTCCTAATCATTCCTAAACCACTACACTTCAATACTCTGTTTCTCTTCCTCTGGACAGTGACGTAACTTCACAGCGCAGCCTTTACGTACCCCTTTGTAGCGTCATTTAAAAATTGCAGCACATAAACGCGCACACCTAACTACTCGAGGCGATTACCCTTTGCCTCTAGGCAAAAGAATCCCGAATATTGTAGTCAATATTTTTATGTTACTATGAATAGATGAAAGAAGAAAACAAATAGTTGAGAGCCCATGCAATACACCAAAAAATACAGGGTGGCCAAATCATGCCCAAATAATAGAAAAACAATGCTTTTTGAGACAAAACAAAATTGTATTTGAATTTTGTGGTAGTAATATGTTTTGGAGAATTGGTTAAGAAAGACAATTATAGGAGAATTTATTTGACAAACAAAAAATGGACAGGGTGATTAGTATGTACTGTGGAACAATTCAGTGGGAGAAAAGAAACCTTTAATTCACCATCTTGGATTTGATAACTGCATGTCTAGATGTAGTGATGTGCTCGAGAAGAGTATTGGCATCATAACATCAAGGTTGATACCAGCTTAGGCCAACAACAAAAAAATTGTTATGTTGTCCTCCACAGCTTTCAGAGAGGAGGGGCGGGCGGGCGGATTTTTTTTTTTTTTTTAATTTTTTTAAATTTTTTTCTTTTACCAGCAGAAGCTCAAACTTCAGCCAACAAGAAGTTAAAATAACTCTAAGAGCCGCACATATATGTATTGTTATAAACACTTAATTTAATATTAATGCCATTTAAACTGTAAAAAAAAATCTGAAAAAAAAAAAAATCGGAGCGCCCTAAAATGACGAGCGGGCGGTCGAGGACAACATAACAAATTTTTTTGTTTGCCTTATTAACCCTAACCCCGGTTTAGGATTTTTGACCGGGATCACAGTTTTCGAGGAAAAAACACCAACTTAATCTCCGGGAACCTGCCGGGATTCAATCCGGGGACCCTCCGTTCTCAAGCCCCACCTTCCAACCACTAAGCCACGGCCCTCAGCTACACATTCGTGCAGTATACTGCACTCATTATATAGGCTCGGTTGACTACGTCATCGAAAACCGACGGCGCATGCGTTTGGAGAGGGACTTTGGATTAGCATTTTTTAGCACTCAGGGGGGTTAGGGTTAATATTATACAGGATATCAATAAAAATAGAACTAAATGGCAAAAAAATAAAATGTTTATGTCCCTACCTTTTACAGAGGTTGCTGCTGACACAACTTTCCCCTTGTGTTTGAATACGGTCTCCACCAGTTTGGGGTCGTTCTTAAAGGTCAGCTTATCCCTACCCCACATGTTGGCTGGTGACAATATTAGGCAGTTGTGATTGGGTAGGATATCTTGCTGTTTTGGGTCGGTAGGTTGCTGGACATACAGGCACCATGTTCGGATCCCTTTGCTGTGTGAAGAAGAGTGTAAGTAATACAATGATAGCTGTTTTAACCCTAACACTCTTGAGTACTGCGATTTACTACGATGCGGTGTGCTTGTGTCACCTGGCTCTGCAGTTTTTCGATGAAATAATGGCCCCAGGGTATATACATGGCAAAGTATACTTCGCCATGTATGGTTTCCCCCATGGCCTAGCGGTAGATCGTCTGCATCTGAACCCAGAGGTCTGGGGTTCGAGCCCTGAGGGCCCTTTTTCCCGTCGCTATTTGGCCGCGAAAAAAAAATCTTTGAAAAAGGTGCCTCGGGGATTAGGGTTATAAGCAAGAAATATTTCCATGGATCTGATTTTTTTTAAAATTAGTGAGTGGCAATGAAGTGGCCTTTGTATATGTATTTCCGGCCCGTTGCTGTGCCGATACGAGAGACATATTCTAAATTACAGTTTAAAATTAGGGTATTTATTACATGTTATGGCGAAATTAATATAGTGTGAATTTTGACAGACACATCAGCGTTCTTCAGGTCCAAACAAATTGACGCAATGATGGTTTTTTAATATTTTAACCAAGACATTTGTGTTCAAGTCATATCCGGTAGCTGACGCCATCATCTAAATCAACAATTGCGTGTGACCAGGAAAACCTAACTTGGACGTTTTGAAAAGCTCTAGCTCAAAAAAATGCCGGTTTCCCCCATATTTGAGTTGTTGAGTTATTAGTCATGGCTTTAATCTTTAGGTTGATACCAAATTTCAAGATACCAGTTTCTTATAACGTCAAGAAATATTCATTTTTAAATTGTGCATGTCACATGTAAACCTATGGGAGATGTATTTGGTGGTGTGAACCCCTATGTTTCTGTTATCTGTCTTTGAAAAGGTAAACAGGCCATTGCATTTGAAGCTTAAACTTCCAAGGACAGTTTTGTATTGGTCAGAATAATATCTTGTTCGGTTATGTCAACATTTAGATATCTCATGCTGCCAAAGGTCAAATGTCACATATTTACTCTTTTTTGTTATCTGAAGAACCGAAAAAGATATTAACATTCTGATCAATACAAAGTTTTCCTTGAAGTTTCAGCGTTCACATGCAATTGCCTATTTAGATAGATAGATACAATGTATTTATAGAGTGCCATTTCATATAGATCCTGGCGCCGTTGAACCACCACCATGAGGGCCGGGAAAGCGACTACAACGAGTGCTGCAACTGGCTGCCTCATATAGGATGAGGGTTCTATGAAGAGATAACAGACCCGGGATGATCCCCTACTCTTTACGAAAGAGTCTGGACGTGACTTTTATCTTTTCAATTATGAGAAACATAGGCCTAATCACTTGACTTATCGGTTCAGGAAATGTATGACCTGTTGCACTGTAGGATTTTTCTATCATGTTTGTGGCTACCCACATTGGTGAATCTTAATAATACAAATTATCCTCAGTTTTCTTACCCATTGGAAGACACAAACGCCTCTATGTCATTACTGATGTCCAGTGCCTTGTACAGGGGCATACGGAACGCATCCTCCGCCACCATACCTTGTCCTTGCCATGGAGATACAGTAGCATTGATGATAAACTGTTGTATGTAGCCAACAGGTGGTCCAGAAAACTGTAATAGAAATGTACCAGTCAAATTATACATATATTTTGGCTGCAATGTAGCAGTACCAATTGGTTAAAGGTAGATGACCCGATTTTCAACTTGATGTTTTCTATTTTACATGAAAGGTCATCCTTAAAATTGTTGCATTCCAAACTTTGAGTTGCATAGCTCCAATGGTTCTATTTTTAGAAGCGCAAGGTCAAAAGACATGTGCCCATTGAGTAGTACACAGACTGGCTGGTGGTTAATCACCTTTGGCAGTAATTCACCCCATTTTAGCCTATAATTTCCAAATGAAACATTTCTGGCCCCTAATATTTTACAAACATAATGAGAAAAATATGGGGATTCTTCTGATACCAAAATATCTTGATGTGAAAAAAAAAATCATAGCCCCCAAAAATTGATCGGGTCATATACCTTTAAAGCAAGTAGACAGATCTTGACCGTTTTCTAATAAACAATTTTTAAACAAGGCGGTTCTCGAACGGCGCGTCTCATGTAATAAACAATTATTAAACAAGGTGGTTCTCGAACGGAGTGTCTCGCCTGCTCATCAACAGAGCCTGGTAACCAATTAGTAGTAAATGTATCACAGAGGTGATTGTATTAAGTTTGGAAGACATTTACAATAACCTGTATGTTTATCCCCTCAGTCCCAAAATCCCTGATTGAACTCACAAATCCTGACCCATTACCACAAACCATCCAACACCAACAAATTGCATACTGGACTATAGACACATATAATTACTGCTTCAAAACTGAGAATAGTGCATTTTTGGAATGATAGAGTACACATTTGTGAATGCAAACACAAAATAATATGTGTTTGGCCTACAACACAATGTAGATAAGATTTGGGAGAGCAATGGGCCCGGGGGGGGGGCACTGACATTGGAAAAGGGTATAGGTATGTGCTGCGCTGAAGACCCCCCTTTTTCACCCTCTGCTGCTAGTTCTTATGACCCCCCTTTTGAGCCTGCATCACTTCTGAAGACCCCAATTTGATTGAAAATGCAAAAATCACAAAATTTTGCGTTAAAAAGCACCAATTCTTTGAAAATGTTACGTTCTAAAATCAAATAAAATCGAAAATTTGCATTCTTGCTAATCAAAATTGAACTATAGGCCAGTTCTCAAGACCTACTTTTTTGAAAAAATCAGTTCCTAAGACCCTATTTTTCATCAAAAAAATCCACTCAGTTCAGTTCTGTAGCCCCCCTTTTTGAGACCCTGTGCGGCATATCCCTACCCAAAAAAAAGTTGAGTGCCCCCCCCCCCCCCACCGGAGCAATGGGTAAGCACATACTTATGCTGTGGGTATAAGAGACGCATCTTCTTCTTTTTTCTTGGTCTAAGCGAAAGTTTTTGGAGTTCTTCAAAAGGAAAGTGCTGTTAACAAGAATCATCTAACATGAGAACCACTTTCCTTATCCTTTCTTTATTTCAAGTTATTTTGTTTGTAATATGTGTACCTGTCATCAAAGAAACTTAACCCTAACCCTAACCATACATAAACACACACCACAGTTACTGCACGGTATTATAGTAATTAACCCCATAGCATTATTGACTCTTGTCAGATCTTAGTTTACTTAGTCAATGTCAATGACCCACTGTGTGGGTCATTGACTTGTGTAGGGTACTTGATAGCTCTTGTCTGATATGTGGTATATACAGGGTGGTCCAAAAAAAACTATACCCAACTTTGGAGGCCATTTTCTCCTAGATGATAAAATATTGTAGTAATTCGGTTTACATGTTATTAAAGCATATATCGTTGAGCATTATTGGTGAAAATAGGGAAGATATTACATTAATATTTTTTGAGATATTGCTATTTTTAGCGAGTATGTGTAAAAATGGCTTTTCCACGGGAGCTGTCAATGCATCAACATGATATGCACTTTTATGACAATATGATATGACACAATAATGTAATGACCCAAGACCCATTATAAGCAGTTAAGGATTAAGTTTAATAATGGGTCTTGGGTCATTACATTATTGTGTCATATCATATTGTCATAAAAGTGCATATCATGTTGATGCATTGACAGCTCCCGTGGAAAAGCCATTTTTACACATACTCGCTAAAAATAGCAATATCTCAAAAAATATTAATGTAATATCTTCCCTATTTTCACCAATAATGCTCAACGATATATGCTTTAATAATATGCAAACCAAATTACTAAAATATTTTATCATCTAGGAGAAAATGGCCTCCCAAGTTGGGTATAGTTTTTTTTTGGACCACCCTGTATAGGGTTGTACACATTGCCATTTCTTGGTTTGTGTGGTGTAGTTAAGTAGGGAAAATTCACAAATTGGGTAGGGGTTACAGGGAAAATACACTTTCTGATGATCTTAACACTTTCCACGCGGCTATTAGTTTTACCATACAAAACAGATTTGTCAGAAACCTTTCCCAACTTTCAAAGTGTATCTCAAGAATTACTGAACCTAGGCATGTTTGTACTTAATTGTAATACATAACTCATGGTGATTCTAAATATGGTGATGCAATTAAATAATCTTGAAATGTTTGAAAAACTTTGTGAAATTTTTGAATGTCGCCCGCAGACCCCTGCCATGTGGAAAGTGTTAAATGACGGGGTCTCCACTTACCCATCTTGGTTTAACAGTACCGCCTTCCCACGTGTCCCCTTCCTGTACTGCCCTAAGTCTTGGTGGCTCTTTGTAGTTATGACTTGAAGTGGTGTACTCAATTGGTGCTGTGCCCGGCATGGGCAAATTGATCACCGGATAGCTGGATCAATACAGATAAATCATGAGGAGTTATCATTGATGAGTGTTCTAGGTGTGAGCTTAGGCAAAAAAAAGAAAAACCCTGTTGTATGGGCCCGACCAACCCAATTTTTTCTTTCAAATTTAAAAACAACTAAATTGTGAACATATTTTTGCAAAATAAAACCAATTAAAAAATGCCAGACTGACCGACCCTAGACTAAAGCCGAGAGGTCTGTTTACCCGCACTAAATTAACTACAGGGTGTGTTTTTTCGTCGTCTAACTTATATAAAGGATTATAAGGATAGCTGCATGGATCAAATATAAACTGCTCACAAAAAGTATCGAAACACTTAGAAATCATCCTATAGAAAGAGGTTTGCATTACTGTTTAGAATTATCAGATTCGTGCTTTTCAATAGGGATGAGTGTCACTTTCGAAACTGGACCCACGATCATTGAAATGACAATAACTCCGCTCCGCAACATCGTATCTCAACGATCGAGGTGTCAAAATACGCAGAACAAAATTATGTACTTGGTTATTTGCTTCGATTAATTATGCATACCCTTTCGAGCCGTTATGTATTGGATCATTTCTAAGTGTTTCGATACTTTTTGTGAGCAGTTTAGTTATTGAATTGGTGTTTACACGGATTGGCAATTGTTCCAGAAAGAATAAACATCAATTAGACTTAGAGTAATTCAGCGTACATATACTGGGTATCTGTGTGATACAGTGATATTTTCAGTAGCATGTTAGTCTTTGTTCTGCAATGTTCAGAGATGTCTATAGACTGCAACAAGTCTACTGTTTGCAGTTCATACTTCATACACGTACAAAATACATAAAATGTACAGTAATATAGGCTTAGAGGGGAAATCACTTGGTTCTCAATTTGCAATAATTATTAAAGGAGCGAGGACATACAGTACAGCTCGAAATAGAATGGACACTGACATTGCACTGATATTGCACTGACATTGCAATGACGCCTTGAGATGTAACCCGATTAGTGCAGTTGCAATGTCATTGCACTGACATTGCAATGACTTTGCAATGACATTGCAATGAAGTGCGTTGACATTGTCCATTCTATTTCGAGCTGTACTGTACATGTAAGCTTTGATAAGCACGACTTTGACTCACCTACATACAATGACCACCACCCCTACAAATGCTATCAGAGCCAGCGGATGACTAGCGCAGAAGTGGCCGTGTTTATAGAAGGCCTGCTCTACTAGCTGCTCCAATCGCTGTATCACCATCGTACACACGGATGGTGATTTGTCTTCCTGCTTTAGGTCATATTGGGTCTGTGCTGATAGCGCCGGGGACTGCTGGTCACGCTGATCAAAAACACTGCTTAAACCGGTGTCATGCATATATCTGTGACAAATGAAGAAGACAGAAAAATAAGTGTTTGAAATTGGACTTTAGAATCATAGGATATGATTTTGAGAAGCGTATTTAATCCCTTTTTATATTTAGCAATTTCCGCGTGTGTCAATCAAGTGTTTTACACTAGTATAGGCCCTATCAAATGCCATAAAACAAATCAATAATTTCATCTATTGGAGAGCTCACTATGAAATTATGGTAACAGACACTATTCCAGTCAACTTAAATGGGTACCTGCAATCTTGTTCAAAACCTGTTGGGACACTATACACGTGCGCATGAAATATCTTCCAAAATGAGTAAAAAGCTGTCAGTTGAAAGTATGATAGTCAAAACTAGTTTATGTAAAGCTGCCATCCCCCCACCCCCAATCAATGTTGGGGCTGATATATAAAACACAGCCCGTTGCTGGACGATGCTTTTATATGGACCAACATTGAGTTTAGGGGGAGGGATCACCGTTCCACAGGACATGCAGGAAGTGTCCCAACAGTTTTGAACATGATTGTGATTGTGGATGGGCAGCCATGTCTGAGAGATCATTTTTTCCACTTGGTGTGTAAGAGCATTAGTTGAGCCTTAGAACCCAAGCAAGTGTTTGTGAAGCTACCCAGGAAATGTTGACATCTTTGCAACTGGAAGGAATATTTAGCCGTTTTCAGTATATTTAGAATGCGACTCTTTAAAAACATACTGTAGGGGTGTGAGAGGCCACAAATAAAAAAAGAGGAAAACAGACAAAAAACTAGGAAAAACAGCGTAACATTTGTGAAAAATGCCAAATATGGGCTGAAAAAAAAAGCTGACATTTTGGCATAAGAAAAATTTAAAAAAGAGGAAATTAGCTAAAAAGAGGAACTCTCACACCCCTGACATTGTAGGAGATTTGACTTGTTAGAATTAGAATAATATCGAGCCTAAATTGCGTAGTTATATATAAAAAAACCTCATCATATTTTTTCCTTTTTAAATGACATTTTTGATCCATGTCTTCTTAATAACTATCATTCAAAGAATATGTAGTACAGGTCTCGTTTATTGTTTAATTTGGGAGATGCAATGATTTGAATTTTCATTCCGCTGTACCCCCATACTCATTCAACCCGTGCACGCCCCTACATCAGTCCTATTGCGAGGAATGCATTCACATGTATCCACGTGAAGTTATTTACCCTGGATTTCTTATGTATCCACGTGAAGTTATTTCCCCTTGATTTCCTCGCTGTCACCCCATGCTAGGCATGATCATAACATTTTGAAACTAAAAGTATCTCTTTGAAAATGGAATACATGGAAACAATTTCAAACAAAGTACTTTACAATAAAAAATGATGGTTCAACCATGTCTGCAGGCTGAATAATAAAAAAGTTATAACCAAAACTAAAAGTAATTTGCCTCATATATTGCTGAAAACTGGTCAAGTCATGCACATTTTAAACCATTTTCGGTAAAAAAGGTTTACTTTCATGATGTCCCTGTTGCTTGTGTGAGGTTATTTAGACATCAGTGAATACATGATACATCCCAGCCCACTTCGTACTACTTCGCTGGATTTAAAAGAGGCAAACATGGAGTTTTCCACTCGTAAGATTTTGGCTACCAAATTTTCAAAAAAATGTCGCCCTCTGTAGTCAATGATATAAACATCCCTACCCATGCTCATTCACACATCAGTCCTCATCACGTCGCGAGCATTCAACCATCCGTCGAGTTGGTAAATTGGAGAGTTTGGCGAACCGTCGAGTTGGTTCGTCAGTCGAGTCGGTCCGACCGTCGAGTCGGTCAACCGTCGAGTACATAACGGTCGACTTGACCGAACGTCGAGTTGACTCATATTCAATGTCATTCCTAGCAGGTGTCCAAATTTGGCCACCGATTTAGTGGCCAAATTCTCCCACCAAGACAAAATGCGTAATAAATTCACTATTTTTCATGTTTGAAACCCAAAATAATTGTTCCGATGGAGTAAAAATCTGTTGGGGTTAGGTTTATGTTTGATTTCCTGTTTGAATTAAGCAACTTCTAATACTTGAAGAGATGAAGAACATTCTGTGATTTGGGTTTGAGACTGAGAGGCTTGATATCACCCAGCACTATATCTGGGTGGATCCACTAGCCTAAATGAGTACTTGTGGCCAATTAAATTCAAGGGGTGTGTCAGAAACATCCATTCAGCATCAAGCAAAAGTTTTGTCTATTGTAAAGAAGTTTTTGTAGTGATGGGCGGCGCAACGATAATCGATACCATGGGATTTTTGTAATAGGGGGGTTTGGTGGTGTGAGGTGGGGTATAGGGAGGGTGTTTGTGATTGGGAAGGGGTTAGTGATGGGGGATTGTGGTTCGGAGGGGGTTAGTGATGGGGATTGTGGTTGGGGAGGGGGTTAGTGGTGGGGAGGGGTTGTGGTGGAGGGCAGGGATTTGTGGTGGCGAATGGCAATGGGATGGCCCTGGGGAGAGGGTTTATGGTGGGGAAGGGGGATGGTGGCGTGGATGCATAGGGTGGGAAGGGTTGGCCTAGGGGCGGGGTGGGTAGGGTGTTTGTGGTGGGGGAGGGGTTTGTGGTGTGGTTTGGAGGGTAGGCCATGGGGTGGGGAGGGTAGGCCATGGGGTGGGGAGGGTAGGCCATGGGGTAGGTAGGGTGTTTGTGGTGGGAGAGGGGTTTTGTGGTGGGGGAAGGGTTTTGTGAATGAAAGGAGAGGGGTTTGTGGTGGGGATGGGAAAGGGAGGGGGTTTGTGGAGGGGAGGGGGTTTGTGGTGGGGATGGGAAGGGGAGGGGGTTTATGATGGGAAGGGGAGGGGGTTTGTGGAAATTGTGGTGGGGATGGGAAGGGGAGGGAGTCTGTGGTGGGGGTTGTGGTGGCATGGGGGTGGGGGAGGGAAGGTTGTAGGGGTGGTTTAGATTTGGAGGGGGCATTGCAGGAAGGTGGAGACTGGAGTAGGTTTGTGGTTGGGGTGGGGTGGGTTTTTGTGTTTTGTGCATGTGGGATGGGGGTGAGAGGGGTTTGTGGTGGGGGCGGGGATTGGTGTGTGTACACCAATAAGTACACAATAAGGAAGAAAAAAAAAGTTGTGTTGCCCTCAGCGACCGACCCTAAAATCGTAAAAACCAGGGTCGCATTTTTTTTTTATAGATTTAAATTTGATTAAAGGTGTCTAAATGTTAAAGGTAGATGACCCGATCACATTTTCATAACACAGAATTATTTCAAACATACGGAGATTTTCATATCATATGAAAGCTCGTATTTTTCTCATCATCATACTGAAATTTGACGGCCTAAATCGGTATAGGCTAATTACGGAGAAATCGATGAAATAACGTCGAATTACCGCGAATGGTTGTAACCACCGATATAGTTTGTGTATTACTCAATGGGTACAGTTCATAGCATCTTGTGCGTCTAAAATAAGAACCATTAGAGCTATGCAACTCAAACTTTGGAACACGACTTTTTTAAGGATGACCTTTCATGTAGAATAGAAAACTTCAAGTTGAAAATCGGAACATCTACCTTTAAGTATTTCTTGCTTGAAATGAATACGTAAGCTTAAATAAATGTTTTTTAGACTATTGTCACACTAGAAACATTAGGTAAATTGACATAATGGGCCTATACCAATTTTGTCTTGACATAAAGCATATATATTTCAGCCAAAAAAATAAATAAAATAACAATAATTGAAAAATATTTTCAAAAAAAAAAATCTGACCGACCCGATTTTAAAATTTTGGCACTTGAGGGCAACTGGCAACACAACTTTTTCTTCTTCTTTTTTTTTGCCTAAGCGTGGATGATTCCCTGTTTGTTAATGTAATGGCCTAGTGCACTTTCAATGAAAGCTTGAAAATGAAATTTCAAAAATGACTGAAATTGTATCTTTTTTCTAGTAAAACGTAACCATGAATTGTTTTGAAGCGACGCAAAATATTTTGGTATCAAGTTCAGCTATCGATATATAAAGGATAGAACTTAGAAGAAGATGCCATTTTGTGTGTGGAAGCACTACTTTTGGATTAACTGTAAATACTGGCAAATGTCCACTTGCCACAAAATGACTGAAATGTCATCATTTTTCTGGCAAAACGCAACCAAGAATTTTTTTGAAGCGACACAAAATATTTAGGTATTGAGTTAAACAATAATATTGATTATCATTTTGAAGGGTAGAACTAGAATGTGCCATTTTTTGTGTGGAAGCGCTACTTTTGGATTAACTGTAAATATAACTGGCAAATATGCCCACTTACTTAGCGGGCATATTTGCCAGTCCACTGCAAATTTGCCAGGGCTGGACAATTCGGACACCTGCTAGGAATGATGTATGCATGTATTGTAAACCGTATGTTGTCCTCCTACCTATCCTAGTCCTAACTCTTTTTCCCTTTTCATTTTCAAGTTTCAGTTTCAGTTTGATTGAGTTTCATTTCAAATTTTTTCTTCCAAAGTCGAACTTTCAAAATGCACCCCAAAAATTCTCGCCTCTGTCAGTGTCAGGGGCGAATAACAGAAGAATTGACAACCCCGGTAAGTACCCATTCGAATCCAGGGTGAACGAAGGTGGGCTCAAATAAAAATATAAAGTACATACATGACTACATTATACATACGATGATACGGTCATGTACGACGATGAAGTTGATATATTCATGGATTAGATGATGCAACGGTGCAAAATTTTGCAGAGTAAAATAATCGACGCGATGTAAATGAGAGTGATACACTCAAATTACTCTTTGAATCCTTGTAAACATCGATTCATTTCGTAAACAAATAATCTTACATATCATCTTCATCTTTTCATTTTACCTGATGTTCCCGCAAACTCCGATAATAATCTCATAGATGATGCTGAAATTTATTTTTTTCGGAGCCAATTAATCGCCATTTTGAAAAAGTGCACTCATCAAATATTGAATAAGTTCCTCTTTGAAAGGAGAACCTAACAACGAAAAATATCCCTAAAAAAGGGAAATCCTCAGCTCAGAAGTTCATACGAAGCCTATGATCATAAGGTTTATCGCGAATCGAAAAAAACCCATTGATTATCCTTTTCTGTTGCATTGTGGGATTCCAAAGGGACAAAATCTGCCCCATTGTGGATCCCACAATGCATCAGAAAAGGATAATCAATGGATTTTTTCCGATTGGCGATAAGGCTTATTGTTTGCTTGTAAAGGAGTGTTTAATGAAATACTTTGGTGGGGGAGGGGGGGGGGGGGGCATTTTTGAGCCTCAGACATTTTTTTTGATCCCCCCAAACAGAGTTAATTTTGTTCTTGATCTCCCCTTTTACGTTGATTTGTTTTTCTTGACCCCCCTGAGCTGTATGTCCAAATCGAGCAACAGTAGATTTGACTGCACGCGAAGCGTGAAAATATGAATCTGTTCTTGTGCGCTAAGCGAGGAAACAAATTGCCTTTTTTCTGTGTGCGCGAGGCTGCCAAAAATGTTGGATTTTTTATCCCCCCTATTAAGTAACAATTTCTTTTTGTGATCCTTTTGCGGGACATTTTTTTTCTCTGATCCCCCTCCATTTTTTCCAACCGCCCACCACCAAAGTATTTATGAACACTCCCTAAGGTACGACGAGGAATGCAGTATACACTAACACGTAACACCACACCAAACTCGTACCATTTAGATATGTGCCGATACATAGGATAAAGAAAGAAAGAGATAGAAGGGGAGACGGGGAGAAAGAAAGAAAGAAAGGGGGCAACATAAATAAGGTGAGAAAGAAAGAAAGAAAGAAAAAGAACCAAAGAAACTTCACGAAAGAAATAAAGAAGCATCTAAAGTAATAGTGTTCGCTCATAGGCGTTGCACCGGACAAAGTATTATGAACAATATAAATTTTGGCCTAGGCCTATATAATTATTAGTCAATATTCTGGAATAGATACTCGCCTCGCCTACATAGTGAGCCTTAGGTGTATAGCAGACGACAACTGTAACTTTGTTCACTAATTATGGGAGCACAACACTATGTCGGTCCCCATTGACTTTACACGCTACGTACTACGGATTCAAATCGCTGTAAATGCATTTGTCTAGTACTTAGATCTCTGAATTTTTGATATGTTATAGGACCATCCCTGTCTTTTGACATATCTTAATATGAACTGAGATACGCCGTTAATATTTTTTGCTAGAAGTCGGCGAAAATAAATGGTATGATTACCCGAGTCAATATTCGGTTATTACCCGTTCACACACCATGTGTGTAAACCGGCTCGTTACTTATATTTCAGCTAAAATCATCGAATTTTCTGTTCTAAACATTAAATATATAATTCATAAAATCCATAAAACACAAATTTGATATAATTACCCGTAAAATTGATGCCAATTTTGCACATTCATTTGATCAAAAGGAATTATTGCTGTACTCAAGTTTTGCCGGAAGTGCCGCGCAAAACCGACTTATCAGTGGTGTGCTCCCTTATAGCTGGCATCATAATTTGTTTAGTGCCATGTATTTAATGGAATCCAATTTATAGCTTATACTTCTATTTCATGAATAAATATTGATCCATATAAATCTTCTCTGGTATAATATGCAAATCAATCGACCGAAAAATTAGTGTAAAAAGGCCTTGACCGTGACCTTATCTTTTAAGGGGGGGACTCAAGGAAGTTTTTGATCTGATTTGTAGAATTTTGTGAGTGCTGTAATTATTGAACTATTAATCATAGGCATATAAAAGTGTAATTTTTGTGGAATAGTGGCTATGGATTGGATTTTATGGAATAGTGGCTATCGTCAAAAGAAAGGTTTAACCTGAAGTTTAACAAACCGTTCCTGAAGCCATGTTGTTAAGTTTGACTGATAATATGAAAGTAATTTGCGCGTAGCGCGCCAAAAATGTCTATTTTAACACTAAAAAGGTCCAGAAAACGTTTCTGAAGCCATCTTGTTCCAATTGAATAACAAAGTAGTATAAAAATAATTGGCGCAAATTTGCTATGTAAAAATAAAGGTTTAGAAAAACGTTCTTGAAGCCATCTCGTTAAGCTTAAATAATAAATAATCCTGTGAAACTAATACGCGCGTAGCTCGCAAAAAATGTCTATTTTAACACTAAAAAGTTTCAGAAAACGTTTATGAAGCCATCTTGTTGAAATTGAATAACGCAACATAAAAAAATAATTCCCACGGAGCGCGAAAAAATTGGCTATTGTAAATATAAAGGTTAAAAAAACCATGCCTGAAACTATCTTGTTAAGCTTGAATAATAAAACATTCCAACTAATTCGCGCGTAGCGCGCAAAAATTGGTTATTTTTACACTGAAATGGTCCTGAAAACGTTCCTGAAGCAATCTTGTTAGGCTTGAATAATAAAACATTGTAAATAATTTGTGCAAAAACTGGTTATTTTAACACTAAAATGGTCCTGAAAAACGTTCATAAAGCCATTTTGTTTAAGCTTGAATAATAAAATAAAAAAATGAAACAAATTGGCTCGAAACGCGCAAAAATGTCTAGATTACTAACTAAAATTGTCCAGAAAACGTTCTTGAAACATGTTGCAACGTTGTTATAAAGCTGGAATAAACATTGAAACAATTCGCGCGAGGCGCGCAAAATAAAATGCTATTTTAACACTAAAAAGCTCCAGAAAAACGTTCCTGAGCGTTCAAACTGTCTTTTTACAACTTTAATAAAGAAACATTGAATCTAACTCGCGCGGAGCGCGCCAACTTTCTAGTTTTTCCCCTAAAATGGTCCAGAAAACGTTCCTGAAACCATGTTGTTAAGCTTGAATAGCAGTGGCGTATAGGTAGGTTATTCATATTAGGGGGGTGGGGGCGGGAAATGAAAATGAAGCGACAAGACTTTTGTGAGCCAAGAAATTACGCGCGCCATTTTTACCTCGCCATTTTTTGAAGAATTGGAGACCAATATCACTTTTAAATGTTTCATATAAATTAGCATCTGCTTGTATTGCTAACAGAATAAAATCAGTTTTACCAGATCTAATTTCAGAGGACCAAACTGGCTTTGTTCCAAACAGATTTATTGGAGAAAATATTCGCCTTCTTTATGACTTGTTAAATTATACGGAAATCAAAAAAATACCTGGTATGCTATTACTTATAGACTTTGAAAAAGCTTTCGATACCGTATCACATGATTTTATATATAAAACTTTGAAAACCTTCAATTTTGGTACGGATATATGTAAATGGTTTCAAACTCTATATAAAAATGCTTTTTCGTCAGTGTTAATAAATGGGAATATTTCAAAACCGTTTCAAATTCAACGTAGTTGTAGGCAGGGCGACCCTCTTTCGCCTTATGTCTTTGTTTTATGTGCGGAAATTCTGGCCTCAATGATTAGAGGAAATCAAAACATAAAAGGGATCAAGATAAATGACATGAATTTTAAGATAACACAATACGCAGATGATACAACTTTAATATTAGATGGTACAGAAAGGTCACTAAAAAGCACGTTTGATACTTTGAAAATTTTCCGTGAGATGTCGGGTTTAAAAATCAATATAGATAAAACAGTAGCAGTATGGATTGGGTCATATAAAAACAGAATTGTGAAAATGTGTGAAAATGTCAAGATATCCTGGAATTTTGATGGACATTTTGATTTTTTAGGAATTTATTTTAATACTGATTTGACACAAATGGTTGAACAGAACTATGATAAGTCACTCAAATTGATGAAAAAAATGATTTTAAGTTGGAAAAAAAGGAATCTAACTGTTTTGGGTCGAGTTGTAGTGGTAAAATCTTTGGTCCTACCTAAGTTAAGTTATATTGCTCAAATGCTTCCAAACCCGAACAAAGATTTCATAAAAACGGTTAATGATATGATTTTTAAATATGTATGGGGTGGCAAGCCAGACAGAATAAAAAGATCTCAGTTTGTGCAAAATTATGAGAACGGAGGTGTAAAAATGCCAGATGTGGAATCTCATATAAATGCCTTGAAAATAAATTGGATTCGAAGGGTTTTGCAAGGTGAAAAAAGTTGGATAAAATTGTATAGATTATGTTTAAATGCCAAAAAAGACGATATTTGTTGTACAGGTTTTTTCCATTTTAATGCAACAAAAAATAAGATAGACAACAAGTTCTGGTATGATACTCTATTCTCTTGGTCATCTTTGATATGCATTGTTAATAACGGTGTTTTAGACTTCAATCGCATTGCAAAACAATATTTGTGGTGGAATGATAAAATAAAAATTGGAGGTAAATCGATAAACTATGCTCATTGGAAGGAAAATGGTGTCATTTTTATCAATGATTTACTGAAAGATAATGGGACTTTTATGTCAAAAGACGAGTTCGGAGAAATTTATCAAGTGAAAACCAATTTCCTAGAGTATAATGGTATTATAAGAGCAATTAAGTCAAACTTCAATATCAGTCAATTAAATGGGTCGAAACTAGTATCACCTATTAGACCTAGTAACGTGGAACTACTGTTCAAACAGCGAAAAGGTTGTACTTTATTCTACAAAGTCTTTATAAAATCAAAGAAAATGAAACAATCAATCAATAAGTGGCAATTAGACTTTGGTATAGAAAATAGGGAGTGGAAAAAAATATGTCTTTTAAATTTTAAGTTTTCCGATGACACAAAGTATAGATGGTTCCAATATAGAATCAATCAAAGTATTTTAGGAACGAATAGTCTTTTGCTAAAATGTAATATTAGAGGAGATGACTTATGCACTTTTTGTAAAAAAACCTCTGAAACAATTACGCATCTTTTCATAACTTGTCAAATCTCAAAATCATTCTGGAATATCTTTAAAAGGTGGGTTAAAGGTCAAACAAATGTGGACTTGAATATGAATCCAGTAACAATACTTTTTGGATCAAATTTGGATTTCACCCTAACATTGATAATGACAATGGCGAAATTCCATATTTACAGAGCAAAGATGACAGAAAAACAGCCAGATTTAGACACTTTCAAGCACGAAATTAAGTATTATTACAATATTCTAAAATACCAAGCCACTTGTAATTCAGACTTGAATACTTTTCTGGAAAAATGGCATAAATGGAAAAGTCTCTGCACTGATTAACGGATAAGTTTCATTTAAATATATTTGTCAATATGTTACCCATGTAAAAAGGTGTATGTAGCTTAAGGTCACTGAGTAAGTGACAGTACTATGTTTATGTCAGCTGTCAAGAAGGAATTTAAAAAAAAAAATTAAAAAAAATTTAAAAAAAAATTTAAAAAAAAATTTAAAAAAAAAAAAAAAAAAAAAAAAAGAAATTACGCGCGCGAATTTTTTTCGACTTTACACCTATTTTTGGCACGATCGAGGTACATTTTGGCTCTATACAAGCTTGTAGTAAAGAATGTTGCACTTTGGGGACAAAATTTTTCATCTGTGTACTTTTGACCATCATAATTCCATGAATCCTGTGGTCAAATGAACCAACGTCAATATTGTGGGGGGGGGGGGGGGGGGGGGGTCGTCACCCCCTCACCCCCCTCCTCTGGCGACGCCACTGTTGAATAGTTAAATAAACATTGAAACTAATTCGCGCAAAATATGGCTTTTTTGGGTCCCCACCGTGATAATGATGGGGGGGGGGGGGGGGGCATCATCAAAATGGCTTCTTTTTTTGGGGGGGGGGGGGCATCGTCCCAATAATGATGGGGGGAGCACTCCCCGCTTGCTCTGTCTATGCTCGTTACCCTATGTACTCTATGCTCGTTTTTACTCTTTTGCAGGGGGTCTGTCTCCCTGGTTACGCCACTGGTGATTCAGAGGGCCGAGTTGTTGGGTTTTAACTTGCCTGGATGACCTAATACTCTCCTTGCTATCAATATTTACTTTCGTTATAAAACACTCACATGGTTCAGAGACGTAGAGAAAAAGTGAGAGACACTGATAAAGGGGGTCTTCAGCGCGTAACATACCTTATTATATCTATACCCTTTTTCCAATGTCAGTGCCCCCGGCTCCTCTTCCCCCTCCCTCCTCTCCCCTCTTCCTCTCCTCTCCTCCCCTCCTCCTCTTCTCCCTCCCTTCCTCCTCCTCCTCCCCCCCCCTGGGCACGCGCCTGGCTTTGGCCACTTTTCAGGCGCAGAGAACTTTTATTTGATTAAAACCGTTATTCAGTGTATAATTGAACATAATAAATAAAATCAATAACAATCTACCTATAGTGTCTACTTAATGTTGATAGTAATTCAATTTGAGCAATAAAACATACTTGGTGGATATGAGGTTATGGGGATATTCAATAATTACAGCACTCACAAAATTCTCCAAAATACTTCCTTAAGTCCCCCCTTAAGACAAGATTACAATCACGCGCTCCAATACAAGACAGAGACCTATACTATTGTGAATTTCCCTGAATTTATTAACAGTTTAATTAGAGAATAAAGGTATTGTTTTTAGACCGTACCCGTGTTATATTGTCTGACATAAATTCGGACGATAGTATTATTTTAAGTAGAACAACGACGCAAAAAATAATACTATCGAACGCATACATACTTGGTGGATATGAGGGCTCGTTTTGAGCTTTATGCTTTATTCATTTGTGTCCCTTCTCCAAATAATTTACGCGTTGGTTTGGTGACATACAACTATTATAATTCAGGGCCAGAAGTGATAACAAGGGGGCGTTGTCGAGGCTTGGCCAGAGGCTTGACCAATAGATAGTAACCTAGACGAATAAAGCGAAATTAAACCAACAAAACAACGATACCTGCTGGGCACTAAAACAAATAACAATCGGATATGCACTAGGACACGCAACCCTACGCGATGAGCCAAATTTTGAAAAAATAGTTGTCCGAAAAAAATTGAAATGAATTGGCTCCGAAAGAGGAAAAAAGAAGAAAAAAAGTTGGCCATAAACACAATAAAAAAAATCCGCATTAAGCATAGCTATTTATTTTTATTTTAAAAATCCCATATCGCAAGCTATTTTCCCTATGTGAGACCAGGGAGGTGTAATAACATCTCTCTGGTGAGACTGACCCTTTTTGTGGTCTAAAAATAAAACAACACAACGTAATATAAGACCGTCCAGTTCGTATCTTCTTTTAAAGCCTAGGGAGTGCCCGTAAACAAAAGGTTCTCGTTCCCGAATATTCGTTGTTCAGATCAATCCAAGGCACAGCCTTCAATACAACAAGCGTTTCAAAGAATACATTTGGCGGGTTATTTTGAAACGAGTATCCATCAACATGTGTGTTGGTCACATAAAGGCCTAAAATTAGATCATGTTTTGGAGTACCTTTAGAATACCCTACAACTTCGACGGCGCGCGAAGCGACCCCTTTTGAGCAATCATCTTTCATCTTCGACGCTGCTGCGGAGCGTGAAGTATCCCGTAATAATCTACGTAACTAAAGAAGATATCGTCCTGATTTGTTCGAAGTACAAGGGCCAGGAGAATAGACGATGAATCAGTGAGTCTTTTTTCATGTGTCATCCACTACCGTACGAAAGCACCGACGGTGAAGCCATCATCTTCGACGGCGCGAATCTCAACACTATGTTTAAAAAATGCCAACATTGGAGGTTTACTTTTTTCGTATCACCTTCGCCGGGGAGGAAGCACCGCCTGGTGAAGCCATCATCTTCGCCGGCGCGAAGTTGAACCTTTTTCCAAATAAATCTACATCCGCGAATGAACACTGGTGAAACCATCTCCTTCGACGGCGCAAAGCTCAACCCGTTTTTAAAAGAATTTTACATCGGGAAACGAAGGACCGGTGGTGAATTTATTTCCTTCGACGGCGCGAAGCTCAACCTTTTTTTATTTGAAAGACGAGTTTAGAGCATGCGTATAAATATTCGGGCAACTAGGCGATAACAGCACAAATATTCACACCGATTTGCACAGTCTATGGAGACGATGGGCCTTCATACTGTACAGTTGCAGACTGGGCTGCCCGCTTCATTCAGAAAGAGCCCACCTAAGATGACCCAAGGCCTGGTAGACCAGTGTCCACATGCACCCCTGGAATCATCACCTACGGTGTGAGAAAGTTGGTTAAAGGTGATGGCAGTACAGTGGAAGATATTGCAGCTTTAGTAGGTATCTCAGTGGTAAGTGCTCAGATCATCTTGACGCAGCATCTTCAAATGAGGAGATTGTACGCAAGATGGGTTGCTCAAATTCCAACTTAGGAGCAAAAGGAAGAGAGGGGGGAGGTTGTTGAAGATAAATATTGAAACTTGAAAACACGGGTGATGAGACTTGGGATACACTTCTCTGACAACCAAGGAGATAAACAAAGTTTGGGTTTACAAAGACGGCAAAACGCTAACCATTACCCGTCGCAGCTTGAGCACCAACAAAGGTTTTATACATATAGTTTTCTTCAACGCACATGGAATTGTGACCCAAATTCCAACTCCAAAGGGCAAATCAGTGACAGGTAAAGCATCGCCTGGGACACAGAAGTACGATGATACCAGGCGTCCAAAAGTGGAATGAATCTTCCTTCACCATGACAATGCTCCGAGCTCACAGATCTGCACTTGTGATCAAATTCAATATCAACCAAAATGTATGATGAAAGTATAGTGTTAGCAATGAGATGTCTATATTTTCATCATACATTTTGGTTGATATTTGAATTTGATGATTTTGCATCCATTTTGGGACCCATTTTGGCAGCCATTTTGGAATTTTAAGTATGTTAACAAAGCAAAAATACTTGATATGAGTTACTAATGGACTAATAAATACATCCTGAAAATACAATCTAAAAAGTAAAACAAATAGAGTTCCACCGCAACAAATTGCAGGCTAGAATTTAAAAAAACCTGACTAAGTTTGTGATTGCGTGATTGCGAAATCACCGTGCCTTAAATATGAGTGATATGATTTGAGTTATGGACGTGACGGAATGCTGCGAGTCTTACCCAATAGTTTGGCATGAGTTATCAATCTCATCTGTGACTTGAGCTTTACATTGCATTCTTCTATACCTAGCTTCTGATGTATGTTCCAATGTGGCCAGCAGAGCAACGCTACTGGTTCGTATAAAAGTGACCGACATTGCTTCAACAGATTTGCATTCCCGCGGCCGTCAAATTTGACGCGTCCCCGTGATAGTGCACAGGGTATGCAGCGACACAGCGTTGGTGCATGAAAAGGCCTTCTAGACCTATTATTTGATTGTATTTTGATTGTTCTATTGGGTAACGTTATATACTGATATCTGAATCCAGACAAGATAAAAAGTCTAAGTATACAGTGGAATTGACCTTGACTCTTGATCAGTATCGATGCAGTGTACTTCAGATTAGAATTAAGCATAGTTAGATCTGTATGGTTATGGGGTTAGAGGGGATGTCCCCCCCCCCCCCCGAAGCTGAAACTGTGTTTAAAAAAAAAACTGGATTCGCGCAATTTGGTGAATACTTGTAAGGAAGATTTAGATACTCCCAATACATAAACAATTAACAATAATTAGTATTTTATCACACACATGATGCATACCATTGAGGGGGAGGGGCAGGATGATTCCACCTCTGGTCACATATTGGGAGGGGAGGGGCACCCCCGGGATTTACGCCTATGGAAACATTAATCTAATCTGATGAAATATTTCTGTAGTAACATAGACATGTGCTAATATATTTCCTACCGGTGTTTTTCACCGCCATATGGAACCGACCATGATTTAATACCCTAAGTTCCCTTTTAAATACATGTAGTACACAATGACTGCTCTATTAGTATTATAGTCATGTTGAGCAAATCCATTCACCAAAAATCGGTATTTCAATCAATCTTAATATCGTGAATAGCGCAAAACAGTTTTCAAGGAAAAACCGGTATCAGATATAGGAGATGCAAATATTTATTCAGAATGTATGTGCATATATGAAAAAGTATGGTAATAATATCGCAAATATAATATTTTGTTACTCTATCACTGAGTGCAAGCTTTAGAGAATGGTCACAAAATAGTCTTGTAATACGTATAGTGTACGCTACCGGGAAGGGCATGCTATTTGAATAACAGCTATGGGTCTAATGGATTTCAGACTTTCATAACATTGTAAAAATCGCACACAAACAATTTTATATGTAATTTACAATTTAAATCATCTTCATCATGTTCAACAACAAAAACTGGTTAGTTGGAGTTGCAAAGAACTTCGTGAACGAATTAACACTTTCCACGCGGCAGGCGTCTGACGACGGCAGTTCCAAAATTGAACAAAATGTTTCAGAGATGTCAATATTATTCAATTTCATCACCATATTTGGCACCCACATGAGAAATACAGTAAAATAAGTATAAACATGCCTAGTATTGGTTCAGTACTTATTGTGATATCCCTATGCTGAAAACATACTCGCCGGTCGCTGGTCGCAGCAGGTCGCGGCACCTGTTAGTACTCGCTAGCTCGAAGTAGGTCGCATCGAGCTACATCGCCGGTAGTCGCTTTTTTTGGCCACGCAGACGGCAAGCTGGAAAATGGCTGCTGATTGGTTATGCTAATTCGATGGAAAATAACCCCATTGGTTGAAAAAGTACGGTGTTCATTACGTCATGAGCGACCGATCGTTCGAGTTGAAATAAATTCAACTGGCCGCGACCGGTCGTTTCCAGTCAAGCGATCTCTTGAACGATGTATCGGGAAGTCGCAGCAGGTCGCTGTATCAGAGGGAGGTTTTTGAATTATGACTTAGGGAACAGTTCCATTTGTACGCGATAAATTTATCGCGACTGTATCGGGGCCTGATATGTTTTGGACGCGATGTTTTTCAAGTTGATTCGCGATAAAATAGTCATCAGGCCCCGATAAAATAGCCATCGGGGCCCGATACGAGGCCTCTGCTAATCCCTGGGGTATGTTTAGCAAATAGAGCGGGACATTGTTTAGCAAATACACGAGGATAATACAATTTACGTTAAACATCCATAATCAATAACATTATCTCTAAAAACATGAAATGCTGAATTTGTACCTTACAACTAGAATAAATAACCCGAAGCTCTATTTAGATACCGACCACTTATCTTTCGTTATATTTAAACAAGCGGTAATACGCTTCGCGATAAATAATCCTTTGCTACTCGCAACTGTTCGCGATAAAAATCTCATCGGGGCCTGATAAAAAACTCATCGGGTCGCGGAACATTCTCGCAATTTTTATCGCGTACAAATGGAACTGTTCCCTTAAAACTCGTTATTGTCATAGAAGCGACCCGGATCGCGTAGCGACTTTAGTATGCTATCAGTGCCTCATTGTAAAGAGACCCCGTGATGGCTCTGTTACAACAAGATCGGACCACGGCCTGGAGGGTTCCTAAGACTTACAAGTGTGCCGGGGATAGGGCTTTTTCAGTGGCTGCTCCTATATATTCAATGGAACAAGATTCCAGTTCATATTCGTAGTGCTCCTACAGCCACAGGGTTCAAATCCCTTCTTAAAACACAACTTTTCTCCTAAGTTTCTGCTCTTTCCCTTGTTTGTATTGTTTTTGTTTTTGTCGTTGCGCTTTGTATCCTTTGGCAAAGGCGCATTATAAATGCCGTTATTATTATTATTATTATTATTATTATTATTATCAGCATTAGAGAGTTGGGAAAGGTTTTTAAAACATCTGTTTTGTATATAGTAAAACTAATAGCCGCTTGGAAAGTGTTTAAAGCACATGCAATATTAATAATGATAATTACACTAATAGTAAAATACAAAGGAACCAAACTCTTAGATTTTCGAATCAAGTAGCTACGTGTTCTTCCATGATCATATGGTATGATAAGCTACACTAGCAACCAAAAGTATTAGGACATTTTTGTTTGTGGTGTCAAAATCATCCCAAATATTAAATTTAGAGTGTAATATTTCACTACGAGTTGAATAAATTTGTTGCTGAATCCCCTCTCATTAATAAATTCATGTTTCCTAAATATCTGCTTATTCAATACCATGGAATAGGTTGAAGAAAACATGTGCCTTCTTCCAATTCCCATTCAAATTTCACGTTGGAAATAGCTTATGAATAACTAATCAACATTATTATTGCCAATGTACTCCTATTGTGGGTAGTCTGACAATTTTGACTTCTATTTCAAATATTAACCTTCTTCTCAATTGTGACAATGGATTCACTGAAGTTAAAATAATCCCAATATTGTCACTAGTCTGTTTTCTCTACATTTGCAGCTTGCAAAGTGTCCTAATACTTTTGGTTGCTAGTGTATATCCATACTCTCTAAATGTAAAACGAGTGGAAATTCACGCGAAAATGAGTGAAGGGAGTGAAACGCAGGGTTCGATCCAGCGACCCGTTTTAGAGTGGACAATTTCCACTCTAAAATGAGGGTGAAAGTTAATTTTTCACTCTTAGTAGAGTGGAACATTGTCATATAAAATCCCCTTTCACTCCTTTTAGAGTGTTTTTCCACTCAAAAACGTGTTGTCCTGCGTTTAACATCTTGAAAGAGTGGAAAACCACTCTTTTACATTTAGAGAGTACATTCCGCATTATATCAACAGCACAGATGAAAAACGCCATCAAAAATGACTTTTGAACCACCCGAGACGTTGATTAATTATTCAAATAATTATATTCGTGAGTTCTTTTGTTATTTATCTTCGTTGTCAACCAAAATGAAATAACATCAATATCAGTTTAAGTAATGAATAGAGCCCTGGGAATAGAACTACTGAGTGACATATGCTTGTGCATTTGAATGTCGAACATACACGCGTATCCATGAATCCTTAAACGTTATCTAGGTTATTGCATTGATTGACGTATACTATTTATTACCAAATATTGTATCTTTTATAGATTTCTAAATTTCAATTTAATATAAGCAATTTTCACGATGACTTAATGAATACCACGTATTTCTTCAACTCTCATCCCTCTCGTTTCTGCAAACAACAAGGAGCTTTTGTGAAGTTGAAGACTTTAGTGTTGAGGACAAACCTAAGTCTATCTGTCTTCAGCGTTATATTCAATGTGTTTCGTAATAAATTCATGAATGAATTTGTAATTTGACAACAGGGAGACAATTGATCGTCTAGAAAGGAGTGGAACCCATGTCTTGTGAAGGCGCATATGAATCTTTCCTTACTAGCGGCAATGTCTCATCTTTTCCACACATTCTCGCGTGGACAAATGGCATCGTTAATACAGCTGCTGGCTTACCTATTGTTAGGTAAGAATTTTGTTGTTTTCTATTGTTCGGTAAGAATGTTGTTGCTTTGTTAAAGCCTTCTGATCACCATATCTATAGATGACGTGACCGTTGTTTACATCAGTAGTGTTTACAAATTGATTAGCGCCTGGTCTAAAGACATGCTAGAGGTACTAGTCCATGACTACTGCATACATCACTATTTGAAAGCAAAACACACATCACTGAGCGCCAATTTTAAAAGCACACGCCCTTATGGTGCGTACGCATACTGCCGGGCAACCAGATTTAGTACCTGGTCTCTCATTGTGCTTAGGGATACAGACCATGACGACTGCACTATTACACCGTAAGCATGGTAAGTAATGATCAATCAAGTGTGAATTAAAGCACATTCCCTGTAGGTGCGCACGCATACTGCCGGTCACCATATCTATAGGCAAACATGTTAACCACATTAGGAGGACAACGTGTATCAAACCTAAATGGGGGTTCCTTTCATGTGATAATGCGAAATAAAGAGACTGCTCAAGGTAAGGTATTACAGGCGATTGAATCTCACAATCTGTGCATTGTTTAGATTTGGCATATAAAATAGCGCACTCTATAACAGTTGCGACAAGCGATTAAGCAATCATAGTTGGGGCTGTTAGGGTTTAGTTCACATTCGTCTTAAAGCACCAAATTTGGCCCATATGTTGCTCATACCATACTCTTTTGATTTTTGATGGATGCCAAAATTGGAGCCTTCTGGGACGGCCATATTGGCCAATTCCAATATGGCCGCCATACTGGGGAATAAAAATTCAAATTGCTTCAATTTAGCTGAAAGTTGTTTGTCTGAGCACCAGGACCACTTCCGATGTGTGGTTACTGAGATATTGAGCAAAACGTGAAAAGGTCGTTGACCTTACCCTGTATAAGGCACAAAAACGACTCCAGGTAGTAACAATTACCATTTCTTGAACCATTGTGATCTGACGAACAATTTGACGAAATCGGAGCCTGTTCAAATGTTGACCCCCACAAGCAAAGGTCAACGACCTTTTCACGTTTTGTTCAATATCTCAGTAACCACACATCAGGCAAACAATTTGGTATGCTTGTCAGCTTAATTGAAGGAATTTGAATGTTTTGATCCCCCAGTATGGCGGCCATATTGGAATTGGCCAATATGGCCGTCCCTCCCAGAAGGCTCCAATTTTGGCATCCATCAGAAATCAAAAGAGTATGGTATGAGCAACATATGGGTCCAATTTGGTGCTTTTAGAAGAATGTGAACCAAATAATCCCTTAGCCCCCCAACTATTTGGAAATGATAGCGCGCTACCTATACCAGTTGCGACAAACTATTAAGGTCAAGAGAATCGGGGTTTTGTCTTGGGAGTTTCTTATCCCTTTATCCCTGGGTATTATACCCAATGAATGACAGAGGAAGATATTTAGGAGAATGATCGAATATGGAATCAAAGAGTAAACCGCGCATGAGCAGTGATGATACAGAATCGTATCCCAATCTGCATGTAGTTTGAGGAACCTTATTAAACGATTAGAAATTTGGTCAAGAATGTGAGTCGCATTATACAAGCGGCAATGGAAATACCCATTCTACCTAGCTATGTGAAGGCATGTTCTGATTTTCTACCCGGAAACATTTGCAAACGAATTACAAAATAAACTGCTCAAAAAAAGTTCGGAAATTTGTTTTCAATTGCCATCTTTTCAGATATTTTGTGATGGTATTGTGTTTCATATTAATGAAAAGCCGATGTGTTCTTCTTTCCAGTGATACTACATTCGTAGCAATCACCTGTTTTAAGTGCTTGTGAATTTGGGGAGGTCTCATTCCAAATGTGCCAAATTCACCACTATTTCGTTCTCAAAAGAACAACTCTGTTATCTGTTCCATCAAGTGTTACATTGAGAGCTACTGTGTAAATACGCTGTTTAAAACATTTTTTAACAACTGCTGTTGTTCAAGTATCCTGCTCAAACAATTGTTTAAATAAGCAAAACTTGAATAATCAGGGTACCTGGAGAACCACTGTTGTTTAAAACTGTTAAGACCTCCCCATATTCTTAAGCCCGTGGCTTAGCTCTGGGACATGTTTATATATTATTGTGTTGCATATCAATTAAAAGCTGACGTGTTCATCATTCTAGTGCTTCAAAACTTGTAGCAATTTCTTTTTAAAAGCAGTTTAGTTGATCAAACCTTTACCAATCAATAACGCAGGTCATTATGTCCCAGTGAATACCAGTGTACCATGCCTCCATGGACAACAAATAGACTCATCCCATGACCCTGAATGGTACAGGGTTGTGCCATACAATGAACATTGCCGATGTACATTGGGTGGAGTAAACGTGAAGCCTACACATTCTGCAGACGATTTCATGGATATTGAGCCACTGGAGCAAATCAAACATGATTGTGTCATAGAAGGTAAATCACCTTTTCGTCATAGTTCAGTTCCATTCCAATTCTTTAGAACGTTATACCTATGCAAGTCGCCAACAGTTTCAGATTAAGTATGTAATTTATTGCGTTGAAACATAATTAAGAGTTGGATGCAAGGGTCAAATGGTTGAATGGATTTCAGTGAATTCGATACTATTAAAGGTAGATGACCCGATTTTCAACTTGATGTTTTCTATTTTACATGAAAGGTTATCCTTAAAATTGTTGCATTCCAAAGTTTGAGTTGCATAACTCCAATGGTTCTATTTTTAGAAGCGCAAGGTCAAAAGACATGTGCCAATTGAGTAGTACACAGACTGGCTGGTGGTTAACCACCTTTGGCAGTAATTCACCACATTTTAGCCTATCATTTCCAAATGAAACATTTCTGGCCCATAATATTTTACAGACATAATGAGAAAAATATGGGGATTCTTCTGATACCAAAATATCTTGATGTGAAAAAAAATTCATAGCCCCAAAAAAGTGATCGGGTCATATACCTTTAATCAAACATTGGCATTATCATTGGACATAATTCCACACAACGCTAGTACGCTTGGAGTTGGCGTTTTAAAATGGAATTTACTTAATAGAACTACACAGTACACACATTGATGAGGAGCAGTGATTTAACCTCTTTACTTTAGATCCAAAGCTTTGTCTTAGAACCAGAACCAAAGCTTTGCCTTAGAACCAGAACCAAAGCTTTGCCTTAAAACCAAGAAAACTGCAAGAAATAGGCGTAGCCCCGATGGAATTTTCTAGTTTGCTGAATAAATTGGTGAATTCATTACAGTTATAGAAACACTGGCTTATATGACATCGTTGTTGTGGGGTGGGGGTTTCTGTTCTCAAGTTGGGATTTCGCGGAGGTTGAACGTTTTTGAGATAAATTAGACACATATGTGAATGATATTGTCCACCAGTATGAAGACCTTGCCTTATTACAATGTGAATGATGTTGTAATCCGGTATGAAGACCTTGCCTTATTACAATGTGAATGATGTTGTCATCCAGTATGAAGACCTTGCCTTATTACAATGTGAATGATGTTGTCATCCGGTATGAAGACCTTGCCTTATTACAATGTGAATGATGTTGTCATCCGGTATGAAGACCTTGCCTTATTACAATGTGAATGATGTTGCCATCCGGTATGAAGACCTTGCCTTATTACAATGTGAATGATATCGTCCACCAGTATGAAGACCTTGCATTATTACAATGTGAATGATATTGTCCACCAGTATGAAGACCTTGCCTTATTACAATGTGAATGATATTGTCCACCAGTATGAAGACCTTGCCTTATTACAATGTGAATGATGTTGTCATCCGGTATGAAGACCTTGCCTTATTACAATGTGAATGATGTTGTCATCCGGTATGAAGACCTTGCCTTATTACAATGTGAATGATGTTGTCTTCCGGTATGAAGACCATGCCTTATTACAATGTGAATGATATTGTCCACCAGTATGAAGACCTTGCCTTATTACAATGTGAATGATATTGTCCACCAGTATGAAGACCTTGCCTTATTACAATGTGAATGATGTTGTCATCCGGTATTAATACCTTGCCTTATTACAATGTGAATGATGTTGTCATCCAGTATGAAGACCTTGCCTTATTACAATGTGAATGATGTTGTCATCCGGTATGAAGACCTTGCCTTATTACAATGTGAATGATGTTGTCATCCGGTATGAAGACCTTGCCTTATTACAATGTGAATGATGTTGTCATCCAGTATGAAGACCTTGCCTTATTACAATGTGAATGATGTTGTCATCCGGTATGAAGACCTTGCCTTATTACAATGTGAATGATGTTGTCATCCGGTATGAAGACCTTGCCTTATTACAATGTGAATGATATTGTCCACCAGTATGAAGACCTTGCCTTATTATTACAATGTGAATGATGTTGTCATCCAGTATGAAGACCTTGCCTTATTACAATGTGAATAATGTTGTCATCCAGTATGAAGACCTTGCCTTATTACAATGTGAATGATGTTGTCATCCGGTATGAAGACCTTGCCTTATTACAATGTGAATGACGTTGTCATCCAGTATGAAGACCTTGCCTTATTACAATGTGAATGATGTTGTCATCCGGTATGAAGACCTTGCCTTATTAAAATGTGAATGATATTGTCCACCAGTATGAAGACCTTGCCTTATTACAATGTGAATGATATTGTCCACCAGTATGAAGACCTTGCCTTATTACAATGTGAATGATGTTGTCATCCGGTATGAAGACCTTGCCTTATTACATTGTGAATGATGTTGTCATCCGGTATGACGATCTTGCCTTATTACAATGTGAATGATGTTGTCATCCGGTATGAAGACCTTGCCTTATTACAATGTGAATGATGTTGTCATCCAGTATGAAGACCTTGCCTTATTACAATGTGAATGATGTTGTCATCCGGTATGAAGACCATGCCTTATTACAATGTGAATGATGTTGTTATCCGGTATGAAGACCTTGCCTTATTACAATGTGAATGATGTTGTCATCCGGTATGAAGACCTTGCCTTATTACAATGTGAATGATGTTGTCATCCGGTATGAAGATTTTGCCTTATTACAATGTGAATGATGTTGTCATCCGGTATGAAGACCTTGCCTTATTACAATGTGAATGATGTTGTCATCCGGTATGAAGACCTTGCTTTATTACAATGTGAATGATGTTGTCATCCGGTATGAAGACCTTGTCTTAGTACAATGTGAATGATGTTGTCATCCGGTGTGAAGACCTTGCCTTATTACAATGTGAATGATGTTGTCATCCAGTATGAGTACCTTGCCTTATTACAATGTGAATGATGTTGTCATACGGTATTAAGACCATGCCTTATTACAATGTGAATGATGTTGTCATCCGGTATGAAGACCTTGCCTTATTACAATGTGAATGTGGTCGTGTATTTCTAATTTTGCCATGGTCGATATCAATGAGTGTCTTCCCCATGTTTGATAGCATCTGCGAAGTGTAAGTATTCTTTTGATGGAGAATGTATATTCTGTATAGCTGACTATTGACAGTGTTTTAGATGTCGATTTTAATTTAAAGTAATATTTTAGAGGTGATTCCCAGGCGGTTTTGATTGTAGAGATCATATATTTATCTGTAAAATTTAGATTTAAGAAGTTACATGAATATATTAGATGGTTTTGATTTCAGAGGTTTTATGAACATTGAAGATTTTGATTCAGGTAAATATACCTGTATTCAAAGAACGTACATACATAATAGATTTCGATTTTAGCGGTATGCACATGGAAGGTATCATGTTTTTCATTTTACTTCATCAAATTCAAAAGAATATTGAATACGATACATGTTTTTTTAAAGTAAATTAAAATACCTTTCTAACATTCATAGCTGATATACACATCACCATGACCGTGACTATAAACAATGCATCGATACATGTCTGCTATTGGGACTATAGCATTGGCGGTGGAGGGTATAACAATGATAGCATGGCCGATATGACAGTTCTTAAGGGAGATGAAGTAAGGTTGGAATGCGCCAAAGCTTCAGGTGGCATGATTGATGAGGTTACATTGTACCTCGATGACAATGTGATAGATCTAGGTGGTAATTCTGCCGCTGGAAGTTTTATGATGGCGGACGAGTCGATGGTCGCAAGCTGCATGGTTGATATTCGAGGAGAGTCTTATGGCTATTTCACGCTCGGAGTAAAAATCGACGGTAAGTGAATTGTTGCACAATATATTATTCATCGATTGACCATCGTAATGGATCGATAATTTTACCACCAGGGTTGAATGAAATTAATGTACTACATTACAAAGCAAAACGCAATTCACGAGTGAAAATATCAATATTACCACTCGTACATTCCGTATCCGTGAAACGGAAGGAACAGTAACAAGGCTTACTGGATAGTATTCAAAATAAATGTAACCCTAGCTGACAATCAAAAACCAAATATTTCCAAATGTAATACTCATTACAATGGATTTTTTAAGATTACAAAATGCGAATAATATACTATCATTGACTAGATAAGTAAGACCTTTTGGAATGGTAGTTGCTACTCCGAGGTTCACCTGTGAGATCATCTGACAACTGGTTGCTGTGGATACCGGGGAAGACACTGGTTATTGTGGACGTGGGTGTAGATGTCAGTTATTGCGAACGTGATTGTAATTAGGTGATGTCTCTGGAATAGTTTGTAAGGTAGAACTTATGCTTATAAACTAACAAATGAGCTATTGACTATAAAAAGTATATTATATTGTTGGGATAAGTGTTTTAAACAAAAAAGTCAATCACAACTTTGATCGTAGATCAATAGTTTTTGAACTATGACCTTTTTAAAATGACAAGTTGGCCAAAATAGACCATTTTGGTCATATTTTCGCCAAATTGGCACAAAAATGACATGTTATCATCATTAAAAAAATATTTTGACTCATTATGAATTAATAAACCATGTTATAATGTTGGTATATAGATGTACTTTACATTACAACACATTTCAAAAGTCAATGGTATGCTGATGCCATGGCAACCAGCTTTAATATCCTTCAAATCCTTTAAATTTGACTCAGATTTTACCCATTTTCGATGAATTTGAAGGATATTAAAGCTGTTTGCCATGGCATGCGCACACCATTGACTTTTGAAATGTGTTATAATGTAAATTACATGTATAAACCAACATTATAACATGGTTTATCAATTCATAATGAGTCAAAATATTTTTTTAATGATGATAACATGTCCTTTTTGTGCCAATTTTGTGAAAAACGGCCCAAAATTGTCAATTTTTGATGAATTTGAAGGATATTATAGTTGGTTGCCATGGCATCAGCTCACCATTGACTTTTGAAATGTGTTGTAATATAAAGTACATCTATAAACCAACATTATAACATGGTTTAATAATTCATAATGAGTCAAAATATTTTTTTAAAGATGATAACATGTCTTTTATGTGCTAATTTTGCGAAAATATGACCAAAATGGTCTATTTTGGCCAACTTGTCATTTTCAAAAGGTCACAGTTCAAAAACTATTGATCTATGATCAAAGTTGTGATTGACTTTTTTGTTTAAAACACTTATCCCAACTATATAATATACTTTTCATATTCAATAGCTCATTTTTAGTTTTTTTACCATGTTAAATTTAGTTTTTGACTTCCCATTGAAACACATGTGACCTTTGACCCTAAATCGAGGTCTAGGGTCATAACGTGCAACCTACGAACGTGGGATCAGCTGAATTTGTGTTAAGGGATATATTTGCCACCTTTTGGTAACAATTTCATGTAATGCCTAGAGGTGGACTACAAAAATCAAAAACTAAGCACATTTTGGCCTCACACCCTGTGGTCTATTATGGCGGCACTTAGAAACAAGCTCAGATCTTTTGTTGAGGAGGCTACCTTTGTCGCCGTTGATGATGTACAGCTTCTCTGTGAGGCAAAGGTCGCACCGCTTGGATTCGTTGACGTATGCACGCGGCGCTCTGGTGATGATAGACCGTTTGATGGTGAATGGTTCTACTTCTTTATAGCTACCACACGTGTCTTGAGAGCTCATATCAGTGCTGTGTTGGTGATTTCTTTTCTTAAAGGAGGTGTCCCGCAAGCATAAAAGTGTGCATTATATGTTAGAAATATAACTATCGAGCCCAACTTTTGTAATGATATAGAAGAAAACACCACACTTATGACAAAAACAAATAAAAACCGCAATCTCTCAACATGCCCTTTTAAAATTCGCGGCGATCAAAAGTCCCAGTGTCGATGATGTCATAGTTGTACAATACACATGCGCAAATTTGAGCACCGATACCCATGACGTCATCGACACCGGGACTTTCAATCGCCGCGAATTTTAAAAAGTGCATGTTGAGTGATGGCAGTTTTTATTCATTTTTGTGACTAGTACGGTGTTTTGTTCTATATAATTACGTAACTTCGGCTCGATAATTATGTTTCTAACAAATAATGCTCAATGTTGTGCTTGCAGGACCATTCCTTTAAGGACTGCATGGGGTTGAAGGGAAGTTCCGTGAGTCTCCGATGAATTCTTTGGTGACACATATTGTTGTTGGTGGATGTGAACTCGGCGCTGTAGGTGATAACTTTAAAAGTAAACACTCATTTTTAATGAATGAGGTGTACTATTGTGGAGAGGAAATTGGTTACTGGGTGGTGATTGAGGGGATGTACTGTTTAGAAGGTCACCGTGACGGGTTCGAGTCCCACGTCGGTATGAAAGGAGCCATAGTCCCCATGGAGTCCGTATACATACACGGAATTAAGCGTGAAAATGAATGTTGCGTGTAGAGATCAGTGCCGTGCCCTATACCAACCTATAATTTACTGTACAGGCGGACTATGGTTCCAGGGGACTATGTATTCTTCTTCACCTGCCCATATGGTATTGCTTTTTAAGTTGGAATATGGGTCGAGGCTTGTTATGTTCGTTTGGGTTGTGTTAATGTTAGTAGTAGATGCGCTGCCTCACTGATATTTATCTACCTGTACCAGACGAAATACGCTAGTTGGCAGATCCAGCAATCTATTGGGTTCCAACCTTGATAGTTTATTATAGCTGATTGTGTAAAGCCAACGCTATTGCTACATTAGAGGCAATGCATCGGCTGCCGATATAGATTGCGGCGATATTTAGCACCGGCACCTTGCTTTTAAAGACCCATTTCTCCATCCCAGATTCTTGTTCATAACACAATTACACATAATAGTTCATCAACACTTAGAAATAAATTTACATTTCGATCGGGATATCAGTTTCAGAACCTGCAGACTGCCACGACATACAGACGATCCATGGCAGAAATAAAAGTGGTGTGTATTACATATATCCGCGCCCTAAAACCCCAGGAGGTGCTGCTGAAGCAGTTTGTATGCAAGTCTGGTGCGATATGGATACGGAAGACGGTGGATGGACCGTAAGTTAATGACATGTGGATATTTTCGAAGATGGAGCTGTGATTAAAGCTAAAAGGCCACCAATATGATGCTTCGTTCATCTAACTCTGTGTAGTGACTTCAAGGCGTGTTCTATTGATTAACGTAGCATTTCACGTGCGAGAGCCAGAATTTGCCTTTGACAACGTAGGTGCATTCGTCAGCGCGTTATAATCACCATAATAATGTGCACGTGAGATCCCTTGAATACACACTGATATCCCAGCGCATTGATTAATGAAGTGCATTATATATGTTCTTTTAGTAGGAGACCAACCTGTAGGTTCCGTGACCAAATCCTGGGAACAAAGGTTTGAAAGGGTTTTGTGTTCCCTGATAAATACTGAACAATTTTGACTTGGTCTGCCCCTTGAAAAATGTCAGGCATTTCCGGTAGGGGTCAACAAAGGTCACACAGGGGTCAAAATTCAAATATATTCCAATCGTGTCGATATGCATATTTAATTACTCGTCTAGTCATGAGGATTCCGAAAATGTATAGTTTGCCCCACTTTCGATGTTTGGTTAAAGAGTTATCGGGTAAAACGTAAAACGGGGTTAACAATTAAAGGTCACGCGGGGGTCAGACCAAGTCAAAATTGTTCAGTATTCATCAGGGAACACAAAAACACTTTCAAACCTTTGTTCCCAGGAGTTGGGCACGGGACCTACAGGTTGGTCTCCTACTATTTAAATTTCCACATTTTTCGAAGGTGCGCTTCACCTTTCATAAAATAATATAAATGCATTTTTGTTTACGGTCAAAGGTCACAAAAATGATGGCTTACTTTCTGTCTTTAGACGCTTCGAACATGTGTGATTCTTTATGTAAGAGTACGTGGATACTAGACAACAAATGAATCCGGATGACCAATACTGTCGAGTCAAAATGGAGAGATATCAGCAAGTTACTAAACACAAACTCCAGTAAAAGGGATGGGGTCACTCTCACACCATACGCCAAACATACTCGTTCAAGCTTCCCTGAGATTTTTGATACCTCCTTTCTTACACATGATAAATAGCATGTGACACAATGACTCACCGCGCAACCTCCCTACCATGGCGTCTCTCACACTCATTTAAAGCGACAAATACCAGAATCATTGGAGTGTTCACACGTTGTCAAACCAAAACAAGCCAAAATAATGCATTTTCGCCATTTTATTCCATTCGCAAATGCAAACTTTAAACGTTCGATGGAATTAACCAAAAAGCCCCCCCCCCCACCTTTTCCCCCGAAAGGCGTCGACGACATCATAGCTAAATCTTTCTTGGACGCAGATGAGTAGCTTTGTGACATAATGACGTGTTACCACTCCAATGGGATTGAACAGCTTTCGTTATATTGGTTTAATAGCATGTCAGTTGGACAAAAGGTGCCGTGGTTGAAGAACGTAGTCGGATTTTCCATATTCCCCTTCCTAGTCCTCTTTTTGAACCCTTAAAAATATGTGTAAATTTAAAAAAAAAATGCGGTCTTTTATTTAGGTAATCCAGCGACGTGACGATGGGAGTGTAGACTTCTACCGCAACTGGACCTCATACGCGGATGGGTTTGGAGACATCAGCGGAGAATACTGGCTGGGTAACGACAACCTGTACGCTCTCACCAATAACGAGGACTACGAGATTCGAATAGATCTGGATGATGGGATTTTAACCGGATATGCTACCTATGATTGGTTCAAGATTGAAGATTACCGAAACAAGTACCGGCTTTACGTGGGGGAATACATAAATTCTCGTAGCACTGCTGGTAAGATACAATATCATACAGGGTGTCTAAACAAAATTGCAACGCTTCATTAGGTGATCGTGATCGTAACTTCCTAAATAAAATTTGGAATAGAAAAATTGGAATTGGAAGTAAATTTTGAAGAAAACCGCGTTTGATTCGGTTCAGTAATTACGAAGAAATGAGCGATTACGTAAAAGTAGTCGAAGAACACTTCCATCCCAGTTTGTGAATTCGTAAAGTATACATATTTTCCTTTGCGCAGCGGGTGGTCACTTACTCATTCCCTTTTCAATTAGCCAGCACTGTTGAATACTTTTATTTATATCATTAGAGTACTGATAGATCGTGACATTCATAACATTCATTGTAAGGAGAGAGATTACGCTCATATATATATATATATATTTTCATATTTTTTTTCTTCATATTTTTTTTGTAATAGTTTAAATGGCATTGAATATTAAATTCAGTGTTTATAACATATATGTGCGACTCTTAGAGTGATTTAAACTTCTTGTTGGCTGAACTTTGAGCTTCCGCTGGTAAAAAAAAAAAAAAAAAAATTAAAAAAAAAAAATTAAAAAAAATCCGCCCGCCCGCCCGCCCCTCCTCTCTGAAAGCTGTGGAGGACAACATAACCTTTTATTGTTTTTGGCCTAACCGACATAACCGACATAACCGACAGTACGATGTCGGGAAATTAGTTTAGGTAATTGTCAGCAATTCTCAAAATATTTCAAACATAATATAATCGTCGCCTACGTTATGCAACAATGTGGACCTTTTCTCATTTTTCAGGCAATAGTATGGCCTATTACAACCCAAGAGACAAAAACGACTTCAATCATAACAGCCAAAAGTTTTCAACCTATGACAATGACAACGACGGTGCCATACACGATAACTGCGCATCTTACAGTAAAGGCGGATGGTGGTATAGTAAGTGTTATGCTGCTAATCTCAATGGCATATTCTATCTCCAAGTAAACTTCAATAACGAGCTGCAAGGCATACGCTGGAACATGTGGCCCAATGGCTTCATACCGCTGAGGAAGGTTCAAATGAAAGTTCGTCCAACAATTGCAAACCCGTAGGCGGCGCGGTGTGACCAGTCAGATATAATGTTGTAATCATCCGCGTGAACAAAATCTCAAATTGAGGGTGTTTTTTTGACCACAACACGGTGTCAACATCGCCAATTTCAGAGAATAATGGTGTCTTTTCAACATGGATCCGCGCTAAGGGTTGATTGGGCCAATATAAACGTGTCGTGTCATCATTAAAAAATAGCCCAAAATAGGCGTCCCACAATGATCAGTTTGGACCATTATAATTTACCATGTACATAGCACCGTTGGAAGGCGTCATTGATTTACATGGCCTTGGCATCTAGCGCCACTTGTAAAGAAAGTAAACATACTTATGAGACAATTTTTGCACCATATTGTATTTAAGGACTAGTGATTACACTGTCAAAATTTAATCAATATAGCTCCTTCACTTCTGGGTGATTTCAAGAACTTTTTGATACCCCCTCGTATATCAAGGTATTAAACAATCGAGCTGTTTTGATCTGTGCACACTTCTTTTTATTTGATTCACCCTGAATATCGTGGTCGCAGTGTGTAATCTGTTACACTGTTTGGAAGAGGTCAGACAATTTCGGATGAACGGTAGGTTTGCACGACCTGTTCGTCATTATTCTGGGTCGCGACTATTGGCGCTAGGCGCGACTGCGACTATGTACCTCGCAATAGTCGACTAGTAATCTGTACTTTCGGAAATCCTAAAACATGCACTCCGAATGAGAGAAAAAATCTGCTCCCAAGTAACTCGGCTGTTGTAAAAGCACCTATAATTTTAAAATTGTTACTCATATTCTAAAAATGAAAATACCAGGAGACGGACAATTTAATTACGGTGATTTTGACAGCTTGTTTGTTAAAATCGATTGAGTATTGTTGTCGTGGTATGTGCTTACAGATGCAAAGTGCCCATTTACATTGTTGCAGTAACTCCTATTGATCTCTCTGATTCAGCGTGAAGATAATAGCGGGAATGTTGATATCAAATCTGCCCATGGCGATGACATAGCAATTTATGTAAAACCAAATCCATTTCAGTTAAGATGGAGCGGTATGACCAATTGATTCATGAATTCCACGTGATTAATTACTAAGGATCACTGACTAAGAACATTACAAAATATGATGGAAACCATCAAATCCCGTGATTCGTTTTGTTGTTTTTGTTCCTCTTGGCATGGTTTCGTTTCCTATGTCCAATTGAACATCAATTTAATGTTGAGTAAAGGTTTTTTTACTCACCCTGTATTTGATTTATTTAGGGTTTTACTATAAGAACTAGAGCGAGAACTCCATAAATTATTTGGAGCAGCTACTACATAGTAACCCTTTTACCACATTATTCGCAAATATGGATTATAAAAGAACGAAGCATAGGCCTACGTACGGCGTGAAAGATCAAAATTGATAACATAATTGTGTAGTCAAGCCTATAATAAATCTACATCTCACTTCATATCAAATACCACTAATGAAATAGAATTTTATATTTAAATCATTACAATTACCCTCATGCAAACGCAACATTCCCTCCTTGATTATATAATACTACGCAACTGTAAAAGTGTTAGTTTTATCGCAATCATTTTGTCGCGCTTTGCCGATGTTTTTGATTTCGCGATTTGGAGTTTCATCACATAGACCTATACGCAAAAGAAATACATTCGCGTTGTACTATTTTCGCGGTAGTTAGTTTGAGTGTGTAAAGCGCGAAAAGCGTGAAAATATATGTAGCGTGAAAATGTTCACTTTAGCAGTATCATGTATTCACATTGGCTATTAGATTTTCATTTTAATTCTATACACCCCCTATGGAAGACATTACCGTAATCTTCCCCCTTCCCCACTGGGAGTGTGAATTTCAAATTGGGTTACCTGTATTTCTGACTCCATTTGAAATTAACACTCCCTTTTCGTGTCCTCCATAGACGGTGTATATATTTCAACGGGAATAGCCTTTTTATATATATTTATTAGCTAGGTGGCCACTTCGATTTGACCCCAAATTATCTACTACGAGGGCGTCCTAACATAAACACTAACAATTCAAATTTATTTGGATTGCGTACATCAAAATAAGTAACAAGTATTTATGCCCAAATTAAAACAAAACGAGACCGTTGATCGTTGATCCACTAACCTGCATTGGAGTATATCTGTTCCCCTTTATATTCTCACATCGAATCAATATATTACGTGACGAACGTCCTGAAATATGTGATATCATGATGCAACATCCGCTGAAAAACGTACATGATTTGGAAGAAATCGTAGCCAATTTCAAATGAAAATGTCTGTAAATCCCTCATTTCCAAACGTCGTAAAAAATCCATCAACACAGTAGCTCATTATATCGAGTTATTTGAAATCTTGTATATTTGAAATATTCAGAGTGGTTAAGACAAAAGTTGCCGCATTGTTTAAAGCGGGGTTTAAAGCTGGAAAATGGTGATCAAAGTTATTGTTATTTTAATTACATACGTTTATGTCTTTATTTTATTGAGCTACGATAGACATTATTCTCGGTAGCTCAGCGTTACAGCGCTCGCTTTGATAGCAGGAGGACCCGGGTTCGACTCTGATGAGAACCGACTTTTTTCATAGGCTACTTTAATCTATTTGCTTTATAAAGTTTTTCTGTCTTGTATGTTTTTGTGCATCTGTTGGTTTTAATATATAACTGTGGTTAAGCTCAAATTATGCGGCAAAATGTGTCTAATTTACGGACAAGACAAAAAACTTTATGAAGCAAATATATTAGGTATAAAAAAGTCGATGCTGATCAGAGTCGAACCCGGGTCCTCCTGATATCAAAGCGAGCGCTTTGACGCTGAGCTACCAAGAACAATGTCTATCGTAACTCAATAAAATATACACATAACACGCATGTAATTAAAATACAAATCCCGTTCGACCACTATCACTTTGTTATAAGTATAATAAAAGGAAATTCACAGTTACCATGGTTACGTAGTTCCCAAGTTAAAAAACATTTCCCTCAAAAAGAGTTTCCATTCTAATATACTTAGCCTGCCGTCCGAAAACACTGAGATATAATTAAAATTGAATGCGATCGCGCATGATAAACAAATGGACGAAATGCCATTGGTTCCAAATTTTGCTCTCTCTTAAAATGTCCTTTATGTACTTATATGGTCACGTCGTAAAATCGATTTAAGAATAATAGTTGTTAAAACCCTCATTTATCTAAATAAATGAAAATTGTGTAATTTCGCTGGTTAAGACAGCTGTTTGGCATATCAATGTAGACACTACTTTGACACATTTCATTTTCGATAGCGACGAATTTGTAAAATGCCGAAGGGAAATGCTCTGCTTGTAGATGTCATAGACCGGTTTCAATAAGTTTGCAAGACAGGTCCTATTATAAGGAGTATTTCAAGACATTGATCTCAATAAAAGACTTTGATTTCACCTCAAGATCACTCTTGAAACCGACGGTCCGAATTCCGCGGGAGTTTAACTCGGTGTTAGTACCCAAAGTGCGCGGTTCAAAATTGCGCGGTTCGTTTTGGTGATAAATTGACCTACGCTATTGTTCACCGCTAAGTGGCCACCTAGCTATTATGTCCTGTCTGTCTGCCTGTCTTCTCGGACCTTCTGAGTTTTTGGAGTTTTAAATCCATCCTTTTACAAATGTTTTACAACAGCCGAGTTACTTTTTTTGCTGTCTTTATTACCGACGCATGGGATATTATGCCAACTTAGATATACCTGCCCAAGCAATGACGACTAGACGTTATCGAAATGCCTTATGTAAGTGATCCGTTCTTTAGTTTGTGTCATACTTCCTTTATTTTTACATTTCCAAGACTAATTGTGAATCGAAATTTCGTCAGAATTTAACCTCCAATGGTCGCCGGACGTAGACTAGTCGCGACCATTTGGTGGCGACTGGTCGACCAGGAAAAAAGCCCTTGACGTGCAAGTCTAACTAACGAGTGATTTACCATTTTCATTATAAAAGCACTGTTGAACCTTTTTTAGAATAGCGGTATCAATACGGGTCAGACTCGCTAGTCATAAGGGTCGCTAGTCATAAGGGTCACTAGTCATAAGGGTCGCTAAACCCTAACCCTAACCCTAACCCTAACCCTAACCCTAACCCTAACCCTAACCCTACCCTAACCATACCCTACCCTAAACCTAACCCTAAACCTAACCCTAAACCTAACCCTAAACCTAACCCTAAACCTACCCTAAACCTAACCCTAACCCTAAGATACTTTTATGACTAGCGCACTCGTGGTATAGGAAAGTACACGTTATGACTAGCGACCCTTATGACTAGCGGGTAGACCCCATCAATACATTTGTACGACATGCTTTTGTTTCATACGGGGATTATACGTTGATCTGAAGGTTTAGATTGAAGTACATCCGGGACCAGCCGCAGAGCCTTGTGGTAGTCTTTCAAGAAAAGCTGGAACAACGTTAATGATTGTATCTACCGGACAAAGAAATAATCAGAGTTCGGAATTTGAGGATGAGGCGCTACAGGTTTATAACTTCATTTCATTACAAGTTTTCGTAGTCGGTATAATAAATTAACATACGAACAATTATTACAGAGTTCGGAATTTGAGAATGAGGCGCTATAGGTTTATAACCTCATTTCATTACAAGTTTTCGTAGTCGGTATATTAAATTAACATACGAACAATTATTACAGAGTTCGGAATTTGAGGATGAGGCGCTATAGGTTTATAACGTCATTTCATTTCAAGTTTTCGTAGTCGGTATATTAAATCAACACACGTAAAAATTATTACAAAGTTGTATAAACGCAAGCTCAGCTTGTATGACATACACTCGCAGACAGCGATAGAGAATAAGTGTGCAATTTACACTGCCAACGGGTTTTGATTTTTTTCTCGCGAGAGACCCCACTAAAACGGTAAAATAGAGCCTCCAGCAGCGTTATTAATAGCATGCACTTTACCGAGATTCATATTTTTCAAGTGTCAGAAATAATATAAACATATAACTTGGAACGATGAACGTACAGTACATATATGTGATTTAGTGCAAGAAAACCTAGCAATAACAAAAATGATCGATATATAAGCCTTTGGATTTCTTTCGAAAAATACTGTGGGAGTGGATAATAATCTGGTTTAAATTGACTATTATGATAAATCCACTGCAGTATTTCACAATTTCTTGCAATACTACATTTTTTGTACAGTATTGAGATGATTTGTACAAACGATGACCCAAAGAACATGTCAGTCTCTGTGTCTTTACGTCAGTCAATAGTTAGGTCACCCAAGCCCTATATGAAAGCTATGAAGATTGTTAAACGGGGTCAGTCGTCACAAACATGCACAAACACAATAGTCAAACGTCCTTGCTATTGTCAACACTCCCTACACAGAGGACTGCAGTGCAAATCTGTACGATTTTCGCCATGTATGGCTATGGCAGATTTCATTCCATGGTATGAAGCTTTCCGTGGTCTTCGCTATCTCCAAGCAGATAGTGTAATACGTACATGGACTTTTTTGTAGACAAGGGTTCATTTCATGATTTAGTGAGGTTTAGAATGAGTTAGGATTCCTGTAATTTCGAAGACCACAGATTTTCAAAACGTGAATTTTCCAACATTTTACGACATAAATTTGGTCACAAAACGTGTTTAATACTATACATTTTACCGTTCTGCAGATGTTATTGACCCTCCTCTACAATTCTACCTCATTTGTAACACGTTTCTCAGTTTTTGAGATGCCCAAATAGACCATTTTCCGAAGCTATTTCTAGCAAATATTGCAGTCACTGTGATTCCATTGTTTTCTTGCGTATAACAAAATATGACATGCAGCGTGACCTCCCTACTGGCTGTACGTCCTCTGCTTTACCAACGTATTCAATGCAAATGGCAATCCATGTAAAATATCAAAGGCGACGAATAATCCCGGTGAGAAATGTCGTAAACGTTTTTGGTGAATTTTCAACAATTTGTTTAATTTAAAATAATAAAATCAAAGATCTCAAATTCAAATAAAAAGAGTCGGTCAGGCCCGTATACTGAGCAATTTGTTTTTCCTCGCCTTATGGGCCATTCGTCAGCCGTATATTAAGAAACAGCTTTTAGGATAGTATATGATTTAATAAATGAATTATATAGATGGATATTACCGTTACCACGGGCACGCGTGGTCCAACGGATAAATTCTCACTCCACAATACAAAGGTTGTGGGTTCGAGTCCCGTTGCCGCCAGCGTGTTGTGTCCTTTAGTAAGGCACTTTACTGCAATTACTCCTCTCTACCCAGGTGACTAAATGGGTACCAGCATTATTCACAAGACTCGTTGTGCGGGTGGAGTGGCGAATCCCCCACAGCAAAAAATTACAAAAAGAGGAGTCTGGCCTAAACGCCAAAGAAAGAGAGAATAGGCACTCCGCGCGCGAGCTCCGCTCGCCACGTCACTTTACCTCTACTTTTTTACCGTTACCTGCCAAATGTAAAGAAGGCTTTAAACGTTAAAAGTGTACTTTAGGTCCCAGATAGTGGTACATAAAAGTTGCCAGGATCGCTCGATGCTGGTACGATTTTACTGTTCCAGTATCGAGCGTTTTCATGTTCCAGGGCGATACTGGTACACATGCTACCAGTAGTGATTTGTTCCAGTATTGAACGATACTGGTACACAATTGTGTTTCAGTATCGCCCGATACTGGAACATTTTATACATGCCAGTATCGTCAGATACTGGAACACTGTCGTTGTACCGGTATCGAACGATACTGGGCGTTCCAAGTTCGGACGATTCTATTACAGTCCAGAATCTGGGACCTAAAGTACACTTTCCCCCGTTTTTATTGTTCAAGTGAGGCGAATCAGAATAAACTAGATTTTATTACATGCCGAGGTCACATAAATAATGCCACTCAGAGGAGATCGACCCCGGGGGATCGACGTCCCATACAAATATCGCCATTATTACCAACAAAACGTACTAATGTAAGTATAGCACGAGGGTGTAGCACCAAATTAGGAGATACACGAGCACACATTTCCATTCGATATACCAAAATGGTACTATGTATGTGCCATAGGTGTAGAAGAAGGTATAGTCCCCTGGAGCTACAGTCCGACCTGTACAGTAAAGTATAGGGCACTCATCTCTATACACAACGCTTAGTTTCACGCTACATTCTGTATATGTCTATGCACGCCGGACTATAGCTCCAGGGGGACTATGGCTCCTTTTACACCGGTGTTGCGTATAGAGTTACCAACCTATAGTTAACTGTACATGGCGGACTATGGCTGATACGGAAGGTTTATTATACTGATCCATTGGAAGGTACTCACGTGCGCATACAACCTCACCCTAAATCAACTGGCAACTCCAAGACTGTAAAAAGCGTCGTGAGTCGTCAATATCATCACTACCAAAAGTGTTGACAAAGGATACAGTTGTATCCGAAACGTACACGTGAGTACCTTTTACAGTGGATCAGTATAATGAACCTTCCATAATATCAGATTACAGTCAACGATCCTTATGAACCTATTTGGACTATGGCTCCAGGGGACTGGGAATCCTACTATGCGCCGGTAAATGTGAGTGATGTCCATTAAAGAGCACGCCAGAACTGTCACACGGAAAGGTCTTGAACCCCTAGACCCCTTAAAATGCCATCCTTGGCTTTTACTTGTGATTCAACTCACTGAAGTAGTGTCTAGTGCCTTTAAGTGTTTATAAAAAATAAAAATAAATCTTAGACTTTATTGCGGTAAATGTGGTTGAACAGCACCCGATATAAAGAGGTACACTATGAACCTCTTATTATTCAAGGATAAGATATTGACAAAACCCTTCTCACTAGCGTAAACTCATATGTAGCATAGGGTTGTTTATTTGCACCCTCAGTGATGTGGAGGATAAGAAGCATTGACGTAATCTCTCCTGTAACTTCACATCTATTTTCGGACGGAGAGTCGTAAGCTATTTAGCGTGACGTTACTGACGTTTACTACGGTATTCTAGCATGCGTTTCATGGTTTATTTTTCGTAACTTTAACCACTTGACAACGGTATCCAAGGGAGAAATTCATGTACTATTACAATGTTACTGGATTACAGGGTATTCAAAGATACCTTCGCGTGATTATTACAGTTTCCTTTCGATACCCTTGCGGTATCCTACCAGATACTGTCAAAGTATAGTCTATTTGGCCATCACGAGACAGTGACGTAACCGCGTTTTCTACTAATTGCAGCATATAACGCGCGCGCCTACTCGCGGTTACACACGAGCGTTGAAAGGCGGAAGATACATACGCGTGCGTAAAAGCTGCGCCTGTTAAGTACGTCACTGTCCAGAGGAAGCCAATTAGACTGGTATAACTTGACGTCTACAGGTGGTATCCTAGGGTGGCGTTCACGCTAACCTAAGGTCAAGATGTTCATTCACGCTAACCTAAGGTCAAGATGTTCATTCACGCTAACCTAAGGTCATTTTGTTCGTTCACGCTAACATAAGGTCATGATGTTTATTCACATTAACCTAAGGTCATGATGTATGTTCACGGTATCCTAACGAACATGTTTTTTACAACTGCTTAGCCTTACTTTACCCGAATCATAGCGCCCGTTATTGTAACTGTGTCCACATGCGACTAATGTTACTCGTTTCAGTGTCACGTGATTTTCATAGAATCGTCACAGGTGACCTTCTCGCATGGCTCGGAGTATATCTAGTTTTAGACATCTCTGTTTCAACAACCCTCCCCCAATTTGGCTTATGTATCTACACGTACATGAATGATCGACACAGTGTTCGATTACGAGAACCACATTACTATCAGGGGAAATAAACTAGAGATTGACTTGACCGAGCCAACCAACGTGAAAGTAGTATGCTATACCCGCAATAATGATGCGTTCAAGTTATCGGCCTCGCAGTCTCATTGATGCAATTGTCACGCCCGGTGTTCATCTCCCGTCTCTCTCAACCAGTGAGCGTATAGTACTTGTCTTGACACAATGACATGGTAATAAAAGCATCAGTTGGTTCCTGAATGGGACATAAGCACGGAATCTCTAGGATAATATAACATCTTGAATGTTCATTGCTTATTGAAGGTAAGTGTGTGCAAATATGCGTGCTTATTATGAAATACGAATGTGACATTCCGTACTTATTTGCCAGAAATCAAATGTGATGCGATCAGGCAAATGAGTCGAAAATATCACAACTTTAGTTTTCTAGGTTATTGTATTGGGTATTTGCAATGCTCTATTTGCAGAAAACCTCGGAGATATTAGCAATTGAAGTGTAGGCTATTCAAAACAATATCAAAACTATGTTTATATCTCAAAATCTATATTTGAGAGTTCTGACTCATTTTCCTTGATCACATCATAAAATAGCTGTCAACTGTGTGTTGATTTTTGAAATGTATAAACATACACATTTACTGCACAGGCTATAACAAAACTATACACGTTAGTACGGAAGAGATTTAGTGCCAGGCGGTTTGGTTAATGAACACACGAACTCACGAACTCGTGCCAACAATCCCGAGTTCGTGAGTTCGTGACTTGTACACTTTGAAAATAAAGAAATAGTAAAGACATTTTGCCTTCAACTCACGAACTCATGAAACTCCTATTTATTTTTAATTTAGCGAGTTGGTTAGTATTAGCAATCAAACCCAACCGCCTCTTTTCATGTAAATATCCTGAGTTCGTGAGTTCGTGAGTTGGTATGCTGCTAACACAACCGCCTGATTTTGTGGATATCGTGTGTTCGTGAGTTCGTGTGTTCATATGCTGCAAACACACCCGCCTGATTTTGGCACGAGTTCGGAACTTCGTGCGTTCGTGTGTTGTCAACACAAGCCTCAGAATTTTCAGCACGAGTTCGTGACTTCGTGCGTTGCTAACACAACCGCCTGGTTTTTGGCACGAGTTCGTGAGTTCGTGAGTTCGTGCGTTGCAAACACAACCGCCTGGCTTTTGGCACGAGTTCGTGACTTCGTGCGTTGCAAACACAACCGCCTGATTTTTGGCACGAGTTCGTGACTTCGTGAGTTCGTGCGTTGCAAACACAACCGCCTGGCTTTTGGCACGAGTTCGTGACTTCGTGAGTTGTTTAACAAAGAAATGCCAATGAGAAGTGTGCATTCCTTTTTTTTTTGGGGGGGGGGGGGGAGCATTTAATAAGGGGTTTCATTTGAACATGAGTCTGTATGTAATGCCTATACAACTTGACTTTGTTAAATCCAGAGTTAAATCATAGACTATATAATATATAGAGGTATAAATACGGTATGGTTAAATCTATGAATGACAGCAAATATCATTTCCATGTGGGTTTCATGAAAATAGAAAAGTCACAAACCCTTCGGAAGCCCTTCAGACATTAATTCTACCGGCAACCCCACTTGTTGAATTACATTCCTTAAAACAAAATCTCAGCTGATATCTCATCTCTCTTGGTAGGTGTCAGAGATGAGAGCGCGCTGCGACGTTTAATATGATCCCAAATGTGGAGTTTGTCGTATTTTTATCCGACAGATAACAGATACAGAGTATACGTATTTATGATTTGACTAATTTCATAAATTTACAGGCTATGAAATGATGCTATTATTAAACATGATTAGTGTAAACCAACAAACTCATTCACGAAATCCTTCCATCAAAATATAATCTGATTTAATTCTCGCCAGTTTGTCCGAGTCTTTATATTATTTATTTAAAATATAATCTGGTTAAATATATCCCAGGGCAACTGAACACCGAAGGCATATTTTAGGCTGGGCATGCCGGTGTATTATATAGGTGCGGTCACGGTCGCGTCCTTGACACAATGTTGTCAGTTCCCCCTTTTACCATGCTTTATACTGTTAATGGTCAAGCGTGCATGCCGTTGGACTGACATCGCCTGGCATTGCCCACACAACGTGCTTGCCTCTGGTCACATAATTATAGTCAATGCTTTCGTTCGAATCGTTTCGTGTATTTTATAATATTAGGCCTATATATCCTATTGAATCCTATCAAATAAGTTCTGGAGTTAAATGATGGCAGTATTATGTTAGTGCAGCGAATGAAAGCATTAGAAAGCACTGTACTACATGTATATACTATATATGCAGATAATGTGGTACACGCGATGAGACTAATCATAGATCCTAAGATCTATGTTTTAACGAGTCACTCGCGTGCTGCATGTCAGTGTTAGGGACCGATTTGGAAAGGCCTGCTTGGTGATGACGATATATGGATGTATATCCCCCCCCCCCCCCACCCCCTCAACCCCGGATCAAGGAAACCCGAAGAACTTTGTTCTGCATGTTTTACAATTCACGAAGTCACGAACTCGCGCTAAAAACAGGCGGTTGTGTTTGCGGAAATCCGTGTTTGCAACGCACGAACTCACGAAGTCACGAACTCGTGCCAAAAGCCAGGCGGTTGTGTTTGCAACGCACGAACTCACGAACTCGTGCTAAAAGCCAGGCGGTTGTGTTTGCAACGCACGAACTCACGAACTCACGAACTCATGCCAAAAATCAGGCGGTTGTGTTTGCAACGCACGAATTCACGAACTCGTGCCAAAAGCCGGGCGGTTGTGTTTGCAACGCACGAACTCACGAACTCACGAACTCGTGCCAAAAATCAGGCGGTTGTGTTTGCAACGCACGAAGTCACGAAGTCACGAACTCGTGCTGAAAATTCTGAGGCTTGTGTTGACAACACACGAACTCACGAAGTTACGAACTCGTGCCAAAATCAGGCGGGTGTGTTTGCAGCATATGAACACACGAACTCACGAACACACGATATCCACAAAATCAGGCGGTTGTGTTAGCAGCATACCAACTCACGAACTCACGAACTCAGGATATTTACATGAAAAGAGGCGGTTGGGTTTGATTGCTAATACTTACCAACTCGCTAAATTAAAAATAAATAGGAGTTTCATGAGTTCGTGAGTTGAAGGCAAAATGTCTTTACTATTTCTTTATTTTCAAAGTGTACAAGTCACGAACTCACGAACTCGGGATTGTTGGCACGAGTTCGTGAGTTCGTGTGTTCATAACCCAACCCGCCTGGCACTAAATCTCTTCCGTACGTTAGACAGAGCCTTCGTGTTGGGTTTTGCAGACGACTGCCCAGTGGAATGCGTTAAGTGCCTGTGATTGTTTATAATGTCTTTCAATGGTGGCTAATTAAGCGTATCGTTGGATTGGTATTAGAGTAAACCAAGAGCAATTGAAAGTCAACCAAATCATCGTTTTTGTGAAGATGTAAATGTAATGAACAGGTTAAATAATTGAGTTATTGAAAATAAACCTGGATTCTCTACAAAGCGCTCTGATTTGCCGATTAATTGGTTCACTGCACAACAAGTTTACATGCATTATTAAATGCTGAATATTGAACGAGAGTTTATTATTCGGAATTCTTGCACCCCGTTTGTAGAATAGGCTTTACATGTAAGTAAAAAGAATATATTTGACATTTTACTTAAAATCAAGCTGGAAAAAGAAAGAAAGAAGGAATCTATAATATTACTTTCCGAAATGCTAAATTTCTCTATTTTTATTAAATAACTCGAAAGAAAGGTTTATTTCATGTCAATTTTGTCATGCACAGTGATGAAGAACATATATCTGGATTTTTTTTCTAGCATCGGTTTTTGTATTTCTACTGTTTGATCACTGTTGATTATCTGTGCGAATAATTGAGTTAAATCGTACCAAATTGACACCGAGGAAATACAAGTGATCGATTGTCTTTGATTTCATAGCAAGTCGATATTTCACGCAATTTAAAAACAAAACAAGTGCACTATACGATATACTGTACTTCAATTTCTTTGAACGGTGGAAAGAATTTATCTATCTCTTCATCATCAAAGTGTCTTGATAAGTTTCCCGACATTTAAAGGGAGAAGTGCACCATAAATCTTTTTTTAAACTAGATATGATAATAAGAACTTCATTCCTGATGTATATGAGCGTGTTTCTACAGGGTGTATCAACAAAATTAGGACTCTGTTTCATGACCGTGTAATTCTTATTATAATCATTGGACCATGACCAATTTAGTCTCAATGTAAAGCCCAATTAATTATTATGATATCTTGAAAATATGAGATCAATCCGATGAAAAATAAGAAAACTAGCGTACTTTGTGTAAACCATGTCATTTACTGGTTTGTACAATGGGAATTCACACAGTAACAGTCGAGTATTACATGATGAAAGTGCTCGATTTGTAACTCAATGAACCATCTACAGTGGGTTCGAGAACTGTTTAACAAAACTTTTTTAATTTGCACAGAATATGCATGCATCTGTTTTGCGGATTTTTTTAGCCAGTATTGATTTGTGCCAAAATTAAATGGATTACCAAACTAAACTTTGCTATTGACTGATAGATTTTTTCCTATGTTGATAATTATTATAACGTATTGAAACGTAAACCATGTTATTTACACTGGTCTTATACATGTAGATCCCATTGTACAAACCAGTAAATGACATGGTTTACGCAAAGTACGCTAGTGTTCTTATTTTGCATCGGATTGATCTTATATTTTCAGGATATCATAATAATTAATTGGGCTTTACATTGAGACTAAATTGGTCATGGTCCAATAATTATAATAAGAATTACACCGTCATGAAACAGAGTCCTACTTTTTTTGATACACCCTGTACTGGGCAACTTAAAGGTAATTACCGATGAGTTGCTCAGTAGAAACAGCCAAATAACGCTGATTAACGCTAAGTTTTCTAACGGCAAAAATCTGCACAAACCAGTTTGGTTAAACGGTAATTAACGCTAACTTGCCCAGTAGAAACAGCCACCCGTTATATCTTACCTTAACGTTCTTGTGACCCGGAAGTAGGCACATACACGCCTACACGCTTGATGCTACTCATCGTAGCTCTGCGTTACGACGAATATCATGTTAATTTATCGTGTTTGTGTTGTTAACATGTAATATTAAATGACAAGGAATTACGCCGTGATCTAAATGAAATAGCGCTTCATAAAATCTCACATAGATGTATGTATGTAATGTAATTACCTTTCAGTTATATCCTTTCTTCGGGCAGATTTTTGCAACCGAATAAAATATTGAGTATTGTATTCAATGAAGCATGATATTCAAGAACATGTGGGTAGGCCTACATGTATAAATACAATATCTGATTAATAAGACAAATCAAACGCACAATAAACTTGCCCAACTACACTCTCAGAACAAAGGTTAAAATCTTTAACCATGTTCGTTAAAATTTTAACCAACGGGAGGTTACCAGGTGAACCACACAATTGGTTGGTTAAAACAGTAACCAACAGCTGTTGGTTAAACTTTAACCTGTGGTTGGTTACAATTTTTAATCATTTGTTGGTTAATATGTTTTAACCAACAGTGGTTGGTTTTTTGCTAAACATGTGGTTGGTTAAAACCTTTAATCATTTATTGGTTAATTCTGCTAAACTTAACCATTTGTTGGTTAATCCTGTTTGATATATAACATGGGTTGGTTACCATTTGTTGGTTAAACCTGCTTCAAATTTAACATGGGGTTGGTTAAAACCTAACAATTTGTTGGTTAAATCTGCTTCATATTTAAAATGGGGTTGGTTAAAACTGAACCGTTTGTTGGTTAATTATTTTGATGCACTGGGCAGTAACTCTTGTTATTGTATGGCTATGAAGTATTGCTGCGTCATCATGGCAGACGACGGAGTTTTCAAGGTACAGGATTTATTTCTTAATACTGTAATTTAATAATTATGTAACTGTCTGAGCTTTTGATGATTAAGACTACTAATATTGTATTGACCAGAGGCATCGTAGGTTCATCACTATTTTTCAACATTTTCAAAATTCATCATATTTTGGTTCACATAGTATCTATAACAATCAACTAACATGTAGCAGTCTATATATCCATGTTAAACATCAAGCAGGATTAACCTACAAATGGTTAAGTTTAGCAGAATTAACCAACAAATGGTTAAGTTTAGCAGAATTAACCAACAAATGGTTAAGTTTAGCAGAATTAACCAACAAATGGTTAAGTTTAGCAGAATTAACCAACAAATGGTTAAGTTTAGCAGAATTAACCAACAAATGGTTTAGTTTAGCAGAATTAACCAACAAATGGTTAAGTTTAGCAGAATTAACCAACAAATGGTTAAGTTTAGCAGAATTAACCAACAAATGGTTAAGTTTAGCAGAATTAACCAACAAATGGTTAAGTTTAGCAGAATTAACCAACAAATGGTTAAGTTTAGCAGAATTAACCAACAAATGGTTAAGTTTAGCAGAATTAACCAACAAATGGTTAAGTTTAGCAGAATTAACCAACAAATGGTTAAGTTTAGCAGAATTAACCAACAAATGGTTAAGTTTAGCAGAATTAACCAACAAATGGTTAAGTTTAGCAGAATTAACCAACAAATGGTTTAGTTTAGCAGAATTAACCAACAAATGGTTAAGTTTAGCAGAATTAACCAACAAATGGTTAAGTTTAGCAGAATTAACCAACAAATGGTTTAGTTTAGCAGAATTAACCAACAAATGGTTAAGTTTAGCAGAATTAACCAACAAATGGTTAAGTTTAGCAGAATTAACCAACAAATGGTTAAGTTTAGCAGAATTAACCAACAAATGGTTAAGTTTAGCAGAATTAACCAACAAATGGTTAAGTTTAGCAGAATTAACCAACAAATGGTTAAGTTTAGCAGAATTAACCAACAAATGGTTAAGTTTAGCAAAATTAACCAACAAATGGTTTAGTTTAGCAGAATTAACCAACAAATGGTTTAGTTTAGCAGAATTAACCAACAAATGGTTTAGTTTAGCAGAATTAACCAACAAATGGTTAAGTTTAGCAGGATTAACCAACAAATGGTTAAGTTTAGCAGAATTAACCAACAAATGGTTAAGTTTAGCAGAATTAACCAACAAATGGTTTAGTTTAGCAGAATTAACCAACAAATGGTTAAGTTTAGCAGAATTAACCAACAAATGGTTAAGTTTAGCAGAATTAACCAACAAATGGTTAAGTTTAGCAGAATTAACCAACAAATGGTTAAGTTTAGCAGAATTAACCAACAAATGGTTAAGTTTAGCAGAATTAACCAATATGTGGTTTAGTTTAGCAGAATTAACCAACAAATGGTTAAGTTTAGCAGAATTAACCAACAAATGGTTAAGTTTAGCAGAATTAACCAACAAATGGTTAAGTTTAGCAGAATTATCCAACAAATGGTTAAGTTTAGCAGAATTAACCAACAAATGGTTAAGTTTAGCAGAATTAACCAACAAATGGTTAAGTTTAGCAGAATTAACCAACAAATGGTTAAGTTTAGCAGAATTAACCAACAAATGGTTAAGTTTAGCAGAATTAACCAACAAATGATTAAAAGTTTTAACCAACCACATGTTACAGTTTAGCTAAAAAGAAAAGAAAAGTTTAACCATCATTTTTTAACCATCATTTTTTAACCAACCAACCAAAACATATTAACCAACAAATAATTAAAAATTGTAACCAATCACAGGTTAAAGTTTAACCAACAGAAAATTCAAGAAAACATGACTTGAAATTTGTTTGCCCTCATACACGCTACAGTGAAAATACGATGTAGGAAGTATATGGTAGGCTCCGTAGCTAAGCTTAATCATACATGCATGTTGTAATAAGTGAAGGTAAAATAGTGTCCTAAATCTGCCTTTCTTGATAGACAAATACCATAATATTGTACAGTTAGCTCAGACAGTTACATAATTATTAAATTGCAGTATTAAGAAATCAATCTTGTACCTTGAAACCCTTCTATATGCGTCTCCAGATCCCACAACCGGAGCATTGCAATCACTTGGTCGTCTGCCATTTTGTCAACAAGAGAGAGAACGGGCCAGCCTCGTTTTGATGTCGCAGCAACACACCACATTTTTAACCAACGTTGTGCAATAGAGATTTTTCACCAACACATGTTGATTAAAATGTAACCAACAATTTGATAATATGCACAAAATATTTTCCCGCTATTGAAATTCTTTTGCGGGAATCTTGTTTTGACCTTTGTTGGTTAATATTATAATGCCTTAACCAACGTTGAATAAACCAAAAATGAATTATAATTTTACTCTTTAACCAACGCAGTATTAAAAGTAATTTTTAACCAATTTAGTGTTCTTTTTAATCAACATTCTTTTAATACATGGGTTTTTAAAAATACCTGTTCTGAGAGTGTATTATGTCCATACAGTCATAAAAAAAGGAACTATACAGGTAATAAATGGGCTTCTAACTCTAAAAATATATATCCTACCTGAAAATATTAAAGTATAAAGTTGTTGAAAAATTCATATTCTTTAATATGAGATATTGCACACTAGGATCGGGTGATTATTGAGGAAATGACACTCCTAAGTGTAAGGATTAAGTCCGATTTTCATTTTCACATTCTTATTTTCTTCACGCGGACCCATCTACGGGTACCTTATTATCGATTACCGGTAGTGCACTTGAGGGATGCATGCGCAGGTTGGACAGTCGGCCGTATTGTTCCATGGATCAATACCCCACACACACGCTACCTGTCATTCTCTCCCCCGTGTTGAAATGTAAAATGTGAAAAAGAAATTGTGACTTTAGCTTACATTTTGGATTGTCACTTCTTCAATATTCAACCGACCCTACCGTGCAATATCTCATATTAAAGAAGATAAATTTCTCAACAACTTTATGATTTAATATTTTTAGGTAAGATATACATTTTTAGAGTTAAAAGTCCATTTATTACCTGTATAGTTACTTTTTTGATGACTGTACATTAAAATGCGAGAAAATGACACAACAATGTCATTATTATCTTGAATTCAGCGTAGCAAAGATTAAGGCGGGCTTATGTGATGATCGGATTAGAGTGTGGACCGTTATTCAATAGTGAAATTCAATGGAGCTTATTAGAGAAATATCATGAATCTTGTTCGGTTTTTATAATGTGCACTTTTATTTAAATGGACATACTTTAGTCACACTGTAAAGGGTCGTATTTTTGTAATAAACGCGGTTTTAGCCAAAAATCATCAATAACTAATCTCATGTTTAAGTTAAATTTGATTAAATTCAATTTGATCAAACACGATGAAAATTATCCCCAGAAAAGTCGTTGAAGAGTGCCATTGTATGTATTGGTATTTATTCACTAATTAGGGATTTAAATGGGTTACCGTAGAGATGAAAGGAAAGCATCATATGTACGTCTATCGGCCGAGTGCACCAATGGCGGGTAGCTGAGGAATAGCGCTACCTCGCTAGTAACTGAGGCGTAACCCAAAATATTAAGAGCACCAAACCGGGGTAAGCTACTACTAGGCTAGTAACTGGTGGGTAATTTACGCTAAATCTTATACCTCACCGGACCAAAGAGTAAGTTGGAGCATAACAGTTTATGCTGTAACTAAACGACAATTTCTTATTTGCCCGATGGACGATTACATAGATATGATGATCAGTGGGAGAATTTTATTATGCAATTTATTATCAACTCGAAATGCACTCACTATTTTGCGCCCTGGTGTTGCGAAAAGAATATCACGATTTGCGGCCCGAGTGCAAAATGTTAAGTTTAATTCAGTTAAATGGGACAAAGTTCCAGATTTAAACTGGTATTAAATTCATCACTATTGCCCTTGGTTAGGTTCCTTTTTCTCTCCTCATTGGGTTTTTTACTCTAGTTATGCATTGTGAATTTATATCTTTTAGTCAAGTGAGGGCAGCATTTGCATGGCCTGTGGCATCTGGGCTACTTGATGGTTACGCTAATTTTATTCATGAGGTCATAAGTTTATCTTGCTTGATTGCATGACAACAAATGTGTGTTGTTCCTTTTCTTTGTGTGGGTTTATTATAATACACAGGTTTGAATTTGTCCATCCTAAATCTGATCTATCTTGTAAATTTTATTCCCACCCACCCACTTACCATTAGTTGCATGTAGGGTGATATGGGTGATATGTCATTATTAATAACTGCATTAAAATAAAGTCTTGTAACATTTCTCATTCATGCCACGAAGGGAAATGCGCGCTGCCGGGACATTTTCGCACCTTGCAGTTCACTATGTTGATTATGATATTTCATAAATAGCCCGCAGGCTCAATTGCTTGTCACATATACCGCCTCGCCTATATAATACATGGCCAATGGTGTGCTGGCGATACAGATTTCGCGATTGGCAGCTTAGTAGACAAATCAAAGATTTATTAGCCATCCACCAGGTTGAAATGGTTGGCACACCGCCTTCCCATTATTTTACGAGGGGAATGGTGCTCTGTAGATACAGATTTCGCGATTTACAGTAGGTCGATCATAACATGTTGCTATGAAAGTTTATGCTACAAACGATAGCAGTTTAATTATAGTTCAATTATGAGGCCTCTTTTTTGGGACAGAGGTCTTCTAAAGGGGGAGGGTGGAGGTGCGTTCTATGCCATACTTATTTCGATGTAAATTGCGCACCTCACCAAACTGGGCATTCCTGTTGTATATTATTGTCATACCTTGGGTGAATAAATCCACATTATTTGCATTTCTGTCTTGCTCGGTATTGTTTTGTAATTGTGTATGAATTTAAACGCGAGTTAAACTACCCATGTTTAAAGTTGAACACTTTTTAGCGAGTTAGACGCGTGTTTAAGTTAAACATATTTTCGGGAATTGCGTATAGTCAAACGATGTGGTTAAAGTAAAACACATATTAAGCTTAAAACCGCGTTTAGATACATGTATGTACGAAATAGTCCTACACGGATAGACAGAGAATAAAAAGAGCTTGACAATGGAAGGTTCTAAAACGGTATGATATTTTGCAGGCATTACCGCTCATCGTGTGTGATAAAGCACTTCAAAATGCAGGCAATCACACTGTTAAGAGGTAGTAATGTATTTGTACGAATATAATTACTAGCGGGCACAAGTAGCTTACAATTTAAACTGTTACACATAGACTACGATGTCCCGGTGACACTATTTCTTTTCTTCGTTGTTCGATCTTATGGTTTAAACTCGATAACGGTTCTACCTGTATGATTTTGTTGTTGTTATTAAAGTCATTTTATAACCGTTGCACCACCAGTGTAATTTTGTTTTGTTTTGCAATCTTTCAGGAGATAACAATACATCACAGACCACTATAAGAGCTCTGTGCAATACATCAAAATTACCTGAAAAAGAAAAGAGATGGTTTTCGCCCATCCTTTCCTTATGTAGCTAAGTGAAGAGATACGTTTTTCTGATGGGCCCATCTCTCTCGTGATAAAACGCGTTTAGCAAAGGAAGATTTGTATTGTGAAAGCTTTCAATAAATTGCAACAGTAAAGTCTCAAGGTGTTTGTTCAGGTGCCAATTTATGTCAAGTAAAAGTCAGATTTTAAACCAATCATTTAATCATTTAAATGAAGTGGGCAGCTGAGGCAATAACGCACTTGACGAAGAGCTAACTTGACGTAAGGAAATTCAATTTGGTATAAAATCGATACATTTGCGCTGATTAAATTTGAGCAATTTTACTTAATTAGATAATGAGTTTAGCAGCGGTCGCTAAGAGGTTTGGGCTGTCTTAAGGAAGGCAACTGTGATGTTGCAATTATTTCTGAAACTGTATAGTTGAAATAATTACCAAATTATTGTATACTGAAAAATGTTTTTGATTAAAATACCCTTAAAATGCTGCAGACTTAAATTGCACTTAGACTGACTATTGGGGACTGACTATATTATTGGGGGAATTATCAACCCACAATATTGTAAAGCTTAAATGTTTTTCCCCAAATGTAATTTAAAGGTAAAATCTTGTTTCTTTCCAAATCCTGTTTGGAAGACGACGCCTATTTCATACATTAGCCTTTGTGTCACTAGAATCAAGAATGAAGTGAAAATATAGTCTTCAACATAGATGCTGCTATATTTAGCATGTTTAGAGTACTGGTTCTTAATCCTTCAGATGCTTCCTTTGAACTATTTTTTAGTCGATGGGCCCGTAATCGAAATCATGCACCCACTCAGAGATTTTGTGAGACAACTTTTGTTGAAAACCTTACCCATAGGGCTTTTTGTCTGCAAAAATATCGTCGCTGGATGAAACGATGAGGGCGCTTTATTCAAAACGGCCGCCGAATTCTAACTAAATCGCGTATGGAGGGTTTAAACAGGTTAACTGTGAGATCAAATGGATTCTTTTTGCAAGTACCATGTCTGGTTCTTGTTTTTAAAGCTTCCAAATACACTGTGGCTCTTTAGAAATATCCAAAATGGCCGCCATATTTATAAAATGTCCGCCAAAAAAGTTTAAATCGAAGTTTAAGACGTTTTCAAAATATATAACTTGTATTCAGGGAATTGTCAAGACATTTCTTTTTTAAAAACCTTACATAGGCCATAGGGTTAATGAAATCATGTTGTCTCCCCAAAATCTTGTCGCTGGGTGAAACGGTCAAGTCACTTTTTCAAAATGGCGGCCGAATTCTAACTATATCGCCTGTGGAGGGTCTAAATAGGTTATCTACAAGATCAAATGGATTCTTTTTGAAAGTATCTTGTCTGGTTCTTGTATATAAGGAATCCAAATACACTGTGGCTCTTTGGCATTATTCAAAATGGCCAACATGTTATTAAAATGGCCACCAAATGAGTAGAAAGATGTTTTCCAAATATATAACTTTTATTCAAAGATAACTAATGAGGGATATTTTGACACGTTTATCAATCAAAAAATTGAGAGAATCATGGCTGGTTCTTGTTAAGCTTCTGAATACAATGTGTCTTTTTTGCATTTTCCAAGATAGCTATCATATCATTAAAATGGCCGTCAAAATATTAGAAAACGTTTTTAAAATGTTTTAACTTGTAAGCTCTAAAGCAGAATATTTAACAATTATTTTATGTAAGTGGGTTTGGGAAATACATGTTTAGTTATTAAAAATTTCGAGAATGACTGTCATATGTTGAAAATTAGTTTTTTAATCAATGAGGGCGCTTTGGTCAAAACGGTGTCGTACATGTGATCAATAGACAGCCTATGGATGCTAAAACAGATCATTTATTAAACAAAATATAATTTCTAAGATGTACCGAGCCTGGATCTCTTGTACAAGACGTAAGGATACCTTGAAGGACTTTTGCATCATCCAATATGGCTGTCAACTTTGCATCGATGTACCTTGTTTGTGGAATATCCCTCAGCTAGTATGTCCCATTGTAGGATTGTATGGTATTAAGCATACATAATAATCAATTGGCAATTGATGGTTGAAAAAAACCCACCCAACGCCTAAATTGTAAAGTTTTAGCATGTTTTTGCGAGGTTATATAAAGAATTTCTAGCTTTGAACTCCAATTTTTTATACAAATTAGTGCTTAGTATTTCAGGGCCCATCGTCTAATTCTTAACAAAAATGATGACGCGGAGTCATTGAAACGCCTGAGTTGCAAAGATTCAATCAAGGAAATTCAAACACGCCGGAAACATCACTCAAAGGGAATAGAGGAAAGAAGCCATATTGTTTTCAAAACTAGGCCTATGTTGATATTAGATTTTTTTAACGTTATAAGAATAACATATTTGTTACTAACTTCATGTGAAGAAATGAAATTAAATCGTATTTTCCGTTTGCCTTTGGTGAACCTTTTTACCCACGCACTCATTTCCCATGCTTCTCCATAAGATTGCAAAATTCGTCTCTCACTAAAATTTTCAATTCGAGTAAGGGTCCATATCCAAACTCTCAGTGCTTTTAAATTGTTTTTCTAGCGATTTAAAAGCGCTTTTCCAACGGTATTTCGTTGGAAAAGCGCTTTGAAATCGCTAGAAAAACAATTTAAAAGCACTCAGAGTTTGGATATGGACCCTAAATTTGAGACGTAATTGTAATTTAATGCATCCTCTCTTGTTTATATTGGAGATAAAATAATCAATTTACATAACCCATTTACATAACCCATGCTATGAATTGCTAAATTTGAATAAAAACGAAATTAGTCCAAATTTTTGTTGGCGGGATATTCAATTGTGAACATGAAACGTGGGCAATTTCAATTGAAAATCACTATGCTCTTGGACAAACACGTAAATTGGGTTGCGCATCAAAAATGTTCACCAAAGGCAAATAAAAAATGCGGTTGACTTCATTTTTTCACATAAAGTTAGGAACAGATATATCATTCTTGTGTCAAAGTGTCAAACTTCAACTTGGTTTTGAAAACAAGATGACTTCTTTCCACTATTGCAGGTTTTTTTTGACTCACCCTGTATGTCAATCCCAAATGCCCGGCGTACTTTGATAAATATAGTATGTAAGTCAGCTTTTACCGTGGATTCACAATTTAAATGGCATATACGCTGCCCAAAATGACTGCTATCTTGCAATGCAACCTGCTATGACCTGTGTCAAATACCTGGGGCAGAGCGAGCCTCTCAAGACGCGTGTGTGGACTTTTTAGGAGGAAATACACGTCTATCGCCTGCAGTCGATGACCGGATGAAAACATCATGCTTACGCGTTCCACAGAGAACTTGCCATGAAGGTCGATACAATAGAATGACATTCGCTGATCAATCAATGTGATATATCCGACCACATTGTCAGGAACGACGATAGACTGCCAGCCCAAATATCTTGATGTACCTGGCAAATGTTTAAATGGTTTAATAACCAACTTGATCAGACTTACGGTACACAAATAAAATCCAGTGTCCGTATTAAAAGGTATCATCGGTTTCATGTATAAAGACGGGATATGTTAACACTTTGGGTTTTTTGTATCGATATCATAAGTCGTGACTTGATGTGACTTCTGAGCTATTGGATCATGCCCGGATTAAATACATTTAAAGAAAGCTTGAAAATTCTTATTCTTCAACATAATTGACCCAGTGGCCGCGCCAGCCACATATTTTGTTTAAAAATCCAATGTCAAGCAATGCATCTGTAATAGAAATGTAAAAATATTAAACCTTGTTTCATATAGGGGGAGCGCTGTCTCTTAGACTTTTCTTCGGTCGCACTTAAACACTTATATCAGCCATTTTCCACTTTACCCATTACACTTGGATAGTGTAACCTGTCGAAGAAAGGGTTGCAACCCACCAAAATTCCCAATTATAAGTGAAAACAACCCAAATTCAGACTTTTTTCAGGGGGAGCATGGGAGGGTGGCGAAGTTTCCCCCATATTTTGAATGTATTCCTTTATATTGAGTTGGGTGGGGAAGATTTATTTACTCATCTGTGAGTCAAGGGTTCTTTTTCCGCCTGGAAAGTGGGTGAAGTTTTTTTCTTCAAAAAACGTCAACTTCCATTCGAATCTAATGGTGCGTCACTAAACTACAGACTGTCGTTGGATACTCTTATATTGATGTAATTAGGGTGCCACACATTGACTAAATTAATTAACTTTAATCTCAGCATTTCCCTACGGCTCCTATTATATAGCGTGTAAGGAAGGAAGGATCTGGTTTCTCAATTTTGCATTATGGTGTCCTACTCTTCAATATATATAGTAAACAAAGTACAGTGGGTATTTCACTATTATAATGCTTGGCAAGCAAAAGAAGTAAAGGATGTTCAGCGTTGATTAATGCAGTTACTCGCCTTACACTGCTAAAATGTTGAGCAAAATGCGTTGCTTAATTGCGTTTAATCATCTGTTGGGTAAATGGTTGATTAAATTTTATTAAACATATGTAGAAATCTAGGTGTTGTATAAAAGTAAAAACTACCCAACGTTGAGCAAAACAATTTAGTAACAAGTTGGGAAAACCCCCGGTCAAAACTCATTTTGTTGCTAAAATATTGCGTTAATTGTTTCAATTGGGCAACTGTTGAGTATTTGTCTCAGGCAATCACGCAACTTATATATATATGTTAAGATTTACTCAAAAAGAAGTTGATCGAGAATGAATATTTGTTTAAAAATAGACTAAACAAATTTGACAAACCAATGAGGCACGTATTCAAAGAGCAACTTATTCCGCTCATATGACAAAAGGAATCAACGAAATCGATCAATTATATCAGGAGCTATGCCTGTTTTAATAAAAGAAACACAATAAAAAACACCAATGATAAGAGATGTAAGATATTATGTATATAGTTAAATATCATGTAATAAGAAGTTACAGATCCACTACCGAGATGGAGTGGTGTATGTAGCTCGCTGCATCGCCCATAATTCCCATTACAAGTTACCGGTTCACTACCGAGAGGAAGTGATGTATGTAGCTCTGCTGCATCGCCCAGAATGCCCATTATTTGCCTACCCCGTGTTGATATACAAAAATGCTCAATATATAATGAAAACAATTCACAAATTAAGCAAAAGTTGGGTTTAAAATGCCCAACAAATGGTTAATTAATAATACCTAACTGTTGTGTTATGAAAATTGTGCAACTGTTGAGTAACTGGAATTGTTCAACTGTTGGTGAAAACATGTTGTTGGGTAAATTTTACGCAACTATTGAACGGTTGCATACTTCAATAACTTTGTGTAAAATGTTGAGTAAATATTTAAGCAACCTTTTTGCAGTGTAAGGATAAACATGTTCTTATCCCTGTGGCTTTATCTTGCAGAAGAGTAAGAACATCGTTGTGCTTTTGCACTGTAAACAGTTTCGTAAGGATATAGAACAAGGTGAATTGAACGGATCAAACGAGTGAACGGATGCAAGATAAGACGAGATACGAACATTGTAAAGGTATACTGAATCTTTTTCGACGCGCTTCAAATTTCAGTTGGATAAATAATATATCGAGTTTGGTATTCGATTGCCCAACGATATGAAACTACACCAAATTAAAGAGTTCAACCAAATACAGTACTGCAAACCATGTCATTATAAAAGGGTACTTTTGAAGTTGCTTTTTAGTCGACGTGGAGCATTACGGAAAAGCTTGGGCTTAAATTGCGATATCTGCATTTGCAATATTTTAGCTTCTACACTGCAAAAAGGTTGCTTAAATATTTACTCAACATTTTACACAACGTTGTTCAAGTATGCAACCGCTCAACTGTTGGGTAAAATTTGCCCAACACCGTTGGATAACATGTTTTCACCAACAGTTGAACAATTCTAGTTACGTAAAAGTTGGGCAATTATATTCACTCAACAGTTGTTCAAGTATGCAACAGCTCAACTGTTGAGCATTATTTAACCATTTGTTGAGTGTTTTATTGTTTATTGGTTGTGGGCTTTTATTTAGTGATTGTTGGGTATTTTAAATCTAGACGAACATGACGAAATAAGCTTATTACATGGACGACCACAGACTCAGAGATTTAGACCGATCTATCACATCATCTTCTTGACAGACCAAGCTTCAAACATTCAAAACCGGACTCACAAAACGCCTGTCAGATGTCACAAACTCTGATGCTGATGCGGATTCACCGTTTTATTTACCAGATTATAATTTATCCAGGTCCAGAGATCTCAGCTCGTGCAAACAGTTGCTCGTGCACAAGACGCCATAATTATTGAATGACGCAATCACGATTTTGTTTTGTTTTTTGACAACAGTTGCCTAAATTTCATATGTGCGTAACTTGCATCAACTGTTGCGTGATTTTCCTCAATGCTCATGCAAAAGTTGCCAAAGTGGAATATTTTTACGCAACATATTTTAGCAACAGAAACAGTTTCCACCAACATTTTAAGGACATTGTTTTCGACGAATTGCTCAACGCTGGGGATTTTTTACTTTTATACAACGCCTAACTTTCTACATATATTGAATGAATTTTAATCAACACGTCAACCAACGGATGATAAAAGTACTTTTAGCAACGTATTTTAAGCAACCTTTTGCAGTGTATCAATACATGGGAAGCCATATTTACAAACACAGGTGTGGAGTCTGTATGTCAGAAGATCAATCAGTTAAATTACATTTCATCAAAATATTATCAAAGTGGAATGTTCATAATTGTATCAACCTTACAAAGAAATGATCAGAGTTCGAAATTTGAGGAATAAGGCGCTGTAGGGTTATAAAGAAATTTTCGAAGTCGGTATATTAAATTAACATACGAAAAATTATTAAAAGGTTTTGTAAACGCGAGTTCAGCCTGTATGCAAGCCTGTATGCAATACAATCGCAGACAGCGATCGAGAATAAGCGTGCAAGTTACACTGGCAAAGGGTTTTGAATCCATCTCGCAAAAGGGCCCGTTAACTGTAAAAAAGAGCCTCGATTCAGATTCTTTTTCCGAGCCCCAAAATTCACCAGAAATGTCCCCCGCTCCGCCCGGGATTTGAACCCCGGACCTCCTGCACCAAAGCCCAGCTGCCAATCCACTACACCACGGCTCCACTACACCGCGGCTCAGTATATTCGCCTCCGAGTCGTGAGCCCAAAAACGTGCACGCGGGGTTATAAAAACAGGCTGGCCGTGTTTTTGCCGTGTGGTGTAGTAGGATTAACTGCTTAAAGTTGACTTTGGCCTGATGCAGCCAAAGGCAACGAACCCACCTGTTCTACACGCGAACGGCCTTATCAGTTAGGGGTCAGACGAGCGGTTAAAACAATTGTCTTAATTAAAAAAATAAATCAAATCGAGGGTCCCGAAAGAAGAACATCGATCATTATTTAATAGAAATATAATTATTGAGCTCAAATTGCGTTAATATATAGAACAATGCTTGCGGGACCCCTCCAAATTCGAATAAAAAAGGGGTCGGTCAGGCTAGTATAGCAATTTGTTTCTCATCGCCCAATTAGTCAGCCGTCTATTAAGAAATTCTTTTTAGGATAGTATATGATTTAATTAATGAATATTAATTAATGACTATGACCAGCTATCACCGTTACCTGCCAAATGTAAAAAAGGCAATAATTGTTACTTCAGGTAATTATTGAGTATTGTTGGCAAAGGTCATTAACAACATTGTTCTTCATACCTTGCCAGTTTGAAGTACTTTGGTAGCATGTTTAAATAACAAAAATAGTTTGTGAATCTTTTACTCGTTGCCATGGCAACAGCCCATTTCAGATGTTAGGCATTTGAGGGTATATTTCAGGTAAAAATACTGGAAATTTACCGCATACTCGGTATCTTTTCGCATCAATATACAAGATTGTTTTTCAAAACCATATATTTCATAATAAAGACCCATCCTTATACTTTAAGTAAAGAGTTTTTACAACAAATTAAAATCTTGTTTATATATATTTTTGACCCGGCAACACTGCTAGGTTTGACAATTTTTTAAAATTTTTATTTTAGCCCATCTTTGCACAACTATTTGCCAGGGTACTCTGGATATTGTCCTCATTGGAGGAGGGAGAGATGATTTTGCCCCACTCATATCTGATGAAAAAACCTTGGGGTATTATATACGTTAATGGCAGTGTTGCCAGATAATGTGGCATATTTTAACAATTACAATATTGCGTTTGTTACACGTAATGACATGAATTTTGAATATTGAAGCAGTTTTATTAAGATAAATTGGATTTAGTATATGCCAGGAGTTCCAGGGACTTCGCCTCTTCCATAAATACCCGATAAGTGAAGCATATGTAGAGCACGTGTGGTCCAGTGGATCAGCGCAGGTTTCATGATACAAAGGTTGTGAGTTCTAGCCCCACTGTGGCCAACTTGTTTGTATCCTTGGGCAAGGTACTTAGTCTCAATTGCCTCGTTCACCCAAAGCGAGATTGGGTAGCTGTCAAAAAGGTTGATATTACAATCTAAGTGCTGATATGGATGTGGGTATAGCCAGCAGCCGGCGTAGATGAAGCGAAATGATTGTGACGATTTCTCAACGACAGCGTAATAATAAATAGGCTACAGCGCCATGAGGGTCGCTTGCGACGGATACCGGCGCTATATAAATGTCCATTATTATTATTATTATTATTATTATTATTATTATTATTAGTGTTAGTGTTATTATTATTATTATTATTATTATTATCATATGGCAATGTAGGGCCTATAATAAGGAAAAAGTATTATTGCCAGAAAGTTGCATTTTGGCAACATTGTAATATTCAGATAATTGTAGATTGGTTGGTTTTTTTAAACAAATATTGAAGCAAGTATAGATTTCTTGAGAACATTTTAGGATATTATGTACCGAGGGAGAGATGACTATGCCCCACTCATATCTGATGAAAACAGCTTGGGTACCTATACGTTAACACTTTCCATGCGGCAGGCAGCTGCAGACGACATTCCAACATTTCACAAAATGTTTAAAAAATGTCAGAAATATGGAATTTCATTACCATATTTGGAATCATCGTGAGAAATGCATTGACATAAGTACAAACATGCCTAGTATTGGGTCAGTTATCCTTGAGATAGTCTTTGAAAGTTTGGGAAGGTTTCTGACAAATCTGTTTTGTATGTAAAACTAATAGCCGCGTGGAAAGGCAATGTAGCCAGAGAATGAAAATTACAATATTGCATTTGTTACAAATAAGACATGACATTTGAAGTTGAAGCAATTGTCTAAGAATAACTTGTGTTTTGTATACGCTAGGGGCGCATGGGACTTTAATTCTGTAATCAATATTGCATTTTTGAAAGTAGTGTTGCTAGGAATTACACTTTAATAAGAAAATCAAACATACAAACTGTAATATGAATACTAATTTCTTCAGATTTATTTTTGTCTCTAAGTTACAGTGGATGTTTCAACCTACTCCCATCTGATCGCAGGCAAAAGCAGCGTTGCCTAAAAAACGATGCACTTTGGCAGAATTATAACACTACCAAGTTTTAGCAATAACTATATAGTATCTTTACACTTGAGTAATAGAGTAATAGACAGGTTATTAAAGAAACAGAAACAGAGCTTTCGGCCTAAGTTATCGTCAGTTTAGTTTTATTTTCTTTCTGGCAACACTACCTTTAACGTATATAATACCCCGAGCTGTCTTTCTCTCAGTACATAATTTCCTAAAGTTTTCTCACCAAATATGAATTGCATCTCATAAAATCTATCCTTGTTTCAATAATTGTAAAAAACCCAACAATATTATATTTATTACAAAATGGGCTATTATCTGGCAACACTACTGATGTTGTTAACACTACCCCAAGCTTTTCACGCCAGATATGAGTGTGACTAAGTCTCTTGTACTTCAACATACACAATAGAATTATCTGAATATCGCAAATTTGCCAAATATGACTTTCTGGCAACAATAATGTTGACGTATAGGCCTTACATATACCACATACTTATCAGGTATTTATGTAGAGGCGAAGTCCTTTGAATTTGTGGCATATACCAAATCGAATTTATCTTAATAAAACTGATTCAATTTTCAAAATTCATGTCATTATTTGTAACAAACGCAATGTTGTATTTTCCCCAAAATGCGTCATTAGCTAGCAACACTGCCTTTAACGTATAGATACCTAAGCTGTTTTCATAAGATATGAGTGGGGCAAAGTCATCTCTCCTTCGGTACATAATTTCCTAAAGTTTTCTCACCCAATATAAATTGCAATAAACCTGTACTTGCTTCAATATTGTCAAAAAAACAACAACCAATATTGTACTTTTATACCAAAATGTGCTATTTTCTGGCAACACTGCTGATAGAGCACTTTTTTCTTTTCTTGTCAGATAAGAGTGTGGCTAAGTCTTTGGTACTTTTAGTATACTGCAGGATATAATGTAACGAACATGACTTTCATAACTGCTTAGCCTAATACTAAATACCTGAATCATAGCGAGCGTTATAATTGTGTTCAGTCCCCACGTGACTAATGTCACTCGCTTTAGTGTCACGTGACTTTCACAGAATCGTCACAGGTGACTATCGCAATATCTTCGCGGAATTTAACAAGTTACCATTCTCGCTTGGCTCTATATCGAGTTTTAGTTGTGTCCATCTCTATTGCAACAACCCTCCCCAATTGTGCTTATTCATCTACACGTACATGATCGACACAGTGTACGATTACGAACCATATTATTATCAAGGGAAATAAACTAGAGATTTACTTGACTCAGGGCAACCAACGTGAAAGTATGCTATACCCGCAATAATGATGCGTTCAAATTATCGGCCTCGCAGTCTCATCTAAGCAGCTGTCACACACGGCGCTCATCTCCTGTCTCTCTCAACCAGTGAGCGTATAGTACTTGTTTTGTCACACCGACATGGTAAATGAAAGCATCAGTTAGTTATTGGATAATATAACATATTGGATGTTCATTGATTGGTTATTGAAGGTAAGTGTGTGCAAATGTGCGTGCTTATTATAAAGTACGAATGTAGCATTCCGTATTTATTCGCAAGAAATCAAACGTAATGCAATCGAGCTGAGACAAATATAACTAAATTATATTAGTCTCAGAATCGAGCAAATAAGTCTGAAGTCGCAAATATCATAACTTTAGATTTCTAGGTGATTTTATTGTGTATTTGCAATACTACATTTGAAGAAACCTCGGAGACAGAGATATTAGCATTTGAAGTGCAGCTATTCAACACAATATCAAACAAAACGTTTGGTTATATCTCAAAATCCATTGCGAGTTCCCAATCATTTTGCTTGATCACATCACAAATTCACAAATTAGCTGAGCATACAAATTTACTGCACAGCTTACTTACTTGCTTGCTTAATTCGGGTCGTGTCCCCGATCTACGATGGCTCTCCACACTCTTCTGTCGTTCATTGCTGTCTTTATATTACTCGTCTTCAGTCCAGTATCTTGCTTGAGTAGATCGATAAATGTTAGAGCAGGTCGTCCCGGCTTTCTTTTGCCATGTTTGGGGATCCAGTGCATCAGTTTGGATACTGGCTCCTTACTTCTGTAACAGTGTCCAGCAAACCCTGTTCGTCTTTTCCGGATCTTCTGGCTTATTTTGGGGAGGTCACCATACAGTTGGGTATTTGGTTTATGTTGTTTCCAGTTGACATTGAGTACTGCTCTAAGCATTCTGGTGTAGCAGCCATCTAGCTCTTTCTGTAGCTTGGAAGTAATGGTCCAAGCTTCGTATCCATATAGCAGAACCGACTCTACCGTTGAGGCAAACAGGCGAAGTTTGAATTTCCGAGATAGAGTTGACTTCCATATTTTGTTCATTTTGCTACATGCTCTCCATGCTGCTGCTTTGCGTTGCTTAATGTCTTTTGCCGTACTCTCCATCCAGGTACCAAGATATTTAAAATCTTGAACTTATTGTGAAAGCTTTCACTAAATTGCAACAATAAAGTCTCAAGGTGTGTGTACAGGTGCCACTATGTCAAGTAAGTGTCAGATTTTAAACCCATAATTTAATCATTTAAACGAAGCGGGCAGCTGAGGCAATAACGCAATTGATGTAAGGAAATTCAATTTGGTATAAAGTTGATAAATGTGTGCTGATTAAATTTGAGCGATTTTACTTAATTAGATAATGAGTTTCATTAGCGGTCGCTATTATAGGTTTGGGGCCGTCTTAAAAAAAACACCTTTTTGTAGCTATAGAGTTGAAATGATTATACTGAAAATGTTTTTGATTAAAATATCCTTAAAATTATGTAGACTTGCACTTACATGTAGATCGGCTATTGTGGGCGGGGAATTCTGGTCAAACAAATGTCTTTCTCGAAATGTAATTTAAATGTAAAATCGTGTATCTTTCAAATCCTGTTTAGAAGACGACGCTATAGTTCATACCTTAGCCTCTGTGTCACAAGAATCAAGAATGAAGTGAAAATAAAGTCCTCAACATAGAAGCTGCTAATAGTTTAGAGTAATGGTTCCTTCAGATGCTTCCTTTGAACTATGTATTAGACACTGCTAAAATGTTGAGTAAAATACGTGGCTTAATTGCGTTAATCATCTGTTGGGTAAATGTTTGATTCAATTCAATTCAACATATATAGAAATCTAGGTGTTGTACGCTCGTATAAAAGTAAAAACTACCCAACGTCGAGCAAAACAATTTAGTAACAAGGTAGGGAAAACCCCCGGTCAAAACTCATTTTGTTGCTAAAATATTGCGTTAATTGTTTCAATTGGGCAACTGTTGAGTATTGTCTCAGGCAATCACGCAACTTATGTTAAGATTTACTCATGTGGTTTTTATTGATCAACTGTTGCTTAAATCCCCGATTCTAATGGAGACATATTCTACTTCAGCAACTGTTGCATGAGCATTGAGGAATGCAAGTTACGCACATGTGAATTTTAGGCAAAACCCGGGTTTTGCCCTGCACAAAACCCGGGTTTTGCGCAAGCCCCTAGTTTTTCGCATACAAAAACGGGGCCTTGCACGCACAAAACCCGGGTTTTGAGAAAGCCGCTCTAACTGATAATAGCACAATAGCACCTATAATAGCAAGGGCTGCAATAGCGTGCCTCTCCCATAGACTAAGTATGTAAGAACGCAATAATCGCACTGCTATTCTTTAAATGTTGCAATTGTGCCATTACCACTCGTCTTTTCTAACTTAGAGTAATTTCAAGTCGGGAGAAATGGATATAACGGCAATGGCGCTATATTGCGCATCAAGGGCAAATATACTTCTTATGTGCTATTCGCGCTATTGTGCGCTGTTCCTTCCAACAATTTTAGTAGTGCGCTGTTCGCGCTATTGTGCGAATGATTATTATATTTCATCCATCTGATGTGCTATTCGCGCTATTGTGCGTGCTCCTTTCAACAATGTTAGTAGTGCGCTATTCGCGCTATTGTGCGCTGTACCTTCCAACAATTTTAGTAATGCGCTGTTCGCGCTATTGTGCGAATGATTATTGTATTTCATTCATCTTATGTGCTATTCGCGCTATTGTGCGCTGTTCCTTCCAACAATTGTAGTAGTGCGCTATTCGCGCTATTGTGCGAATGATTATTAAACTTCATCTTTGAGACTTGACAAGGATGTGCTATTCGCGCTATTGTGCGATGTTCCTTTGAACAATGTTAGTAGTGCGCTATTCGCGCTATTGTGCGAATGATTATTAAACTTCATTCATCTTTAGAAGTGCGCTATCCGCGCTATTGTGCGATGTTCCTTCCAACAATTTTAGTAGTGCGCTATTCGCGCTATTGTGCGAATGATTATTATATTTCATCCATCTGATGTGCTATTCGCGCTATTGTGCGTGCTCCTTTGAACAATGTTAGTAGTGCGCTATTTGCGCTATTGTGCGATGTTCCTTTCAACAATGTTAGTAGTGCGCTGTTCGCGCTATTGTGCGAATGATTATTATATTTCATTCATCTTATGTGCTATTCGCGCTATTGTGCGCTGTTCCTTCCAACAATTTTAGTAGTGCGCTATTCGCGCTATTGTGCGAAGGATTATTGTATTTCATTCATCTGATGTGCTATTCGCGCTATTGTGCGTGCTCCTTTCAACAATGTTAGTAGTGCGCTATTCGCGCTATTGTGCGCTGTTCCTTCCAACAATTTTAGTAGTGCGCTATTCGCGCTATTGTGCGAATGATTATTGTATTTCATTCATCTTATGTTCTATTCGCGCTATTGTGCGATGTTCCTTATTTATGGGGTGCGCTGTTCGCGCTATTGTGCGAATGATGATAAAACATCATTCATCTTTGAGACTGACAAGGATGTGCTATTCGCGCTATTGTGCGATGTTCCATTCAACAATTTAAGTAGTGCGCTTTTCGCGCTATTGTGCGAATGATTATTATAGTTCATTCATCTTTAGTATATTATGCGATGTTCCTTTTAACAATGTTAGTAGTGCGTTATTCGCGCTATTGTGCGAATGATTATTACACTTCATTCATCTTCCGAATGATTATTAACTTCATTCATCTTTGAGACCTGACAAGGATGTGCTATTCGCGCTATTGTGCGATGTTCCTCTCAACAATGTTAGTAGTGCGCTGTTCGCGCTATTGTGCGAATGTTTGTTAAACTTTATTAATCTTTGAGACTTAGGAAACGTGTCGTCTATATGGTTCTGATTTAAAACCATAGATATATACTGCTTACAGTGCAGGGCGATTCATAATTACGTCACAATCATGATTCGAGTGTGAATGTAGAGTGAAAATAAATTGTCGCGGTTAACATAAAGCTTTATTTTTACTCTAAAACCATGATATTGAAATAATTAGGAATCGTATTGCTTTGTAACTTAGAATGTATTTATGATTTTTGCTGAGAAATGTAAATTTGGAAAAGAGTCTGTATCCAAATTATTCTTCGAGGATTGAGGGCGTTCCCTGGTAAAGAATGTCACCAAATGTAGGTAGTCGCAAGGTTTCAAAACATGTGTGTCAGTATATTGATCTGGTTGCCATGGTAAGCACGCAAGGCCTGTGATTGGCTAAACATTGCAACAAAGGTAACTATAAAACTAAATGTTGTAGGCCCTAATGTGGCGCATATTTAGGAGGACGATGTAACTACATTGCGCTTAAAACCATGAAAAGGTTTTTTTATAAGCTTGCTATGGCTAGTGTAACAGACCAATCAGGTAACTTTGCATCATAATTCAAATTGGAAAGATTGTATTCTAAATTGGGCTTGATGGTGTTGTAGCGCTCTGTATGTTTAACAACTGTGCCAATTTCCATGGTCACATGACTTTTCGTTTTTTAGTTGACCTACGTTTGTTACGGTTTCGCACGTTAGCGCGTTTTCTTGTTTTGAGATATCAAGCGAAACGTATTTAAAAATATTGAAATTGTTGAAAAAACAAGTAATTTAGGAGTTTAATCGCATTTTTAAAGATAAGGTGCTTAAATATAGCCGTGTCAGAAAAAGTAAAGAAAACCATAAGATATGACATTGACCTAAAATGTTGATAAATAATAATGCGTAATGAATTAATTTAATTTTTTACCAAAAACAAATTATATAAAATTTCAATTGTTTTATTTATGTAAAATTTAAAGTGATTTTGCTAAAAATCACAAATGAGTGCGTCTTCGTATAGCAATATGTTAACAAATGACACTATCTATATGCACATGACATTACAATTACATTGACTAGAGGTGGAAAATAGATACAGGTGTGATTTATTAAGTGCCAATGTTTAACATGCAACCCACGTGGGTTATAACAGGTCAATTCCACGCATGCGCACTGACCTTGATAATATTGATTTTGTAACACTATGGATTTTATATTTATAAATGTTGATAAATTATTCGATCCATATGAAGCACTATATTATACTTTAATGGCAAGTACCCAGCAAACACAAAAATGTTTTATAACAATATAACTTGCTCCGCTCTGGGCGGTTACGCACAACAGGGTCCACAGCACCTAGGACCGCTTTTAAAGAACGCCCCACCATTGGGCATCTTTGGGCCACGGGCATCTTCGACCGCTCTTTTATCATAATTTTGTTGAAATTTTCTATTCTACATGAAAGGTCATCCTTAAAAAAGTCGTGTTCCAAAGTTTGAGTTGCATAGCTCTAATCATGCTAATGGTTCTTATTTTAGACGCACAAGATGCTATGAACTGTACCCATTGAGTAGTACACAAACTATATCGGTGGTTACCACCATGCATTTTAGAGGGCTCATAGTTTGATTGGGGCGTTTAAAGAACGACCCATAATCTATTATGCCAAACCTGTCACTTGATACTATCAAACGGTGTGTTAGTAACATCTTGAAATTCACCAAGTAAATGTCTGACATGTCCACCACCGTCTGATTAACTCCAAAAAGCATGAACGGATGGGGAAGTCGGACATTTTCAAGATTTGATGAATAGTATGTCCACAGAATGTCATCTACTGATGAAGATGGCATTCATTGTGACTTCGATTAGTGTATCTTCCGGAACCCTGCGGGGCTCTATATAAACATGCTCCGCTCAGGGCGGTTACGCACAACAGGGTCCACTGCACCTAGGACCGCTTTTAAAGAACGCCCCACTGGGCATCTTTGGGCCACGGGCATATTTGGGCCACGGGCATATTCGACCGCTCTTTTATCATAATTTTGTTGGGCGCTTATTTTTGACACAACGTATTTAAACCATTATCAATGTCTCCATCTTAACTGTCATTGAATCGAAATTGGAATTGGGCATCTTTGGGCCACGGGCATCTTCGACCGCTCTTTTATCATAATTTTGTTGGACGCTTATTTTTGACACAACAACACATTTAAACCATTATAAAATCACAAAACTTGCAAATGCACCGGCGTGTCATTTACTGATGAAGATAGCATTCATTGTGACTTCGATTAGTGTATCTTCCGGAACCCTGCGGGGCTCTATATAACTTGCTCCGCTCTGGGCGGTTACGCACAACAGGGTCCACTGCACCTAGGACCTTTTTTTAACGAACGCCCCACCATTGGGCATCTTTGGGCCACGGGCATCTTCGACCGCTCTTTTATCATAATTTTGTTGGGCGCTTATTTTTGACACAACATATTTAAACCATTATCAATGTCTCCATCTTAACTCTCATTGAATCGAAATTGGAATTGGGCATCATTGGGCCACGGGCATCTTCGACCGCTTTTTTATCATAATTTTGTTGGACGTTTATTTTTGACACAACACATTTAAACCATTATAAAATCACAAAACTTGCAAATGCACCGGCGTGTCATTTACTGATGAAGATAGCATTCATTGTGACTTCGATTAGTGTATCTTCCGGAACCCCGCGGGGCTCTATATAACTTGCTCCGCTCCGGGCGGTTACGCACAACAGGGTCCACTGCACCTAGGACCGCTTTTAAAGAACGCCCCACCATTGGGCATCTTTGGGCCACGGGCATCTTCGACCGCTCTTTTATCATAATTTTGTTGACATTTTCTATTCTACATGAAAGGTCATCCTTAAAAAAGTCGTGTTCCAAAGTTTGAGTTGCATAGCTCTAATGGTTCTTATTTTAGACGCACAAGATGCTGTGAACTGTACCCATTGAGTAGTACACAAACTATATCGGTGGTTACCACCATGCATTTTAGAGGGCTCATAGTTTGATTGGGGCGCTTACAGAACGACCCATAATCTATTATGCCAAACCTGTCACTTGATACTATCAAACGGTGTGTTAGTAACATCTTGAAATTCACCAAGTAAATGTCTGACATGTCCACCACCGTCTGATTAACTCCAAAAAGCGTGAACGGATGGGGAAGTCGGACATTTTCAAGATTTGATGAATAGTATGTCCACAGAATGTCATTGTCACTTAAAATGCTTATCAGGTTCGGACAAATATAGTTTATTTCCTGAGACTAACATTGTTGAAAGGAACATCGCACAATAGCGCGAATAGCACATCCTTGGCATGTCTCATAGATGAATGAAGTATAATGATCATTCGCACAATAGCGCGAATAGCACACTACTAACATTGTTGAAAGGAACATCGCACAATAGCGCGAATAGCGCATCCTTGGCATGTCTCATAGATGAATGAAGTATAATAATCATTCGCACAATAGCGCGATTAGCGCAATACCAACTTAGTGTTAGTTTATTTCCTGAGACTAACATTATTGAAAGGAACATCGCACAATAGCGCGAATAGCACATCCTTGGCATGTCTCATAGATGAATGAAGTATAATAATCATTCGCACAATAGCGCGATTAGCGCAATACTAACTTAGTGTTGAAAGGAACATCGCACAATAGCGCGAATAGCACATCCTTGGCATGTCTCATAGATGAATGAAGTATCATTCGCACAATAGCGCGAATAGCGCACTACTAACATTGTTGAAAGGAACATCGCACAATAGCGCGAATAGCACATGTGAAGGTGCTATTGTGCAATTGCAGCAGAAAGATGCACACAATCGCGCGATCGCACACACCTGTGCTCTTTTGTGCTATTGTATAGCAAGTGACAATGTGCTCGCGTAAAATAGCGCGATTATATGCTCCTAATTGCTTCGCACTATCACATATGCCCGTGCTCTTCTGTGCTATAATTGCTACTATATATATTATACTGCTCGCACTTTCGCACAAACTCGTGCTCTTCTGTGCTACTGACGCTATTGATTGTCGCTATCGCGTAAAATAGCGCAATCATATGATCATAATGCGATTGATTTAATGCTCGCACTATCGCACACGCCTGTGTTCTACTTTGCTATTGTCGCTATCGCCTTACTGCTGGCACTATCACATACGCCCGTGCTCTTCTGTGCTACTGACGCTATTGATTGTCGCTATCGCGTAAAATAGCGCAAAAGATCATAATGCGATTGCTTTAATGCTCGCACTATCGCACACGCCTGTGCTCTACTTTGCTATTGTCGCTATCGCCTTACTGCTCGCACTATCACATACGCCCGTGCTCTTCCGTGCTACTAACGCTATCGATTGACGCTATCGCGTAAAATAGCGCGATTATTATGCTCCTAATACGATTGACTTACTGCTCGCACTATCGCGCACACCAGTGCTCTTTTGTGCTATTGTCGCTATTATCAGTTTGAGCGGCTTTATGCGGGTTTTGTGCACGTCTTTCTGCGCAAAACCCGGGTTTTTCGCAGATTACGAAAAACCCGGGTTTTGCGCAGAAATACGTCGTGCAATTCATGCATGGCACTGGTTGTTTGTACAGCTGTTGTATAAGGGCGCGAATAGCGGGGAATATCAGTGATCTTGTTGTGACTGCTGTTTCTATGCATGCAAACTATTAGGCATTGGTTTTCTTATTTAAAATTAATGTGGTTTTATCATTGTTTATCTTGTTTAATGAATTAATGAATGGTTCAATGGGCCGTGAGACACATTTTGCAATTGTTCCTGATGTGTGTTGAGTGAGTGTAAATATTAGGCCCTAAATGCTGATTAACTTGTAGGCTACTTAAAATTAAAGTTAGGGTGGGGGTGGCACTCAGATTAAAATGTGGATGGTTTTTTACTAAAATATGGTCAAAAGTACACTACCAAATCGCACCAACGGTTCGAAACAGCTTTTCCATGCACTCTCTGTAAATGTCATGGACGTATGGGATAACTCAAGTTAGAGCCGATTGTTTGACCCCTCCTACTTTGCATGTATCGTCTATGGGGAGCGCATTGTGTATATCCTCCAGCACGCGGTATTATAAACTCAAAACCGGCCCCATGGGGGGGGGGGGGGGGATTTTCCGAACAATTCCCTGTAAACTTCAATTAATTCGAATACCTAAAGCAGACGACATAGATAACCCTTACGGGGCTTACATGTACCCGTAAGCTGTAGGATTTCTATGGCAGACGATACAAACAGCGCCACCAACAATGGGACACCAGCTTCAGATCAGCAAGTTGAGTGGCACTGCCTTGTGGTGTTGTTGCGCAAAACCCGGGTTTTGCCCAGTTAGTGTCTACTCAAAACCCGGGTTTCTCACCACCCGGGTTTTGGATGCTATACCGGTGTACTTTGATCAATATTGTATGTGAGTCGGCTTTCACCGTGGATTCACAATTTAAATGGCCCAAAAGGACTACTAGTATGCTAAACCTTGCAATGCAATACTATGACCTGTGTGAAATACCTGGGGCAGAGCGAGTCTCTTAAGACGCGTATGTGGACTTTTTACGAGGAAATACACGTCTATCGCCTTCAGTCGACAACCCCATGAAAACATCATGTATAAGCGTTCCACAGAGAACTTGCAATGAAGTTCAATACAATAGACTGATATTGGCTGATCAATCGATTTAATATATCGGACCACATTGTCAGGAACAACGATAGACTGCCAGCCCAAATATCCTGATGTGCCTGGCGAATTCGTGATCAAACTTACGGTCGAAAACTAAAATTCAGTATCCGTATAAAAAGTATCATCGGTTTCGCATACAAAGACGGGATATGTTAACACTGTTGTTTTTGTATCGATATCATAAGTGGTGACTTGATGTTATTTCTGAGATATTGGATCATGCCTGGAGTACATACATTTAAAGAAAGGTTGACAATGCTTCTTCTTCAGAATATTTGACAACACTCATGTTTCCTCACCGCATTGTATAGGTGTTATACTAGCACGGATACGGAATGATTGCGCACAGGGTATTTACAACGTCATCTTAGAATTCAAGGCAAAATGAATAGCTTTAACCTGATACCTGATGATAAATTCGGGAACCGCTTTCACCTGTCAGCCTATAGCAATTGTTTGCCTATGTTGGATGGATGTAGAAGTATAAGTTCACCATGTTCACCTTCAATCGGGAAAACATGTTATTTGATTCAGTAGAGGTTAGGGAAATTAACACAACAGAATATATTCTCATATGACTGATGATGCTTGAAGAACACTTTCCATCCGGCAGGCGTCTGCAGACGACATTCCAAAATTTCACAAAATGTGTCAAAAATGTACAAATCCTTAAATTTCATTACCATATTTAGAATCACCATGAGAAAAGCATTAAAATAAGTACAAACATACCTAGTATTGATTTAGTAAACCTTGAGACAGACCTTGAAAGTTGGGAATGGTTTTTGAAAAGATATGTTTTGCATATGGTAAAACTAATCGCCGCGTTGAAAGTATTAAAGTTGTCGGTTAATATCATACATTAAACGTTTATGGTCAGATCTGATCTACGTACGGCTTTGGTTCGAACAAAATTAAAAAAGCGCCCTAAAAAATGCAAAGATTGAGTTGTAACAAAGCAATAGGTTTAAACATTTAAAGATTTCGCTTACACACACACTAGCTTCTATCTGAATACATTTGGGTAACTCTAAAAATAGCAATCATTTGTTGTTTTAAATTCAACTTTCTGACAGAAGCGTAATAATTTAAAAAAGGTATTTATGGCAAAACAAACTATGTAAAAATACGGAGCAAGTTAATTCCAAGATGTGAGCAGATGACAGAGAAAATCGATTTGAACATTCGGGTACAAAAAGAATGTTACCATACCGCCGATGGAATAATGTCAAATCTTATGTCAGTACCCCCATAGATATATTAAATCACAAAACTGCTTAGGTGATGGCACTTTTATTAAAATTGTATGGAAACCAATTGGTGTTTTATAAGAGTTAACCAAACTACTCAGCCAGAAATCAAAGTGCTGAGAGATGATAGAAAAATGCGATAAGAAATCAGGGGATTTTTTTTTTTACCACAGCTATAAAGGTAATACAGTCGAGTTCAACTTAACGTATAACGTGTAACTAAGTAGCTCACAAAATTACTATACCGTAGATATTCGATATATAGACATAAAAGTGAACAGAGCCCAGTGATTATGTAGTGAGCGCCCTCTCTTGATAGTAATGTATACGTTTGTTGAACAAACACGAAATACGGAGATTTGCACCAGTTGTTGACATAATTATACTAGAGCGGTTCTCGGCTTTCGCGGTTCTCGGATTTTGCGGTTCTCGGGTTTGTGGTTTGAGATTTTGAACAAAACCTGACTGGGTCCTGTTAGTGAATAGAGTTGGTCTCATCCATTGTATATTTGTAAGGGGAACAGTCTTTAACAGATTTCAGACGAACTGATATAATGAGATGAGTGACAATGTCCCCATTGAAATATTAAGGTTACCGTGGGGTATGCTGTTTTACTGAATTGGTGCATAAACATGGTTATTAAAAAATTGAGTTGATGGACATGACATATTTACAAAGCTAATCATATTATTTTCAATTTTGTATATATTTTTAATTGGCGCATTTACGTGGATGTGGGTTATGTAAAGTGAAAGTGGAAGCAGCGATTTAGCCAAGAAGGGGGTGCTATCTAGTTTGATTGGACTCAAAATAATGGGACAAGTGTATGATTTGTTTGCCGAACAATGTTTATTATGCACACATACAACATCTTTACTATAAAAATAGTTGTAGTTTGTTCATTAAAAACGAAATTTCTAGGATATATTCCTTCTGCGATTATTTTTAGTGCTATAGTTTACTTAGTTCCAAATTGGCGGAAACTGTTTACATATGATTTAATTTGTGGAAGAGTAGGCAATTAAAACACTTGCATTTTTGTTTTGTTTGCAAAAATCGTTCTTATAGGCTTGGATAAATTGTGTGCGCGGATTGATAATAGCTGAATATACAGCGTGAGTCAAAAAGACTGCAATAGTGGAAAGAAGCCATTTTGTTTTCAAAACCAAAATTAATTTGAACCTTTTAATCAATGCACCCATTTCACACGTTTGTCCACGAGATACCCAAAATATGCATCAGATCGCAAAATGTGTCACTCAGTCAAATTTGGAAACTTGATGTTATTGGAATTTGATGGCATCCTTTCTTGTTTACATGTAACTTAGCATAATCAATTATAATCATACCTATGCTATGAAAGCGTATAATGTTCTAGATTTAATAAAAAAAGTGACATTTTCCTTTTTTTGTTGGCGGGATATTCAAATATGAAAATGCAATGTGTGCCATTTCAAATGAAAATCACTGTGCTCGTGGACAAACAGGTATATTTGGTTGTGCAGCAAAGAGGGTCACTGCCAAAGACAAACGAAAATGCGATCGACTTCATTTTTTCACACAAAGTTAGGATTAAATACATCATTCTTGCAACGTTTAAAGAAATTTAAAATTCATTTTGGTTTTGGAAACAAAATGGCTTCTTTCCACTATTGCAGTTTTTTGATCTTGCTATGATGGAACTAATTAAACTATATAGCTTATAACTATATTCTAAATCTGTTTACAAGAACAATATTGCAATTTAAGGAATTTGTGTGCTACAAGTAAAGCAAATGTTTATATTTTAGTATAATTGTCACGATGGACCACATATGCATAACACCGTTTGAAAGGTAAGTACTGTTTAGATGGAATGTTGGTTTGTATTTGTAAATGGTCATCTTTTATTACTTCAGTTTCCATAAAGGAGGTTTTGTTACATTGTAATAAAATGCCAGAACCGGTACTTAACCACGTGGAATTGACACTAATGATCTTTACAAAATAGTTAAGGTTGAATTAAATTCTGCATACTTTTGATACAATTTATGTCCTTTTTAGACATTTTGTGAACTTTTGGAATGTCGTCTACAGACGCATGCCGCGTGGAAAGTGTTAATGACACTAATGATCTTTACTAAATATTTAACGTTGAATTAAGTTCTGCATACTTCCGCCCCCCCCCCCCTCCCTCTCGGTAGGACACGGGGTCTGAAATGTTCTAACATTTCATTAGTAAAGATACATCTCCACGTGGCATTGATACTACAATATGTCATTTTTTAGAAATTTTGTGAACTTTTGAAATGTCGTCTACAGACGCATGCCGCGTGGAAAGTGTTAATGACACTAATGATCTTTACTAAATATTTAACGTTGAATTAAATTCTGCATACTTCAGCCCCCACCCCTCTCGGTACGGCACGGGGTCTACAATGTTCTAAAATGTCATTAGTAAAGATGCATCTTCACGTGGAATTGATACAATATGTCCTTTTTAGACATTTTGTGAACTTTTGGAATGTCGTCTACAGACGCATGCCGCGTGGAAAGTGTTAATGACACTAATGATCTTTACTAAATATTTAACGTTGAATTAATTTCTGCATACTTCCGCCCCTCCCCCCCCCCCCTCCCTCTCGGTACGACACGGGGTCTGAAATGTTCTAACATGTCATTAGTAAAGATATATATATATCTCCACGTGGAATTGATACTACAATATGTCAATTTTTTAGAAATTTTGTGAACTTTTGAAATGTCGTCTACAGACGCATGCCGCGTGGAAAGTGTTAATGACACTAATGATCTTTACTAAATATTTAACGTTGAATTAAGTTCTGCATACTTCCCCCCTCTCATCCCCCCTCTCGGTACGGCACGGGGTCTACAATGTTCTAAAATGTCATTAGTACGTGGAATTGCTACAATATGTCATGTGTTTAGACATTTTGTGAACTTTTGGAATGTCGTCGCATGCCGCGTGGAAAGTTTCAATCGGACACTAATGATCTTTACTGAATATTTAAGGTTGAATTAAGTTCTGCATACTCCCCCCCCCCCCCTTCTCGGTACGGCACGGGGTCTAAAGTGTTCTAAAATGTCACTAAAGATATATCTCCGGTTCTATAAACCACGTGGAATTGACACTAATGATCTTTACCAAATAGTTAAGATATAATTCAGTTCTGCATACTCCCGTCTGCCTCTCCGTGCTCAGGCTCATGCCAGAACCGGTACACACAAACTTGATTCATCTAATTTGGAGCATTTTGATCCATATACAGCTTAATAGACAACAAAATTGAATTGGATTTTGTTACTCAAAATTATTAATGCACTTATCAATTACATCCCTGCCCCGGGGGACCCGGGTATAGCGGGGATTAGGGCCGGGACGTACAAATTGCCCATGTGACGTACGTCCCGGGTTTACGGTCCCCGCAGGGCCGGCCGGGCACCATTTCTTGTACACGTCCCCGCTACAGTCCCGGCCCCTTGTCTGGGACAAAGTGTACAGTCCCGGCCACCCATTTCCCAGGACAACGTATTCACCCGGCTACAGTCCCAAGGTCGCTTACTTCTTTCTGCAACCATAACGGAATGCATTTCTATGTGTTCAATATGGCTTATTCCGTCAAGCGTATCGCATCTCTAGCTTATTTATAGCAAACGTCCGGGGTGTACATTTGTTACCTTAGCGTACGTCCCCGCTACACGCCTCGGCTAGCGCTAGCGGGGGCACAGTTTGTACTTCCGCGTACACTCCCCCGGCCGCGTAGGCCTAGCCGGGCACCATTTGTTGTACACTCGTGTACGGTCCCCGCCATGCCCGGCTTGCAATTGCATAAATAACAACTAAGGGGAGACGTCAAAACTCGACCGCCCGTTGACTGCCGGTTACGGGCGGTTCCGCCCGGTTCTTTCAGGTCAAATGTTTTACTGGTATATGAATATTCGCGCATGCAACACTGAACAACCGCCGGTTGACTTAATGCTGTAATCTGACCAATTTACACTATCAATCTGTTACTTTGCGATCATAATAGCTCTCTCTATAATCGTTCTATAAAAACACGACATTCATAGACTTTCGGTATTGATTTAAAAAAGTTAATTGAGCTATAAACAGATTGAAAAAGCCAACCCCAGCGAAAATCAATAGCTGTATTGTACTGGTTGTCAACTGAGACTTTTAAGTCTTAAAAGAGCCCATTACTTCAAGATGTTATTGCTCACGTGTGTGACGAGGCACTTTCAACCGGTCGTGTTCACCAGAGTGTTACTATTTGACCTCATTATGTGTGTATATTATAACAGACGACACGTTTTGTGAGAACCGAACGGAACCGGCCGTAACCGGCGGTTGCCGGGCGGTCGAGTTTTGACGTGATCCCTAATGCAATAATGGAAATATTTATGCTTGACGTATTGAGATTGTTTTAATAATCATGTTTGGTGTTGACTAACCCTAACTAACATTATATGCTCTACATATTGTTAGGGTTTGGCAGATTTTTTGTGTCTTTAAGGCAAAATTGATGGGTAGGATATTTAAAATTTGGGCTGGTAGTTCCCCCCCCCCCCCCCCCCCCGACAGAATTTGTTGTGTGCCCCCGCCTCCCCTTGTGCCCGCCCCACTCTCTGGAGATAGTGCTTTTATGCGTCTTAACGTTTTAAAAATAACATTTTCCCTTTTTTTTAAAATAAATAAATGCCATTTTTTTTTGAAAAATTGATTAAAATCCTGCGGATTGGCCATTATTTGTTGACTGTGCTGCTTTTTGGACTGCGAATTTTTTGGACCGTGCGAAATTTGTGGACCTTATTTACGAAGGTTTTTGAAATCTTGCCTCCCCCCCCCCCCCCCTGAAAAAAATCCTAGTTACGCCACTGACGTGTACGGTGTACCCCGGGCGGTGTACACACATTTACTGGAAAGCAGTAGGCCTTGACAACAATGAATGACTGGATTGAGGAGGAAAAAACACATTTCTTGAGACCTATTTTTTTCTTGAGAAAATCAGTTCTTTATCGAGAAAAACAGTTTTTAACCAGTATTTTTGCTATTCAGTTGGGACTGGTTTCGTATATTGTATTATTTTGCCAATCAATAAAAAATACCAGTTAAGTTTCGAATTTCTAAGACTATTCTCAAACCACAAATATTTGCTGTGCTAACATACATTGTATATAAGCCTACGTAGATACGGCATATGAGTGCCCCCCCCCCCCCCGGCAAGAATGGCTGTAGCTTCCCGTGCGCGATGACAATCTAGTCATTAATTTCAAGTACCTCCCCCCCCCCCCCCGGGCCAAAATGGTGATAGCTTCTCGTGCGTGACAATGTTCATAATTGTAAGTACAAATATTTAATTAAGTTTCGCTCGTCATAGATTCTGCTAGAATCATGCTTATAGGCCATCATCAATTGTTATTATTTACTTTACAAATAGATACATTCAGTGTTGCTTTACCCATGCGCCCAACTGTACACCAACTTGGCGAAGTCCGGGCCGGGGCGAATTCGGCCGATAAAATAAAATAACTATAGTAAAATAATATAAAATCATAAAATATCGTGATATGTAGTCAATTCGGTAAGCCATACCGATTCGTCAGCTAGATTTACCCGTCAATTGATGAGCCAATAAACCACTCAAGTGCGTATTTGGGCTAAGCACGCCGCTATTGTCTTCAACTTCAAGCGTTATATTTGCTTTATGGCCGTGTGTTTTGAACTCGCCATCCTTACCGTTGCATGTCCAGATTTTTACATTTTACACCATCTGAGATTCGAATTAGCATATCGCAATAACTATTTGTTCTACCCATAACAAGTATATATTTTCTGAACGGTAATCTCACAAGGAATCCAAATATGCTATTGGAATTTAGATAAGACCTAATGGTAACATGTTGTGATTAGGAATGTTAAAAAAATATAGATTTTTTTCATATTTTGATTTAAGCTCAATAATATTTTTCTACAAATCCAATCATAATTTTACTGTGCATATTTAAGTTCCTCATGCAATTACCCATCAGAACATATTAGTTGTCAATGGTAAACATGTTGAAATACACTATATCGAGAAGTAAATGAGCACAAACGTTTAAATTTCATATTTATTAGAGTTTACAAGTATATTTCTTTGGGTATACACCTTCTCCTGATTTAAACGGCATTTTTGAATTCCCCTATTTGAGAGCTTTCCAAAAATGTATAATTTTGCTATCATCGGTTAAATATTTCTTTTGTTATAGTCATGTATGTAAAACCGCTGAATTAGGGCAAGTTCACTGTGTTGTGAATAGGGAAAAAGCCGACAATGCAATCGATTCGTGATTACAATTGTTACGTAATAGTTGACACGTTTGTTAAAACAGAAACTTATAGAATATAAAACAATCTATAAAATGAGAGCAAAATCATGTTTGTACCATACAGAGAAGAGAAGTTATTGTAATTTGAACGTAGAATTGGGAACATTTTCTATATTCCCCATAGAGATTGTACACAACGCCACCGCCACCGCCGCCACCGCCACCGCCACCACCCCTGACTTTCACAACATAATCAATCATATCTCAGCCAAACATTTATAGAAATACCTGATTTATTTACACAATGTAGCTAAATAAATAGGCTTTCACATGACACCTCAACCATAGCTCTACCACATTTAGTTGTTGAGTTAATAGAGAAAGATAGATGATTCGTCACCAAAAATGCAACGCCACCACCCTTTTTGGGTGGTGAGTTCAAAACACATGGCCTTATGGCTTCTAAACATTCCGTCGCTGTTCTGACATACCGGCACATCTCTTTACTTATTTCTGTTGTAATGTGCCGGTATGTCAGCAGAACAGCGACGATTCCATCAACACTGTTGTCATATATCCTGATTTCTTGTAAGCATGTAATGTATTTGTGTTAAAAGCTGAATATTCCATTAGACTTCAAGGGGTAAGGGTTGTAGGAAGTTTGTTATAAAATACCAGCACAAAAAACTTCGCCTATAATACTGATAAAAAAATTAAAAATTGACCACGGTATCAAAAAGGGGATCAGGTACAGAGGTAGAGCTGAGACTTATATTAGTCTCAGGGTAGAGTACGAACTGAACCAAGAGATTTTTTTATGACGAAAAAATATTTTTAAACTGATTTTATCGATGTCTTTAAAAAAATGGGGCTTTGTAATGAAAATGTTCGCGATTTTCCTCCAGTGTTTTGAACACCTTTCCAACGTCAGTGCCCTCCCTCCCCCGGGCATTCGCCCACTTGAAAATACAAAAACAACAACACTTTGCCACCCAACTGAAACATAGGTCCTTCCCCCGGTCTTTCGAGTTATTGCGACTGCGCGAATTCCTGGCTTCAAAGTTGATAATATCGCGAGCTTTAGAAGCCACAGTTTCCCTTTGACTGACTAAACCAAGAACGATGCACCGTAGCACAGAGAGGATCAACATGTTTAATGATTAGCATAATATTTATGATTTCCGGAAGGTCATTTTACCGTCAACAGAATCCAAAGTCTACCTTCGACCAAGCGTCACACATTACCGCCGACGTTTGCACAGGGGGATTAGATCCTTGAGACATGCAAAAGCCAAATACTGGCCACGACAAACTTATGTACGGATTAGCGCCTTTGATAATAAATTCGACCGTAACCAACAAGGTTCTCCCCCAATCAACCGTAACACATGATATAATGACCTTAGTACACAGGATCGTAATATAATTGGGCTACTTATTGTCGTGAGCCGCGGTTTAGAGCACACTTGGGCCGCGGTTTGGAACATCTCGGTTGGCAACACTGTTTGAGACTTTTTTAAGACTTTTTTGAGACATGTTGCCAACACCACGGTTTGGCCGCACTATTGGGCTACTTTTGTCCCCTGCACCGCGGGCAAAAAAACGGGGGCCACGGTTTGGGAAAACTGAGACTAATATAACTATTAGTCTTAGGGAAAAGTCAAGCTACACTGTATTTTCTATGGGAAAACAACAATTTTTGTCGCGGGTCGCGGTTTTAGAGGACACTTGGGCCGCGGTTTTGAACTAATCTGAGTTGGCAACACTGTAGTCCTTGAGCCATGACTCAGAGCTCGTAAGACGAATTCAATACTGGGATGGACCCAGTAATAAATGGGACTCCTAATTGTCATGTGGAAATCAGTTCAGTTAGTAAGGCGCTGGACTTTGAATCAAACATATATACAAAAAAACACCGAATCGTAAGTTCGATTCCCAGTAAATTCATTTTGGTCTTCTCATTGTCGTCATGATTTATCATACGGTACTTTGTTTTGTCCTTTTAATATGATCATTTCCTTTGTCTTTTTGTGCGTGTTTTTTGTGGGGTGGGGTGTTTGTGTATGTTGGGTTTTGTTATAGTTTTAATTTTCAATTTTTGATGTATTTTGTTTGATTTGGGGACGGTGGTGATGTACTCTTTTTGAGGCTTTCTTTCATTCTTTCCACTATGTTCCTTCCTTATGATCAATTTTAATCCGAGACACACACATAGATTCAACAACAAAATACCGTCACCGTATTTAAAAGTCACGGATTTAATGACATCTGGGAAAATCTAGAACACGTTTCAACAAATACTTTTCATTTAAGCGGTATGTATCCGTGGTTCTGGTAGCGGCATGGTGTACATGGTGTATAGGTGTACAAGTCACAAGTATGAAAATAGTCTCACTGAATACAACGTCATGCTCTACCACACATCACCATGTTAACAACGGAATAAATCTCATAATCCTCATTTGCATTGATTACTATGCCTTATCGTTGTTGTTCAAGCAAAGCGTTCTATAGATATGGAATCCACTTCACTCATCTGCTCATGCGTGCCCGTAACACAAAGGCTCTCGTTCTCCAAGTATTCGTTGTATATCAATTTTTAATGCACAACCTTCAATACACTTGTTACTGTTCAAAAAACATGTACTATGACTGAGCTGTACATAGTTGGGATAGTTAAACGAGTACCTCGTATTTTTAATCAAAGGTCATGGGTTTGAGTCCTACCACAGTTTTCTAATTATGAACTATGAACGAACCCCTTTTCTAAAACAAGGGAAAACACCAACAAATCAAATCGATATTTGCATTAATACGTCGTAGCGCGAGAATAATGTTTGAACGTGACCTAATAAATAATAAATGAAGAAATGAAGTAATTAATGTGTATTTAGGGCTATTTATAATTAATTGATTGATAAATTATTAAATAAACAACAACAATTAAGAAAATAAATACAAAATAAATAAATAACGTTAATTAAATAAAATGAATATAAGTGAAAACCTCGAACAAATATGACAAACGTATAACGGAATAGATTTGTATTTACGTTAAACCCTAACAGAGCTCGTCCCTGACCCGACCGATATACGTATAAAACACAAGGAATATAAGCCGCCACAAAGATTCGAACCTACGGCCTGCTGATTGCGAGTCTTAATCTCTACCAACTGAGCTATTTCAACTTTCCTGATATCCTCAGCGTTTTATACCCAAATATAGTTATCATTCAACTATCGGGTTTTGCAACATTGGGTTGTTGTCTGATTTATTAGACTTAATTGTAAAAGGTTCCAACAGTTCTGACAGGTTTAGACAATATTACTTTACATTATTAGCTTTCAGTGTGGGTGTGTTGTACATTTTAAATAAAATATACGTATCCAAATTCCCCCCAAATGACTCATTTTGGGTCGAATAACTATAGTTCACCACTAGTTCATTATTGATTGAAACGATAGTCGCTTCAATGAGTAGTCATGGCCGAGCGGTTAAGGCTTTAGACTATAAATCTATTGGATTCTCCCCGCCTCGGTTTGAATCTGCTGACCATCTTTTGTTACAACTTGAAAGCGATTTAGTGTCTGTGTATTGGAAAATTGCGTATATTTTTACTCCATACATTTTCATATGAATGTAATCGTCTTCCTCCAGAGTATCTTACTACATTATTTCCAAGATGTTTCACATTTTAATGTCGGGAACCTTATAGGCCTACATGTAACCTTTGACAATTTTACATTCCAATAAATGTGTGATTTCTTCATTGGGAGAAATTTCTATGAAACCCGAATGATGTGTGGTAATTGTACCGGTTTGTCGAAAGGAAGGAAATACTGTTTTTATATTAGAACTGTATTGTTATATCCCTTATCCTTTTTATTATCCGGAGTTCATGGGTTTTCATGGTAAAACACAGTTCTTATTTAAGCCCATGAGACTAGACCATGACAAAATGAGAAGGGTTTGAAAAAAGCCGCTCCTAAACTAATTAGTAGGCACTAAGCGCAGCACAGCCCACCGGAGTGTGTGTCTTCCGCAAGAAATCGTGCATGATTTACTTTCACAGTGAACGCTTTTTGTGTGCGTTAGAACGACTGGACTGTACATGTAAATCCCTAGATCGAATGTACAGTCGAAGAAATTACATCAATAGAACCCACTTCACTCATGCGTGCCTGTAACAAAAGGTTCTCGTTTCTGTAGTATGCGTTGTTCAGATCAATTTAATGCACGACCTGCAATGCAAGTGTTACTGTTCAAAAATGACCTATACATTTGGCGGGTTATTTAAACGAGTATCCGTCATCATGTGTGTTGTTCACAGATTTAGATATCTGTGGTATTGTTCTTTTTGAAAACAGACTTTAGTTCCCGCACATATGACCGACACATGGATAGCCGCTATTGCCAGTATTCACATCACATTATCTCAATCAATAACATTGGATAGATTACACATACAAAAAGCGAGTCATGTGACTTATATATGTCCAAGGCATCAGGGTTGAACCACTCCCAAAGAATTGGGATTGCCCAAAGGTGTGATATTGGGGTTTTCTGTCACGAGGAGGACAAAGAGAACATCCAATTGTACCTGAGTGTCCAATTATCTTATCCGATTTCGTATCGAATAATTTTGAAATTCCATGCTCTGTTTCCTATAATTGTATTGCTATTACATGAATGTAGCTCCTTATCTACTTGTAATAAAACAATAATAGGCCTAATAACCAAGGCCCCGACTAATAAAAATAAATAAAAATAACAAACAAAAATGTTTTAACAAAATAGAGAAATTGGGGACACAGGGAGAAAAATAAGAAGAAAAAAAGGAGAAACAGACAGAGAAGAAAAATGACTGTACTGAGTATCGAACTCATGATAAAGAGAGAATGTTCTAAAGTCCAGTGCCCTACCAACTGAGGTAATTTTCACATGACAATCGCGAGATCCATCTATATCATTATGTCAACAACTGGTGCAAATCTCCGTATTTCGTGTTTGTTCAACAAACGTATACATTACTATCAAGAGAGGGCGCTCACTACATAATCACTGGGCTCTGTTGACTTTTATGTCTATATATCGAATATCTACGGTATGTCAGAAAACCCGAAGAGAATTGTATGTTCTTCAGGGATACGAAGGATTGACACATAATTAACAGTTGATCCTTGAATAATGTCAAATCCTGTTTCAGTATCTCTATAGAGATATTAAATCACAAAACTGCTTAGGTGAAGGCACTATTATTAATATTGTATGGAAACCAATTGGTGTTTTATAAGAGTTAACCAAACTACTCAGCCAGAAATTAAAGTGCAGAGAGATGACAGAAAAATGCGAAAAAAATTAGGGGATAAAAAGGATTTTACCACAGCTATAAAAATTATACAGTCGAGTTCAACTTAACGTATAACGTGTAACCTAAGTAGCTCAAAAAATTACTATATGTCAGAAAACCCCGAAGAGAATTGTATGTTATTCAGGGATACGAAGGATTGACACATTATTAACAGTTGATCCTTGAATAATGTCAAATCTTGCGTCAGTACCTCCATAGATATATTAAATCACAAAACTGCTAAGGTGAAGGCACTATTATTAAAATTGTATGGAAACCAATTATGATTTTATATAAGTTAACCAGACTACTCAGCCAGAAATAAAAGTGCAGTGAGATGACAGTAAAATGCGATACAAAAATCAGCGGACAAAAAGGATTTTACCACAGCTAAAGTAATACAGTCGAGTTATACATAACCCTAACTCTACTGCACCACACGGCAACTGGGCGGGAAAAAGTTTTTATAACCCGGCGTGCAGGTTTTGGGGCTACAAACCGGACCCAGGCTATATAACGAGGCGAATATATTTCGCCGAGTGTGACTGACAGCCGTGGTGTAGTGGCTAGGATCTGGACCCGGGTGTTGAAGGTCCGTGGTTCAAATCCCGTGGGGGGGGGGGGGGGGGGGTCGGGGTGACCTTTCTGGTAATTTTTTTTTTTTGGGGGGGGGGGGGGGTCGGAAAACAAATCTGTTGCCGTGTGGTGTACTAGAGTTAGGGTTGACGTACGTGTAACCTAAAGTAGCTCACCAAATTGATTTGTATCAGAAAACCCCGAAGAGAATTGTCTGTTCCTTAGGGATGCGCGGGATTGACACATTATTAACAGTTGATCCTTGAATAATGTCAAATCTTGTGTCAGTACCGCCATATATTTATATGTTAATTCACAAAACTGCTTTGGCAGAGCAGGTATTTTCTGTTGAAGCTATGTGTGTCTCGGATAAAAATCGACCATAAGGAAGCATCATAAAAGGCCACGTAGCCTCTAGCACTGTCATGAAATAACTCCTCAACAATAATCAGAGCACACAGATGACAGAAAAATGCGATACGAAAATCAGTGATATTAAGTAATAATAGCCGAGTTTAACTTAACGTATAACGTGTAATGTCGGTAGCTCACCAAAATTATTTGTATCAGAAACCCCGCAGATTTATTATATTGTACGGCCTTTATGGATACATCGAATATGATACTTTATTAGCAGTGGATCTCTAAATTACGTCGAATCCCACGTCAGTACCTCCATAAAGATATAAAGTCACAAAACTACTTAGGCGGAGGTACCCTTCATATATATAAATTTAATCACATCTCACCCAACAAGAAAATCTGATTGTTTTAATATATTAACCAAAGTGCAGGATCACATACTAAATATTGAATTAAAGTTGCTTGTTTCGAGCTCAATTTTACACACATATTTATTCAGCACGTTCATCACAACTACGAACAACTAATGAAAAGTCATTTGTAATCCCAACAAATGATTTATAGCATTTTTCATTTTTGACACGACTAAATAGTGGTTTAAGTAATGAATTATATATTATGAACTTAATCTTCTATTCAAATACGATTTTGAAATTGGCATTAATATTAATATTTTAAAACATAGAAAATAAAATAAATTCAGATTTATTCATGAGACATCCCTTTAACGGAATTCAACCCTTGAAATATCACCCACCGAAACGAATATTGGATATACATGTACAATACCTTTTCAAGTCACGCCAAGCATTGACATGCATCTGTAATAGAAATGTAAACAAATTAAACCTTCAATCAAGGAAAAAAAGGTTGGCACACTTTGTCCCCCAAAAAAGTGCCCCTCTCCCCCGAGGCAATGTTGATCCGAGCCACATGTCATCAGAAGCTTTGGCAGCTCTCTCAACATTGATTGATGGGGGGTGGGGAAGGAGGAGAGTGAGGGGGAGACCTCTGCGTGCTATTAAAGCGTGCTATGTCCCAAGTCGGTTATCTATTGTGAGCACAGGGATAGTTGTATTAAATTGTATCAAGTGTGCCAACTATTATTTTCCTTGATTGTTGTTTAATAGGAAAGTGAGCAGGTGTCCCTAATTAGAATTTTCTTCCGTTGCACTGAAACGCTTATATCAGCCATTTCCCACCTTACCCATTACACTCGGATAGGGTTACCCGTCAAGGATATGGTAGGGGGTGCAATCCACCGAAATCCCCAAATATGAGTGAAAACAAGTTCAAATTCAGACTGCACATTTATTTCCATAGTTGCGTACGCAAAAAGGGGATATATAATTATTATAATTTTAACACCAAGTTAAGTTAAATGTTGGATCATGAGTTAAAACTTTTCAGGGTTCGCAAGTTTTACAACATGTGATAATCATGATAATAAGCCATGGTTTAACCAAAGTCCGTCAAACGTTGCGATTTCCGGGTTATTTAAATTGCAAACATTTAGTCCTTTTTTCTTGTATTGATACACTTAACTCAAATTTGTAATGATTACATTTGAGTTTCGATGAAAACATAATGGAACAAAAAATGATACAAAAATAGAGCACCCAACATCCCAACAAACAAACATTTATGCCTTTTCACACAGTTGAAACGCAAAACTTGTAAAAACGTAAACGGTTTTGCCGGCAAAAATTGAAACCAATTCGTATTTTAAGGACCGCACCATTCGTTTTTCAGGGGGGGGGGGGGGGGGGGGGGCAGGGCATGGAAGTTTGCGTTGGGCAGAATCACTTTTTAGCGGCGTGTTTTTGTTCCCTTCGTAATGTATTCCTTAATATTGAGTTGGGTGGGGCAGAGGTGTTTTCTTTTTTACTCATCAGTGAGTGATGTTTTTTCCCCGCCTGGATAGTGGGTGAACGGACGGTATTTCTTCAAAAAACTTCCACTCGCCTGAGAATTTAATTATGTTAATGGTGCGTACCTAAACTACGGACTGTCGTTGGATGCTCTTATATTTATGTAAGGCCAATTTTTGTTGTTGTTATGTTGTCCTCCACAGCTTTCAGAGAGGAGGGGTGGGCGGGCGGATTTTTTAATTTTTTAATTTTCTTTTACCAGCGGAAGCTCAAAGTTCAGCCAACAAGAAGTTGAAATCACTCTGAGAGTCGCACATATATGTTATAAACACTTAATTTAATATTCAATGCTATTTAAACTGTTAAAAAAAAAATGTGAAAAAAATGTGAAAAAAATTCTGATTTTTAAAAAGAAATTGAAAAAAATTTGTGGCCTAACTGGGATGCCACACATAGACTAATTACCTTAAATCTCAGCATTTCCCTAGTGCTCCTATTATACAAGGGGGTATCAAAAAGTTCTTGAAATCACCCAGAAGTGAAGGAGTCAGAAACCTTTTTTTATGTGACCCTTGAGACATCTTTAAAAAGTCCCCGTGCAAAGTCACACATCTCTCCCACTATTTATTACCTGTCCACAGACCGCCATTGTAGAGATCCTCAGATTGACCGCCATTGATTGATCCTCAGATTGCCTCAGATTGCGTTATTCCAAAACAGCAATAAATAGTTTAAAGTGTTGACAGAAAGGAATCTAGCGCCACCTGTATAAAAAGTAAGCATACTTATGACACCATTTTTGCACCATAATGTTTTTAAGAACCAGTGATAATTACACTGACAAAATGTCATCGATATAGCTCCTTCACTTCTGGGTGATTTCAAATACTTGTTGATAACCCCCTCGTATAACGTTATTTCATTTCAAGTTTTCGAAGTCGGTATATTAAATTAGCATAGGAAGTTTGATAAACGCGAGCTAAGTCTGTATGCCTTACAATAGCAGACAGCGATGGAAAATAAGCGTGCAAGTTACACTGGCAACGGGTTTGAATCCATCTTAACTGTAAAATCGAGCCTCGAGCAGCGTTATTAATAGCACTTTTTTAGCATCATATTTTCTCAAGTGTCAGAAATAATAAATGTATAACTTGGAACGATGAATACACATTCTGTGATCTAGCACAAGAAAACCTAGCAATAACACAAATGATCGATTTACCATTCCGATATATAAGCCTCTGAGAATTTCCGACGTTCCGTTATAATATTAAAATCCACTGTAGTATTTCACAATTACTAAATTTATTATTGTTCGTTCAGTATTAAGATGAGGATTTGTATTTATTTTATCGTAAGGATGCAATTGATCAAAATGATGATCTAAAGAGCATTACAGTCTTTGTGTCTTTACGTCCCTGATGCTACCAACGTTTTCAATGCAATCCTAAACAAATATATCCTTGTACACGCTCAATGTTATGATTTCAGCTCTAGAGACACTTTGTTTACAGTGGAAATATTGGCCATGTTCACTTGTACAGGATCCATGTACCTGTGTTGCTGTCAAACATACACTTCGTTGAATACCCTATCAAAAATGAACAATCCTCATACAATGTTTCCCAGTTGAATTCAATGGTAGTGTAATTCTAATCGTAGCCAGATAAACCACCAGACATGGGGCAGACAAGGTATAGGACAGTGATGACAGATATGTCTGGCCATGAACGTAACATACTCTCCTCTACACACTTACAAATAGGTAGTTAAAAATGACTCCTTGTCAGGGTTCAACTATGCACCAACGGAAAAAAGGGTTAAATATGACACTTTCCAGTTAAGTGTGTATTTATTATGGTTGTAAGTTAAAGAAAGTGTCCAGCAAGCACAACAGTGTGCATTATATGTTAGTAAAATAATTTTCAAGCCCAAATCGCGTAGTTATATAGAACAAAACATCGTACTTATCATAAAAACAAATAAAAAACTGCCATCTCTCAACATGCCATTTTTAAAATTCGCGGTGATCGAAAGTCCCGGGATCAATGACGTCATGGTTATTGGTGCTCAAATTTACGCAAGTGCATTGTATAACTATGACTTCATTGATGCCGGGACTTTCGATTGCCGCGAATTTTAAAAATTGCATGTTGAGAGATGGCAGTGTTTATTCGGTTTTTAAGATAAGTATGATGTTTTGTTCTATATTAATACGTGATTTGGGCGCGATAATTCTTTTCCTAACATATAATGCAGAACTGGCACACAGAGTGGTCTTGAACCCCAGACCCCTTGAAATGCCATCCCTGGCTTTTACTTTGATTCAACTCACTTTAGCAGTGTTTAGTGCCTGTAAGTGTTCTATTTATTTTTTATCATAGATTTATTGCGGTGAATGTGGTTGAACAGCACCCGATATGAAGCGGTACACTAGATGAACCTCTTATTATTCAAGAATGAAATATTGACAAAACCCTTCTCACTGGCGTAACTCATATATAGCATAGGGTTGTTTATTGCACCCTCAGTGATGTGGAGGATAATAAGCTTTTTGGGGGGTTGGGGGGGGGGGGGGGGGGGGTTGCGAAGCCACCCTTATAGCATGAGATTGCAAAAACTTACACATTTTGGTCTTTCTAGACATAAGTGGGGGCCGCCATGTTTGTAGTCTTTGTAAATTACATGTACCTATGCAGTTTATTTCAACAGTACCCGCAGTCTGTGCTGGAGTCAAAGCTATATTTGTTTAGTTGATTAGAGATGTGCTACTCCCAACAGAGAGACATAATAGCTTATCTTGTTTGACTAGCTTATCTTGTTTGACCAAGGTCGTATATACCTAGATTGTTCTTCGGACTGTACCCCACTCCCCCTCCATGCACACAAATCAACTTTATTGGTTTCCTGTACTATTTTTAGACTGCAGTGTTTTGATTCTTTTTTTGGTTTGAATTATAGAAAATACATACACACTTTTCCCTGGTATTTTGGTATGAAACAGATGTTTGGTTACAAACATGCTTCTTTCTCTTGGATCGCCCCCATTCCATTTCAATGGAATTTTTATTACGTAATCTCTCCTGTAACTTCACATCTATTTTCGGACGGAGAGTAGTACGTAGCATATAGCATTTCCTTTTTAAAAATTCTCATTATTCTCTATCGTGACGTTTAAGCTATTGGCGTTTCATGGTTTATTTTTTCGTTACTTCAACTACGTGACAACGGTATCCAAGGGAGACTTTTATGTACTAATGTTACTGGATTACCGGGTTTTCAAAGATACCTTCGCATGATTATTACAGTTTCCTTTCGATACTTTCGCAGTATCCTACCAGATACTTTCAAAGTATAGCTTGATGTCTACATGTGGTATCCTAGGGTGGCGTTCACAGTATCCAAGCATGACGTTCACGCTAACCTAAGGTCAAGATGTTTATTCACGATAACCTAAGGTCATGATGATAGTTTACTCTAACCTAAGGTCAAGATGTTCATTCACAATAACCTAAGGTCCTTTTGTTCGTTCACGCTAACCTAAGGTCGTGATGTTCATTCACGCTGACCTGAGGTCATGTTGTTAGTTCACGCTAACCTAAGGTCATGATGTTCGTTCACGCTAACCTAAGGTCATAATGTTCGTTTCACGCTAACCTAAGGTCATGGATGTTCGTTCACGCTAACCTAAGGTCATGATGTTCGTTCACGGTATCCTAACAGACATGATTTAACAACTGCTCAGCCTTAGTTTACAGGGTCACGTGACTTTCATAGAATCATCACAGGTGACTATCGCAATATCTTCGCGGGATTTACCAAGTTATCATTCTCGCATGGCTCCGAGTATATCGAGTTTTAGTTGTGTCCATCTCTGTTTCAACAACCCTCCCCCAATTTTGCTTTTTCATCAACACGTACATGATCGACACAGTGTACGATTTACGAACCATATTATTATCAAGGGAAATAAACTAGAGATTTACTTGACTCAGGGCAACCAACGTGAAAGTATGCTATACCCGCAATAATGATGCGTTCAAGTTATCGGCCTCGCAGTCTCATCTATACCGCTGTCACGCAGAGTACTCATCTCCTGTCTCTCTCAACTAGTGATGAGCGTATAGTACTTGTCTTGACACACCGACATGGTAATAAAAGCATCAGTTGGTTCCTGAATGGGACATTAGCACAGAATCTCAAGTAGGACAATATAACATCTTGAATGTTCATTGCTTAATGAAGGTAAGTGTGTGCAAATATGCGTGCTTATTATGAAATACGAATGTGACATTTCGTACTTATTCTTCAGAAATCAAATATGATGCGATCAAGCAAATGAGTCTGAGGTCGAAAATATCACATCTTTTAGTTTTCTTGGTGATTTTATTATGTATTTGCAACGCTACATTATGCAAAAAACCTCGGAAAACAAAGATATTAGCAATTGAAGTGTAGCTATTCAACACAATATCAAACCAGATGTTTGGTTATATCTCAAAATCTATATTGGCGAGTTCCGACTCATTTTGCCTAATCACATCACAAATTAGCAGTCAACGTTGTGTTGACTTTTGAAGCGTATGAGCATACACATTTACTGCACAGACTATAACAAAACTATACGCGGTAGACAGAGCCTTTGTGTTGGGTTTTGCTTTAACTTCTCTAACCTATAAGCAAGGTAAATTTCCGAGGCAATTAATATGCTTTATTTCATTTAACGAATCGTCTGTACAATAACACAAATGTCACAATCTGTAAGGACTGGTCGTGAAACCACGTAGGCATTTTTGCGTCATTATGCTATAGACACTAACATGGTGTTTGTGCTACTTTGTTTTTAAGGAATGTGTTATTTTAATCAGTAAACCTATCGCACTTGAATTTTATTCTTCTATGAAGTTCAAGATATATGTTTCCTTTCTGATTCAAGTTAAATAATTTCTTTTAGGCTTTTAAGCTTTTGAAGCATTTTTCATAAAAATAGCACAAATTTGACTTTTAGTGCGCAACTGTATGCATATTTTTGGTTAAGGATGCAAATGTAACAAAACAAATGTCGTTTAAAACTGGTGTAGTTATTTTGAAACTCATATAATCATCAATTAGTAAATATTGATTATCACTAATTGCGATTATGATGCTTTCATTTGGCATCTTCTTTTACCAAAACTGAACGTAACAGGTGTTAACACTAACTTTCCTAGCGGCTATTGGTTTTATCACATACAAAACAGATATTTTCAGAAACCTTTTCCAACTTTCAAAGTCTATCTCAAGAATAACTGAAACAATACTTGGCATGTTTGTACTTATTTCAGTGCATTTCTCATAGTAATTCCAAATATGGTGATGATATTCAATAATTTTGACATCTTTTGACATCTTTTGTGAAATTGTGGAACTGTCATGTGCATATGACTATCGCGTGGAATGCGTTAAGTGCCTGTGATTGTTTATAATGTCTTTCAATGGATCACGCGGCAGGCGTCTGCAGATATTCCAAAATGTCACAAAAAATGTTAAAAAATGTCAAAATCATTTAATTGAATTACCATATTTGGAATCACCATGAAAAAATGCAGAACAAACATGCCTAGTATTAGTTCAGTAATCCTTGCGATAGACCTTGAAAGTTGGGAAAGGTTTCTGACAAATCTGTTTTGATTTGGTAAAACCAATAGCCGAGTGGAAAGTGTTAAAGTAAACCAAGAGCATTTGAAAGTCAACCAAATCATCCTTTTTGTATATAAGAGCAAATGGAAAGAACAAGTTAAATAATTGAGTTATTAAAACAAACTGGCGACTCTACAAAGCGGTCTGATGGGCCGATCAATTGGTTAACTGCAGCTACAATCAAGGAAAAAAAGGTTGGCACACTTTGTCCCAATTAAGGAAAAAAGTGCCCCTCTCCCCCGAGGCAATGTTGATCCAAGCCACATGTCATCAGAAGCTTTGGCAGCTCTCTCAACATTGATTGATGGGGGTGGGGAAGGATGAGAGAGAGGGGGAGACCTCTGCGTGTTATTACAGAGTGCTATGTCCACGTCGGTTCTCTATTGTGAGCACAGGGATAGTTGTAGTAAATTGTATCAAGTGTGCCAACTATTATTTTCCTTGATTGTAGTTTACATTCATTATTAAATGCTGAATATTGAACGAGAGTTTATTATGTGGAACTCTTGCACGTTTTAATTGGAAAAAAGCTTTTTTTTATCGCTTGTAGAAATAGACTTTACATGTAAGTAAAAGAATACATTTTACATTTGACTTAAAAATCAACCTGGAAAAAGAAGGAATCTATTATTAGTTTCCGAAATGCTTAATTGCTTTTTATTGCGTAACTCGAAAGAAAGGTTTATTGCATAAGTCAATTCTGTAATGCACAGTAATGAAGACATTTTGTCTGGATTTATTTTCTAGCATCAGTTTTGTATTGCTACTGTTAGATCACCGTTGATTAACTAAGTGAATGATTGAGTTAAATCGTACCAAATTGACACCGAGGAAATTCAAATGATCGATTGTCTTTGATTTCATAGCAAGACGATATTTCACGCAATTTTAAAAACAAAACGAGTGCACCATACGATATACTCATACAATATCTATATGCATTACTCGACGAATGGATATAGATGACCCGTTTACTTAATATAATAAATATCAACATCAAATAATAATGAGGCCATTAAAAGGGTACGCAATGGTAGTATTACTCTAAATTGAGTCCAATTAAAGCTAATGCTAAATAAGGTAAGTGATAATTGTATCATGATGATGAAAAAAATTATTGTTTTTTATTGCCAAATGTGCAAATTATTAGGATTACTGTCCATGCGTAACGCAATACGCAGGATTGACACATAATAACAGTTGATCCTTGAATAATGTCAAATCTTGTGTCAGTATCTCCATAGAGATTTTAAATCACAAAACTGCTAAGATGGAGGCATTATTTTTAAAATTGTATGGAAACCAATTAGTTGTTTATATAAGTTAACCAAACTACTCAGCCATATATCAAAGTGCAGGGATGACAGAAATAATGCGATACGAAATTCAGGGGACAACAATATTGTTACCACAGCTATAAAAGTAATACAGTTGAGTTCAACTTAACGTATAACGTGTAACCTAAGTAGCTCACCAAATGTATTTGTATCATATAAAACCCCGAAGAGAAATGTATGTTTTTTAGGGATACTCAGGATCGACACATAATTAACAGTTGATCCTTGATTCATGTCAAATCTTGCGTCAGTACCTCCATAAAGATATTAAATCACAACACTGCTTGGCAGAGGCACTATTCCTTAATTTGTATGGAAACAAATTCAATTCATTACATAAATTAGCTACACTACTAAGACTATGTAGCTTCATGCTCAGACAGATATCAGAGTACACAGACGACAGAAAAATGCGATACGAAAATCAGGGATATAAAGTAATATGGCCGAGTTGAACTTAACGTATAACGTGTAAACCTCGGTAGCTCACCAAATTCATTTGTATAAGAAATCCCCGGAGAGTAACTATATGGTAGGGCCTTTATGGATATATTGAATATGACACTTTATTAGCGGTAGATTTCTAAATTATGTCGAATCCCACGTCAGCACCTCCATAGAGATATAAAGTCACACAACTGATTTGGTGGAGGTACCCTTCTTAATATTTTAATCACATCACACCCAACAAGAAGATCTGATTTTTTTAAAATATTTAACCAAAATGCAGGATCACATACTACATATTGTTTCGAGCTCAATTTAACCAACTCTTAATAAGCACGTTCAGTTTAGGTGGAGGTACCCTTCTTACTATTTTAATCGCATCACACCCAACAAGAAAATCTGATTTTTTTTTATATATTAACCATAATGCAGGATATTAAATATTGTTTCGAGCTCAATTTAACCAACGTTCATCACAAGCTACGAACAACTATTGAAAAATCATTTGTAACCCCAAATAATGATTTATAGCATTTGTCATTTTTGACACCGATAAAACAGTTAGTGGTTGAAATAATAAATTATGAACTAAATCTTATATGCAAATAAGATTTCGGAATTTGCATTAAATTAATATTTTAAAGAAGAAAAAAGGAAAAAGAAATTCAGATGTATTTATGAGACGTCCCTTTAACGGAATTCAACTCTTAAAATATCACCCACCGAAACAAATATATGCGAATAGCATGGGTAATTGGATATACAATACCGTTTCAAGTCATGTCAAGCATTGACATGCATCTGTAATAGAAATGTAAACAAAAATTAAACCTTGTTTAATATAGGGGAGTGGTTTCCCTTAGTCTTTTCTTCGGTCGCACTAAAATGCTTACATCAGCCATTTCCCACCTTCAAAGATAGGGTAGGGGGTGCCTACACAAAAAGGGGATATTTTAACACTAAAAAAGTGGATCACCCCAACACCCAACAAACAAACAAACAAAAAACTGTATGCCTTTTCACTTGTGAAACGCAACCTTGTATATAGAAACGATCACGGTTTTTGCCGGCAAAAACTGAAACCGATTCGTATCCTAAGGAACGCACCATTCGATTTTCAGGGGAGGGGTGGGTGGAAGTTTGGGTCGTGTAGAATCTTTTTAAGCCGCCGAAGTCAGCGAAATTCTTATTGTTCCCCGTTTTTAATGTATTCCTCTATATTGAGTTGGGTGGGGCAGAGTTGTTGTTTTGTGTACTCATCAGTGGGTCAAGTTTTGTTTTCGCCTGGATATTTGGTGAAGTTTTTTCTTCAAAAAACGTCCACCCCATTCGAATCTAATGGTGCGTCACTAAACTACGGACCGTCGTTGTATGCTCTTATGTTTATATGTAATTAGGGTGCCACACATAGACTAGACTAATTTACTTTAATCTCAGCATTTCCTTACGGCTCCTATTGTATAGCGTTGGCGTGTAAGGAAGGAAGAATCTGGTTTCTCAATTTGGCGTTTCTTTCTTGCTTCCTACTCTTCCATATAGTAAACAAAATACACCTCCGGTGGGTATTTCACTATTATAATGGCAAACAAGAGAAGTTACAAAAGATGTTCAGCGTTGATTAATGCAGTTAAAGACAAACATTTCCTTAACCCTGTGGGTTTAACTTTCCTTGCAGAACAGTAAGAAAACTGCTGAGCTTATTCATGTTATTGCACTGGGAAGTTTCGGAAGGATATAGAACATGGTGAATTGAATGAGTGTTTGCTGCATCCTGAGTATAGGTTTATGAAGGACTTGTCCATATTTTATAAATGCAAATTAAATGCAAATAGAAACGCAGCTGCTTGCAGGAATATTTACCCAAGTTTTACGCTTTTGATATTTAACTTTCTGTAACGTTCAATAAATATAGTTTAGTAAAATGAATCAAGATGCAGCGTTATACCTAAGGTTCAAGTCAAACACTAAGCCGCTATATAACGCTTACATATGCAGTAATGCATACAGATAGTCATAATGGAAAGATTCTCAAACTTGTACGCGCCTAAAGATAAAATAAATGAGGCCAATGTTCGCAGGTTTTGTTTATCTTGTAGATTAAGGTAAGGTAGTGACATTTCTATTTTCTTTTAAATTACCTTGCGGCTTTAAGAAAAAAATATCGCTCTGATTTTGAATTGTTACATTCTCGTTACTGAGGAAATTGAACAAAATAGGGCATCCCTAAAACACGAAGCAAGAAAAATTAATAATGGAAAACATAATTTGCTTTAATTTTTGCTTAATTTATCGACCGGAATGGTTTACATTGAGGTATTTCCTGACCTGATACAGCGAAATTAATCGTCCTTCCATAGTGATATTAAGTCCTCAAATTGTCAACGAACGAACCACCTACTACGCTACATTGTCACGTCAACATGATGGGGTACATCAAGAAATCTTCTTTGGTCAACCGCTATATGTCAGTGATATGACTGGCCCCGTTTCCCTAATATAAACTTTAGGCCTCGTTATAATTATATTAGTTATAAATTCGACTAGATGATACACATTCTACACCTACATTTATCATTTAAAAGTACATTAATTGATTTTGAAGCAATCTTTTTTTTAAATTGTGTTTCAATTCCTTTATTAAAGATATTTTTAAAAAAATCAAGGAGTTGTGGATAGGGAAATCACCTACAGGGTGAGTCAAAAAAAAGTGTACTCAACTTCAGCGATTTTTTTAGAAAAAAGTATTCGTTTGTTTTCAAAACAATATAATACGGTATAAAGACAAATCAATTAGCTTTAATATGAATTTTATCTGGTTTAGATTGGTCGAGGGAAACTTATTTTACGCTCTTTTGAATTAAAGTGACCAATTTAACGTCCGAACACGCTTCCAGATCTTGACCATTATATTTTATAAGATACGACCAATAAAAAATTACAATACCGACAGCGAAAGGATCAATTCCTTTGTTATGAAATGATTAAAGTGTGGTAATTGTGTCATAAATAGGCCTTAAAGCTGTCTATTGTTTTAATCTATTAGGAGACAATTTTGAACAAGTGTATTGTCTACTTAGTTCTTTTAATAAACAAGATGTGTAATGCTTTACATCATAATCCTAGTAAACATTATTAAGCTCGTTAAGCTTGAAATTAAAAACCGTGTTTTTGGTGAAAAAACAGCTCCTGTACAGAAATAGTCATATTTACTTAACGGTATCATCAAATAGCGTGATTTTTTTCTCCAGATGGTAGTAAAGAAATGGCGCAATCATTTAAAGTTTTGTTTGCCTTGATTTTGTGGTCAGCAATATTTGTTTTGATTTTTTCAATTAGGGTAAACTTTTTTTTGACTCACCCTGTACATCTGACAACATTCTAGAAATATTTTCCACAAATGTAATGATCAACTTAAAACTTACTCCGTGCGCTCGCATAAAGTATTTGATCAATTAGGCCAGGTATCGAATGGTGCACCTGCTGAAATTTGAACAAGAAGCAGCTAGGAAGGTTGCAGGTATTGCGAAATATTAGCCTAAGTCTCTTGTACTCCCAACATACACAATAGAATTATCTGAATATCGCAAATTTGCCAAATATGACTTTCTAGCAACAATAATGGTGACGTATAGGCCTTACATTACCACATCACATGCTTTACTTTTCAGGTATTTATGTAGGTGAATGCGAAGTCCTTTGAATTTGTGGCATATACCAAATCGAATTTATCTTATTAAAACTGATTCAATTTTCAAAATTCATGTCATTATTTGTAACAACGCAATGTTGTATTTTCCCCAAAATGCGTCATTAGCTAGCAACACTGCCTTTAACGAATAGATACCCAAGCTGTTTTCATAAGATATGAGCGGGGCAAAGTGCCTCTCCTTAGGTACATAATTTCCTAAAGTTGTCTCACCCAATATGAATTACATCTCAAGAAATCTGTACTTGCTTCAATATTTTCAAAAAACAACAACCAATATTGTATTTTTATACCAAAATGTGCTATTTTCTGGCAACACTGCTGATAAAGCACTTTTTTCTTTTCTAGTCAGATAAAGAGTGTGGCTAAGTCTCTTGTACGTTTAGTATAATGCAGGATATAATGTAACGAACATGACTTTCATAACTGCTTAGCCTAATTCTTATACCGGAATCATAGCGACCGTTGTAATTATGTTCACTCCACACGTGACTAATGTCACTCGCTTCAGTGTCACGTGACTGTCACAGAATCGTCACAGGTGACTATCGCAATATCTTCGCGGGATTTAACAAGTTATCATTCTCGCATGGCTCGGATATATCGAGTTTTAGTTGTCCATCTCTATTTCAAAAACTCTCCCCCCAATTTTGCTTATTCATCTACACGTACATGATCGACACAGTGTACGATTACGAACCATATTATTATCAGGAGAAATAAACTAGAGATTTACTTGACTCAGGGCAACCAACGTGAAAGTATGCTATACCCGCAATAATGATGCGTTCAAGTTATCGGCCTCGCAGTCTCATCTATACAGCTGTCACGCAGAGTACTCATCTCCTCTCTCTCTCAACTAGTGATGAGCGTATAGTACTTGTCTTGACACACCGACATGGTAATAAAAGCATCAGTTGGTTCCTGAATGGGACATTAGCACGGAATCTCTAGGATAATATAACATCTTGAATGTTCATTGCTGATTGAAGGTAAGTGTGTGCAAATATGTGTGCTTATTATGAAATACGAATGTGACATTCCGTACTTATTTGCCAGAAATCAAATATGATGCGATCAGGCAAATGAGTCGAAAAAATCACAACTCTAGTTTTCTAGGTTATTGTATTGTGTATTTGCAATGGTCGATTTGCAGAAAACCTCGGAGATATTAGCAATTGAAGTGTAGGCTATTCAAAACAATATCAAAGCAATGTTTATATCTCAAAATCTATATTTGAGAGTTCTGACTCATTTTCCTTGATCACATCATAAAATAGCTGTCAACTTTGTGTTGATTTTTGAAATGTATAAACATACACATTTACTGCACAGGCCGGCTATAACAAAACTATACACGTTAGACAGAGCCTTCGTGGGTTTTGCTTTAACTTGTCTAACCCATAAGCAAGGTAAATTTCTGAGGCAATTAATATGCTTTATTTCATTTAACGAATCATCTGTACGATAAAAAATGTCACAATTTGTTAAGACTGGTCGTGAAACCGCGTAGGCATTTTCGCGTCATATGCTACTTATAAATGGTGTTTGTGCCACCATTTAAAGGAACGTGTTATTTTAATCATTAAACCTTTGATTCTTCAATGAACTTCAAGATACTAGTTTACAATCAATATCAAATGCTGAATATTGAACGAGACTTTATTATTCGGAACTCTTGCACCGCGTTTGTAGAATAGACTTTACATGTAAGTAAAAAGAACATATTTTACATTTTACTTAAAATCAAGCTGGAAAAGAAAGAAAGAAGAAATCTATAATATTACTTTCCGAAATGCTAAATTTCTCTATTTTTATTGAATAACTCGAAAGAAAGGTTTATTTCATGTCAATTTTGTCATGCACAGTGATGAAGAAAATGTATCTGGATTTTTTTTCTAGCATCAGTTTTTGTATTTCTACTGTTTGATCACTGTTGATTATCTGAGCGAATAATTGAGTTAAATCGTACCAAATTGACACCGAGGAAATACAAGTGATCGATTGTCTTTGATTTCATAGCAAGTCGATATTTCACGCAATTTAAAAACAAAACAAGTGCACTATACGATATACTGAACTTCAATTTCTTTGAACGTTGGAAAGCATTTATCTATCTCTTCATCATCAAAGTGTTTTGATAAGTTTCCCGACATTTAAAGGGGGAAGTGCACCATAAATCTATTTTTAAACTAGATATATGTTAATAAGAACTTCATTCCTGATGTATATGAGCGTGTTTCTACTGGTCAACTTAAAGGTAATTACCGATGAATTGCCCAGTAGAAACAGCCAATTAACGCTGATTAACGCTGATTAAGTTTTCTAGCGGCAAAAAACCTGCACAAACCAGGTTTGTTAAACGGTAATTAACGCTAACTTGCCCAGTAGAAACAGCCACCCGTTAAATCTTACCTTTAAGTTCTTGTGACCCGGAAGTATACACTTAAACGCTTGATGCTACTCATTGCAGCTCTGCGTTTACGACGAATTTCATGTTAATTTTTCGTGTTTGTGTTGTTAACATGCAATATTAAATGACAAGGAATTACGACGGCAGTCTTTTTCAGGTGGGGCGGCATTTTTGGTATAACAAAAGGTCAAATGTCGTGGCCCATCGATGAGGACGTTAAGTAAATTTAGCGGTCACTATTCGCGATTAGAAACGGGGGAGGGTGGGGGATTAACATTGAACAGTAATTACCTTTCAGTTGTATCCTTTCTTCGGGCAGATATTTGCAACCGAATAAAATATTGAGTATTGTACTCAATGAAGCATGATATTTAAGAACAAGTGGGTACATGTATAAATACAATAGCTGATTTATAAGACAAATCAAACGCACAATAAACTTGCTCAAATATTATGTCCATACATTAAATGCGAGAAAATGACACAACAATGTCATTATTTCTTGAATTCAGCGTAGCAAAGATTAAGTCGGGCTTATGTGATGATCGGATTAGAGTGTGGACCGTTATTCAATAGTGAAATTCAATATGGAGCTTATTAGTGAAATATCATGAATCTTGTATGGTTTTTATAATGTACACTTTTATTTAAATGGCATAAAACATGTTTTCCACAACCAACTTAAATTCTTTTGAAAACTAATGAGATAGCCCTCTTCCAAAATATATAGGCCTTATGTGAGAAATGTTTGCACAGATGTTAGAAATAAAATCCAAAAGTCGAGTTAAGTCTTTTTTCCTCATACTGTATAGGGTCGTATTTTTGTAATAAACGCTGTTTTAGCCTAAAATCGTCGATAACTAATTTTCATGTTTAAGTTAAATTTAATTTAATTCAATTTGATCAAACACGATGAAAATTGTCCCCAGAAAAGTTGTTAAAGCGTGCCATTGTATGTATTGGTATTTATTCACTAATTAGCGATTCAAATGGGTTACCGTAGAGATGAAAGGAAAAGCATCAAATGTACGTCTACAGTTCAACTCGAAACGCACTCACCATTTGCGCCCTGGTGTTGCGAAAAGAATATCACGATTTGCGGCCCGAGTGCAAATGTTAAGTTAAACACGAGTTAAACTACCCCCATACCCATGTTTAAAGTTGAACACTTTTCAGCGAGTTAGACGCGTGTTTAAGTTAAACATATTTTCGCGAATTGCGTGTACACTGAAAACACAAACTCGTATTTTGGAGGCTGAACTAAGCCATTGTTTAGTAGGACTAATTAAGCTTAGTTACACTGGGTGAACTAGTTTTTAATGGACGACTCGGTGTCAAACTAATATGAAAATTAGATTCATCGTGAAAGACGTCCTACTAACGTTTCACGACGTACGAGTCCCTGGTTGTATTAACGTTGAATTTTACCGCCGTTTTGATCACATGCATTGCGTCAGCCAGCTCAGACGACATCGTGCATCGATTTATGTTACATGTGGGGGACTGAGCTGGGACTGATTGCCGAGTTAAATACTAATCAAAATAGAAAGGTTCGTGAAAATATCATTTTTCTCAACGTTGTTTTTATAATAAAGTTGTTTGTTATAATTTGAGTGAGATCGTAAGGCGTCATGTAAGTTAGACAGGATTTTGTATGGTCATCGTGAACTGGCCCAGTTTGCAATGTAATGCAATGCCAATGGTGCAACATTTTGCAGACTACATAAAACATACACTAGACCTGATCATCATACCTCAGACGATGTGCACAAGTGTGTAGAAAACACACCATTTAAAGTTGACCATACAAAATCCTGCCTACCTTGCATGACGCTTTACGATCTCATTTTAAATTATAACAAACAACTTAATTAAAAAAAACGTTGAGAAAAATGATATTTTCACGTAACTTTCCATTTTGATCGACGTATTTTAGCTTAGTTAGGCAAGCTAGCTGAACATGCTAGTTCAATCTGCTGAACTAGTAAAAGCTTTAGTACAGTATGCCTGACTGATAAAATTAGTCGTACTTGACATAATTTTGGTTAGTAGAGACCATTAGTAGAACACCCAATATATTAGTAGAGCACTCGATTATATTAGTAGGGCATGTTTTAACTAGTTTATTATATTAGTAGGTCAAAGTTGAACTAGTATATTTGATAGTCCAGCACCTAGTACATCCTAACGTACTAATATATAGTTTAGTCCAACCTAGCCGTACTAGTTATAAGTTAGTCGTACTTGACATAGTTTTAACTAAGTTTTGTTTAGTAGGGCAAACCAGGTTTCGTTTTCAGTGTAGTTATTAAACGATGTGGTTAAAGTAAAACACATGTTTAGCTTAAAACCGCGTATCAATATGTACGAAATAGTCCTACACGGATAGACAGAGAATAAAAAGAGCTTGACAATGGAAGGTTGTGTAGAGAAGCACATGACAAAAATGTGATTGAATCTCACCAACTTTTTATTCATGAGACCGTTAGGTCATTGCCTAACACAAGAACAAACAATACATAGTCTTATAACAAATAGGCTATTGCCTTACTACAAGAACAAACAATATAACAATCAATAATACATGTTATACATAGTCTTATACTACAAGAACAAACAAAGTCTTTATAACAATCAATAATACATGTTTACAAGATTTTCAAACAATTTTTGCATTTCCCATGCTCCCATCCATTTTTTGTTGAAAGGCCACTGTAATGACAGTATGCAATAATTAGATTTTAAGCAATGAGCTTGAACCGGAACAACCTGCAAGGACCAACTCATATAAGCGGTATTGGGCAATCTTGACAAACAATGAGTTTAGTGAGCTAGTGTTCCGGAACAACCTGCTATTGGACAAAACTTGACAAGATTCAGCTGATATTGGACAAACTCCTTCAAAAGGACATGACAGCATCGAGCCGGGAAAACGGTATGATATTTTGGAGGAATTCTACCGCTCATCGTGTGTGTCAAAGCACTTACAAATGCGGGTAATCACACTGTTAACATGGTTAAGCGGTGGTGAATTACATTATGTACTTGTACGAATATAATCACTAGCGGGCACAAGTAGCTTACAATTTAAACTGTTACACACAGAATACGATGTCCCGGTGACACTATTTCTTTTCTTCGTTGTTCGATCTTATGGTTTAAACTCGATAACGGTTCTACCTGTATGATTTTTGTTGTTATTAAAGTCATTTTATAACCATTGCACCACCAGTGTAATTTTGTTTTGTTTTGCAATCTTTCAGGAGATAACAATACATCACAGAGCACTATAAGAGCTCTGTGCAATACATCAACATTGCCTGAAAAAGAAAAGAGATGGTTTTCGCCCATCCTTTCCTTATGTAGCTAAGTGATCTGATGGGCCCATCTCTCGTGATAAAACGCGTTTAGCAAATGAAGATTTGTATTGTGAAAGCTTTCAATAAATTGCAACAATAACGTCTCAAGGTGTTTGTTCAGGTGCCAATTTATGTCAAGTAAAAGTCAGATTTTAAACCAATCATTTAATCATTTAAATGAAGTGGGCAGCTGAGGCAATAACGCAATTGACAAAGTGCTAACTTGACGTAATGAAATTCAATTTGGTATAAAGTCGATACATTTGCGCTGATTAAATTTGAACAATTTTTCTTAATTAGATAATGAGTTCAGCAGCGGTCGCTAAGAGGTTTGGGCTGTCTTAAGGAATGCAACTGTGATGTTGCAATTATTTCTTGAACTGTATAGTTAATAATTACCAAATTATTGAATACTGAAAATGTTTTTGATTAAAATAAACTTAAAATGCTGCAGACTTAATAAAAATTGCATTTACATGTAGACTGACTATTGGAGGAATTATCAATCCATAATATTGTAAAACTTAAATGTTTTTCCCCAAATGTAATTTAAATGTAAAATCTTGTATCTTTCCAAATCCTATTTGGAAGACGATGCCTATTTCATACCGTAGCCTTTGTTGTGTCACAAGAATCAAGAATGAAGTGAAAATATAGTCTTCAACATAAATGCTGCTATATTTAGCATGTTTAGAGTACTGGTTCTTAATCCTTCAGATGCTTCCTTTGAACTATGTATTTAGTCGATGGGCCCGTAATCGAAATCATGCACCCATTCAGGGATTTTGTGAGACAACTCTTTTGAAAACCTTACCCATAGGGCTAATGAATAACTTGTATTCAGGGACTTGCCAAGATATTTCTTTTTTCAAAACCTTACATAGGCCATAGGGTTAATGAAATCATGTTGTTTTAGTTAGAATTCGGCGGCCATTTTGAAAAAAGCGCCTTCGCCGTTTCATCTAGCGGCAAGATGTTTGGAGACAACATGATTTCATTTGCCCTATGGCTTATATAATATCTTGTAATTTCCCTGAATAAAAGTTATATATTTTGAAAACGTTGATTTCAAATCTTTTAGCGATCAGTTTATAAATATATGGCTGCCATTTTGGATAATCTAAAAGAGCCACAGTGTATTTGGAAGCTTTATAAACAAGAACCAGACATGGTACTCGCAAAACGAATCCATTTGATCCCATAGATAACCTGTATGAACCCTGTTCATAGGTGGGGGAAGTTTCCCCATTTTTTTAATGTATTCCTTTATATTGAGTTGGGTGGGGAAGATGTTTTTACTCATCAGTGAGTCAAGGTTTCTTTTCCGCCTGGAAAGTGGGTGAAGTTTTCTTCTTCAAAAAATTCGAATCTAATACCTAAACTACGGACTGTCGTTGGATACTTTTATATTTATGTAATTAGGGTGCCACACATAGACTAGACTGATTTACTTAAATCTCAGCATTTCCCCACGGCTCCTATTATATAGCGTGTAAGGAAGGATCTGTTTTCTCAATTTGGATTATGGCGTCCTACTCTTCAATATAGTAAACAAATTACACCTCCAGTGGGTATTTCACTATAAGAATGCTTGGCAAGCAAAAGAAGTAAAGGATTGTTCAGCGTTGATTGTTGCAGTTACTCGCCTTAAGGATAAACATTTTCTTAACCCTGTGGATTAATCTTGCAGAAGAGTAAGACAACTGGTGTGCTTATTGCACTGTAAACAGGTTCGTAAGGATATTGAACAAGGTGAATTGAACGGATATCAAACGAGCGAACTGATGCAAGATAAGACGAGATACGAACATTGTAAACGTATACTGAATCTTTTTCGACGCGCTTCAAATTTCAGTTTGATAATTAATATATAGGATAAATCGAGTTTTGGTATTCAATTGGCCACCGATATGAAACTACACAAAGTTAAAGAGTTCAAGGTTCGTTTTCTATAAACCAAATTCAGTACTGCAAACTATGTCATTAGGCCACAAAATAAATGTTGTGTTGCCCTCAAGTGCCAAACATTTTAATTCGGGTCGGTCGGTCGGAATTTTTTTCTTCTTTTTTTCTTTTCAATTTTTTTGGCTGAAAAATATATGGTTTATGTCAAGACAAAATTGGTATATGCCCATATGTCAATTTAACTAATGTTTCTAGTGTGACAATAGTCTATATTTTATTATTTAGGTTTATTTATTCATTTCAAGCAAGAAACCCCATAGCGTGCTGGGAAATCAACATTTTGTCCAGGCCTGAATGGCAAATTGGGAAGCCCCATGCCGGGAAATTTGGGAATTTGAAGGGAAATATGGCTCTTCCAGATAAAGAAATACACACTTTTAATCACATTTAAATCTAAAAAGAAAAAGAAAAAGAAGAAAAAAAGCGACCCTAGTTTTTACGATTTTAGGGTTGGTCGCTGAGGGCAACACAACTTCTTTTTTTTAGGCCTTATTAAAGGGTAATTCTGACAGCATGACTGTATCGGAATCCAAATAACCGATCTATAGTTAAGAAGTTGCTTTTTAGTCGATGTGGAGCATTACGGAAAAGCTTGGGCTTAAATTGCGATATCTGCATTTGCAATATTTTAGCTTCTATCAATACATGGGAAGCCATATAATATTTACAAACCCAGTTATAGAGTATGTATGACAGAAGATCAATCAGTTAAATTATATTTCATCCAAATGTTATCAAAGTGGAATGTTAATAATTGTATCTACCGGACAAAGAAATTATCAGAGTTCGGAATTTGAGCTATAGGGTTATAACGAAATTTTCAAAGTCGGTGTATTAAATTAACATACGAACAATTATTAAAAGGTTTTATAAACGCGAGCTCAGCCTGTATGATATACACTCGCAGACAGCGATCGAGAATAAGCGTGCAAGTTACACTGCCAACGGGTTTTGAATCCATCTCGCGAGAGGGCCCGTTAACTGTAAAATCGAGCCTCGAGCAGCGTTATTAATAGCACTTTATCTAGGATTCATATTTTCTCAAGTGTCAGAAATAATATGAATGTATAACTTGGAACGATGAATAAACATTCTGTGATTTAGCACAAGAAAACCTAGCAATAACACAAATGATCGATTTACCATTCCGATATCTAAGCCTTTGGATTTCAGGCGTGTGGGAGGGGAACCGTTCCGTTATAATATTAAAATCCACTGCAGTATTTCACAACTTCTTGCAATTTAGTATCAGGGCCGTCAGAAGGGGGGGGGGGGGGGGGGGGGGGGGGGGGTGCGTTGGGTGCGGACGCACTCCCCTTGAAAATCTCTCTTTTTTTAAACTTTTTTTTAGGGTAACATGTTGTTTTATGAATGGAAAATGGGGTCAACGATGGCAAGATACATGAAAATTGTGTCCTAAATTCGCTTTAATGCTCAGAGCTTAACCCCCACCAGGGGCCCTAAGGCGGGCCCCTGGACCCCACCCGTTATTGGCTTTGCGCCAGAGGCGCTCGCATCGTCAGCGTGCTGCAGCACTAACACTCTGACGTCATACTACTACTTCCGGTAAAAAATCGTGAAAACGCACGCCCCCTTTCCGGTAAAAAATCGTAAAAAACGCACCCCCTTGGGCAAAAGTTGCTGACGGCCCTGAGTATTGTTCGTTCAGTATTAAGATGATGATTAGTATATATTTTATCGCAAGAATGCAATTGATCAAATGGTGATCTAAAGAACACTACAGTCTTTGTGTCTTTACGTCCCTGATGCTACCAACGTTTTCAAAGCAGTCCATTGTAAAAATATATATTATGTCTTAGATAATGCACATCACAAGGAATAACTGTTTAAGTTGACTTGGCCTGATGCAGCAAAAGGCGACGAATCCCCCTGTTCTGCGCGCGAACGGCCTTATCAGTTCGGGTCAGACGAGCGGTTAAAACAATTTTCTTATTTAAAAAAAATCTAATCGTTTCATTTTTTTTTAAATGTGTAAAAAGATTCCCAAATTCGAATAAAAAAGGGGTCGGTCAGGCTAGTTTAGCAATTTGTTTCTCATCGCCCAAATGAGCCATTTGTCAGCTTTCTATTAAAAAATTCTATTTAGGATAGTATATGATTTAATCAATGAATATTAAAGGTAGATGACCCGATCACATTTTCGTAACACAGAATTATTTCAAACATACGGAGATTTTCATATCATATGAAAGCTCGTATTTTTCTCATCATACTGAAATTTGACGGCCTAAATCGGTATAATTACGGAGAAATCGATGAAATAACGTCGAATTACCGCGAATGGTGGTAACCACCGATATAGTTTGTGTACTACTCAATGGGTACAGTTCACAGCAACTTGTGCGTCTAAAATAAGACCCATTAGAGCTATGCAACTCAAACTTTGGAACACGACTTTTTATGACCTTTCATGTAGAATAGAAAACTTCAAATTGAAAATCGGAACATCTACCTTTAATTAATGGCAATCACCGTTACCGGCCAAGTGTGAAAAAGGGAATAATTGTTACTTCAGGTAATTATTGAGTATTGTTGGCATAGGTCATTAACAAAATTGTTGTTCATACCTTGCCAGGTTGAAGTACTTTGGTAGCATGTTTGAATAACGAGAATAGTTTGTGAATCTTTTACTCGTTGCCATGACAACAGCCCATTCAAGATTTTAGGCATTTGTGGGTATATTTCAGGTAAAAATACTGGAAATTTACCGCATACTCGGTATCATTTCGCAGCAATAAACAAGATTGTTTTTCAAACCATCTATTACATGATAAAGACCCATCCTTAAACTTTAAGTAAAGAGTTTTTACAACAAATTAAAATCTTGTTTATATATTTTTTGGACCAGGCAACACTGCTAGGTTTGACAATTTTTGCATCTCGTAAAAACTATTTGCTAGGGTACTCTGGATATTGTCGTCATTGGAGGAGAGAGAGATGACTTTGCCCCACTCATATTTATTATTATTTATTATTAAGGATACTTATAAAGCGCATTTCCCATGGACCAATGCGCTGTACATTAAAACACAATCTAAAATACAATATAGTTATAGCATGCAACAAAATAATGACACATGATAAAATACATGACCTACTTATTACATCAGCAATTATGATAAAAACAGATATATATAAATATACAATTAAGAAACAAAAAAAACAAAAAACAAAAAATATGCACAATGACTAGCAATTAATTTGGGAAAAGGTAGGTTTTTAAGAGCTTTTTAAAAGCTTTCACATTGGGAGCATCGCGTACATTATTTGGTAAGCTGTTCCACAACTTAGGACCATAAGCCGAAAATGATCTATCCCCATAAGCTCTTTTTGTTTTGGGGATTTCTAGTCGGGAAAGATCCTTCATGGACCTAAGGCCAGTACGGTTACACCTGTATTTGTGCATATCTGATGAAAAAAAGCTTGGGGTATTATATACGTTAATGGCAGTGTTGCCAGATAATGAAGCATATTTTAAACAATTACAATATTGCGTTTATTACACGTAATTACATGAATTTTGAATATTGAAGCAGTTTTATTAAGATAAATTGGATTTAGTGTATGCCAGGAGTTCCAGGCACCTCGCCTCTCCCATAAATACACGATAAGTGAAGCATATGGCAATGTAGGGCCTATAATAAAGCAAAAGTATTATTGCCAGAAATTTGGAATTCGGCAACATTGCAATATTCAGACAATTGTAGATTGGTGGGTTTTTATACAAATATTGAAACTAAACTTGTGTTTGTGCCACCATTATTTTTTTAAAGGAATATGTTATTTTAATCATTAAACCTACCCACTTGAATTTGAAGTATAGATTTCTAGAATATTTTTAAGGCTATTATGTACTGAGGGAGAGATGACTTTGCCCCACTCATATCTGATGAAAACAGCTTGGGTACCTATACGTTAACACTTTCCATGCGGCAGGCAGCTGCAGACGACATTCCAAAATTTCACAAAATATTTAAGAAACGTCAGAATTATTGAATTTCATTACCGCATTTGGAATCATCGTGAGAAATGAATTGACTTAAGTACAAACACGCTTAGTATTGGGTCAGTTATCCTTGAGATAGACTTTAAGTTGGGGAAGGTTTCTGAACAATCTGTTTTGTATGGTAAAACTAATAGCCGCCGCGTGGAAAGGCAATGTAGCCAGAGAATGAAAATTACAATATTGCATTTGTTACAAATAAGACATGACATTTGAAGTTGAAGCAATTGTCTTAAAATAACTTGTGTTTTGTATGCGCTAGGGGCGCAGGGGACTTTAATTCTGTCATCAATATTGCATTTTTGAAAGTAGTGTTGCCAGGAATTACACTTTAATAAGAAAATCAAACATACAAACTGTAATATGAAATACTAATTTCTTCAGATTTATTTTTGTCTCTAAGTTACAGTGGATGTTTCAACCTACTCATATCTGATCGCAGGCAAAAGTAGCGTTGACTAAAAACGATGCACTTTAGCAGAATTATAACACTACCAAGTTTAAGCAATAACTATATAGTATCTTTACACTTTAGTAATAGAGTAGTAATAAACAGGTTAAAATAAAGAAACAGAAACAGAGCTTTCGGCCTAAGTTATCGTCAGTGTTTTTTCTTTCTTTCTGGCAACACTACTTTTAACGTATACCCCGAGCTGTCTTTCTCTTGCGCTCAGTACAGAATTCCTAAAGCTTTCTCACCAAATATGAATTGCATCTCATGAAATCTATCCTTGTTTCAAAAATTGTATAAAAACCAACAATATTATATCTATATTACAATCACCCCGATTGCCTAAAAATCACACTGATGTCCCTTGACCGCTTGCGCTACCCTCGGAACCGAAATAATCCCTGCACTTCCCCAAGGGATTTAAAGTCGGTATAAATATGTAAAAGTTTGTTCATTAACCATTATTTACTAATTAAAACCCTCATGGCTGACGAAATTCTTTTAGTTTTTGCGTAGTTTTATAGTTTTTACGAAATGTTAATTTGTATTTTAGACCGGAGACGTCCCCGAACCAAGGTACTTATGACACAGCACAGGCGCATGATTGGGCGTCATTTTGCGTGATGCGTGACGGGTGGATCATGTCACTTATAAAATTTAGTGGGCGCCTTTTGGCTCACAATTTATAGCAACACTGTTCTAAATAAGTATTTAGGTATATAATTATTCTTTGACACTCGATATCGTATTTGTGTTGGTGGCCGAATGGATAGGCGTGTCGCATGTAACTCTTACTGTAATAGCATATGTGTACACAGTGAGGTCGCATCCCGGGGATCAAATCTCACTGGCGGCACACCCCCCTCTGTCTCTATTTTTGTATAACTATGACGTTGTTTTATGAATTGAACATTGGAAATTTAATTTATACTCATTAGAAATGCCTTTTTTTCTCTTAAATATGATATTTGAATTATTTTTTATAATTGCAATTTAACTTAAAGGCATATTATGTGATCTTTTCCAGATAGCACATTCATTATTTTTTTTAGAAAGTAGATTTTCTTGCCGATTTACATTTCTGATCATAAATCATACATACACTCCAAGTTACAGAGCGATGCGATTCCTAATTACCTCAAAATCATGGTTTTAGAGTGAATTTAGAGTAAAAATATAAACTGTCGGAGTTATCCGACAGTTTATTTTCACTCTAAAATCATGATTTTGAAGTAATTAAGAATCGTATCGCCCTGTAACTTGGAATGTATGTACGATTTATGATCAGAAATGTAAATCTGCAAGAAAATCTTCTTTCAATTTTTTTTTCAATGTTGAGGGCATTCCCTGGAAAGATCACATAATATACCATTAAGAGAAATGTACGGCTTTTCAAGAAGCAAGAAAATACGCAGACGACGGGACCGATGTTTTCCACCCGGCGGACGAAGTTGTATGTATCATGGGTATGGGGTTAAATATCGAATATAGTCTGAAATCGGGTAATAAAGATATTAATAAATTATAATTTTGTAATGAATGCTAATTTGCAATATGAACAGGGGCGTAACTAGGTGTTGTTGGGTTTTTTTTTTTGGGGGGGGGGGGGGGCATCAGGGTGGATGGCCTCTGACTGGGAGGCACATCCAGTGGCGGTGCCAGCATTACAACAAAAAAACGGCCGGGGGGGGGGAAGATACATTCGAGGTGGGAAATGCGCGCGTAGCGCGCAAAAATGTGTGCCTTTTAATATCATAATTACCTAAAATTAGCTTAATTTGGTCTAAAAGTAGGCCTAGGTATATTTTGTCATATTTCATTTGGGGGCATCGGGGGGGGGGGGGGGGGGGGGGGGGGGGCATGGCTTCTGACTGGGGGCCTACGCCACTGAATATATGAACGACGTTTTATGGGCGGCCATTGGGGTTTAAGTATTGAATATAGTCTAAAATCGGGGTAAAGAGTAACGAGATATTAATAAATTATAACTATATTCAATAAATCTAATTTATACTATGCAAATGCTTTTTTCCATCTGAAATATGATATTTGAATTAATTGCAATTTAATATTAGAGAAATGTACGGCTTTTCAAGAAGCACGGCATGGCGACAAATCTTAATTTATTCATCTCTTACAATTCAATAAATTTAATTTATACTGTACAAATGCTTTTTTTCCTCTGAAATATGATATTTGCGACAAAAAATTATCATAATTTATTCATCTCTTACAAATTACAAGACTATATTCAATAAATTTAATTTATACTGTAGTATGAGCAGCAAGTGAACAGGAGTCTTGCAACAATGATTTTTACTCAGTTTTTTATGATATTGGAATTAATTGCAATTTAACATTAGAGAAATTAGAGAAATGTACGGCTTTTCAAGATGACGACGTGGATCCCGACAGGTTCTTTTTTGTGTTGCTGGTGTGTTCTTACGATACCAGCAGCAAGCTTGGAATAAGTAGAATGAACAGCAAGTGACCAGGAGTCTTGCAACAACGATGTCTTACTATTTTTTCTACTTTTTTAAAAATAAATACTGTTGTTTTACAGAAATATATTTCGGTGTGTTTTCCTCGGTCTCAGTGTGTTTTCCTGGTCCACGGCGCGGCGACGACGCGGATCCCGGCGGTTTTTGTGTGTTGTCGGTGTGCTCTTATGACACCAGCAAGCTTGGAATAAGTAGAATAAGCAGCAAGTGACCAGGAGTCTTGCAACAATGATTTTGTACTCAGTTTTTTTACAATTTTTTATAAATACTGGTGTTCTACAAATATGTTTCGGTGTGTTTTCCTCGGTTTCAGTGTGTTTTCCTGGTCCATGTTCAGGTATAGTAATAGATCTTTTCAACATGGCGCCCTCTGTCGTCATTTTTGACCCCCTAATGCATATCATTTTACAGTTCTATTTCTGCCAATAAAACGGGAATACCAGCCAAGTTGATCTTTACTAGCGCTAGCAGTAATTACCCCATACTCGATTTCAAACGATTGGTGTATATTTTGCCGTTTCTGCATGATGTAGTACGTGCTTTGTTATCAATTTCCAGCTCATTTTCATTGCTTTTGCGCACGCACACATTACATATGGGTTGTTTGGCACACAAACTATCTTTTAAAAATACATTTTGACAACATTACACAGCATACAATACAAACGTGTACACATGTAATTAGTGTACTAAGGTCCCAATCCTGCACCAAATCTATGGTGTAATACAATGAATTGTATTCTATTGTATAGTTACATTACGTCCTTTATCACTTGCTTACGGTTATCGTGGTGTTTAGAATCACCACACGTCCCCTATTTGTTCAAAACGTGGGCATAGACTTACAAGTAAGCATGTCCCATATGGCAAACCTGAGAAAAACAATTCGCCTGTTGCCATTGATGTACATAATTATAGCCTACAAATTGACATGACGACAAATTATACCCCATATTATATTAAGTTATAGAATAAAAGATGTAAATCAGTGGCATAACATCCAGGAGTGGGAAAGTCTTCCCCGTGCACGCCTGACCGTCGTACTGAGTCAACAAAGTTAAAACAACACACAATTAAGGGACATTAACGAGTGTCCCAACTCCACCCTCACAAAAATGTAGTAATGCTCAAAAACAAAAACAAAATTAAGCGCCCAGGTTCACTCATCGAACCCAAAATGTTAACCGCCCAGGTTTACTCATCTAGCGGGTCCCGCGCGAAGCGCGGGTGCCCGCTAGTTTATATCAAAATGGGCTATTATCTGGCAACACTGCTGATGTTGTAAACACTACCCCAAGCTTTTACGTCAGATGAGTGTGGCTAAGTCTCTTGTACTTCAACATACACAAAATTATCTGAATATCGCAAATTTGCCAAATATGACTTTCTGACACCAATAATGTTGACGTATAGGCAGGGGCGTAACAGAGGTTGGTTGTCAGGGGGGGGGGGGGGGGGGGGCACAGCCAAAAAAAATCCTGGTTAGAATAATTCCGTCCCGGAATTTTTCGTAAAAGGTTGAGGGGGGGGGGGGGGGGGGGGGGTCAACAAATTTCGCACGGTCACAAAATTTCGCACGGTCACAAAATTTCGCAGTACAAAAAGCACATCAGTCAACAATTTGTTGACTGTTGTGCTTTTTGTACTCCGAAATTTTCTTTCTTTTTTTCCCTTTTTCTTTTCTTTCTTTCCCTTTTTTTTCTCCTTTTCCTTTTCCTTTTTCCTCCCTTTTTCCTTTCTCTCTCTCTTTTCTTTCCCTTTCCCCCTACTTTTCCTCTTTTCCCTTCCCCCCATTTTTCCTGGTGGGTAGGTTTGAATTTCCTGCTGAGCACCTTCAGGGGGGGGGGGGGGGGCACTGTGCCCCCCTGCCCCCCGGCTGTTACGCCACTGCGTATAGGCCTTACATTACCACATGTTTACTTATCATGTATTTATGTAGAAGTCCTTTGCACTAAATCAAATTTATCTTAATAAAACTGATTCAATTTTCAAAATTCATGTCATTATTTGTAACAAACGCAATGTTGTATTTTCCCCAAAATGCGTCATTAGCTATAGTCTATCCATCTGAGACCGATCTTCCAACCACGAGACCCAGCCGTTCCATTGACTGGGAGAGGAGGCTATTTTCTGACGAAAATATCGATGGAATCAGTAGAGTGAAAAACGGCCATAATACAAAATAATTATGTTACCCACCTACTGTTATCATCATAACCCATGTTGTACCATAAGAGTCAGTTTAATTGACTTACCTACTGCTAGTTATTTTAAGCTCTACTGTAGGCCTACTACATGTACAGGCCTCTACGAACAGGTACATGTAGATTGTAGAGTGATAGACCCCGATGAAGACAACCTTTCATTTTATAAGTCAGAAAATAAACTTTGTTTAGTTTGTCAACGTTCAAATTGTATAATATTTGTTTCAATATGAAAATCATACCTTTCAATATTGATACCATATCATTGTAAACGTATTTGTTTCTTTCTATAACAAAGAAATCTGATTGATTCGGACATGCAGACAGAACAGGGATACGGAGATTCATATCATTTTACAACCATTTTATCTTACTATCTCCCGGCCAATCCGAGTGAAAATATACATTAATTTACTGTTGGAAACATTACAAGATAGCAAATAAAAATTAAGTGTGGCCTCCTACAATATGCTAAATGTGTTAAAAGTCCATCACTTTCGATCTTTTTCAGCTTTGTGATTCTATTCATATGCCAAAACCACAGATGACGATTATGGTAAATGTTCAAAGTCCATCACTTTCGATCTTTTTCAGATTTGTGATTATATTCATAGGCCGAAATCACAGGTGACGATTTCAAAGCCTTTCAGATAATGCGCAAATGGTTCGGTATTTGTCTCTCTTTGAATGGTACACTAGACGTAGCTGCTATGTGCATGTGTGTGATGAGAATAATATGCATTGGAACAGTGTTGTGTGTGTTTGCATAAGGCAGCTTAGTTGTTTCAATTCACATTATAGATGAGGTTCGACCGGAGGTTGGAATAAAATGGGATCCTTAGACAACTGGCTAAATATACGCCAGAAGACAGCACATCTTATTTTTACTCATCTCCCCCTGCCCATCCGAGCACCAAAGATCGCTCTCAGATGGATAGACTATAGCAACACTGCCTTTAACGTATTGATACCCAAGCTGTTTTCATAAGATATGAGCGGGGCAAAGTAATCTATCCCCTCGGTACATAATTTTCTAAAGTTTTCTCCCCCAATATGAATTACATCTCAAGAAATCTGTACTTGCTTCAATATTTTCAAAAAACAACAACCATTATTGTATTTTTTATACCAAAATGTGCTATTTTCTGGCAACACTGCTTATAAAGCACTTTTTCTTTTCTTGTCTGATAGAGTATGGCTAATGCTCGAATCATACTAAGGTCGCTTTGCGATTAAATCGCTCCTATGACGAGTTTTACGTCATATAAAAAACCCCGATACATCGATCAAGAGAGATCGCTTGACTGGAAACGACCAGTCGCGGCCAGTTGACTTCATTTCAACTCGAAAGATCGGTCGCTCATGACGTAATGAACATCCTACTTTTTCAACCATTGGGGGAGGTAATTTTGCCGCAAAGTTAGCATAACCAATCAGCATCCATAATCCAGGTTGTCGTCTGCGTGACCAAAAAAAGACCTGAAAAGGCATGCGACTACCGGCGATTTAGTAGCTCGAGGCGACCTTTGGTCGTACCGAAATACGGTACTTCGAGCTAGCGATTATTGGTGACGCGACCTGTTACGACCAGCGACCGGCTAGTATGATTCGAGCATGCAGTATATAAGGCCAAAAAAAAAAATTTGTTTAGGGATCACGTCAAAACTCGACCGCCCGGCAACCGCCGGTTACGGCCGGTTCCGTTCGGTTCTCACAAAACGTGTCGTCTGTTATAATATACACACATAATGAGGTCAAATAGTAACACTCTGGTGAACACGACCGGTTGAAAGTGCCTCGTCACACACGTGAGCAATAACATCTTGAAGTAATGGGCTCTTTTAAGACTTAAAAGTCTCAATTGACAATCAGTACAATACAGCTATTGATTTTCGCTGGGGTTGGCTTTTTCAATCTGTTTATAGCTCAATTAACTTTTTAAAATCAATACCGAAAGTCTATGAATGGTTTTTTTTTATAGAACGATTATAGAGAGAGCTATTATGACCGCAAAGTAACAGATTGATAGTGTAAATTGGTCAGTGTTGCATGCGCGAATATTCATATACCAGTAAAACATTTGACCTGAAAGAACCGAGCGGAACCGCCCGTAACCGGCAGTCAACGGGCGGTCGAGTTTTGACGTCTCCCCTTAGTTGCCCTTTCACCTCAATTTTTTTTTGGGTCGGTAGGTCGATTTTTTTTTATTTTTTAAATTTTTTTTTTAGATGTCAAAGAATGCCAGAAAATACACTTTCAAGTGAATTTGATGTTTTTATTTCGAAATATAAGTGTTTTTACAAATGTAAAATGGAAGATGAAAGGGATTTTACATGATTTTTACATACATTACCAATCTTTTCTTACTCAAACAATTCACACTCAGACAAATCAGCTATCTATAAACTTTATGTAGTGCATATGGTGTTTTGAAATATATGCAATATTTAATTTGAAAAATATCTGCTTCGTCAAAATGTTGAACCAAATAGGGGAATCAATTGCACTTTCTATGTTCGCATTCCATTTAAATAAATATATTAATATTTCTATGATGCAATAAAACCAAAGTTTTAATGTTAATATTATATTCAATATTTTCTTGGAAACGTTCATGCACATAGGAACACACCAAGGTGATCGAGCGAAACATGTGAGGTGAGGTGTTATGTTTACGATTGTCGTGTACCTGCCCGGGGTGGTACCTGCTCTTTCAGCATCAGCCTAGAAGCTCCTAGAGAGGAATAAAATATGTATGGCCTAAGAATATGTGTCTGCAATACATTTTAAATGAACAGCAACCGTAATTCACCATCTCGTAAGCATTTATATTCATGAAATCTTTTTTTTTTTTAATTTTTTTTTTTTTAATTTTTTTTTTTTAATTTTTTTTTTTTTTTTTTTTTTTTTTTAATTTTTTTTTTTTTTTTTTTTTTTTGAAAAAAAAAAAAAAAAAAAACGCGACTGAGATTTTTCAATATTTACGGTCGGTCGGGAAAGGGCAACCAAACATTTTTTTTTGTTGGCCTAATGTAACGAACATGACTTTCATAACTGCTTAGCCTAATACTATTACCTGAATCTATAGCGACCGTTTTAATAATTGCGTTCACTCCACACGTGACGAATGTCACTCGCTTTAGTGTCACGTGACTTTCACAGAATCGTCACAGGTGACTATCGCAATATCTTCGCGGTATTTAACAAGTTATCATTCTCACATGGCTCTGAGTATATCTAGTTTTAGTTGTGTCCATCTCTGTTTCAACAATCCTCCCCAATTTTGCTTATTCATCTACACGTACACGATCGACACAGTGTACGATTACGAATCATATTATTATCGGGGGAAATAAACTAGAGATTGTCTTGACCGAGCCAACTAACGTGAAAGTATGCTATACCCGCAATAATGATGCGTTCAAGTTATCGGCCTCGCAGTCTCATCTATGCAGCTGTCACACACGGTGCTCATCTCCTGTCTCTCTTGTCACACCGACATGGTAAATGAAAGCATCAGTTAGTTATTGGATAATATAACATATTGGATGTTCATTGGTTATTGAAGGTAAGTGTGTGCAAATATGCGTGCTTATTACAAAGTACGAATGTAGCATTCCGTATTTATTCGAAAGAAATCAAACGTGATGCGATCGAGCAAATAAGTCTGAAGTCGAAAATATCATAACTTTAGATTTCTAGGTGATTTTATTGTGTATTTGCAATACTAGTACATTTGAGGAAAACCTCGGAGACAGAGATATTAGCATTTGAAGTGTAGCTATTCAACACAATATCAAACCAAATGTTTGGTTATATCTCAAAATCCATTGCGAGTTCCCAATCATTTTGCTTGATCACATCACAAATTCACAAATTAGCTGAGCATACAAATTTACTACACAGCTTACTTACTTGTTTGCTTAATTCGGGTCGTATCCCCGATCTACGATGGCTCTCCACACTCTTCTGTCGTTCATTGTTGTCTTTATATTACTCGTCTTCAGTCCAGTATCTTGCTTGAGTAGATCGATAAATGTTAGAGCAGGTCGTCCCGGCTTTCTTTTGCCATGTTTGGGGATCCAGTGCATCAGTTTGGATACTGGCTCCTTACTTCTGTAACACTACAGTGTCCAGCAAACCCTGTTCGTCTCTTCCGGATCTTCTGGCTTATTTTGGGGAGGTCACCATACAGTTGGGTGTTTGGTTTATGTTGTTTCCAGTTGACATTGAGTACTGCTCTAAGCATTCTGGTGTAGCAGCCATCTAGCTCTTTCTGTAGCTTGGAAGTAATGGTACAAGCTTCGTATCCATATAGCAGAACTGACTCTACCGTTGAGGCGAACAGGCGAAGTTTGAATTTCCGAGATAGAGTTGACTTCCATATTTGGTTCATTTTGCTACATGCTCTCCATGCTGTGCGTTGCTTAATGTCTTTTGCCGTACTCTCCATCCAGGTACCAAGATATTTAAAATCTTGAACTTCCTCCAGCTTGTTGCCATCATTTGTCTGTATGGATCCCTTCTGGCTCTGGTTATATGACATAAACTTGGTCTTGCTAGCATTAATTTTGATACCGACCTTTGCTACTGATGTCTCAACTCTTTGCAGCAGATCTTGTGCTTGATGAACAGACTATAACAAAACTATACTCGTTAATAGACAAAGCCTTCGTGTTGGGGTTTTGCTTTAACTTCTCAAACCCATAAACAAGGGAAATACCCGAGACAATCAATATGATTTATTTCATTTAACGAATCGTCTGTCACAATTGGTCAGAACTTATCGTGGAACCGCGTAGGTATTTTCGCGTCATTTGGTACTCTAGATTATGCTACGGAACGTGTGTTTGTTCTAAATTTTTGAAAGGAATATGTTATTTTGTTAAACCTACCGTACTTGAATTTGATTCTTCTATCACTTTCAAGATATATATGTTTCCTTTCAGATGCAGTATAATTTGGTTGACTTTACTTTACGGCTATATTAGTTTTACCATAATTTTATACAAAACATATTTTACAAAATATATTTGTAAGAAACCTTTCCATTTTTTCAAAGTCTATCTCAAGGATTACTAATCTACCTGCAGTCTGCAGACGCCTGCCGCGTGGAAAATGTTAAACCTATCCAAAGATAAAAATAGCACAAATTTGACTTTAAGTGGGCAACTGAAGGCATATTTTTGGTTAACAAGTTAACAGAAAATGAAATATCGATCAATCCGGGTCCGACCCCCCGTGGGGGGGTCGGAGTACTCACGTATATTGGCCATACGGGTATGTGCGGCTGTCAAGGCCCCCTTTTCACGCCTTTCGGCCGCTCCGTAAGACCCCCTTTTCATCCACTGGCAGTTCCATAAGACCCCTTTTAATCCATGCAGTTCCCTTAGACCCCAAATTCAACCAAAAATCATAAAATGTGTGAAAATCTTATGAATTTGAGTCATGTAGCCTCAAATTGTGCCTAAATTCAGTTCATAAGATAAAACTCGGATTGAGGAAAAAGCTATAGTGTGAACACGCCCTTATTATTAAATGCTGAATATTGAACGAGATTTTATTTTGTGGAACTCTTGCACCCCGTTTTAATGAAATCGCTCTTAGAAATAGACTTTACATATAAATAAAAAGAATGCACTTTACATTTTACTCAAAATCAACCTGGAAAAAGAAAGAAAGAAGGAATCTATTGTTACTTTCCGAAATGCTAAATTGCTATTTTCATTGCGTAACTCGAAAGAAAGGTTTATTTCATATGTCAATTCTGTCATGCACTGCACAGTGATGAAGAAAATGTATCTGGATTGATTTTTTGTTGTCTAGCATCAGTTTTTGTATTTCTACTGTTTGATCACCGTTGATTATCAACGCGAATGATTGAGTTAAATCTGACCAAATTGACACCGAGGAAATACAAATGATCGATTGTCTTTGATTTCATATAGAAAGTCGATTTGACACACAATTTTAAAACAAAACAAGTGCACAATACGATATACCATATCTATAATGCATTACTCGTCGAATGGAAATAGTTTATGACCCGATATGTTGATATAACAAATATCAACATAAAACAATATTAACGGTACGCAATGGTATTATTACTCAAAATTGAGTTCAATTAAAGCTAATGCTAATAAAGGTAAGTGATAATTGTATCATGATGATGATGTACATTTCAAAACCTTGTTTTTTATTGCCACATTTTGCTGATCATGCTTAGGCCAAGAAAAAAACCATGTTCTACGGGTTCGATCGACCCATTTTATTGAATTGTCAAATTTTGGTGAATGTTTTGATTTTATTTTGAAATTTCTTGATTTTTTTTGATTTTTTTTCTTCTCGACCTTACCTGAGAGGGGGATTTTTCGTGTTCTTATGGCACTTCCAATGTATACACTCTCAACGTCGCATCACTAATGTAATTATCAACAATTGGACATGTGCATTGTTTATTTTCTATTTCTGAAAGGCCCAAACAATTATACAGGGTGAGTAAAAGAGAAACTTAATTCACCGTTAACCAGATATGACTATTTTGGTAAAGTTCCTGCATTTTTGAAATCGAATAAAATATTTTGTTTTGTATTAAAGGATGCATGATAATCACCTCTCCTGTAATCTGGAAAAATCTAGTGAGCCAATTTTGGTGAAAATTGAGTTAGACCCATATTTGGACTTAATACTAGGTTTTTTCCTCTTCAGTTTATCAAGTTAGAGTGTGTGAAACTTTTCCCTGTCGGCAGTTCTTCATCTGAAAGAACCCAGTATGGAAAAAACGGGAACAGTTTTCCTTTTGTTTTCTCAAATTTGCGTTTAACAGACTTACTAGGTTTTTCAAGATTACAGGAGACCTGTGTGCGCGTGTACATGAGGTAGTCTATCCCATCCCGCGATACCACCCGGGTATAGATAGTCACTGAACATTTAGCCTGTGGTGGTGGATTGACTCGCCTGCCACTCCGGCGACCCGGGTTCAATTCTCGGGGGCCTCGGACCAAAAATTGCAGTCCTCCCTGTTGACCTCTGCCCCAGTTCTGTGATCCATTGCCAAAACCGTGGGAGTTCGGGTTAAAGACGTTTAATAACAAAACGTGTTTTTAAACACGATGAATATTGTCCCGAGAAAAGTCGTTGAAACGTGTCATTGTTTGGAATGATATTTATTCACTAATCAGCGATTCAAATGGGTTACCGTAGAGATGAAAGAAAAGCACCAAATGTACGTCTATAATATTGTTCAACTCAAAATGCACTCATCATACGCGCCCTGGTATTGCGAAAATAATATCACGATTTGCGGCCCATGTTTAAAGTCGGTCACTTTTCAGCGAGTTAGACGCGTGTTTAAGTAACACGTGGTTAAAGTAAAACACATGTTTAGCTTAAAACCGCGTTTAAATACGTACGAACGAGACCTACACGGATAGACAGAGAATAAAAAGAGCTTAACAATGGACGGTTCTAAAATTGCGTGATATATTCTTGGCATTCTACCGCTCTTGTGTGTCAAAGCACTTAAAAAATGCAGGTAATATACTTGTACCGCTGATATATATATTCGCACAAATACCGTACATTACCACCTCCAAACAGTGTGATTTAATATGGAAGGTTCATTATACTAATCCAGTGTAAGTACTCACGTGTACGTTTCGGACACAACTGTATCCTTTGTCAACACTTGTGGTAGTAGTGAAGGTAGTATTGCCCCTCGTCGCGGTTCATCGTTGAGGTCCCCTTCTTCCTGATTTCTATAGCCTCACGTTTTTGATGATCTATTATCATCTGGCAAAAAATCCCCAGCAAAAAGCATCATGAGTCGTCAAGATCATCACTACCGAAACGTACAAGTGAGTACTTACACCGGATCAGTATAATGAACCTTCCATATTATATTACAATCAACGATCCTTATGAACCTTTTTGGTAATAGCGGTACAAGTAGCCTACAATGTACATGATGTAAACCTTTAAACAAAGACTATAAGATGTCCCGGTGACACTATTTTTTCTTGGCTGTTCGATTTTATGACTTAAAGTCGATAACGATTCTACGTTGTTGTTGTCAATTAAAGTCATTTTATAACCATTGCACCAGTGTAATTATTTTGTTGTTGTTGCAATCTCTCATGAAATAACAAAACATCAGAGCTCTGTGCAATACATGAAAATTGCCTGAAAAGGAAAAGAAATGGATTAACCTTGTTTTCCTATCCTATTCTTATGACAGCTAAGTGTTTTGAAGATTTGAATTGTGAAAGCTTTCACTAAATTGCAACACTAAAGTCTCAAGGTGTTTGTTCAGGTGCCAATTTATGTCAAGTAAGAGTCAGATTTTAAACCCATCATTTAATCAATTGAACGAAGCGGGCACTGAGCTGAGGCAATAACGCAATCGATGTAAGGAAATTCAATTTGGTATAAAGTTGATAAATTTGTGCTGATTAAATTTGAGCGATTTTACTTAATTAGATAATGAGTTTCATTAGCGGTCGCTATTATAGGTTTGGGGCTGTCTTAAAGGATGCAACTGTGGTGTTGCAATTCTTTTTGTAGCTATAGAGTTGAAATGATTATACTGAATTTTTTTGGGATTAAAATATGGTGTAGACTTGCACTTATATGGAGATCGGATATTGTGGGCGGGGAATTCTGGTCAAACAAATGTTTTTTTTCGAAATGTAATTTAAATGTAAAATCGTGTATCTTTCCAAATCCTGTTTAGAAGACGACGCTATAGTTCATACCTTAGCCTCTGTGTCACAAGAATCAAGAATGAAGTGAAAATAAAGTCCTCAACATAGAAGCTGCTAATAGTTGGCATGTTTAGAGTAATGGTTCCTTCAGATGCTTCCTTTGAACTATGTATTAGACACTGCTAAAATGTTGAGCAAAATACGTGGCTTAATTGCGTTTAATCATCTGTTGGTTAAATGTTTGATTAAATTTAATTCAACATATGTAGAAATCTAGGTGTTGTACGCTCGTATAAAAGTAAAAACTACCCAACGTTGAGCAAAACAATTTAGTAACAAGGTAGGGAAACCCCCGGTCAAAACTCATGTTGTTGCTAAAATATTGCGTTAATTGTTTCAATTGGGCAACTGTTGAATATTGTCTCAGGCAATCACGCAACTTATGTTAAGATTTACTCATGTGGTTTTTATTGATCAACTGTTGCTTAAATCCCCGATTCTAATGGAGACATATTCTACTTCAGCAACTGTTGCATGAGCATTGAGGAATGCAAGTTACGCACATGTGAATTTTAGGCAACTGTTGTCCAAAAAAGCCCATTTCGTGAAACGCAATCGTTATGCAATCATCATGGCGTCTTGTGCACGAGCTGAGATCTCTGGATCTGGATAAATTAAAGTCTGGTAAATAAAACGGTGAATCCGCATCAACATCAGAGTTTGTGACATCTGAGAGGCAGTTGGTGAGTCCGGTTTTCAATGTTTGAAGCTTGGTCTGTCAAGAAGATGATGTGATATATCGATCTAAATATTTGTGGTCGTCCTCGGGAATAAGCTTATTTCGTATATATGTCACAAATGAGGAATAATAGGCATTAAAACACCCAACATATGGGCACATTTGATACATTAAACAACAGTTGCTTTACAAAAATGCTCAATATGATAAAAAACATGTCACAAATAAGCAACAATTGGCATTAAAACACGCAACATATGGGTACATTTGATAAAATGAAGCAACAGTTGCTATGCAAAAATGCTCAATATATAATGAAAACAATTCACAAATTAAGCAACAGTTGGTATTAAAATGTCCAACAAATGGTTAATTAATAATACCCAACTGTTGTGTAATTTAAATTGTGCAACTGTTGAGTAATAATGATTGCCCAACTGTTGATTTTAGCCAACGTTATTGGACATTTTTTACTCAACTGTGGCATAGTTACCCAACGTTGAGTAAAACATTTTACTCAACATTTTTGCAGTGTCGTAAAAGCTTAATAATCTTATTTAACATGTTTAATGACGCGGATTCATTGAAACTCCTCCAAAGATTCAAATCGTGGAAATTTGAACACGCCGGATACACCACTCAATACGAAACTGTGTTTCGTGTTTTTCAATAGGGATGAGTGTCACTTTTGAAACTGGACTCACGATCATTGAAATGACAATAACTCCGCTCCGCAACATCGTATCTCAACGATCGAGGTGTCAAACTACGCAGAACAAAATTATGTACTTGATTATTTGCTTCGATTAATGCATACCTTTTCGAGCCGTTATATATTGAATCATTTCTAAGTGTTTCGATACTTTTTGTGAGCAGTTTATTTCAATCCCAAGTGCCCGGTGTACTTCGATCAATATTGTATATGTAAGTCGGCTTTCACCGTGGATTCACAACTTAAATGGCCCAAAAGGACTATGCTAAACCTTGCAATGCAATACTATGACCTGTGTGAAATACATGGGGCAGAGCGAGTCTCTTAAGACGCGTATGTGGACTTTTTACGAGGAAATACACGTCTATCGCCTTCAGTCGACAACCCGATGAAAACATCATGTATAAGCGTTCCACAGAGAACTTGCAATGAAGTTCAATACAATAGACTAACATTGGCTGATCAATCGATGTGATATATCCGACCACATTGTCAGGAACGGCGATAGACTGCCAGCCCAAATATCCTTATGTGCCTGGCAATTGTTTAAATGGTTTAATACACAACTTGCGAATTCGTGATCAAACTTACGCTCGAAAACTAAAATTCAGTATCCGTATAAAAAGTATCATCGGTTTCGCATACAAAGACGGGATATGTTAACACTTCGGTGTTGTTTTTGTATCGATATCATAAGTGGTGAATTGATGTTATCTCTGAGATATTAGATCATGCCTGGAGTACATACATTTATAGAAAGGTTGACAATGCTTTTTCTTCAGAATATTTGACAACACTCATGTTTCCTCACCGCATTATATAGGTGCTACTAGCACGGATACGGAATGATTGCGCACAGGGTATTTACAACGTCATCTTAGAATTCAAGGCAAAATGAATAACTTTAACCTGATACCTGATGATAAATTCGGGAACCGCTTTCACCTGTCAGCCTATAGCAATTGTTTGCCTATGTTGGATGGATGTAGAAGTAAAAGTTCACCATGTTCACCTTCAATCGGGAAAACATGTTATTTGATTCATAGGAGGTTAGGGACATTAACACAGAATATATTCTCATATGACTGATGATGCTTGAAGAACACTTTCCATGCGGCAGGCGTCTGCAGACGACATTCCAAAATTTCACAAAATTTGTCAAAAATGTACAAATCCTTAAATTGCATTACCATATTTAGAATCACCATGAGAAAAGCATTAAAATAAGTTCAAACATACCTAGTATTGATTCAGTAATCCTTGAGACAGACCTTGAAAGTTGGGAAAGGTTTTTGAAAAGATATGTTTTGCATATGGTAAAACTAATCGCCGCGTTGAAAGTATTAAAGTTGTCGGTTTATATCATACATAAAGGCTTTGGTTCGAACAAAATTTAAAAAGCGCCCTTAAAACATATGTAAAGATTGAGTTGTAACCAAGCAATAGGCTTAAACATTTAAGGATTTCGCTTACACACACACCCCTTCTATCTGCATACATTTGTGTTATTTCTAAAAATAGCAATCATTTGTTGTTTTAAATTCAACTTTTTGACAAAAGCGTAATAATTTACAAAAGGTATTTTTTTGGCAAAACAAACTATGTAAAAATACGGAGCAATTAAGTTCCAAGGAGTGAGCAGATGACAGAGAAAATCAATATGAACATTCGGGTATACAAAGAATGTTACCATAATTATCGCCGACGGGCTTAAATTTCCATTTTGTTTTGAATAATAAGGCTACAGTACAAAATCGTGTTTGGTTCTCAAATGCATTTGGACAGTTACAATGTATATAAAGTTCAACATGTTCAATTAAATATAACTGAGATCTACCTGATGTTTAACTTGTAACTTAAGTAGCTCACCAAATCACTTTATGTCAGAAACCTCGGGAGCGAATTGTATGTTCTTCAGGGATACGCAGGATTGACACATTATTAACGCTTGATGCTTGAATAATGTCAAATGTTATGTCAGTACCTCCATAGATATATTAAATCACAAAACTGCTTAGGTGAAGGCACTATTATTAAAATTTTATGGAAACCAATTGGTGTTTTATAAGAGTTAACCAAACTACTCAGCCATAAATAAAAGTGCAGAGAGATGACAGTAAAATGCGATACAAAAATCAGGGGACAAAAAGGATTTTACCACAGCTAAAGTAATACAGTCGAGTTCAACTTAACGTACGTGTAACCGAAAGTAGCTCACCAAATTTATTTGTATCAGAAAACCCCGAAGAGAATTGTATGTTCTTTAGGGATACGCAGGATTGCACATTATTAACGGTTGATGCTTGAATAATGTCAAATCTTGCGTCAGCACCTCCATAGATATATTAAATCACAAAACTGCTTAGGTGAAGGCACTATTATTAAAATCGCATGGAAACCAATTGGTGTTTATAAAAGTTAACCAAACTACTCAGCCAGAAATAAAGTGCAGGGATGTGACAGAAAAATGGGATAAGAAATCAGGGGATAAAAAGCATTTTACTACAGCTATAAAAATGATACAGTCGAGTTCAACTTGACGTATAACGTGTAACGTAAGTAACTCACAAAATTACCATGATTGCTATATGTCAGAAAACCCCGAAGAGAATTGTATGTTCTTCAGGGATACGAAGGATTGACACAATATTAACAGTTGATCCTTGAATAATGTCAAATCTTGCGTCAGTACCTCCATCAATGGCGTATCCAGGACTGTTTTGATGGTGGGGCCAAAAAAACCCTGAAGCCATCTTGTTGATCTTAAATATTTAAAAGTTGAACCTTATACGCAAAAAATTGTGATTTTAACACTAAAAAGGTACAGTATGACTTTTTTTATCCCCTACATAATATTTAGTATAGAGAGTTTGGAGTGGTTTGAGGGCCATTATAATATCAAAACCTCTAGAAAAAAAATGCGTTTTTGAGTTTTTGAACTAAAATTGTTCATGGAAAACTGTCTTGAAGCCACCTTGTTAAGCTTAAATAATAAAATATTGAAATTAATACGCGCAAAAATTGGCATTTCTAACACTTAAATGCCAGTATGATGTTTTAACGTCCCCCACATAATATTTAGAATATTTGGTATGGTTTGAGGGCCATTATCATAATGTTAAAACGTGTAGAAAAATGCGCGCGGAGCGCGCAAAATTCTTGAGTTATAACTAGAAAAATGATCATGGAAAACTGTTCTGAAGCCACCTTGTTAAGCTTAAATAATGAAATTTTAAAATTAATACGCGCGAAGCGCGGAAAAAAATTGCATTTCTAATACTGATGGGCCATAATGATAATAACGTTCCCCACATAATATTTAGAATTTTTGATGTGGTTTTTGCATTAAAACTTTGGTCAAGTATGATGTTTTTAACGTCCCCCACATATTTAGAATATTTGGTTGGTCTGAGGGCTAATATAATGTTTAAACCTGCATAAAATATTCGCGCGGAGCGCGCAAATTTGACTTTTTGAACTAAAATGGTCATGGAAATATGTCCTGAAGCCATCTTGTCAAGCTTGTATAATGAAACATTGAAACTAATGCGCGAAGTACGTAAAAATTGACATTTCTAACACTTAAATTGGTCCAGTATGACGTTTTTAACGTTAGCAATGCCATCTTGTTAAGCTTGAATAATGAAACATTCAAACTAATGCGCGCGATGTACGCAAAATCTGACATTTCTAACACTTAAATGGTCCAGTATGACGTTTTTAACGTCCAAACAAAACGTTTAGAATATTTGGTGTGTTTTGAGACCCATTATAATGTTGAAACCTGTTGAAAAAGTGAGCGCGAATCGAAAAAAGTTTTTGAACTAAAATGGTCCAGAAAAAACGTTCCTGAAGCCCTCTTGTTAAGCTTGAATATTGAAACATTGAAACTAATACGTGCAAAGCGCGCAAAACTTGGCATTTTAACATTAAAAAGGTCTAGTATAACGTTTTTAACGTCCCTCACATTAAAATGATGGGGACGTGACCCCGTAACCCCACCCCTTTTGCGCCGCATATGTCCCTACCCTTCCTCCTCCCCTACCTCCTTCTCTTCCTCCTCCTTATCCTCTTCCTCCTTCTCCTCTTCCTTATTTATTTTTGTTGACTCTTTTTCAATAGGGGCCATGGCCTGCTGGACTACCCCCTGGATACGCCACTGACCTCCATAGATATATTAAATCACAAAACTGCTTTGGTGAAGGCACTATTATTAAAATTGTATGGAAACCAATTGGTGTTTTATAAGAGTTAACCAAACTACTCAGCAAGAAATAAAAGTGCAGAGAGATGACAGTAAAATGCGATACAAAAATCGGGGGACAAAAAGGATTTTACCACAGCTAAAGTAATACAGTCGAGTTCAACTTAACGTACCTAAAGTAGCTCACTAAATTTATTTGTATCAGAAAACCCCGAAGAGAATTGTCAGTTGATCCTTGAATAATGTCAAATCTTGTGTTCAATTTTCAAGGGGCGCGGGGAGGGGGGGGGGGGGGGGGGGGGGGGGGGGGGAGGGAGGTGGGGGCAGGGCATGGAAGTTTGCGTCGAGCAGAATCACTTTTAGCGGCGATATTTGTTTCCCTATTGTGTAATGTATTCCTAAATATTGAGTTGGCAGAGGTTTTTTTACACATCAGTGAGTCATGTTTTTTCCGGCCTGGATAGTGGGTGAAGTATTTCTAAAAAACTTCCACTCCCCTGAGAATTTAATTATGTTAATGGTGCGTACCTAAACTACGGACTGTCGTTGGATGCTCTTATATTTATTTAATTAGGATGCCACACATAGACTGATTAACTTTAATCTCAGCATTTTCCTAGAGCTCCTATTATATCATTGTATATAGCGTGTAAGGAAAGATCTGGTTTCTCAATTTTGCGTTCTGGCGTCCTACTCCTCCAAATAGTAAACAAAGTACACATCCAGTGGGTATTTCACAAGGATGTTCAGCGTTGATTAATGCAGTTACTCTCCAAACATTTTCTTAACCCTGTGGCTTTAACTTGCAGAACAGTAAGAAAACTGTTGCGCTTATTGCACTGGAAACAGTTCCGTCAGGATATAGAACAAGGTGAATTGAACGAATCAAACGAGTGAACTGGTGCAAGATAAGATGACATTCGAACATCAAGGTTGCATAGGTATACTGAGCCTTTTTTGACGCGCTTTAAATGTCTATATTTCTGTAAATAATACAGGATGAATCGAGTTTGGTACTCGATTGCCCTAAGATAATAAAGTTAAAGAGTTCAAGGTTCTTTTTCTAGAAACAAAATACATACAGTACTGCAAACCATGTCATTATTGAAGAGTAATTCTAACAGCATGACTGTATCGGAATCCAAATAACCGATCTACAGTTAAGAGTGTTGCTTTTTAGTCGACGTGGAGCATAACGGATTAGCTTGGGCTTAATTTGCGATATCTGCATTTGCAATATTTTAGCTTCTGATCGATACACGGGAAGCCATGTATACAAATACAGTTGTAGAGTCTGTATGACAGAAGATCAATCAGTTAAATTATATTTCATCCAATTGTTATCGAAGTGGAATGTTAATAATTGTTGTATCTACCGGATAAAGAAATTATCAGTTCGGAGTTCGGAATTTGAGGAATAAGGCGCTGTAGGCTTATAACGTTATTTCATTTCAAATTTTCGAAGTCGGTATATTAAATTAGCATAGGAAAAATTAATAAAAAGTTTGATAAACGCGAGCTCAGCCTGTAGGATGCCATACAAAAGCCGACAGCGATGGAAAGTAAGCGTGCAAGTTACACTGGCAACGGGTTTAGAATCCATCTCGCGAGAGGGCCCGTTAACTGTAAAATCGAGCCTCGAGCAGCGTTATTAATAGCACTTTATTAGCATCATATTTTCTCAAGTGTCAGAAATAATAAATGTATAACTTGAAACGATGAATACACATTCTATGATTTAGCACAAGAAAACCTAGCAATAACACAAATGAGCGATTTACCATTCCGATATATAAGCCTCTGGATTTCAGACGTTCCGTTATAATATTAAAATCCGCTGCAGTATTTCACAATTACTAAATGTATTGTTCGTTCAGTATTAAGATGATGAGTTGTATTTATTTTATCGTAAGGATGCAATTGATCAAACGATGATCCAAGGTACACTACAGTCTTTGTGTCTTTACGTCCCTGATGCTACCAACGTTTTCAATGCAGTCCATGTACAAATATATCTATGTCTTAGATAATGTACATCACAGGTTATGTTGACTTTGGCCTGATGCAGCCTAAAGGCCCGTTCATACTCCCGTCGTTGCGCATCGACCGACGTCGATAGATAAAAGTTGACATTGTTTCAACTCGCGCGCCGATGTCCTTCGACGTCGGCCGATGCGCAACGACGGGAGTATGAACGCACCTTTGGCGACGAAAAAACCACCCTGTTCTACGGGCGAACAGCCCTAATCAGTTTGGGGTCAGACGAGTGGTTATTTCCCCAAAAGTCTCGTGAACATTTTAGAATGTAAAGAAGGCATTACAACGTTTTTGTTGCTTAAGGCGAATGCGAATAAACTAGATTTTGTTACATGCCGAGGTCACACACACAATGCCACTCAGAGGGGATCGACGTCCCATACAAATATCGCCATTATTACCAACAAAACGTACAAAGTATAGCACGAGGGTGTAGCACAAAATTAGCAGATATACGAGCACACATTTCCAAATTCGATAAACCAAAATGGGACTGTATGATGTATGTAGAAGAAGATATAGTCCCCTGGAGCTATAGTCCAGCCTGTACAGTAAAGAATATGGCAATCATCTCTTCACCAACACTACGGGTTCACGATTAATTCCGTGTATGTCTGTGCACGCTGGACTATAGCTCCAGGTGGACTATGGCTAAAAGGAGTCATGGTCCCCCTGGAGACATAGTCCAGCCTCCATTGACAGAATGAAGCGTGACACGTGCTGCGTGTAGTGTTACCATACTTTACTCCACAGGGCGAACTATGGCTCCAGGGGACTGTGAATCCATAACTGTGTTTAGTAAGAGCACGCCAGAACTGGCACACAGAGTGGTCTTGAACCCCAGACCCCTTGATCATGCCATCCCTGGCTTTTACTATGATTCAACTCACTTTAGCAGTGTGTAGGGCCTGTAAGTGTTCTGTTTGTTTTTTATCATAGATTTATTGCGGTGAATGTGGTTGAACAGCACCCGATATGAAGCGGTACACTAGATGAACCTCATTATTATTCAAGGATAAAATATTGACAAAACCCTTCTCACTGGCGTAACTCATATGTAGCATAGGGTTGTTTATTGCATCCTCAGTGATGTGGAGGATAAGAAGCTTTGACCGTTTGACGTAATCTCTCCTGTAACTTCACATCTATTTTCGGACGGAGAGTCGTACGTAGCATATAGCATTTCCCTTTTAAAAATTCTCAATATTCTCTATCGTGACGTTTAATCTATTGGTGTTTCATGGTTTATTTTTTCGTAACTTCAACTACGTGACAACGGTTTCCAAGGGAGACTTTCATGTACTAATGTTACTGGATTACCGGGTTTTCAAAGATAAATTCGCATGATTATTACAGTTTCCTTTCGATACTTTCGCAGTATCTATACCAGATACTTTCAAAGTATAGCTTGACGTCTACATGTGGTATCCTAGGGTGGCGTTCACGGTATCCAAGCATGACGTTCACGCTAACCTAAGGTCAAGATGTTCATTCACGCTAACCTAAGGTCAAGATGTTCATTCACGCTAACCTAAGGTCATGATGATTGTTTATTCTAACCTAAGGTCAAGTTGTTCATTCACGCTAACCTAAGGTAATTATGTTCGTTCACGCTAACCTAAAGTCGTGATGTTCATTCACCCTAACCTGAGGTCATGTTGTTAGTTCACGCTAACCTAAGGTCTTGATGTTCGTTCACGCTAACCTTAGGCCATGATGTTCGTTCACGCTAACCGAAGGTCATGGATGTTCGTTCACGCTAAGCTAAGGTCTTGATGTTCGTTCACGCTAACCTTAGGCCATGATGTTCGTTCACGCTAACCTAAGGTCATGGATGTTCGTTCACGCTAACCTAAGGTCATAATGTTCGTTCACGGTATCCTAACAAACATGATTTTCTGCTAAGCCTTAGTTAACCTGAATCATAGCGCCCGTTATTGTAACTGTATCCACACGCGACTAATGTTACTTGCCTCAGTGTCACGTGACTTTCATAGAATCGTCACAGGTGACTATCGCAATATCTTCGCGGAATTTAAGAAGTTATCATTATCGGCTCCGAGTATATCGAATTTTAGTTGTGTCCATCTCTGTTTTAACAACCCTCCCCAATGTTGCTTATTCATCTACACGTACATGATCGACACAGTGTACGATTTACGAACCATATTATTATCAAGGGAAATAAACTAGAGATTTACTTGACTCAGGGCAACCAACGTGAAAGTATGCTATACCCGCAATAATGATGCGTTCAAGTTATCGGCCTCGCAGTCTCATCTATACAGCTGTCACGCATAGTACTCATCTCCTGTCTCTCCCAACTAGTGATGAGCGTATAGTACTTGCCTTGACACACCGACATGGTAATAAAAGCATCAGTTGGTTCCTGAATGGGACATTAGCACAGAATCTCTAGTAGGACAATATAACATCTTGAATGTTCATTGCTTATTGAAGGTAAGTGTGTGCAAATATGCGTGCTTATTATGAAATACGAATGTGCCATTTCGTACTTATTCGCCAGAAATCAAATATGATGCGATCAAGCAAATTAGTCTGAGGTCGAAAATATCACATCTTTTAGTTTTCTTGGTGATTTTACATTTTGCAAAAAAACCTCGGAAAACAAAGATATTAGCAATTGAAGTGTAGCTATTCAACACAATATCAAACAAAATGTTTGGTTATATCTCACAATCTATATTGGCGAGTTCCGACTCATTTTGCTTGATCACATCACAAATGAGCAGTCAACGTTGTGTTGACTTTTGAAATGTATGAGGCTGAGCATACAAATTTACTGCACAGACTATGGGTTTTGCTTTAACTCTTCTTACCCATAAGCAAGGTAAATTTCCGAGGCACTTAATAATATGCTTTGTTTCATTTAACGAATTGTCTGTACGATAACACAAATGTCACAATCTGTTAGGACTGGTCGTGAAACCGCGGAGGCATTTTCGCGTCATATGCTACGGACACTAACATGGTGTTTGTGCTACTTTGTTTTAAAGGAATGTGTTATTTTAATCAGTAAACCTATCGCACTTGAATTTAATCTTCTATGAAATTAAAGATGTATATATGTTTCCTTTCAGATTCAAGTTAAATCATTTCTTTTAGGCTTACCAAAAATAAGATAAAAATAAGATATTTTTGAAGCATTTTTCATAAAAATAGCACAAATTTGACTTTAATAGTGCGCAACTGTATGCATATTTTTGGTTAAGGATGCAAATGTAACAAAACAAATGTGGTGCAGTTATTTGGAAACTCTTATAATCATCAATTAGTAAATATTGATTATCACTAATTGCGATAATGATTTTATCTTTTGGCATCTTCTTTTACCAAAACTGAACGTAACCGGTGTTAACACTTACTTTCCTAGCGGCTATTGGTTTTATCACATACAAAACAGATATTTTCAGAAACCTTTTCCAACTTTCAAAGTCTCTCAAGAATAACTGAGTCTGAAACAATACTAGGCATGTTTTTAAAGCAAACTGGCGACCGCTATGTAGAGTCGCCAGTTTGCTTTTAATAACTCAATTATTTAACCTGTTCTTTCCATTTGCTCTTATATACAAAAAGGGTGATTTGGTTGACTTTCAAATGCTCTTGGTTTACTTAAACACTTTCCACTCGGCTATTGGTTTTACCAAATACAAAACAGATTTTTCAAAAACCTTTCATAACTTTCAAGGTCTATCGCAAGGATTACTGAACCAATACTAGGCATGTTTGTTTTGCATTTCTCATAGTGATTCCAAATATGGTGATGATAATCAATAATCTTGACATCTTTGAAACAATTTGTAAAATTGTGGAACTGTCGTGTACAGACGACCGCCGCGTGGAATGCGTTAAGTGCCTGTGATTGTTTATAATGTCTTTCAATGGATTGGTATTAACACTTTTGCAGGCATTCCAAAATGTCACCAAATGTTTAAAAAATTTCAAAATCATTGAATTTAATTACCATATTTGGAATCACCATGAGAAATGCAAAACAAACATGCCTAGTATTGGTTCAGTAATCCTTGCGATAGACCTTGAAAGTTGGGAAAGGTTTCTAACAAAATCTGTTTTGTATTTTGTAAAACCAATAGCCGAGTGGAAAGTGTTAAAGTAAACCAAGAGCATTTGAAAGTCAACCAAATCATCCTCTTTGTATATAAGAGCAAATGGAAAGAACATGTTAAATAATTGAGTTATTAAAACAAACTGGCGACTCTACAAAGCGGTCTGATGGGCCGATCAATTGGTTAACTGCAGCTACAATCAAGGAAAAAAAGGTTGGCACACTTTGTCCCAATTAAGGAAAAAAAGTGCCCCTCTCCCCCGAGGCAATGTTGATCCAAGCCACATGTCATCAGAAGCTTTGGCAGCTCTCTCAACATTGATTGATGGGGGTGGGGAAGGATGAGAGAGAGGGGGAGACCTCTGCGTGCTATTGCAGAGTGCTATGTCCACGTCGGTTCTCTATTGTGAGCACAGGGATAGTTGTAGTAAATTGTATCAAGTGTGCCAACTATTATTTCCTTGATTGTAGTTTACATTCATTATTAAATGCTGAATATTGAACGAGAGTTTATTATGTGGAACTCTTGCACGTTTTAATTGGAAAAAAGCTTTTTTTCATCGCTTGTAGAAATAGACTTTATATGTAAGTAAAAAGAATACATTTTACATTTGACTTAAAATTAACCTGGAAAAAGAAGGAATCTATTATTAGTTTCCGAAATGCTTAATTGCTTTTTATTGCGTAACTCGAAAGAAAGGTTTATTTCATAAGTCAATTCTGTAATGCACAGTGATGAAGACATTTTGTCTGGATTTATTTTCTAGCATCAGTTTTGTATTGCTACTGTTAGATCACCGTTGATTAACTAAGCGAATGATTGAGTTAAATCGTACCAAATTGACACCGAGGAAATACAAATGATCGATTGTCTTTGATTTCATAGCAAGACGATATTTCACGCAATTTTCAAAACAAAACAAGTGCACCATACGATATACTCATACAATATCTATATGCATTACTCGACGAATGGATATAGATGACCCGTTTACTTAATATAATAAATATCAACATCAAATAATAATGAGGCCATTAAAAGGGTACGCAATGGTAGTATTACTCACAGTATCCAAGCATGACGTTCACGCTAACCTAAGGTCAAGATGTTCATTCACGCTAACCTAAGGTCATGACGATAGTTTACGCTAACCTAAGATCAAGATGTTCATTCACGTTAACCTAAGGTCATGATGATAGTTTACTCTAACCTAAGATCAAGATGTTCATTCACGTTAACCTAAGGTCATGACGATAGTTTACGCTAACCTAAGATCAAGATGTTCATTCACGTTAACCTAAGGTCATGATGATAGTTTACTCTAACCTAAGATCAAGATGTTCATTCACGTTAACCTAAGGTCATAGTGATCGTTTACTCTAACCTAAGGTCAAGATGTTCATTCACGCTAACCTAAGAGGTCATTATGTTCGTTCACGCTAACCTAAAGGCCGTGATGTTCATTCACGCTTACCTAAGAGGTCATTATGTTCGTTCACGCTAACCTAAGGTCAATTAAAGCTAATGCTAAATAAGGTAAGTGATAATTGTATCATGATGATGAAAAAAGCTTGTTTTTTATTGCCAAATGTGCAAATTAGGCCACGAGCAAACCTATGTTCTACGGGGCCGATTGACCCATTTTTTTCTTCGAATTGTCATATTTTGATGAATGTTTGGATTTTTATTTTTTTTGGAGAAAACTCTTGATTGTTTTTGAAAATAATTATTTAGACCCTACCGAGAGGCCCGTTTGCCCATAGAACAGGGTGTTTTCGTGTTCTTACGCCACTCCCAATTCGTACACTCTCAATGTCGCATCACTAATGTAATTATCAAGGCACTATTATTAAAAGTGTATGGAAACCAATTAGTTGTTATAGTTTATAATAAGTAAACCAAACTACTCAGGCAGAAATCAAAGTGAAGATGACAGCAAAATGCGATACAAAAATTAGAGGACAACAAGAATTTTACCACACCTATAAAAGTAATACAGTTGAGTTCAACTTAACATATAACGTGTAACCTAAGTAACTCGTAACATTAGTTTGTATTAGAAAACCCGAAGAGAAATGTATGTTCTTCAGGGATACTCAGGATCGACACATAATTAACAGTTGATCCTTGAATAATGTCAAATCTTGCGCCAGTACCTCCATAGAGATATTTAAAATCACAACACTGCTTGTGGCGGAGGCACTATTTCTAAATTTGTATGGAAACAAATTCAATTCATTATATTAATTAACTATACTACTCAGACCATGTAGCTTCATGCCCAGACAGATATCAGAGTACACAGATGAGAGAAAAATGCGATACGAAAATCCGGGATATAAAGTAATATGGCCGAGTTCAACTTAACGTATAACGTGTAAATCTCGGTAGCTCACCAAATTCATTTGTATCAGAAAACCCGTAGAGTTATTATATTGTACGATCTTTATGGATACATTGAATATGACAATTTATTAGCGGTAGATCTCTAAATTACGCTCGTATGTCGAATCCACGTCAGAACCTCCATAGAGATATAAAGTCACAAAACTGATTAGGTGGAGGTACCCTTCTTAATATTTTAATCACATCACACCAAACAAGAAAATCAGATTTTTTATTCATTAACCAAAATGCAGTATCACATACTAAATATTGTTTCGAGCTCAATTTAACCAACTCTTAATAAGCACGTTCAGTTTAGGTGGAGGTACCCTTCTTAATATTTTAATCACATCACACCCAACAAGAAAATCTGATTTTTTTTATTCATTAACCAAAATGCAGTATCACATACTAAATATTGTTTCGAGCTCAATACAACCAACACTTAATAAGCACGTTCATCGTAAGCTACGAACAACTATTTAAAAGTCATTTGTAACCCCAAATAATGATTTATAGCATTTTTTATTTTTGACACCGATAAAACAGTTAGTGGTTGAAATAATAAATTATATATTATGAACTAAATCTTATATGCAGATAAGATTTCGGAATTGGCATTAATATTAATATTTTAAAAAAGAAAAAGGAAAAAAAGAAACTCAGATGTATTCATGAGACATCCCTTTAACGGAATTCATCTCTTGAAATATCACCCACCGAAACGAATATATGCGAATAGCATGGGTAATTGGATATACAATACCGTTTTCAAGTCAAGCCAAGCATTGACATGCATCTGTAATAGAAATGTAAACAAATTCAACCTTGTTTAATATAGGGGGACTGGTTCCCTTAGACTTTTCTTCGGTCGCATTAAAACGCTTATATCAGTCATTTCCCACCTTACCCATTATACGCGGCTAGGGTTACACGTCAAAGATAGGGTAGGGGGTGCCACCCATCAAAATTCTCAATTATGAGTGAAAACACATTTAATTCAGACTGCAAATTTATTTCCATAGTTGCGTACGCAAAAGGGGGATCTTTTAACACTAAAAATAGTGGATCAACCCAACACCCCGACAAACAAACAAACAAAAAAACCTTTATGCCTTTTCACTTGTGAAACACCAACTTGTATATAAAAACGATCACGGTTTGTGCCGGCAAAATCTGAAACCGATTCGTATCCTAAGGAACGCACCATTTGATTTTTAGGGGAGGGGGGTGGGGTGGAAGTTTGGGTCGTGTAGAATCTTTTTTAGCCGTCGAAGTCGGCGAAATTTGTATTGTTCCCCGTTTTAATGTATTCCTCTATATTGAGTTGGGTGGGGCAGAGTTGTTGTTTTGTGTACTCATCAGTGGGTCAAGTTTTGTTTTCGCCTGGATATTGGGTGAAGTTTTTTCTTCAAAAAACGTCCACCCCATTCGAATCTAATGGTGCGTCACTAAACAACGAACTGTCGTTGGATGCTCTTATGTTTATATGTAATTAGAGTGACACGCATAGACTAGACTAATTTACTTTAATCTCAGCATTTCCTTACGGCTCCTATTGTATAGCGTTGGCGTATAACTTAAGGAAGGAAGGATCTGGTTTCTCAATTTGGCGTTCTGACGTCCTACTCTTCCATATAGTAAACAAAGTACACCTCCAGTGGGTATTTCACTATTATAATGGCAAATAAGAGAAGTTACAAAGGATGTTCAGCGTTGATTAATGCAGTTAAAGATAAACATTTCCTTAACCCTGTGGGTTTAACCTTTCTTGCAGAACAGTAAGAAAACTGCTGTGCTTATTGCACTGGAAAGTTTTGGAAGGATATAGAACAAGGTGAATTGAACGGATCAAACGAATGAACTGGTGCAAGATAAGATGAGAAACGAACATCTAGGTTGAAAAGGTATATTGAATCTTTTTCGACGCCCTTTAAATGTCTATTTGGTAAATAATATAGAGGATAAACCGAGTTTGGTATTCGATTGCCCAACGATATGAAACTACACAAAGTAAAAGAGTTCAAGGTGTTTTCGCTAGAAACATAATACATTCAGCACTGCTAACCATGTCATTATTGAAGGGTACTTCTAACTGACTGTATCGTAATCCAATTAGCCAATCTACAGTTAAGATTCTTTTTTTTAGTTGATGTGAGCATAACGGAAGAACTTGAGCTTAAATTAGGAAATCTGCATTTGCAATATATTAGCTTCTAAAGAATACATGGGAAGCCATATTTACAAACACAGGCGTTGAGCCTGAACTCGTATGACAGACGATTTCATCAAAATATTATCAAAGTGGAAATATGCCGGGTTTTTCTCTAAACTTGTGATAAGATTTTTTGCTTTGAGATGTGTTCGATCGAAAAGTATCTGGAGGGTTTATTTTGATAGATCGATCACCCTAGCACCGTATATTCCATGTTTAATTCATCCAGACTACATGTGACGTACTTTATGTAAAATCCACCGTGCTAACTGAGTAATTGAAGGTGTCCCGAGAGCATCAACTATTCAAAATAAAACAAGGACTACATAACTCACGACGTTCTAATCGATGTATCATACGTATCATTAATGAGAACACACATCTACTCATGATTACAAATTCCTCTTGATCTCCTCTTACTCGCCGTGCCGCGGTTGCTGTCTATTAATATTACATGGAATGTTTGCTGCATCCTGAGTATGGGTTTATGAAGGACTTGTCCATATTTTATAAATGCAAATTAAGTGCAAATTGAAACTTAGCTGCTTGCAGGAATATTTACCCAAGTTTTACGCTCTAGATATTTAACTTTCTGTAACGTTCAATAAATCTAGTTTAGTAAAATGAATCAAGATGCAGCATTATACCTAAGATTCAAGTCAAACACTAAGTCGCTATATAACGTTTACATCTGCAGTAATGCATACAGATAGTCATAATGGAAAGATTCTCAAATTTTTACGCGCCAAAAGAAAAATAAATGAGGCCAATGTTCGGAGGTTTTGTTTATCTTGTAGATTAAGGTATGGTAGAGAAATTCCATTTCTTTTAAATTACCTTGCGGCTTTAAGAAAAGAATATCGCTTTTATTTTGAATTGTTACATTCTCGATACTGATAAAATTGAACATAATATTACTTGGGCATCCTTAAAACACAAAAGCAAGAAATATTATAATGAAAAACATGATTTGCTTTAACTTTTGCTCAATTTATCGACCAGAATGGTTTACATCGAGGCATTTCCTGACCTGATACAGCGGAATTAATCGTCCTTCCATAGTGATATTAAGTCCTCAAATTGTCAACGCACGAACCACCTACTACGCTACATTGTCGCGTCTACCGCAATATATCAGTGATATGACTGGCCCCGTTTCCCTAGTATAAATGTTAGGCCTCGTTATAATTATACCCGGAATCATGGTTCATTTATTTAAAGAAATATAAGTATATAGGTACTCACAACGGATTATTTCTCGCCTTTTTTCGTCACGTACAAACTATTCAATAAGATCCCCATTTGCATGTTTTAGTTGAAATCCAGATCCGGAAACGTTTTACACATTGCTAGGTATTTCCTGACCTCATACAGTGGCATAAATCATTCTTCCAAAATGATTTAATTTGATAGCAAGCCTGACAATTGTCAACACAAGAACACCTGCTATGCTATACACTGTCAGGTAAACGTCACTATATCAATGAAACGATCGACCTACTCGTAGTTTCTCCGTCAATGCATCTTGCATTTTATTTTTAAGTGGTGTTTATGTTTATACAAATAATGGTAATTTGGGTTTCAGTTTTAGTACTATTTCAAATTGACATCAGGGCTCATTCGTTTAATTTCTTAAGCAAGCCTTGAGTTAAGGATATGTGGAATAGAAGCTACTTTATAACGTTTACAACAAAGGTTGCTCCTGATCCTATACTTTGCTGTACAATAATTGACAACACCAGGAGCTAAAACTTGGCAACCAGAGGTAAAATTCCCCCAGCTCCTGCTTAATTCAAGGCTTGTTTTCCCCTTTCCACGCAGCAGTCGTCTGCAGAAGACATCTCAAAAGTTCATAAAATGTTTCAAATATGTCAACATTATTGAATTTTATCACCATATTTGTTATCACCATGAGAAATGCATTAAAATCACAGTCAGTACAAGCATGCCTAGTATTGGTTCAGTAGTTCATGAGACAGATTTTGAAAGTTGGGAAAGGTTTCTGAAAATCGTGGAAAGTGTTAAAGAAATTACACACTAGAAAGTGTTACACAGTGGAATAGTTCGACTTGAACTTTCTCACCGAATCTACACTTACATATTTGTAAATTATAGTTAAATATTTAAATGCAGCAACATTTACACAGTAAAATATTGATGCATCTCATAATCTAAATAATGCGGAATTCATCAAATTCATATTAATATCATTCTTCCATAGCGACGTTAGATCACAAACGCCAACTCGTGCACTTCAATCAATCAATTTTATGATTGGCACAGTTTCTACAATAAATCACCTCGCGATATATAATACCACATTATATTAATAGTTAACAGCCCCCTTAACAATGTGTCAAACCATATTACGTACAAAAAAACCACTCAGAAAATAAGTTGTCGGAGCAGACCCCAACAGTTTCTTTCCACTTATTCAACTGATAATTTTGAAGCAATTATTATTCATATCGCTCTGTAACTTATATAGACGATCTTAACGATTCTTGATCACAATCACAAATCTGCAAGCAATTCTGCTTTCAACGTATAAGTGAAGGATAGACAGCGTCACTTCGAAAATATCGCATAATACGACTTTAAGTGCCTGTATCTTTATAATATGATATCCTTAGAGAACTACTTATAGTATTAGGTGTCACAATCATATCGATCATTTTTGCACTCATGTTACCAGAGGCTCGTGTTTTCATTTCAGATTTACATATCACAAATTCCATCTTACATTAAAAGTGGGGTTAGCACGTGCTAACGTGAGTAGTTATCGACAATCCTTCAATATCTCAACAGTTACATATCTGATAACAGTAAGTAGGTTTCACACGATTCAAAATGTGATCCACATACATGACATAGTAATACGAAGCCTCAAACTATGTATCGAACGGGAGAAAACCAGGATAGAATAATATATTAACTGGGAACTTATTTTTGATATTCGGGATTTAGCTTTAATCTAAATTCAACAATTATAGTTAAGAGTTTCATTTTTACACCACGTGATTATATCAAGACTCATCATTTCCAATTTTACCTTTTGAAATAACGCTAAGATTGCTAAATCACTTGAAGGCAATCTGCGCAACCGATTTAAGAGGAGTCGATCCTGCAGAGATATAACCATGTTATCCGTTCGATGGTTGCTAAAAGTAATAATATACCGTAGAAAATCACCATATAGCACCTTTTTATCTCTGTTATACAGGGCGCCATCTCGCGATCAAAACGTCTTTAAAAAAGTTATTCTTAAAGGCACTTCCAAATCTCAAATATTTGCCCCGGGCAAAAGTCACATGACTCGCTGCATACCCGAGTTCCGCGTACACGTATCATATAAGCCCCATGATGCAATACCGAAGAGTGGTTACAAACATCAAATGTGAACGAAATCCGTGTCTTGAAATGTTTCTAACAGTCATTCTATTTATGTCAATGAAACCAGAGTTACAATCTGAAGCAGCATCGAATCAATTTTTAAGCGAGAACCCTATGTTAAAAACATACAAAACTATAAATTAAAGCATTATTAACTTCCAATTTATGGGATAGTAATAGTGTTCACAAATGATATTTGAATCTATTTATGTTGTATCAACAGTACAGTGCGCCGTTGGCTCAATCGGAAGAGCATTGGGTTAATGATCGAAAGGCCGGGGGTTCGAATCCCACCGAGAATGTTATTTTGTCTTCGTTAGTATCATATTAAATTTAGTAATTTTATGTTGGGTTTGCTTATCGTTCCCCATAATATTTGTGAATCCACGGACAACATACTTTTAATTTGATTTTGAATGATTGTCTAAATTCAATAATTTGAATGCAGTTCTACATTTACTTGTTCACGGTCAGCGTTGCGTTGCGTGAATTGAATTATTGAGACCCTAGCCCCATTGTTACACAACTAAATCTGGGAAAGACCAATTGTGCCATTATGAAAAGAGTCAATCGTTTCGTCATTGAATCGATATTCTGATTTCCCATGTTTAGGCCTACATGATTGTACGGTCATGTGCATGTACCAACATATTATCTGTTTGCCATGTTTGTAGCTTCGTTGCAGTCAGAAGACAAGGCATGAAAATACCGTCTATTTTGTTCGCCCCGGCCCGCCAGTAAAGTGAGATTTCAAAAAAACAAATAGAAATCGGGTCATTTACAACTCGCGATTGTGAAGGATTGCCTCCATCAATTTTGATAATCTTAGGCTCATTTTGAAGGGAAAGTCCTATTTATGAAACATATTATTTCCGATTTAATAAAAAACACGATTTTTGTTACTATTTTTGAGTCGATAAAGATGCATTTTCAATGCGATCGTAAACATCGTATTTTTGATGATTTTTAGACGTCATAGCAAAAACTTTATGCACAAGAAATGTTCCTAACGTATTAAACTTGATCAAAAATATGTTTATTTGTAATACATTTTGAACAGGGGTCAGGGCCACGACTTTATTCACCTACGGTAAAAATATACGCCATTTTCCAACACACAGAGACTAAATCGTTTTTTCTAACAAACGGTATTCAGCAGGATTCGAACCGAGGAGGGGAGAATCTATCTATCTATTCGATTACTAGTCCATATTCGTAACCGCTCGGCCATAACTACTTACTGACGTTTCTATGTGTTCTCTATAATAATGAACTAGTGGTGAACTATTGAGTATTCGACGAAATTTTAGCCAAATTGAACCCAGTTTCTAAATTGTATTTTAAATGTGAAAACGGTGTCGCTGCAAGCTAGGTTTGGATTCAATGTAAAGAGCAATAAATTGATGATCGTGAAAGGTTATTAATTTAAAGCTTTTAATCAGACAGGGGTCAGGGCCACGTAAAATATACCTGATTTCTTCAGTAATGACAACAAAATCTTCTTCAGAAAAAGGGATTTTCAAGCAGAAACGTCCCTGCAAACATAACTTTAGCATGTAAAAATAATGGATTAATATTTTATTGCTCCCCTTACTGAAAATCCCCCTAGTCACATGGCGTTGAACCACATTTAAATGCCTTAATGTTGTCATTGTATAAGGCTGACATTTTGGCATATTGAATTGCACGAGATCGACATCCTCTTTTCAAGGGAAAGCAAAATCCCTTCGTATACATCAGACTCACTCAATATCTGACTGCAGCTAGCTACAAACAGATCAGATGGGGAATAAAAATCGATTCAACCATTGTAAACGACGATTGGCTTCTTTCAATAACAATTGGCCTTACAGATTATTGCGTGAATAACCATGTTGTAACAATGGGCGGGGTATTGCAATAATTCAATAAACGCAATGCTAAGCCTGTATTAGACCTACATGCACATGTAGGCCTACATGCACCCCATGAAGTACTACATTCAAATTAAAACCTCATTAAATCTGTATGAAAATCATTCTATTAAATAAAAGGAAAAGTACCTGGGATCAAAATAATATTATGATTGAACGATATTAAAATAATCTCTACATTTACTAAATATAATAGTAACGGGAAAAAAACAAAACATTCTCTGTGGGATTCGAACCCACGGTCTTCAGATTATAAGTCTGAAGCTCTACCGACTGCGCTAACGGAGCACTGACTGACAATAATAGGACAGACATAAATTCAAATGACAGTTGAACACTATCCTATAAATAGGAAGTTAAAATGCTTTATATTTCTATTTTTTTTGTATGTATTTAACATAGGGTTCTCGACCAAAAAATGATTTAATGTTGTTTCAGATTATAACTGTGGTTTCATTCAAATGAATAGAATGACTTTTCGAAACATTTCTAGACATGAATTTTGTTCGTACATTTTGCTGTTTGTAGCCAATCTTTCGGTACGCTAGCTATCAACATTGCATTATGGGGTTTATATGATACGTGTACGCGGAACTCGGGTATGCAGCGAGTCATGTGACTTTTGCCCGGGGCAAATATTTGAGATTTGGAAGTGCCTTTAAGAATAACTTTTTAAAAGACGTTTTGATCGCGAGATGGCGCCCTGTATAACAGAGATAAAAAGGTGCTATATGGTGATTTTCTACGGTATTATATTTATGTGCATATAACTACAAACGTACATCAGCGAATAGATTGATGTAAACAGTTTGTGATAAGATTGATATTCTGAAAAATGCCTCTTGATCTCATATTAAAATTAAGACAGAAAATTGCAGAATACCGTGTGGGTGTTTGTGGAAAGTGGTGTGTGCCAAACATGCTTCGAAATTCAACTTTGGAAAATATAATGATGCCAATTCAAAATGTGAATTTTCGTTATTTGCTCATTTTCAATTTTTGTACCGTGAAACATTTTCCCCAGAGACATGGAATCTAGTGGAATATTTACTTGAATAATGAAAAATTAACAATCAAATTATTTGAATTCCTTATCAAATTTACCTAATATACATAACTTACTTTTGGCGACAAAATTATTAGGAAGCACGCAAGAATGAATGTCCTCAAGAAACCTCTAGCACTTAAAAAACCGCGACAATCAATAATATCTAAAAGCATAAAATAAATTATGTAATATAGAAGTTTTAAAATCAGGTAAACTAATTCCAATGCACTTTGTGAAGATTTATAAATGATCGAGTCATTTTCTTAAAAACAGAGCAGTAGGGAAAACAAAAACGTTGTTTTTCCTACTGTAAACGATTTGAAGACTTTGATTTTGAAACTTGGGAGCTCAATTTACCCTTTAAGTTGTAGTCAGGTTGTTTGTAATCAGAAATAATCCAACATTTACGTGCCTTCGCATCGAATTTCCGATGCATTCAATATAATTATGTATTTTAAATGTTTTTTCAAGGATTTAATATTTTCCATAATAAGTGTATAATATCAGTAAATTTGATACAATAGTTATAACCATCAATCAATTCAAATATTGATAATTTCAAGTAGGATTTGATACACATCTGTTAATTTCGAGTCCTCTTACGGGCCTTCGACATTTAAGAATAAGTCGGTTAGAATTTTGGCAATATGAATCAGCACTATCGATTTCAAATATCGCCCACTTCAATTATAAATGAAATCAGAGATCGAGACGCAATAAAATACGATACATGTTTTGATCGTGTTCTTACTTGAACCCTTGTCATATTCAATTAGTTAAAGGAAACGTTTTACCGAGTGTATTACTCCTGGGATTACTTTCCCCGAGCAGTGCAAATAATTACAGAGAAATTTAAACAATCAAAACACGGTAAAATGGTTGAGGGAATTAAATGATAAGTAAGGTTGGTCGATATCAACAAGTACTGCTTAACATCTAGATAGTTGATTTCTGCAGGTTACTAAGGGGCGATATCCAAACTCCCAAGCGGTGTTACACCGGTATTACACCGATTTTTTACCGGTATTAAAACGATATTTGTTTCTATTGTTAAAAGCATCGGAAAACGATCAGTGATTAACACCCCGCTGCACCCGCCTCTCTACTTATCTGGCGTTAACAATAGAACTATTGTACAGGGTGTCCCAAAAGTCTATGCACGACTTTGAAGCTTTGTATTTCACAAAATATAAGTCGTATTGAAAATATAAATACATATTTAGAAAGAAGGAGATGTGGGAAATAATTGTGATACCAAACATTGGAGTAACCATACCACCCTAGAAGAAAAATATGTATTACTGCAAAAATGTAATTTTATACTTCGGAGAAATAAAGTTCATAAAACCATACCTATTGAGATAAACAAAAAGACGGGTAGAGTTGGTTACACGGAAAGTGATCCGTCAAATGTAATACTTAACATTTTACCTTACAGTGATCCCATTCATAATAACAAACTATATCACACATCATTTTTGTTTCTATAGTGAAATCTAGTTTAAATGTTTTGTTTGATCTGAATCTTGTATGGAAACTTCTTCAAGTCCTTACGCAAAATTCTGTGAACAGTTGATCTTTGAATCTTGTTTTCTGCGGAAAGTCGGCGAATAGATCTCTTTGGTCTTATAACATCAATGTGACTTGTTGATCAACCAGTATTTTTTCTACCACATCGAGACAAATCATGCACAGTTCCTGTGTTCAAAAATGTATCCACCAACTTCAGAATGGATATTCTTCCTGGTGCGCGTTTCACTTTGAAATGTTTTCTGAACTTTTGTTGAGTAAAGTTGAACTGAATTTGTTTCTTGCGTAGAACCATACAATTTGTATTCGATTATCTATGCTGTAAACCATCTTGAATGAAGACTTTTGCTTATCTACTGCGCCTATTTATGTTGTGAGTGACCGAGTTTGGTAATAACATTAATGTTTCAAGGTAAGCAGTGAGCTGTGACTAATGCGCAACGTTGCTTTCATACCGTTAATTTATGCGCACCTGGTTTTAGCAACAATGTGCGGTACTTGGTATGGGTAGGTCTCACACGGCCAAAACTTTCAACCAGTTTTATAATGTTGGTGGTTCACCAATAGGGTTGTGTTTGGTATCAAAATAATTTCCCAAATCTCGTCTATCAAAATATGGTTAAATTTATACCATATGATTTATATTTTATGAGATATGACTCTTCAAAAACGTGCATAGACTTTTGGGACACCCTGTAGTACTGTCGATGGCTCAATTAGTCGTCTAGCCATATCAATTAGCCTACCAATCATCACGAGTCTGGAATGTTGTTTACTCTCACTCTAACATGGAACCACTATACAACTTGCGACATTTTCCCGGGACATTTTCCGCTCAATTCTCACAGCCCTAGTGCACGTAATACTGAAGCAATTACAGATTGTACAGCACCCGCAAGAGGCTGGAATCCTAATAAACAATTCGTATTGTTTAAAATGCTAATTGCTTCATTCTTTTTCAATTTTGAAAGATGTATGGGGATCAGCAACGCGTAAGAAATATGATGCTTAAATAACCCCATACTATATATATGTTTATCAACGACTTTGCCAAAACTGTAATAGTCTAGTGCAGCATAGTGGCCACGCTCTAGCGCGGTTCAATTCCTCAACCAACCATTACTTCTTCTCTTTTCTTCTTTTTTCTCTCTGTGTCTCCAATGTCTCTGTTTTGTTTTGTTTTGTTTTGTTTTGTTTTGTTAACGTTTTCGTTTTGTTATTTTAAAATATTTTTAATATATTTTTCTTGGGGAGGGGCTTTGTTATTCATTAGACCTATTATTGTTTTATCTTTTTTTTAAAAATCATGTGAACCTATCCATATATTTGAACGCGCATGACAAGAAATTGCTGTGTACCGGTAAGCTCAGTTGGTAGGGCAGCGGATTTACAATAAACACTCATAATGATATAGATACCATTGAATCGTAAGTTCGATCTCAGTAGTACCTTTATTTTGTACGTCCCGTGGTTTTTTACCCATATTTATGATTATATTTATTTATGCTATCCCTTTATATTTATTTCTTCTGTTTTTTCTTACTTTTTTTTGGGCGGGGGGGGGGGGGGGGGGGGGGGGCGGTTGAATTTGTTTTTATTGTTGTTTGTTGGGGGCTTTTTGTGTGTGTGGTTTTTTAATATTGTTATTATAAGGAGCTACATACGTAGTAGCAATAAAATTATAAGAAACAGAACATGGATTGGATTTTAACATTATTCGATACGAAATCGATCGGATTCATTGTCCTCCTCGTGACAGAAAAACCAAATCCTTTTTGTAATCTAAATTATATTCAATGCTACATGTATGTGATGTGACTACTAGTAGGCATAGCACACATAACATTCAAATGATTGAGACATGTACAAAATTGGATTCAAATGAAAGATTGCAATGAAAGATTTATTTTCCAAAAATAATTATGACAATCGGTCAATGCATTCTTGTGGTACGGTGTTTTGAGATACTCGGAAAATGGCCGAAAACCTGCCAAAAACAGTAACAATGCCCACAAATATAATTTATCAGGATTTAGAGAGCTCAATTTGTTAATAATGTAACATTCAAAACACCATTTACACATATTTCTTTAACAATTGAATATCTATATACCATTTTAAATTAAAAAAATATGGTAAAATGATATTGCATTAAGCTAAAATAACCTAGTGAAATTGGTCATTTTGACCAGTTTTACTGACTGCAATCAAAAAAGTGCCTAAGTCCAGCTAATTAATATGCGTAAATGTTATAAATCCAGATGTGAATGGTGTATTGCAATCAAACTTGGTATTATGGCTAATTGTACGATACCCAATCTTTTAAACTATAATTTAGTTTCATAAGCTCATTAAATATGCAAATTAGCTAATTATCTATTCAAGTCATTGATATGCAAATGAGCAATGTCAATAGATATATAACATGTATACCCAATTTGATTGACAAATATTGATGGATTAGAAATTAAACAAGCTTTTCAATTTCTTAAATACCCATATTCAAATTCTCAGTCTTTTCCTCACACGAGGCACTCAAAGGATGCAAAAACTGAGCATATCACTAAATTGATTGAAGTGTTTAGTACAATATCTCAGGTTAGGTTTATTTAAATCGGCCCAATATATTCAAGTTCAGAGCCAATTTCAAAAATTGGTAAAAACAGTCATAACTAAAAAACCTGATGATAAGTATTTATACCTGGATCAAGGTTATATAGTCCAAGGTCATGACTACCATATATGGCAAGCTCACTGCCCTACAGGGAGTGCCTCTCGTGAGGATAATTAATTTTATATAGGGATGTTTTTCAAAGTGGAGCTGCATACATTATATGAAAAGATTGTTTTGCATAAGGGCTTACAGACCACTCCTACATGTTACTCATTTTACATGATTAATTAATCCAAATATTGTATGGCTGTCTTCATGACTTGGATTAGTGCATCCATGCACGCCAATTGAGACAACAATACAAAACCACATTCCACATCGTGAATAGCCATCCATTCAATAATGCAAAATGAGTAACAGGTAGAAGTGGATGTAGGGCTTTATGCAACACAGCTTTTCATATGTTGTTGTTCACTGGTGTAATGCTCCCAGTGGCAGACTCTGTGTGTGTGTGCATTGTGCTATGCCTAATACTAGCAATAGAAGCCATCCATGAGTCGGTCGTATTTGTAGGAACTAAAGTCTGTTCCCAAATTTGAAAAGACTAATACTACAGATCAACTCGTTTAAATATCCCGCCAAATGTATAGGTCATTCTTTGAACAGTAAGATCTGAACAACAAATACTACGGGAACAAGACCCTTTTGTTACGGACACGCATGAGTGAAATGGGTTCTATTGAGGTAATTCCTTGATGTCTGACTGTGCAATCGATAGGGATTTACATAAGTTTCGGGGGGGGGGGGGGGGTGTATACTAGGTTTTTTGTGTTAAATTGTACATTTAATATACCGCGAATAACTTGTAATGTTGATCAAAAATTGCTGATATAGGCCGAACGAAAATAACTTAAATCTAATAAATCATAGACTCATTTTACAGACAACAACACCGTGTTTAAAAATCCGTGTGTATTTAGGGGATAGTTGAATCAGAACTATATTTGGGTATAAAGCGCTGAGGATTTCAGGAAAATCGAAATAGCTCAGTTGGTAAAGATTAGGACTCTCAATCAGCAGGCCATACGTTCGAATCTTTGTGGCGGTTTATATGGTTTATATTCCTTGTGCTCTATACGTAGAGCGGTCGAGTCTGGGTAGAGGTCAGTTTTCATTTATATTCACATCATTTGAACGTTATTTATTTATTTTGTATTTTCTTTCTTAATTGTTGATGTTTATTTAATTATTTATCAATCAATTAATTATAAATAGGCCTAAATACAGTAGATTTGATTGATGTAATTATTAATTTATATATTATTTATTTACATTAATTACGTCATTTCTTAATAATTATTATTTATTAGGTCACGTTCAGAGTGTATGCAACATTCTTAAATAGTCTAAAACGCAGAAAAATGACACTATTTAGGGGAGTAAGATTTATAATGCTACTTGATTACACACATTATGCCTAAACTAGAAAAAAATAACACGTTATGTTTAATGGCTCCCATATTGTTTAGTATTCAATGATAACATTATCCATGCATGTACTGCTTACTCAAAAATCATCCACGGCTGAACAATAGTCTTTAATGGCCACTTCAAGGAGGATTATTCTTATGACGTTAACGAGTGGAGTACGATAAGCCTAGCAATGAATAGGCGGCTACAAACATATCTCGTTTCAGTCGGGGTTTGAGTGGTGTCGCGATTAGCCTCCTCCTCCATCACCTGCCATGATAAAACCTGGCACTTGTACTAGAAACCCGATAGGTGTACAATCTGGCAAATGGGTCGCTCTTTAAGTCACAACGGGGGTCGGGTGAACACTGGTCAGCTTAATAACACAACCTTCCTCGCGCTTTTATCTGTCTGCTTCACTAATTGAGCCATCGACAGTACTACAATAGTTCTATTGTTAACGCCAGATAAGTAGAGAGGCGGGTGCAGCGGGGTGTTAATCACTGATATTTTTCCGATGCTTTTAACAATAGAAACAAATATCGTTTTAATACCGGTATAAAATCGGTGTAATACCGGTGTAACACCGCTTGAGAGTTTGGATATCGCCCCTAACAACAAAATATGACATAAATGAATTTAGATATATTTTTCTTCAAGAAAAATGGTTATATTGACTGATGAACATGGGAATGGTGGGGGGGGGGGGGGGGGGGGGGGGGTCTGCACTACATGAGGGGAGAGAAAGAGGTAGCCCTTTACGCTACTATGAAATTTCTATTTCAAGGATATTTATACAATTTGCTGCCCATAATTAGATACAAATAAGAGGTTTAGTCAAAATTATTAAATGAGTGGAGTTATTCCATCTATTTGCCTACCTTTTTAAAAAAATATCAAGGAAACAATATTAAAAGCAATCTGATTAAATGAGATTATATTTAATGCGTAGTTTGCATCGATCCCCATTAAACGACATTATTTGATTTGCCTAGAATGTCACTCATTGTCCATTATGAAATATTGCAAAACCTTCCAACTGTCAGTAAACGTCTTTTAATTGCATGTGTTATAAATTGGCATTGTATCATCAGTGTAAAATAATCAAATTGAAATAAAAATGATTTGATGCAATCTGGTACTTGCGGATTTCTTTCAAACTATATATTTGGTAAGACATCAATGTACACATGTTGTTTCAAAATGGCTAGAAAAATATTTTGACACATTAGAGATTGCTGAACATAACTAGTACTCATCATCATCATCATTGGTCGTCCGTGGACGAAACGGAGGAAGCAATCGCAACGTACTGGGCCCAGACTTTCCTGTCATTCATGAGTTGGCGGATCTCTGGAGGATCTAAACCCATATCATTCTTGACGGTTTCAGGATACTGAAGGTGTCTTCTGCCTCTGGGGTCCAGAAAATCAGACGGGAGATAGGCTGGTTGTTCGTTCGCATGCAGTGGCCAGCGAAACATAAACGGCGCTGCCTGATTATTAATGTTATAGGGGGATATCGCCATATACCACGCTGTTTGGGATGTGATCCCTCCAACTGATGTCAAATATTCCACGTAACAGTTGAGTATAACATCCATTGATTCTGTCTTCAATTCTCCTGCTGATAGTCCATGTTTCGGAGCCGTACAACAAAATGCTTTCTACGCAGGCTTTGAAGAATCTGATTTTTGTCGTTCTTTCTAGATCAGATTTCCAGATCTTCTGCAGTTTATTGCAGGCAACCCAAACTAGTACTATTTCATGTACAATTTCTTTATTTTTCATGACTTTCACATGTTATACTTATTTGACGCGCCCTGCATATCGCCTTGGGTTAGGCGAACAGGCACGCTCCATACATGTAAAATCACTCTACGCGTGAGCCAAATTATTATTAAATATCAGAGTAATTATAGTTTGTGGGATTTTTTGTTTGGAATATATTTTGGCAGTAGAATGTTAGATTTAATTAAAGAAAATATGTTGTATATTTCTTTCAAGGTCTTTTAAAATATTCATGGAAACCCTTGATCGCCGGCGCGGGATTCTATTTGGTATTTTGATTTCTTATACCACAAGATGCTTTTATGTCACAATTTAGTTAAAATTCTAGCATTTTAAGTGGGTGAGATTCTACAAAATGGACATTGCAATATTGTTATAGTAAGCGACATCAAATTCATTAGATTCAGAAAAGGTACCTTTAAAAGCCGGTATAGTAAGATCGCTTATCTTTTCGACATGATGCATACTCACGTTTGACGCAAACCGAGGTATTGTATTGCCAATGGCCAATATGTTACCTGTATCTAACATTCTTTTCGGTTACTGATATCCTAAGGGGTTACATAGCGTTAAAAGGATCTCAATGATTCTCTCGAGACTAGATTTGAATTTAAATTATACGAATGGCTATGATAGCATATCTAAATTGTAATGAATAATTATGCCAATGCCAATTTGTATGTACCTGTTAGGCGATGACAATAATAATGGTATTCATAGAATCGTCGGCAGACTACACAAACGTGTGAGCAGTTTAAAGGTAGATGACCCGATCACATTTTCGTAACACAGAATTATTTCAAACATACGGAGATTTTCATATCATATGAAAGCTCGTATTTTTCTCATCATCATACTGAAATTTGACGGCCTAAATCGGTATAATTACGGAGAAATCGATGAAATAACGTCGAATTACCCCGAATGGTGGTAACCACCGATATAGTTTGTGTACTACTCAATGGGTACAGTTCACAGCATTTTGTGCGTCTAAAATAAGAACTATTTTAGCTATGCAACTCTTTGCAAACTTTGGAACACAACTTTTTAAGGATGACCTTTCATGTAGAATAGAAAACTTCAAGTTGAAAATCGGAACATCTACCTTTAAAGAAGTGTAAAGGAGCAGCATTTTTCGAAAGGGGTAAACGTTAGAATGTGTGTAAATTGTTGGGAGGTCAAATGATTCAGTCATTTTCAAAATTTTAATTATCTAAGTTATTTAACTGACAACTAAAGAATAATAAAGACAGTTATATATCATAATATGTGCATGTGTGCGTGTGCTGTTTACCCTTTGAGTTAATTTTCCCTTTTAGTGGCAAATACTATGGCGTTACTTGTTTGATTATTTGTTTATTTGTTTGTTTGTTGGGGTGTTTTTAGTTTGTTTGTTAACACGGTCGGTCCGGATCCTGATGTTACTTGAACTCAGATATAGACACCATCGTAAAGGCACACACATTTATTTAACATTCTCTCTTTCGAATACTGCAGAATGAATCCTTTAATATTGATTTACAATTTACATTCATAACCATTTCAAGATTTTTCATAACAATTAAATAGTTGTCCAGAAAAAGAAAAAAAAATGTCATAGTTATGATTGTATTATATTCGCATTTGGAAGAATCTTCCGCCACCTATCATTTCAGCACCTTCGGTCAACGCTTTCAGAGGAGTGTTGCAGCAGCCCTGCCAGTAATCAGAGACAAGCTCCCGGCACCATGCACCAAAGTCCAGAAGACTGATCACCTCCTGTACATAGGGCACTCAGTATTTTGTGTCCTGTTGTCTTCATTTCTACCTTCTTTTTTATAACTTGCACCTATTTGCTATGACGTCAAACCTGCACCCACATCTTAGTTTAGCTCCCGTTAGAGGTGCATAAGGATTAATTACTTCAAGCTTCAAGATTAAAGATACAGCCGATTGAAAGTACCACATACGATAGTGTTGCTCTTGGTGGAATATCCTTCGTGCCTTAACTGCACTAATATGACTTTTACTGATTTATTGAGTTCCTTGACTCTCCTTCTTTAATTGTAGGATGAAAAAAATAAGAAAAATAAGAAGATCGCTAAGAAAATTACACTCTTACATACAGTGTAGGTTACATGTCTTGCGTTAGCGATTTCAAAGAGCCGAAAAAGAGTTGCAACGATGTCGTGAGATCATGCTATTTGCTCTTGGCACGGATCCTTCATTTGCAAAGAGAGCCCCGAAATGGAATTAGATTGAATGAAAGTGTAGAAGGTGCTGTATCATTTCACTATGTTTTACTGCATGAGCAGTCACATTGCGCAGAGAGAGAGAGAGAGAAGGGGGGGGGGGGAGAAAGTTACGTCCTATTCAATGTTATACCAGTTCGAGGCTCCCCTCACAATCACAAATGGCGGATCCGTGCAAAGAGAAAATACATTGTAACTTCATTGTTTACACACTTCTTATCCATAGCTTTCTTTTTCCGATTTTATCTATAGGTTTGTTCACCAGTACTTGATCTAATATCACAAGATGAAGAGTCACAAAAGAAATCAGAGGAAAAGACAAACCAATTCCAAAGTGCAACACTACACGCTCATCAATGATAGATCATAAAAGGTGCGCATCTATAAACAAACATTGGACCATACAACTAATGAAGTATTTTAAGTAAGGTAAGATATATACGGTAATCCTTTTCAGGAGATCCTTAATAATGTGAAACATATTTTTCAGAAAGTCATTCGCCAATACGCGGTTTCGGGATTTCAAAACCGGAAGCCAAATTGTACCGAAATTAAGTCCCACAATGCAATGAGCTAGCATACAACAAAGCTGATGAATCAATATTCTTAATATCGGAATTATTCTAATGCAAATAGCTCTGATACCGAGCTGCGAGCGAAGCGAGATGCGACCAAAGGGAGCAACTCTGGAGTTTCCACCAACAACGTGATTACCCCCATGGGCCCTCAAATTAACATTCCGTTTCCCCACATACAATCCTGGAACAAAGTCTTGGAACGCTTTTCTGTGATTAACGGTGAACGGTCAACCCCCGTGCAATGTTGAGGGATGGCTTTAGGAGATTGCTAGAATGTCCCAACATTGATTGATGGTGGGTGGGGAAGGACAAATCTCGTTTGAAGGTGTTCACTGTAAGCACAGAAGACAATACGCATTAATCAAATAGCTTGGAAATATATATACATGCATTATCCAAGAAGTGCGCTCAGCGTTCCAAGGACTTATTTCCAAGATTGAAGGTCTGGTGTTCAACAATATATTAATTTCAATTCTGGATGATAGTGACAGGCCACCAAAAGCTAAAATTGGTCAGTTTTAAAATTCAGCTGTCATTTGAATGTCATTTATCATAATCATAACAATTCTTAATTGCTTGCTTACACTGGTAAGCAAGGACGATGCATATCCTAGTGCCGTCCCAACATAAGAGCCGGTCTGCTACCAGGTATAGGAGCCCCAGACCTCAAATTGAGAGATTAACCCCTGACCACCTAACATACTCCCATTTTTATTATTTTCTGGTAGAAATATCCCTAGTTAACAAGAATAAGTTGTCCTGCTCCTTCGCAACTCTTGCAAAAGCAGAATGTGACGATATCTATTACACCACCCTTTTGAATGGAGAAATAACTGTTTTACATCACATCGTAGTGGGTAGGGGTAGGTGAAGTGATTTTAAATCATAGCTACTGAATCAAACGGGGAAAAACATCCGAATTCATATAATATTTTGAACAATGGTACATGCGTCAAGACTGAAGGAAATTATCTGGGTCAAGGTCAAATGAGAGTTAACATCACACCAATAATATCAATGTTTGGACGTATTTATATTCAGATTCAATACGTTTATTTGTGCTCTGAGATCCTATTAAGTATCTAATCTAAATATGAGTATATTAAGTTATTCGTATTATCACTATGGTTTGGCTTGTTTATTTTACGATTGGCAAAAGGGTAAATGGAAAACTATCCAAATTTCAAAATGAAGCTCCATTGAAACACTAGCGAATAGTAGCGCGTTGCCTAAATATTGATGATGTTCTATTGGATTAATAAATATTTGAGATTTTAATAAATGGCAAATTGGCAACAGACACGGCAAATTAAGCAGGATTCATCAACTTAACCTATGTGTAAAGAAATCGTGTTTCACATCATATCAAATTTTCTTATTATATATACGTTATATTGCTTGCAATAATTGCGACAATGAAGTTAATCAATACGTGTGATGGTGAAGGTTACAAGGATGCATTAATAATCTGGTCCACGTCTTTTTTCGGCAAAATCAGATTGTCTGTTTTTATACTTATTGAGTTACTTACAGGCGGAATTAGAAGGCCCAGTTCGATGTCGAGTCGTATTGCCAATAAGATGTTGTTGTCTATTTTTTGTTGACCCTCGATTTTTTGTCCTTTTTGCCCTCAAAATGACCTTCTTTCTTTTTGAGGTGCATTTCCGGTAGGTTTATATAAAGGCGACCAATAAACCCTGTTCTACGGGCGAACCGAACTCTCACGAGGGTCGGTCGGTCTTTTATCTTTTATTTTGTCTTCTTCTTCTTCTTCTTCTTCTTCTTCTTCTTCTTCTTGTTTTTTTTTTTTTTTGGGGGGGGGTCTAATTAGTCGTGAAAAATGTTTGTGGATTTTTAACAATTTTCGTAATATTTAAAAAAACAGAATCACCTTTGTTAAAATAAGGCAACACATTTGTATTAAGAAAAATAAAATTTGACAAAAAAGTGGGTCGGTCGGACGCGTAGAACACTCGTCGCCTTAAGGGCTAGTTATTGCGACATACATGATTGGTTGTAATCATAGGTCCTTCAAGGATATATGCTGTAATCAAAGGTAGTATTATGCAAGGATCTTGTAAATTTAATTCATACTTTGTGATGTGTAAGTAAAAACCCATTGGCTCGGCCTAGATAATAGTTTCTGTTTATATGAAGCTCCATGGAAATACTCGTGTCGTGTGTTGTTGTCGTGAACAGAGTATTCAAAACAACTGCGGCCTATGGATATTAATGAGGTTTTATTGTATTCATAAATATTTGAGATTTTTAATGAATGGCAAAAGACATGGCAAATTAAGCAGGATTCATCAACTTATCCTATATGTAAAGAAATCGCGTTTCACATGATATCTATTTTTCAGGGAAGATAATCGATACATGGGATGGTAATAGCTACAACGATGCATTAATAATCTGGACCACGTTGGTTTTGTTGCTTTTACTACTCACAGACAAAATTATAGGCTCAAGCCGATGTCGAATCGTATTACATAAAAAAACCAAAACACAAAAACCAGACCAATATCTTTACTGCATAACATAGGCTTATAATACATGTACAATATGATAAACCCTAGACTATTAGATTTGATTAGACCAACAGGATCATTGTACGTTTTCAATAATCTGGGGCTCCTACTAAGGGTTTAAAGGGACCCAGTTTTGGCCTATTGAGGAGGCACAAGTCTATTCCTAAATGCAAAATGCTCTCATGCATAGTTGGATTGAATTTCAGTACATCTCGTCTTCCGTGCGATACTGAAACCCAAAACCACGTATTATACAATACATATGTTTTATTATAATCATCGTGTTCATAAATGTAATATTACCCAACAGGGGCCAGAAAAGCTTTTGCGCACCCGAACCGTTCATGAGATTACCGCATTTTCATCATACCGTAAATATGAAAATGTAGGCAATCCTTGTGTGTGACTGACCAATGAGAATATTTCCTATAGAATGGAGCAAAATATCATTCTATTCCAAGTAATTTCGACCATACTTTATTCTTTCTTTTTATTATTTCAGATACAGCACGTTTGTTAACTTCTAAAACGCCCACCAAACGTCATGGAGAATGATACAATGACAGATGGTGATAATTATTATTGGAATCACGTGCGATGGAACTGGAACAAAGCATTGCAACTTGTATTCGGAATAATTGGAATTGTGGGTAATTCTGTCGTCATCGCTGTATACATGCGCAAAAAGGATATGCGCAACAAAACCGGGACGTTCATCCTCCATCTTGCCGTGGCTGACCTTATGACCTCTGTAGCAATCACTCCTCATCCAATCAAAAATGAGGTCAGTACTGGATGGATAGGTACTTTGTACTGTAAATTAATCTACACCAATATTGTTCTTTGGATTTCTATCGTCGCATCTGTGTTTCTTTTAACCACCTTGTCGGTTGAACGATTTCTAGCAGTTGTCTACCCAATTAAATATCGCAACGTGTTTACCAAACAGAGGACCTATTACGTCATTACAGGTGTTTGGACATGCGCAATAGTACTAAACACAAACAGTCTATATCTGGGAATCAACGACAACGGCACGTGCAGAATACGATATGTAAAACAATCGTTTCAAATAGTTCAAGGAGTAGGAATATTTCTCATCGAGTTTTACATCCCATTAATCATCATGATTGTCGCCAATATTGCAACGGCACAAGAGCTTAAATCACAAGCTAAAACCTTATTGTCTAGAAACGAATCACGTGACAGTCCGGCATTTTCTCTTCTACGCACGCGCAAGAAAGTCATCGAAATGCTAGCTATTGTTGTGATTTCTTTCTCTGTATGCTGGACTCCGGACCAAGTTTGCTACTTTTTATATAATATCGGAGCATTTCCATCCGATTTCCTTTTCAGTCCACTGTACAGTACTCTCGTATTGCTTGCATTCTGCAATTCTTGTGGAAACCCTTTGATATACGCGTTGAAAAATAAGAAATTTAGAACTAGCTTCATTGCAATGGTTGCTTCCCTTAGATCAAACAAAGTAAGACCCGCGTTACCCACACCTGCAGCGCCATTGCGTGCAAACCACGTGTATACTACACAGTTACGAAATGGATCACAGATGCATGAACGGAACCCACCTAGGTAGCTTCGCAACTTTTAAGTTTATACTTTTTTAAAGTTTTGATCATAACATTAAACATAACATGATCATGTTGACATGCAATTCCAAAGCCTATGACTCTCAATCGGCAATTATCTTGAACACTCGAACTCTAAAGGGGGAAACATCGAGCTACACCTGAGTAACTGTCATCAAGGCATATTCCTTCTCATCCAATAGAGAGTTTTTCTGATGTATCCATCTATTTCGACGGACGTGTATTTGGAAAGCGTTCTATAAATTCCGACAATAATAAATAATAAATGATTTTAAACGCATCATCTATTGATTCCATCAATTAGGACAGCTGAGACAAAACAGGCACTTAAAGGTAGATGTCCCGATCACATTTTCGTAACACAGAATTATTTCAAACATACGGAGATTTTCATATCATATGAAAGCTCGTATTTTCTCATCATCATACTGAAATTTGACGGCCTAAATCGGTATAATTACGTCGAATTACCGCGAATGGTGGTAACCACCGATAACGTTTGTGTACTACTCAATGGGTACAGTTTACAGCATCTTGTGCGTCTAAAATAAGAACCATTAGAGCTATGCAACTCAAACTTTGACACACGACTTTTTTAAGGATGACCTTTCATGTATATAGAATAGAAAACTTCAAGTTGAAAATCGGAACATCTACCTTTAACGCAAGAGAATTTAATTTGGTATGGAATTAATACAATTGAGCTTGTAAACAATTTGAATATATTACCTTATTAGATAATGAGTTCAAAAAGATGTAGTGACGATTGCAACTTTCGCTCTACAATTTTATGAAGCAATAGAGTTGTAGTAACGCCGAAATCAACCAACACTACAACGGATTTAATTAAAGTGCCCTTAGAATACGTGGAATTGTCCTTAATATTAGAATTATTTTGACCCAAATTCGATTTCTTTCTGGTTATACTGGGGAAAATATTGAGAATGTTGAACAAAAAGAACGGCATCTCATCCTCATGCTTAATGAAATGGGCAGAGATCAGACTGACAAAACAGGCCTGGGGTTTAAGAAGAATTAGAAACTGATTAAAGACATGACCTGAAAAAACATAGGAAGTGCCTGACCAGTTTTATTAAAGGAGGTGTCCCGCAAGCATAAAAGTGTGCATTATATGTTAGAAATATAACTATCGAGCCCAACTTTTGTAATTATATAGAAGAAAACACCACACTTATAACAAAAACAAATAAAAACCGGAATCTCTCAACATGCCCTTTTTAAAATTCGCGGCGATCGAAAATCCCAGTGTCGATGATGTCATAGTTGTACAATGCACATGCGCAAATTTGAGCACCGATTCCCATGACGTCATCGACACCGGGACTTTGAATCGCCGCGAATTTTAAAAAGTGCATGTTGAGTGATGGCAGTTTTTATTCATTTTTGTGTCTAGTACGGTGTTTTGTTCTATATAATTACGTAACTTCGGCTCGATAATTATTTTTCTAACAAATAATGCTCAATTTTGTGCTTGCGGGACCCTTCCTTTAAAGACGTAGACGAGGACGAAATGCTTAACAAATTTTATGGATGCGCAAAACAAGGACAGTGGGATTTTTTCATGCAAGTCGACACATCATGGAAGAAGCTCCTGACATTCCAGATTAATGCCATCCATGACCAACTATCGACACCAACAAACCTGAGACTCTGGGTCTCACCCAAATATTTCAAAACATACCAATCTATAACATAACTTTATCAACAGTTGGTTTGATAGTGTCTACATATCTTTAAAGTTGGTGTGATAATGATAATATTCTGAGAATAATCCAATGAAAAAAAGACCGCTAGCATAATTTGCGTAAACCATGTCATTTACTAGTCTGTACAAAGGGATTTACACATACAAACCAGAAAGCATTCATAAATATTGTAAATCATCTGTCAATAACAATAGCAAAGATTAGTTTGGTATTCCTTGTTAATTCTGGCACAAATCATTAATAGCTACATAATCCACAAATGGGATGCATGAATATTTCTGTGCAATGTTCAATGTTGCTCATGTAGGAAAGTTGTGGTAGGAAAGCACCAATCAAGTCAAAAGTCTGTTTATACCAATCATTGACAGAGAAGGACATTTATACTTCGAAATTGGACTTGTAAGTCAACTTCTATTTCTGCCATATGCATGATAAGAATAAGAATAATTTAGCATGATAAGAATATAAATAATTTCCCTTTAGCCTATTCAAATATATGTAATATTCCACTGTCATGTCACTCTACCGTTAGTGTGTGAATTACCACGTACATACTACAAAATGGGTTGACCTGCCTAGTTGGTCACACTTTCCTCAATTGATGATGGATTTTTCTCATCTTTTCAGGATTTTAACTTTATTAGGTTTACTTTACAATGATATTAAATTGGTAACGGTTCAGTGGTTTTAATCAGGATTAAATCCACAGTGAAAGAGAGTCCTATTCTTTTATACACCCTGTACTTACCGTATTGATGTGTCTTGCCAAATTCCTTTTTGACGGTACAATATTTCATATTGTAGCCTTTGTGTTACAAAAGTCAATATATAGAACATAGTCTTTTAACATAAACGTTATTTTGAGTGCTGTATCTTTCTAAAGCTTCCTTTAGTACTACGTAACAAAAGACATGGATTGAAACTACTGAATTGCAATGATTGAACATCACGGCAAAATTACCACTCAATACGGTTCCAATCTTAATTGCACAAATGCCCGTAGACCACGTAGCTCTAGACAAATGTACGCGAGTACTTGGCAGCTATATAATCGTGGATTCACCATTCAATGGCGCGCGCATGGGTGACCATGTAGGAATACATTGCAAAACCTCGTTGCCACATGAAACAATCCCCTGTGTTCAATCCCAGGGGCGAACAATCCACTCAATGTTATGTATTGGACGCTGATTCCTTTTAGGGAGACATACACGACTATTGCCGCCGGTCGATATCAAGAGTGAAAGTATTATAGACAGCCTGCAGTGAAGTTGAATAAAAGGTACTGTCTGATCAGTCTATTTGATATGTCAGACCAAATGGACTGGAGTGACATGGCGATCGTCTGTCAACGAAAATATCCCGATGTGACTTTATAATATTTTAGGAAACGGTTTTACTACTTCGCATAGGTGTTAACGATTACACGGAGGGATATGTAGAATTGTTTGAAAGGTAAATGTTATCATTACAGATAATGGGCCGTATTCTCGTACTAAACGCGATTTTAGCTTAAAACCGTGTCTAACTAAACTCATGTCTATATATTTAAACGTGAGTTTTAGATGACGTGTTTAGCAAAACCTGCTTTTAATCTCAGCGAATCTTGTCCCTAGAGGGATTGTGCGTTCACCTTATGCAGATGTTCAATTTATTGTGGCCCAAATGGTTACAATAGATATCGACCGAATTCCTCAAATGCACGTGTGATTTTAAGCATGTCAGCTTGAGGTTGAGTATCATTCGAGGCATATACATGTAGTTGGTGTATGAGGTGTTTTTTTTTTAAACGTGCGTTAGCTATAGTGAGAAACTTTAGCCTGAGTTAGACGCATGTTTGAGTTTAAACTTTCGAGAATTGCGTGCAGTTAAACGTTTTAAAACATAACATAACATAACAATGAGCATTTAGATAGGGCTCTTACACATTAACATTTAACAATGGTACCGAAGCGCTTAACAAAATAAAAACATAACATTAAAAACAGTGTTAATCCTCACGCGCACTATGACGGTGGAATTAGTAAGTTTTTAATATCTTCTTAAATTGAGTCAGTGATGAGTGATTGAGTCAATACAATGTTATTCGGGGACAAATACGTATTTCTACTCAAAGAACCCTCAAATAATTTTTAATACGCTATTCTATTCGTTCTATTAAAATCGTTTAAGATGCCGTTTCCATTTAAATGTATTGACCAAACGTAATCATGAGTAATCAAGGATGAGACAGAACAGTCACTTGAAATAATAATATCTACTACAGCACTTTGGCCGTATTGCTAGGAGAGATAACCGTCTCAAGTGATTATTGAAGGAAAATTGGAAGAAAACACAAACATATCTAACGAAAACTTTGTTTGATTGACGACTTAAGGAAAGCAACAGATCTGTCCCTTATTTCTGTACGACGAAACACAAAATAAACACCAGTGTTGCTCTATTACCTGGGATCACATGGACTAATTACAGCGCAACTTTAATATGTCGGACTATAATCATATCAAGGTGGCTAAAAGTTTACCCCCGTTTCCCAACGATCTCACAAACACAATTTCGTAAAACTGTTAGCGTTAAATTAAAACAGTGGATCTTGAAATTGTGTTTGATCATTTTTATAGGTCCGTTTACTACGAGTCACATCTAGCCAAAACTTCCATTCGTGATCTATTATGAGTTTTACGAAATATTATTTATTGCCTTTTTGATGTCTAGTGAGACATTCTATCGTTGATTTGGGCAAATTAAAAGTTTTCGAATTATGTTGAAAAGTGTTAAGTCAAGTAAACGAAGATGATGTAACTTCCGTGAACAAATCAAATGTACACATTTTTAAACATACCACGATTTCATACCGGTCTCAATGTTAATTCAGGTCACATGCTCATCTTTAATGTTCATGTCTATGTTTGTAAGTATAGGCCTCGGAATAGGCTGCCAAGATAGAAGGCGCTTTATAAATTTATTATTATAATTAGTAGTATTATTATATTATATTACCCAACTGCCCCTATACTGCCAAACATAAGCTGCCTCAATTGGCAAGTAGGTAATAATGGTTGTCCAAATGGGTAACTGTTTTGAGCACTGTATAATTGGTACCCAACCAAACAGAGCAGACTAATAATTAATCTGTTAAGAAGAGTTACTAAGCTGCAGATCCCTTGTACTGGGATGTAAAAAAAGGATGTATCGTTACACCACTCGTTGCATTTATTGTGTTAATAGCTACGTTCACACAGTGGTTATTCAAAAGCGTAACTTACGCTAAAAGCAATAAAAATGCCACAAATAGTTTTGTTACTCTGACCGCGTGTCCACACACGCTTTACTCATATCGCTACGCCGCGTAACTTACGCCGATTATCAGCTTTGCTGGTGTAAGTGTTGAAATAGGCAGCATTCATTGCTTTGACCTTTGTATTACAAATCGCATTTCACTGAAAATGGGTTTGTGTTGATGCGTGTTGTTAGAAAAAAGGATATAGGTATTGTTCGCATTTATAGAAATAAAAATTGACTATGCACATCATCATGTTTTTTTTTAATTGTACATCGAAAAGCTTCTGCAAAGTCTGCCCAAGCAACATCTTTAATTTTCTGAGTAAGCTTTAGAATACCCTACCATTTTTATTCCTCACTGTGTAAGTGTATTGGTCGTTCTTTAAAAGTCCCCATTGAAGACATGCAGTGCTAGGTATACTAAAGGAACTCCAATTTTCTTTTGAACTTATAAGTTCAAAAGAAATTTCAGTTATTTATTTTGATATATTTTAAGATGTATCGAGTTTAAAACACATTTCGTTATATCGTTTAGGCACAACACACAGCAAGGTCGCGAGCTTGTAAAACGTAAATGGTATATAAATAGCATCACCAAGGTCACGATCCTGTAAAAGGTCACACTTACGCGCGATTAGCGTAAGAACCGTTCACACAGCCATTTACGCCAGGCGGGGCTACGCTGACCTCGCTTACTCCTCGCTACTCCTGCTAAAAAGCAGGAGTAAATCGACCGGATTAAGGCCGCGTAACTTACGCTAATCTACGCTAATCAGCGTTCACACAGTCACTACTCCATCAGTTACGCGATTGCTACGCCAAACCACCGCTACTCTTCCTTACACCGTCCTTACTCCGCCTAGTGTGAACGTGACTAATATATTGTAATAAGTGTTATCTTGATGTTAGTTTTGCAATAGTGGAACGTAATGAATTTTCTGAGAGGGCTTGAAAGTGATCTTTCTTCAAAAGACTGTATCAAGCTCATAGCGCATTGTCTCAGCTTTCGAGCTTTAACTTGGTACCTGGTACGATCTGAAATCTGTAATTTGCTTTCAGCTGTCAGTCATTGTTGTCGATACGCGAGCGAGGTAGCAGTATCAGTGTCGCGACCATGCAAATACTAAGTGCTTAAAGAAAGAGTAGAATAATAAATCTGCTTCCTCGAAGCTTGCGGCTATCGTTTAGAATCATTGCTGTACTTAGGCCAAATTTTTGTTGTTGTTATATTGGCGTAACCCGCCCGACCCTAAAAATACGCCCGACCCTACACTTTTTTTCTTTTTTTTCAGTGAAAAAAAAAAAAAAAACCCAACCGACCGACCCTAAAAAATAAAAAAATAAAAAAAATAAATGTTTTTTCTCGAACGAAATACGACGGTGCTCCTCGAATAAACGGAAATTCCTTCCGAAAATATGGTTTATTGTGTTTTATTTGTATATAGACTTGTACTGAGGGGTACTTCTAACAAACAATAGGGAATGTTTAAACTCGGTTAACATTGTTCAAAAACAGCTGCTAAAAAAAAAAAAAAAAAAAAATCCCTACCTACCTACCCTATTTTTGTTCAGCCCGTTACGCCAATATAACAATTTTTTTTTGTTGGCCTTATTGTGGACGTATTTGTCGGATGAGACAGTATCAGTTTGGTAGAACATAGCGTGATCATTCAATGAATTATTGAAGGAAAAGCAAACATGGCCGATCAAATCTTAGTTCGATTGATGCCATTTAAGGAATCAACAGGTCTGTCTATGTCACATCACCTGCCACAAAATGTCAATCAGAGGCGATCCATCGTCGACAGAGTCAAAAACATAAAACGACACTTATGATCCGACGATGTTAACACTTTCCACGCGGTTATTAGTTTACCATTATACACAGCAGATTTTTTCAAAAACCCTTTCAAAGTCTATCTCAAGGATTACTGATCCAATACTATTGGTTGTACTTATTTAATGCTTTTATTATAGTGATTCCAAATATGGAGATGCAATTCTATAATGTTGTTTTTAAATTTTAGATCTGTCGTCTTCAGACGACTCCCGCCGCGCGTGGAACACTTTTTTAACCAATCTCAGAAAAATTATTTTTAGACAAAAAAAGCTGAAACAATAATTAAATCTTAAACATCTTTAAAATAATATGTTGTTATCACTTCGCGTTCCTTATACAAAGATACAAAAAGGACCATATTCACACTTCGTGTTTTTCGTATCGATATCATCAGTGGTGACTTCTGAGATATCGGATCATCGATGGATACGCACATTTAAAGAAAGCTTATTATTATTATTATTATTATTATTACTATTTAAAATATTTGACAATACTTATGTTTCCCCCCTATGATTGTATAGGTTCTATTATTACGGTTACATGATGATTGCATAAATGTTATTTACCACAACGTATCAGATTTCGATGCAAACTAACTGGTACTTGTAACCTGATATAAACCTGGGAATCGCTTTCACCCGTCTACCTTAAAGCAATTGTTTGCAGATGAGGGAGGTAGCAGTATAAGTTTCGGCGCCATGCAAACAAGTTGTCGCTTCAGAAGCAATAGATTGGGAGATCTGCTTATTCAAACCGGAATTACGTCACTTGATGCGCAATTGACTGGGACTGTTGACGGAAAAGATAACACGGTTGTCCGATTTTTAATTAAAGGATAATGACTATGTTTCAGGTAGCGGTAACTATGAAATCATCAAAAACATTTTCACGTGAGGTCCCAAAGTATCAAAATGATTTGTACTCTGATATGTTCCATTTTCAAAAAAGCATTACAAATATAAAATCTCTGATAAATACAATATTTTTGATTTTAATAAATAGGGAATTATGTCAACTTATTGATCTGATAATCTGAAGATAATTGGCTGTTGTTTCTGACCGCTATTGTCATTCAAATGAAGATCGACGTAATCATGGTTTTACTCGCAGCAACGCAAATTTAATAGGTTCACTGCACAAACTCTTTATAAGTAGTGAATATATGAGTGCAGTCAGGAGGAACTTTGAATTGTGCGCTTCAGATCTAACGTTTCGATGAAAATGATAAAAACACCAATATTCCTTTAAAAGCTTGTAAATTCTGAAACAAATGTTCGATTGTCGTAAATCAAAATTCTTAGAAAAGATGAAACTTCAATAATCTTGCATATAGAAGCAAAATGGTCTAAATGGTTCGTAATATATCAAAAAAAATTCTGAAAAACTGATCAGACCACGGTACAAATCTTTTTGATACAGCCTGTAGATACCTTCTTAACATTGGAATCACATCACATCCCACAAAAATTCAGATTTGTAAATAATATATGAAACAAAATATTCAGCGCAAAGATCAGATATTAAATATTGAATAAGAATTGCTTGTTCTGAGTTTAATTGTATCCTCACATAGGTATGTTCATTACAAGGCGCGAAACTAATACAAAGTCATTTGTAACCCCAACAAATTACTTCTTATAAACTATATCTTCTTTACAAATACGATTTCAGCAATGATATCAATATTTTAAAACTGGGTGCCATATACCAAAGACTACTTTACTTATTCTCAGCATTCCTCTACATAGCATGTAAGGAAGGAACTGGCTTTTCAATTTTGCGTTCTGGCGTCCTACTATGCCATGTAGTACACAAAATACACATCCAGTGCGTATTTCACCAATATAATGCTTTGCAAGCAAGAGTAGTTAAGGATATTCAAAAGCTATGTTCATCGTTGATTAATCCAGTATCGCTGCCTTATACCCTGTGGCTTTAAACTTTCCAGAAGAAGCGTTTTATTGCACTGGCAAGGATATATTACAAGGTGAATGGAACAAATTAAACGACTGAAGGTACTGATTTTTTTTTGACGGATTTTAAATTTGATGAATAGTATTCGACTGTGAAATAGTTGAAGATGCTTTCCTAGAAACAAATGTAGGCTACACCTAACCATATCATTATTGAAGGGTAATTCTGACAGCATAACTGTATCAGAATCCCTTAGTGAAATAACACAAGACTGTTGATTGAAGGGTCGGGTTTAATTTCGATATATTCATTTACATTGTTTAGCTTCTTATCAAAATATGGATTGGCCTATTTACAAAACAGATTCAGAATCCGAGAAAATAGTCGTTGCAATATCTGAGCAACTGTATGCAACTAAATATGTCGATAACACCTCTTGATTTATACATGCACATGTATGTAATCAACGTGAACATATTATCAAAGTGAAAATATACCGTTTCTATAAACTTCGGATAAGATTTCTTCTTTGAGATATGGCGACAAAAAAACCTCGTTCTACGGGCAAACAGACCTCTTATGTTGGGCCGGTAGGATTTCTTTCTTTATTCCCTTCATAATGACCGTAAAAATTCCATACATCTGTAAATATTTTGCCGTTTTTACAATCAGAAAAGAATTTTGTCGGTAATCATTTGCAGGTGAAAATGTGTTTCACCAATTTCAGAAGAAATCTGTCTGTTGGGCCCGTAGAACAGGGTTTATTTGTTCCCCGTCGCCTAAAGTGTTCAATTGAGATCCTATATTTTTTCGATAGAACACTCATGCGTCAAATTCATCAAGTGCATACTTTATGCAAGGTACACCGTGTCTACTCTGCTTGAAGGTGTCCCGAGATTATCAACTATTCAAAATGAAATAAGGAATCTATAATACACAACGTGCTAATCGAAGTATCATTAAAGGGACACGAAGTAGTGTTGAAGAATGTTTTTAAAAATCAATTTACCTCAGAATTCAAGATGAACATTAAACATTACCATTATTGTTGTTTCTACTCACAAAAACACAGCAAAACGTGATTAAAACAATACAATCGCTATTTATTTAAACTTGTCATAAAACGCCCTCTATGTAAATATGGTTCGCGTTATTTATCACGCATACTGCAGGGGACACTAGTCTACAGTTAAATGCTGGTCGCGGCTCGATCAGCATTTTGGAATCGACGTTTTGTTTTGTACAAAGAGGGCTGATTTTTAAAAATCCTTATAGGTGGGTTCAAGTCGCCTTGAAACCAGGATTCTTTGAACATCTCAAAAAGTTCCTATCTAGGTCAGAAATTCTACAATCAAGTCTTAATTCAGTTAGGTATAGTTATCGGATATTCTTTCTGTGGTTGGATTTAATTGTAGAATTTCTCCTCTACCCCATTCGCTGTGTATAACGTGCAGGTCTATACAGTGAATGTCAGTTGCGCCGTGGTTTCGAAGAGTCACGTTAAGCCGTTGGTTCCGTGTATTCAGACGCTCAACCTGAACACGTTAAATAGTTGCAGACCTCATCGTAAAGAGTAGGGGATCATCCCGGGTCTGTTAACCTGTACAAAAATCTCACTCTCTAGGTTAAGAGAGCTCTGACGTGATGCGGGGTCCCGCTTGTCGGAGTATATACTCCAGAACCAGAACCAGAACCAGAAGTTCATACATGTAATACAATTATAAAAATATACAAATCCCAGTTTTTATCATAATTGAGGGCGCATCCTCCAACATATCTCTTCATGCCCTTTAATGAAAACACACATCCGCTCAAGATTTTTAAAGATTCCTTTTCGGCGCTATCTTGACAACCCACTGGGGTTGCTGCTTGTTAATTACATTTGTTGCATCCCTTATGACAGGTTTAGAAACTCAGCTACTTGAAGGAATATTCACCCAAATTTTGCGCTTTAAATGTTTACCTTTATTTGCTGTTCAAGAAGTTTAAGTAAAATGAATCAAGATGTAACGTTGTACATGTACCATATATATAAGTCCAAACTAAGCCTATACGTATATAACGCTTAGATCTGCATTAATGAATACAGATATTCATCATTGAAAGATTCTCGAGTCTTACGCGCCCAAAGAAAAAGGGCTAATGTTCGCAGGTTTTGTTTATCCAGCAGATTGACGTACGGTGGTGAAGTTTCACAACTTTTTCAATTACCTTTTATGGCTGAATTGAAAGAAAAGAATATCGGTCGTATTTTGGATCGTTACAGTAAAAAGTATGAGATGTGATTATGGAAAACATAATTTGCTTTACATTTTACCTCATTTATCGACAGATAGTGTTACTTTGCCTGATATAATATGTGCGCGAGTTGAAGCAATGTCAACTTTTAACCGCCGACGTCAGCCAATACGCAATGACGAGATTATGAATGTAAAATAAAGGCTAAACATAAAGGTAATTTGATACGTACTATGTTCGTCTTCACTCAGAAAACATCAGCAGATCTGAGTTTCATACCAACGACCGGAATCGTTTACAAACTGAGGCATTTCCTGACCTGATACACCGGAATGAATAATTCATCCATGGCGATATAAAGACTCCAAATTGTCAACACATGAACCACCTGCTACGCTACATTGTTACGTCAACCTCAATACATCAGTTATATGACTGGTCCCGTTTCCTTAGTATTAACCTAGTAAAGCACGGCGCATTGTACCTTTATATTTAGATTCTAAAGCTACATTCAGTGATCTTGAAGTCATTTTTCATGAATTTTGTTTACAATTTCCTTAATAACAACAGATTACTTCCAATTTCTAATATTGTCACTCCAGGAGTTATGGGGAGGGAGAACTCCTAAATTTGATTAAATTCTAAAATAGTTATCGAACAGTAAACAAATTAGAACAATCCTTAAGAATCAACTTAACTTACCCGTGAACTCGCATGAAATATTTGATCAATCAGGCCAGGTATCGAATGGTGCACCTGCTGAAAATGACCCAGAAACAACTCGGAAAGTTGAGATATAATATATGGCATCAAGGTTCATTTCGTCAGTTCTTACAGCAGAAATATGAGGCCACTGGCATGTTTTAGTTGAAATCCAGATCCGGAAATGTTTACACATTACTAGGTATTTCCTGACCTCGCACAGTGGAAGCCTGAAAATTGTCAACATAAGAACACCTGCTAAGCTACACCGTCAGGTTAACGTCAATATATCAATGACACCTTGTTTTTCCTTCAAAGCATCTTGCATTTTATTTCAAAGTGGCGTTATGTTTATAAAAATACTGGTAATTTTCGTTTCAGTTGCAAAATATTGCACAGCAAAGTATAAGAACAGGAGCTAAAACTTGGTTAAAAAACCCCCATCTCCTGCTTAATTCAAGGCTTGATCTTAAGGAAAGGACACATTAGAAGGTGTCATCACAGTGGAAAAGTTCACCAAGTCTATACTTACTTACACATCAGTAGATTATAATTAAATATCAAGATCCAGAAACATTTACACACTAATGTATTGAGGCATTTTCTAATCTAAATGTTGCGAAATTCACCAATATCATATGAATATCATTCTTCCATCACTAACTCACTCACTCACTCACTCACTCCGGCGACTTCTGTCGGGCATTAACGATGGCTCTCCAGACACGTCTATCTTCCATGCAGGTCTTTATCTCAGCAGATGTTTGTCCAGTGTTCTGACATAGAATATCCACTGTCACTGTTCCTTTTGCCATGAACTGGTTTCCAAAGAACTGTCTGATATCACATCCCCAGAACGTCTGACACAGTGTCCAGCAAACTATTGTCGCCTCTTCTTGATTCTTTTACTTACTCCTAGGAAGATCACCATCAATTCTTCCTGAGCGACGTTAAATCACAAACGTTGACTCGTGCACGTCAATCAAGCAATTTCATGATTGGCACAATAAATCACCTCTCGTCGTCTTAAATCACCTCTCGTCAGGTCTTATTTTAAGTTAAAGGATTTATTTTTAGCATAAGATGTTACGACGTGCTATAAGTGTCGTAACTCTAACTTCTAAGGTTATATATTAACCCTAACCCCCCTGAGAGCTAAAAAATGCTAATCCAAAGTCCCTCTCCAAACGCATGCGCCATCGGTTTTCGATGACGTAGTCAACCGAGCCTATATAATGAGTGCAGTATAATACTGCACGAATGTGTAGCTGAGGGCCGTGGCTTAGTGGTTGGAAGGTGGGGCTTGAGAACGGAGGGTCCCCGGATCTAATCCCGGCAGATTCCCGGAGATTTAGTTGGTGTTTTTTCCTCGAAAATTGTGATCCCGGTCAAAAATCCTAAACCGGGGTTAGGGTTAACAATAATCGTTATTAGATTTCGGATGCACAAGATTTTGTATCAATAGATATGTGTTGACACGATAACGCATGGTCACAGGGGTCCTCACTATGCACAATGATTTAAACCCTCGAAAAGGTTTTTATTTGGAATACTTCATGAATAATCATTACACGAAATGTGAAGCATTACAAAATTCCCGAACGAAGAGAAAATAACAACGTACATGTAACACCTTCGGTACGAAAGTCATCAATTTAAATCTTGTCTCACTCACGATTTGTTTCCTTCAAGCTCCGAGAAAAAAATATTGACATTTGTTTGTGTAGTCTACTTTAGCTTGAAGCAATATTATGTGATCTTTTTTGATTTGGTCTTATGGTATATTTGACACACCAGACAAGAATTTCCTGGTCTCATAAATCTATCGTGACTGTATTTTCCGTAAAAAAACATCATAGAACTTTACTAAATCATAATGTAAATCTAAGGCATTTCTCACACATTTGTTTCGATTTTCATGATAAAGCATTCCATATTATTGTGTTCACTCGTGTACACAGTTGCGATTGTAGCCGGAAATACTGTAAACGGCGTTAACACTGTATCAAACTTTCTTACAAACGAGAAGAAAAAAAACCCACTCCGAAAATAAGTTGTCGGAGCAGGCCCAGACAGTTTATTTAAACCTATTCAACCCATAATTGTGAAGTAATTAGGAATCGTATCGCTCTGTAACTTAGACGATCTTTATGATTTATTATCATAAACACAAATCTGCAAGAATATCTGCTTTCGAAGATATCGCTTAATACGACTTTAAGTACTTTGTGACTGTATATTATCATATCCGTAGAAAACTACTTAGATTATTAGGTGTCACAATCATATCGATCATTTTTGCACTCATGTTACCAGGGGCTCGTGTTTTCATTTCATATTTACATATCACAACTTCCATATTCCATTAGAAGTGTGGGTTACCACGCGCTAACGTGAGTATTTATCGATAATCCCTTAATACCTTGACAGTTACATCTGATAACAGTAATTAGGTAAGTAGGTTTCACAGGATTCAAAATGTGATCCACATACAGCGTGTTTTTATTAAGCAAACCGGCTTTTACCCGTCCTATAAAAAGCAGGATAAAAGCCGGTTGCTCGTGTGAGAGACGTGCCTTTATTGCAGTTCGATAAACAAACTTGCCGGCTGCCGCTGACCTCATTATAATAAATGCCAGCGAAAGGTCATACACATCTGTTTGCATTTAATTGTCAGGTGATCGTGCATCGTGTGCCCACTTCCGCTTTTCCACCGGCAAACGCGCTGAGCAGGAACCCTGCGTGTTTATACTGACAAAAGACTGCTTTTCCTAACCGGTTTCAACCGCTATTATCCTTGGTTTCGAAGGATAAAAGGCATCTAAAATCCAGGAGAAATAAACCGGTATGAGCGGGCAAATGCCGGTGGTGGTGTGTTTTTACTGGGGGATTTTAATCCGTTAGCAGTCATATGCCTGTTTTTTTTCTTCAGTAAAAACACGCTGATAGTAATACGGATCCTCACGCTGTATGTTTCGAATGAGAGAAAACAAGGATAGACTAATATATTCACTGGGAACTTATTTTTTATATTCGGGATTTTATCTTTAATTTTCAAGTTCAACACTTTAGTTAAGAGTTTCATATTTACACAACGTGATTATTTCAAGCAAATATGCAAGACTTATACATTTCCACTTTTACCTTTTGAAATAAAAATAAGATTGCTAAAACACTTGAAGGCAATCTGTGCTACCGATTTAAGAGAGGTTGACGGTCCTGCAGAAATACAACCGTGTTATCCGTTCGATGGTTGCTAAAGTAATATAATTTGTTTATGTGCATATATAACTAAAAACGCACATCAGCGAATAGATTGATACAGTTTGTGACAATATTTGAAACTTGCCTCTTGATCTCATATATATTAAAATCTAAAAAGAAAATGAACATAATAACGTGTGGGTGGGTGTGGAAAGTGGGTGTGGGCGAAACATTCTTCGAAATTCAACTTCGGAAAATATAATGATGCCAATTCAAAATGTGAATTTGCCTTATTTCATAATTTTCGATTTTGGTACCGTGAGACCGTCTCCTAAGAGACATAATATAAAAATAATAATAATAATAATAAAGGGTCTAAATTTTATTGTCATCGCAGCCAACTGGCTGAATTGTAACAACATTACAAATCAAATACATTAATGAACAATGCAACGTCCAGGCAGCAGCTAAATCAGCGCCAAGTTGCGACATAAACCAACATGAACAAACATACATAACCCCTATATAGTAACCCCCAATAGGCAATGTAGACTAAGTGCCTTGCCCAAGAACACAAACACATTGGCACCAGCGGGGCTAGAACTCACGACCTTATGATTATGAGACCGGCAACTACTCCACTGGACCACACGTGCTCTACATGTAGCGGGTTTTTTAAGTACTAGGGGTAATAATAACACGCACTTTTAAGCGCCTTACTTAGGAACGACACAATGATTAAAACAATATTAAATATACAGAGCAATATTATATTGTACAAAAGGATAAAATACATCAACATTATTAACGCAAACCAAAAACCATCAGATAAAAAGTACCTAAGTTACAAATTACATCATAAAACAAACCTGACAAATTTATGAAACATAATAATATTAAGCATCAACGGTTAAATTGGCATGTTGTATATACAAAACCAACGGGATAAAACGACTTGTTTAAAATGGTCAGAGATCAAAACGTATTGCACGGGCAAAATATAAAGAGCCGAAAATAGCACCAAAACATAACGTGAAATACTGAGTGGATTAATGACAAACAAGAAATAACAGAATGCAGAAACAGAGGAACAATATCAAAACTGGTTATGGTGATCCAAACGCATTGCACGTGGAAGAACGACAAACACAATCCCTGACATACTACTTGAATCACCTGCACCGTCATAATTGTGAACAATGTACATGCAGCAATATTAAAAAGATAGTTCAAATAATAGTTCAGATTTAAATGACCAAATTAAATTAAAGTATGTCTTAAGCAGCGATGAATTGAAGCAGCTTTGCGAATGTTCAAAGGGAGATCGTTCCACAATCTGGGGCCTGTGATGGAGAAAGCCCTATCGCCAAAAGTCTTTGTCGTGCTTTTTATCCTGCTTAGTCTAGTCAAATATTTACTTGATTAATGGAAACGAATTTGAATCCCTTATGAATTTGGCGGCAAAATTCTTGGGAACACATGCAAGAATTAATGTCCTCAAGAAACCCCTAGTACTTAAAAACCCCGCTACAATCAATAATTTGTAAAAGCAAATATAATTATTTAATAATAGTAGCTTTTATTCAGGTTATCTTATTCCAACGCACTTTGTGAAGATTTGCAGTGAACAGAGCAGTAGGGGAAATAAAAACGTTGTTTCACATTTCCTGTTATCCGTCGGCTGTCAATTGTTTTATTTTGATTCGTGGAACTGTTTTTCCTATTGTTAACGATTTGAATACTGCGTAATATTGATATTGGGAGCTCAATTTACCCCTTACACTCTAAACTAAAGTTAGGTTGTTTTTACTCTTAAATAACCCAAAATGTACGTGCCTTCGCATTGAAATACGAAGCATTTGATATATTGTATTAAGTGGGATTTTTCATGTGTACCAAACTTATATCACATTTACACAGTTAACATAGTTAATTTTAAGAGATTCTTGTGGATGATGTTTTCTTATGCCATTGTTTTACATGTTTTTTATTTAGCATCTAGCTGATTTATCTGGCTAGGGTAAATATTTTCCATAACACTAAAGGTGTATATTAAGTAAATTTGATACAATAGATATAACCATCAATCAACTCAAATAATGATAATTTCAAGTAGGGTTAGATCTTTTAACTACTAGACCTCTTTTAGGCCTTCGACATTTAAGAATATCCCGTTTACAATTTTACCATAGGAATAAGCACTATCGATTTCAAATGTCGACCACTTCAATTATAAATGAAATCAGAGATCTAGACGCAATAAAATGCGATACATGTTTTTATCGTGTTCTTACTTGAACCCGTGCCTTATTCAATTAGTTAAAAGAAACGTTTTACCGAGTGTAGTACTCCTGGGATTACTTTCCTGTGTAAATAATTCCAGCTTTATTTAAACAATCAGAGCACGGTAAAATGGTGGAGGGAATTAAATGATCAACAAGTACTGCTGTACATCTAGATGATTTCGGCAGGTTACTAAAAATATATGACTCTAATTAATTTAAAAATTCAAAGTTTAGACCTTCCGAGAAAGGGAGTCGTTACTCTGAGTTTCATGCTTAACGCAATCATCAGACGACAAGATATAGATATATTTTTGCTTTAAGAAAAATGGTTATAATGAATGATGAACATGGGGATGGTAAGGGGGGGGGGGGGGGTGTGGTTCTCATAACATAACATAACATAACATAACAATTAATATTTATATAGCGCTATTCCATCTAGATCATAGCGCATCCAATATTCTCCACTACATGAGAGGGGGGAGAGGTAGCCCTATGAAATAACTTTCGAATAGGATATTCATTAAATTTGCTGCCCATAATTAGATACAAATAATAGGTTTAGTCAAAATAATTAAATGAGTGAAGTAATTTTATCTAATTGCCTACCTTTCAAAAAGATATCAAAATCTTACTAAAACCCTAACCTAATTTGGAAACAATATTAAAAGCAATCTGATTAAACGAGATTATATTTAATGCTTAGTTTGCATCGATCCCAGTTAAACGGCCTTGATTTGCCTAGAATGCCACTCATTGTCCATTATAAAATATTGCAAAACCTTTCAACTGTCAGTAAACGTCTTTTAATTGCATGTGTTATAAATTGCCATTGTATCATCAGTGTAAAATAATTAAATTGAAACAACAATTATTTGATGCAATCTAGCACTTGCGGATTTCTTTCAAACTATATATTTGGTAAAACATCAATGTACACGTGTTGTTTCAAAATGGCTAGAAAAAATATTATGACACATTAGAGATTGCTGAACATAACTAGTACTATTTCATGTACAATTTTTTTCTTCTTCATGACTTTCACATGTTATACTTTTTTGACGCGCCCTGTATATCGCCTTGGGTTAGGTGAACAGGCACGCTCCATACATGTAAAATCACTCTACGCGTGAGCCAAATTATTATTAAATATCAGAGTAATACTTCTACTTCTACTTCTATGCAACTACTCGTCAACGCCTTTCAGCAACTAGACAAGGTATCCCTGGAACCTAGGAATACATCATGAGCGTACAGACACAGACCGGGATGATCCCCTACTCTTTACGAAGGAGTCTGTGACCTTTAAACGTGCTCGGGGATAGCCCATCCGATACACGGGACCAACATTTCTACGTACCTTCCGAAGCACGATGCGCCATGAATGCCAACTTCAGTCTGCACGGTCTGAAGGAGGCATGGGGACGAGGCTGTGTTGGTGTATCGTTTTTGAACTCTCACTCATAAACGATCCACCAACAGAACTACGGTGCGCAGCAGTGTACGACGCTCTAACCGACTGCGCCACCTCGCCCCTATAGTTTGGGATTTTTTGTTTGGAATATATTTTGGCAGTAGAATGTTAGTTTTAATGAAAGAAAATGTGTTGTATATTTCTTTCAAGGTCTTTTAAAATATTCATGGCAACCCTTGATCGACGGCGCGGTTAAAAGGCGCGGGATCCTATTCGGTATTTTGATTTCTTATACCTCAATATGCTTTTATGTCACAATTTAGTTAAAATGATAACATTTTAAGTGGGTGAGATTCTACAAAACGGACATTGCAATATTTTAATAATAAACCACATCAAATTCATTAGATTCAGAAAAGGGACCTTTAAAAGACGGTAATAGTAAGATCGCTTATCCTTTCGATATGATGCATACTCACGTTTGACGCAAACCGAGGTATTGTATTGCCAATGGCCACTATGTTACCTGAATCTAACATTATTTTCGGTTACTGATATCCCAAGGGGTTAAATAGCGTTAAAAGGATCTCAATGATTCTCACGAGACTAGATTTGAATTTCAATTTGACGAATGGCTATGATAGCATATCTAAATTATAATGAATAATTATGCCAATGCCAATTTGTATGTACCTGTGAGGCGATGACAATAATAAATATGGTATTTATAGAATCGTCGACAGACTACACAAATGTGTGAGCAGTTTAAACAAGTGTAAAGGAGCAGCATTTTCCCGAAAGGGGTAAACGTTAGAATCTGTATGAATTGTTGGGAGGTCAAATGATTCAGTCATTTATAAAATTTGAGTTATCTAAGTTATTTAACTGACAACTATAGAATAATACAGACAGTTGGATATCATAATAAGTGCAGAGGTGCGTGGGCTGTGTACCCTTTGAGTTCATTTTCCCTTTTTGTGGCAAATACTATGGCGTTACTTGTTTGATTATTTGTTTATTTGTTTGTATGTTTTTTTTTTTTTTTTTGATAAGACCGTCCGTGCACACACAAGTTTGGATCCTGATGTTACTTGCACTCAGATATAAACACCATTGTAAAGGCGCACACATTTATTTATATAATATACTCTTTTTGGAATACTGCAGAATGAATCCTTTAATATTGATAACAATTTACATTCATAACCATTTCAAGAATTTCCGTAACAATTAAATAGTTGCCAAGAAAAACGAAACATTTTTGTTTTTCAGTTATGATTGTATTATATTCGAAATAGACTATAATAAAACACTCTTTCCATCCCAGATACTTTCGCATTTGGAAGAATCTAGCGCCACCTATCATTTCAGCACCTTCGGTCAACGCCTTCGAAGGAGTGCTGCAGCAGCCCTGAATTTGATACCAGTCCGAGGCTCCCCTCGCAAATGGCGGATCCTTGCAAAGAGCAAATACATTGTAACTTTATTGTTTACACACTTCTTATCCATAACTTTCTTTCCGATTTTATCTATAGGTTCGTTCACCAGTACTTGATCTAATATAACAAGATGAAGAGTCATAAAAGAAATCAGAGGAAAAGACAAACCAATTCCAAAGTGCAACACTACACGCTCATCTATGATAGATCATAAAAGGTGTGAATATATAAACAAACATTGGACCATACAACTAATGAAGTATTTTAAGTAAGGTAAGATATATATCCTTTTCAGGAGATCCTTAATAATATGAAACATATTTTTCAGAAAGACATTCGCTAATACGCGGCTTCGGGGTTTCAAAACCGGAAGCCAAATTGTACCGAAATTAAGTCCCTCAATACAATGAGCGTAGCATACAACAAAGCTGATGAAATTAACTCCCACAATGCAATGAGTGTAGCATACAACAAAGCTGATGAAATTAAGTCCCACAATGCAATGAGCTAGCATACAACAAAGCTGATGAAATTAAGTCCCACAATGCAATGAGCTAGCATACAACAAAGCTGATGAAATTAAGTCCCACAATGCAATGAACTAGCATACAACAAAGCTGATGAATTAATATTCTTAATATCGGGAATATTCTAATGCAAATAGCTCTGACACCGAGCTGTGAGCGTAGGGAGCAGCTCTGGAGTTTCCACCAACAACATGGGGCCTCAAATTAACATTCCGTTTCCCCCACTTACAATCCTGGAAAAAAGTCTTGGAACGCTTTTCTGTGATTAACGGTAAACGGTCACCCCATCCCCCCGTGCAATGTTGAGGGATGCCGATGGTATTAGGAGATTGCTAGAATGTCCCAACATTGATTGATGGTGGGTGAGGAAGGACAAATCTCATTTGAAGGTGTTCACTATAAGCACAGAAGACAATACGCATTAATCAAATAGCTTGGGAATATATATACATGCATTATCCAAGAAGTGCGCTCAGCGTTCCAAGGACTTATTTCCAAGGTTGTAGGTCTGGTGTTCAACAATATATCAATTTCAATTCTGGATGATAGTGACAGGCCACCAAAAGCTAAAATTGATCAGTTTTAAAATTCAGCTGTCAGTTGACTGTCAAATCATAATCATAACAATTCTTAATTGCTTGCGTACAAACTGGTAAGCAAGGACGACGCATATTCTAGTGCCGTCCCGACATAGGAGCCGGTCTGCTACCAAGGCACAAGTCTATTCCTATATGCAAAATGCTCTCTGTATAGTTGGATTGCATTTCAGTACATCTCGTCTTCCGTGCGATACTGAAACCCAAAACCACGTATTATACAATACAGATGTTTTATTATAATCATCATGTTCATAAATGTAACATTACCCAACAGGTGCAAGAAAAGCTTTTGTGCACCCGAACCGTTCATGAGATTCCCGCATTTTCATCATACCGTAAATATGAAAATGTAGGCAATCCTTGTGTGTGACTGACCAATGAGAATATTTCCTACAAAATATCATTATATTCCAAGTAATTTCGACCATACTTTATTCTTTCTTTTTATTATTTCAGATACAGCACGTTTGTTAATTTCTAAAACGCCCACCAAACGTCATGGAGAATGATACAATGACAGATGGTGATAATTATTATTGGAATCACGTGCGATGGAACTGGAACAAAGCATTGCAACTTGTATTCGGAATAATTGGAATTGTGGGTAATTCTGTCGTCATCGCTGTATACATGCGCAAAAAGGATATGCGCAACAAAACCGGGACGTTCATCCTCCATCTTGCCGTGGCTGACCTTATGACCTCTGTAGCAATCACTCCTCATCCAATCAAAAATGAGGTCAGTACTGGATGGATAGGTACTTTGTACTGCAAATTAATCTACACCAATATTGTTCTTTGGATTTCTATCGTTGCATCTGTGTTTCTTTTAACCACCTTGTCAGTTGAACGATTTCTAGCAGTTGTCTACCCAATTAAATATCGCAACGTGTTTACCAAACAGAGGACCTATTACGTCATTACAGGTGTTTGGACATGCGCAATTGTACTAAACACAAACAGTCTATATCTGGGAATCAACGACAACGGCACGTGCAGAATACGATATGTAAAACAATCGTTTCAAATAGTTCAAGGAGTAGGAATATTTCTCATCGAGTTTTACATCCCATTAATCATCATGATTGTCGCCAATATTGCAACAGCACAAGAGCTTAAATCACAAGCTAAAACCTTATTGTCTAGAAACGAATCACGTGACAGTCCGGCATTTTCGCTTCTACGCACGCGCAAGAAAGTCATCGAAATGCTAGCTATTGTTGTGATTTCTTTCTCTGTGTGCTGGACTCCGGACCAAGTTTGCTACTTTTTATACAATATCGGAGCATTTCCATCCGATTTCCTTTTCAGTCCATTGTACAGTACTCTCGTATTGCTTGCATTCTGCAATTCTTGTGGAAACCCTTTGATATACGCGTTGAAAAATAAGAAATTTAGAACTAACTTCATTGCAATGGCTGCTTCCCTTAGATCAAACAAAGTAAGACCCGCGTTACCTACACCTGCAGCGCCATTGCGTGCAAACCATGTGTATACTACGCAGTTACGAAATGGATCACAGATGCATGAACGGAACCCACCTAGGTAGCTTCGCGACTTTTAAGTTTATACTTTTTTAAAGTTTTGATCATAATATTAAACATAACATGATCATGTTGACATGCAATTCCAAAGCCTATGACTCTCAATCGGCAATTATCTTGAACACTCGAATTCTAAAGGGGGAAACATCGAGCTACACCTGAGTAACTGTCATCAAGGCATATTCCTTCTTATCCAATAGAGAGTTTTTCTGATGTATCCATCTATTTCGACGGACGTGTATTTGGAAAGCGTTCTATAAATTCCGACAATAATAAATAATAAATTATTTTAAACGCATCATCTATTGATTCCATCAATTAGGACAGCTGAGACAAAACAGGCACTTAAAGGTAGATGACCCGATCACATTTTCGTAACACAGAATTATTTCAAACATACGGAGATTTTCATATCATATGAAAGCTCGTATTTTTCTCATCATCATACTGAAATCTGACGGTCTAAATCGGTATAATTACGGAGAAATCGATGAAATAACGTCGAATTACCGCGAATGGTGGTAACCACCGATAACGTTTGTGTACTACTCAATGGGTACAGTTTACAGCATCTTGTGCGTCTAAAATAAGAACCATTAGAGCTATGCAACTCAAACTTTGGAACACGACTTTTTTAAGGATGACCTTTCATGTAGAATAGAAAACTTCAAGTTGAAAATTGGAACATCTACCTTTAACGCAAGAGAATTTAATTTGGTATGGAATTAATACAATTGAGCTTGTAAACAATTTGAATATTTATTAGATAATTAGTTCAAAAAGATGTAGTGACGATTGCAACTTTCGCTCTACAATTTTATGAAGCAATAGAGTTGTAGTAACGCCGAAATCAACCAACAATACAACGGATTTAATTAAAGTGCCCTTAGAATACATGGAATTGTCCTTAATATTATAATTATTTTGACCCAAATTCGATTTCTTTCTGGTTACACTGGGGAAAATATTGAGAATGTTGAACAAAAAGAACGGCATCTCATCCTTAATGAAATGGGCAGAGGTCAGACTGACAAAACAGGCCTGGGGTTTAAGAAGAATTAGAAACTGATTAAAGACATGACCTGAAAAAACATAGGAAGTGCCTGACCAGTTTTGTTAAAGACGTAGACGAGGACGAAATGCTTAACAAATTTTATGGATGCGCAAAACAAGGACAGTGGGATTTTTTCATGCAAGTCGACATATCTTGGAAGAAGCTCCTATGTGTATGGACCCCAGAACTCCTGTCATTCCAGATTAATGCCATCCATGACCAACTACCGACACCAACAAACCTGAGACTCTGGGGCAAGACAAATTTGGGATTGTGCCAGTTATGTCACCACCGAACTGCACCCTGCGCCACATCCTGAACTGTAGCAGCTTTCACTAGAAAATGGAAGGTATAACTGGCGTCACGACCAAACATTGAGAGTAATTGCATCAGGACTGATACAGGGTGTATCAGAATGAACTATACCGTGTTTCTAAAATACATAAAAAATACAAAATGACTATTGTTTTAAATTTACACACCTGCAATATAAAGGTGAACATATTTCTTACATTATATGTCTATATCATGGAGATATCTCTTTTCGTTCTCAAGGGCAAGACTTAATCGAAAATCGATGAAAAACGTGTTTTCAATTTCAATTAATCCATTCTACCACTACCCCCAACATTTCAAACAATGTAGCCCACACCACATAAGCAATATTCAAAACTCCCGCCAAAGAAAGGAAAGTTAAGTAGAACAAATCCCGGTTTATTTGCAGATTAGAAAATCTCCAAATTTCACCCACAAAAAGTATGCAAATAATAAATAGTTATACAAGGGATTTGAACAGTTGAGATATGGCGACCAAAAATAAACCCTGTCCTATGGACGGATGGATATCTCAGGTAGGGTTAGCAATTTCACAGATTTTTAAAAATTGATCATTTCGACCAAAATTGAAATCTACCATATTTACCAGAAAGTCTGTATTTTCCATCAGAAATGTCCGATTTTCCAAATCTAGAATTCTTATGAAAGCTGAAAGATATATAAAAGATATATGTGAAAACGGTTTGAACAATATCGATCGAATTCATACCGTAATAAATCATTTTGCCTCGGTACAGTTCATTCTTATACACCCTGTACCATATGTCGATGAAGCAAACAGAAACAGAACTACATCACAATCCCAAAGATTCAGTCCTACCATAGCTTTTTTAAAAGCAGATTGCACAAAATACCAAAAACCCAGTCTTGCCATACACAAAACCAAAGGAAACAGACATCCTGAGAAATGCTAGTGACTGGAAACTCCTGGTGTATGAAGAGCACTCACAGATAGTCTTTCCTCAAGAAATTGACGATTACAATCTTCTCAACTCGCACTAAAAATGTCATCATTGAATTGACAGTCCCATCTGATGTGAACCTTGTTAATGCATTCGCCAAGAAGAAATGTAACCAAGACCTTGTTGCAGACTGCGATTATAATGGATGGTCTTTGAACTACTTTCCCATAGAAGTTAGGAGCAGGGGGATAGACAATACCACGTTCAGCAAATGTCTTGTTTCCTTATGAATCCCTATCGGGAAAAGACAAACCCATCTTAGACACAGCATCCAAAACAGCCATGCGAGCAAGCTTCATTATCTGGATTTGCAGAAGCACCAAGGCGTTCAGACAGTCGGAGATACCACTTCAAACGATATGACATGAGGGAAGTGGGACGGTTGAGTGTTCACAAAACCGGTTTAACCCGCCAATGTCTGGTTCGCAGCCCAGACCTCAGAGCATAGACTATATATACACAGATGAAGATAGATGAAAATAATGAAGAAAGGCTAGATTCTGCAACATGGTGATTTCCCCTAGTACATCTTCCAAGAGAATAACGTCGGGAGTGCTCATCTTGAAAAGGGTGAAATTAAGGCTCCGAAGATGAATGCACATGTAATCTACCAATGAATTATTCTTCTACGAATGATTGCAAACGTCTCCTTTACAGGAATGTTGTTGAATTTTACAAATTAATGGCTGTGTAGCAGAGTTATGTTATTTTCATGAAGATGTCTCATTTTCTAGTTTGCACAAAAAAAGGTTTTGTTACAAAATATATGTTTTAAATAAGTAAGTTTGAAATCCATACGAAAACCGAACCAACCTGCCTGTTATTTGCGTCAAGCGCTCTTTTATGAGAGCCAATTGACACTCATGTCTGCTATTTAATTATGCTTACGCTCTTAGCTGTTTTAACTCTAATGAAGAGGAATAACCATTTCGTGAAGCAGTCGCAATTGTCCATGATATCAATAATAATTCTTGAACCATGAAGCTATGGTCAATAGTGATCACGTTCAGTATGTACGTGTTCTTGGTAGCGCATTTCGATGGTTGAGCGACAAAAAGCCGTAACTCAATTTGTTTGCAAATTGAGATTTTGGTACAAAATAAACATACCTATTTTAAGAACCAAAAAGAAGTAACTTATAAACACTCTTTATTTGACTGAAATCAGAGGCATAAGTCGGATGCTACAGTGTATTCTCAAATATTTGAAAGTTGATTATCTCAACATAGCAATGTTTGGCCCTCAACCCTCAAATTCTTCTAAATGGTACCATGAATATCTCACCCAAATATTTCAAAACATACCAATCTATAACATAACTTTATCAACAGTTGGTTTGATAGTGTCTACATATCTTTAAAGTTGGTTTGATAATGATAATATTCTGAGAATAATCCAATGAAAAAAAGACCGCTAGCATAATTTGCGTAAACCATGTCATTTACTAGTCTGTACAAAGGGATTTACACATACAAACCAGAAAGCATTCATAAACATTGTAAATCATCTGTCAATAACAATAGCAAAGATTAGTTTGGTATTCCTTGTTAATTCTGGCACAAATCATTAATAGCTACATAATCCACAAATGGGATGCATGAATATTTCTGTGCAATGTTCAATGTTGCTCATGTAGGAAAGTTGTGGTAGGAAAGCACCAATCAAGTCAAAAGTCTGTTTATACCAATCATTGACAGAGAAGGACATTTAGACTTCGAAATTGGACTTCTATTTCTGCCATATGCATGATAAGAATAAGAATAATTTAGCATGATAAGAATATAAATAATTTCCCTTTAGCCTATTCAAATATATGTAATATTCCACTGTCATGTTACTCTACCGTTAGTGTGTGAATTACCATTGTACATACTACAAAATGGGTTGACTTGCCTAGTTGGTCACACTTTCCTCAATTGATGATGGATTTTTCTCATCTTTTCAGGATTTTAACTTTATTAGGTTTACTTTACAATGAAATCAAATTGGTAATGGTTCAGTGGTTTTAATCAGGATTAAATCCACAGTGAAAGAGAGTCCTATTCTTTTATACACCCTGTACTTACCGTATTGATGTGTCTTGCCAAATTCCTTTTTGACGGTACAATATTTCATATTGTAGCCTTTGTATTACAAAAGTCAATATATATAGAACATAGTCTTTTAAGGGGGATGTGCACCTTCGGATAGCCTCCGTAAAACTGTCGTAACTTCTTCAATATTCATTTAATCTTAATAAAAGTATACATTTTTTTGCAGGAAAGGGTTCAATGAATCCAACTATGATCATGAAATTGACCATTTTGGAGAAAATTATAAAAAACATGTTTTTTGACCCATTTTAGGTTCTGCAAAGATAACTCAAAATATATTTTGCCAAATTGTGTCATACTAGTTTTATTATATTACTCATGCAATTCCCTAGGAATCGTTTTTTTTTTTTAATCTTTACTTTATTATTTTTTGAATTATAGACCAAAAAGTGCTAAAAAACGTGATTTTTAACCTCCAAAATCGTGAAAATCACGTTTTTTGGTAAAAAATCATATTTTTTGGCACTTTTTGGTCGATAATTCAAAAAATAATAAAGTAAAAAAAAAAAAAAAAAAACCATTCCTAGGGAATTGCATGAGGAATATAATAAAACTAGTATGATAAAATTTAACAAAATATATTTTGAGTTATCTTTGCAGAACCTAAAATGGGTCAAAAAACGTGTTTTTTATCATTTTCTCCCAAAATGGTCAATTTTATGATCATGTTTGGATTCATTGAACCCTTTTATGCAAAAAAATGTATACTTTTATATAGATTTAATAAATAATAAAGAAGTTACGGCAGTTTTAGGGAGGCTGTACCTGAAGGTGCACAGCCCCCTTAACATAAACGTTATTTTGAGTGCTGTATCTTTCTAAAGCTTCCTTTAGTACTACGTAACAAAAGACATGGATTGAAACTCCTGAGTTGCAATGATTGAACATCACGGCAAAATTACCACTCAATACGGTTCCAATCTTAATTGCACAAATGCCCCTAGACCACGTAGCTCTAGACAAATGTACGCGAGTACTTGGCAGCTATATAATCGTGGATTCACCATTTAATGGCGCATGGGTGACCATGTAGGAATACATTGCAAAACCTCGTTGCCACATGAAACAATCCCCTGTGTTCAATCCCAGGGGCGAACAATCCACTCAATGTTATGTATTGGACGCTGATTCCTTTTAGGGAGACATACACGACTATTGCCGCCGGTCGATATCAAGAGTGAAAGTATTATAGACAGCCTGCAGTGAAGTTGAATAAAAGGTACTGTCTGATCAGTCTATTTGATATGTCAGACCAAATGGACTGGAGAGACATGGCGATTGTCTGTCAACGAAAATATCCCGATGTGACTTTATAATATTTTAGGAAACGGTTTTACTACTTCGGATAGGTGTTAACGATTACACGGAGGGATATGTAGAATTGTTTGAAAGGTAAATGTTATCATTACAGATAATGGGCCGTATTCTCGTACTAAACGCGATTTTAGCTTAAAACCGTGTCTAACTAAACTCATGTCTATATATTTAAACGTGATTTTATCTGTTTAGCAAAACCTGCTTTTAATCTCGGCGAAACTTGTCCCTAGAGGGATCGAGCGTTTACCTTATACAGATATTCAATTTATTGTGGCCCAAATGGGTTACAATAGATATCGACCGAATTCCTCAAATGCACATGTGTTTTAAGACTACACAATCTGCACGTCAGCTTGAGATTGAGTATCATTCGAGGCATATAGTTGGTGTATGAGTTTAGTTAAGCGCGCGTAAAGCTACCCCCATACCCATGGTTAGAGTTTGATGAATAGGTGATGCCGAGTGATGGGCACTACTACGTTTAAAACATAACATAACATAACAATGAGCATATATATAGCTCTCTTACACATTAACAATGGTACCGAAGCGCTTAACAAAATAAAAACATAACATTAAAATACAGTGTTAAACATCACTCGCACTATGACGGTGGAATTCTTAAATTGAGTCAGTGATGAGTGATGAGTCGATAATTACATTGTTATTCGGCGACAAATATGTATTTCTAACATCTCAAAGGACCCTCAAATTATCTTTATTATTAAAGGAGAATTGAAAGAAAAACGCGAACATGTCTGACGAAAATGTTGTTTGATTGGCGACTTACGGGAAGTAACAGATATGTCCCTTATTGCCATACGACGAATACACAAACCAGTGGCGCACTATCATCTAGGATCAATGGAATAATTACAGCGCAACTTTAATATGTCTGACTATAATCAGATCAGGGTGGTTAAAAGTTTACTCCTTTTCCCAGCCAATCTCACAAACACAATTTCTTAAACCTGTTAGCGTTAACTTAAAACAACGGATCTTGAAATTGTCTATGAATATTTGTCTAGGCCCGTTTACTATGAGTCATATCTAGTCAAGCCATCCATTCGTGAGCTACTATGAGTTTTACGAAATCTTGTTTATTGCCTGTTGGATGTCTAGTGAGACAATTCTATCGTTGATTTGGGCAAATTAAAAGTTTTCAAATCATGTTGAAAAGTGTTAAGTCAAGTAGACGAAGATGAGGAATCTACCGTGAACAAATCAACATGCTATCTTTAAATATACCACAATTTCATACCGGTCTCTATATATTTTGTTGTTGTTGATATCTCAAGGATTACTGAGCCAATGCTAGGCTTGTTCGTTCTTATTTAATGCATTTATCATGGTGATTCCAAATATGGTGATGCAATTCAATAACGATGACATTTTTAAAACAATTTTTGAAATTTTGGATCTGTCGTCTGCAGACGACTCCCGCATGGAACACTTTTTTTATCCAATCTCAGAAAATGTATTTTTAGACACACAAAAAAGCTGAAACAATAATTGAATCTTAAAAATCTGTTCAAAAACAAAACCGTCAATGGATTCCGTATACAGGTACGTGCTTTAAAGGAATATGTTGTTATCACTCCGCGTTCCTTATACAAAGATACAAAAAAGGGCCATGTTCACACTTCGTGTTTTTCGTATCGATATCATCAGTGGTGACTTCTGAGATATAGGATCATCGATGGATACGCACATTTAAAAAAAGCTTATTATTATTATTATTATTATTATTATTATTATTATTATTATTATTATTAAAAATATTTGACAACACTTATGTTTCCCCACCGCTTACCGTCTAAGATTGTATATGTGCTACCATTACGGATACGGGATGATTGCATAAATGTTATTTACCACAACGTCTCAGATTTCGATGCAAAATAACTAGTACTTGTAACATGATATAAACCTGGGAATCGATTTCACCTGTCTACCTTAAAGCAATTGTATAAGTTTCGGCGCCATGCAAACAAGTTGTCGCTTCAGAAGCAATAGATTGGGAGATCTACTTCTTCAAACCGGATATTACGTCACTTGATTCGGTAAAGTATTGAGACAGCATGTATTCGCATCTGACTGTTTACTGTTGAAGGAAAAGATCACAAGGATAATGACTGTGTTTCAGGTAGCGGTAACTATGAAGAATCAAAAATATTTTCACTTTGGCTGAGGTCCCAAAGTAAAATGTTTTGATTCTTCACAGCTACCGACAAAACAACTGATAAATGTCGTTATCCTGAAAAAGGTATACATTATGGCAATTCAACCGAAAATAGTGCAAGCGAACCACGCACACGTCGCATAACTACTGCGATCTGCAAATACGCCATGCGTTCGTGGCATTTCGCGAATTGTTTTGGTGATCGAACTAGAATCGCATTATACGCGGGGGACTAATGTTTACGCGGAGGTACTTGGTTGTCTGTTAGTAACCTGCGATTATTTGTGCGTAGCAGTAAATAACGGTATTTGATTGGGTCGCACGTATTGCGCATATTAATGAGGTTTTGAATTAATGTTAATAGCCTAAAATCAGAAACCAGACGCTTTATGACCAGACCCGGAATGACTATAAAAATATGTTTTAGTCAAATATTCATTTGGTTTAATTCGAAAACCCCAGACAATGACAACCCCCTACCCCCGCAAGAGTAATAAAAACAAACGATTTCCCATAATCGAGCTAGTTTATTCCTTTCATCAAAGTTAAAGATAAACATTCTCTTCATCATGTGACATGAATGTTTCTGAATCTACAGTAGAAAATCGAGTTTGGTATATAGGATGAAACTGTCCACACCTACAAAGTTAATTTAATAAAGTAAGATCATCATACTAATTACCCGTAGCCTTAGTAACGCACCGAATTCATTTATATAAGAAAACCTCGGAGAGTATTGTGTGGCCTTTAGTGATACGTAGAACTGACACATTTATTAACACTAGGTTTCTTAGTTACGTCGAATCTCACGTCAGCACCTCCACAGAGATATTAAGTCACAAAACTGCTTACATGTAGGTGTAGATACCTTCTTAACATTGGAATCACATCACATCCCACGAAAATTCAGATTTTTAAATAATATATGAAACAAAATGTTCAGCGCAAAGATCAGATATTAAATATTGAATAAGAATTGCTTGTTCTGAGTTTAATTGTACTCTCAAATAGGTATGTTCATTACAAGGCGCGAAACTAATACCAACAATGACTTCTTATAAACTATATCTTCTTTACAAATGCGATTTCAGCAATGATATCAATATCTTAAAACTGGGTGCCATATACCAAAGACTACTTTACTTATTCTCAGCATTCCTCTGCATAGCATGTAAGGAAGGATCTGGCTTTTAAATTTGGCGTTCTGGCGTCCTATTATGCCATGTAGTACACGAAATACACACCCAGTGCGTATTTCACCTTTATAATGCTTTGCAAGCAAGAGTAGTAAAGGATATTCAAAAGCTATGTTCATCGTTGATTAATCCAGTATCTATCGCTGCCTTATACCCTGTGGCTTTAAACTTTCCAGCAGAAGCGTTTTATTGCACTGGCAAGGATATAATACAAGGTGAATGGAACAAATTAAACGACTGAAGGTAATGAATTTTTTTGACGGATTTTCAATTTGATCAATAGTATTCGACTGTGAAATACAGGGTGTCCCAAAAGTTTATGCACGTTTTTGAAGAGTCATATCTCATAAAATATAAATCATATGGTATAAATTTTACCATATTTTGATAGACGAGATTTGGGAAATTAATTTGATACCAAACACAACCCTATTGGTGAACCCACAACATTATAAAACTGGTTGAAAGTTGAAAGTCATTGGCCGTGTGCCAGACCAACCCATACCAAGTACACAAATTGTTGCTAAAATCAGGTGCGCATAAATTAACGGTATGAAAGCAACGTTGCGCATTAGTCACAGTTCACTGCTTACCTTGCGACATTAATGTTATTTAATACCAAGCTCGGTCACTCACAACATAAATAAGCGTCGTAGACAACATTGCACAGCAAAAGTCTTCATTCAAGATGGTTTACAGCATAGATAAGCGAATACAAATTGTATGGTTCTACGCTGAAACACATTCAGTTCAACTTACTCAACAAAAGTTCAGAAAACATTTCAAAGTGAAACGCGCACCAGGAAGAATATCCATTCTGAAGTTGGTGGATACATTTTTGAACACAGGAACATATTCTAAATGGGTAAAACAACCTTCGATGAGGCCTTCAAGCAGCATTAAAATAATCCGCTAAGTTTAAATGTTAACATGTTTGACAGCTGTGTGATGTGTGTGTTCACTTTTCTGTTACGTTATTCAATTGTTTAGGTCTGTGATTTTGCATTAGCACACGTCTCTGTATACATGGAAAACATTTAAATTAGATTTCACTATAGAAACGAAAATTATGTGTGATATAGTTTGTTATTATAATGATATCACTGTAATGTAACATTTTAAATATTACAATTGACGGATCACTTTCCGTGTAACCAACTCTACCCTCTATCTCAATAGGTATGGATTTATGAACTTTATTCCTCCGAAGTATAAAATTACATTTTTGCAGTAATACTTTTTTTACTCCTAGGGTGGCATTACAAACAGATGTTACTCCAATGTTTGGTATCAAAATTATTTCCCACATCTCCTCTTTCTAAATATGTATTCATATTTTCAATACGACTTATATTTTGTGAAATACAAAGCTTCAAAGTCGTGCATAGACTTTTGGGACACCCTGTAGTTGAAGATGCTTTTCTAGAAACAAGTGTAGGCTACTCCTAACCATGTCATTATTGAAGGGTAATTCTGAAGGGTAATTCTGACAGCATGACTGTATCAGAATCCCTTAGTGAAATAACTCAAGACTGTTGATTTAAGGGTCGGGTTTAATTTCGATATATTCATTTACATTGTTTAGCTTCTTATCAAAATATGGATTGGCCTATTTACAAAACAGTTTCAGAATCCGAGAAAATAGTCGTGGCAATATCTCAGCAACTTTATAATAGTAAATAAATTTGTTAATAGAACTTCTTGATTTATACATGCACAGGTGTTTTATCAACGTGAAAATATCATCAAAGTGAAAATATACCGTTTCTTAAAATCGGATAAGATTTCGACTATTGGCCGGTCTGGTTTCTTTCTCTATTCCTTTCAAAATGACCGTAAAAATTCCATACATCTGTAAATATGTTGCCGTTTTTTACAAACAGAAAGAAATTAGGTCGGTATTCATTGTCACGTGAAAATGTGTTTCACCAATTTGGGAAGAAATCTGTCTGTTGGGCCCGTAGGACAGGTTCCCCCCCCCCCCCCACCCCGTCGCCTAAAGTGTTCAATTGAGATCCTATATTTTTTCGATAGAACACTCATGCGCCAAATTCATCGAGTGCATGTGTTATACTTTATGCAAGGTACACCGTGTCTACTCTGCTTGAAGGTGTCCCGAGATTATCAACTATTCAAAATGAAATAAGGAATCTATAATGCACAACGTGCTAATCGATGTATCATTAAAGGGACACGAAGTAGTGTTGAAGATATTTAAAAAAAAAATTACTTCAGAATTCAAGATGAACATTAAACATTACCATTATTGTTGTTTCTACTCACCAAAACACAGCAAAACGAGATTAAAACAATACAATCGCTATTTATTGAAGCTTAAACGCCCTCTATGTAAATATGGTTCGCGTTATTTATCACGCATACTACAGGGGGACACTAGTCTACGGTAAAATGCTGGCCGCGGCTCGACCAGCATTTTGGAATCGAAGTTTTGTTGTACAAAGAGGGCTGATTTTTAAAAATTCTTATAGGTGTATACAATTACAATAATATACAAATCCCAGCTTTTATCATAATTGAGGGCGCATCCTCCAACATATCTCTTCATGCCCCTTTAATGAAAACACACATCCGCTCATGATTTAAGATTCCTCTTCGGCACTATCTTGACAACCCACCGGAGTTGCTGCTTGTTACATTTGTTGCATCCCTTATGACAGGTTTAGAAACTCAGCTACTTGAAGAATATTCACCCAATTTCTGCGCTTTAAATGTTTACCTTTATTTGCTGTTCAAGAAGTTTAAGTAAAATGAATCAAGATGTAACGTTGTACCATATATTAAAGTCCATACTAAGCCTCTACGTATACGCTTAGATCTGCAGTAATGAATACAGATATTCATCATTGAAAGATTCTTGAATCTTACGCGCCCAAAGAAAAAATGGCTTATGTTCTCAGGTTTTGTTTATCAAGCAGATTGACGTACGGTGGTGAAGTTTCACAACATTTTTAATTACCTTACGCCTGAATTGAAAAGAAAAGAATATCGTTCGTTTTTTTGGATCGTTACATTCTTATTACTCAAAACAGCGAACAAAGTATTTACTTGCTTTGACATCGCTAAAACATAAAAGTATGTGATAATGGAAAACATAATTTGCTTTACACTTTACCTAATTTATCGACAGATAGTTACAATGGCTGATATAATATGTGCGCGAGTTGAAGCAATGTCAACTTTTAACCACCGACGTCAGCCAATACGCAATGACGAGATTATGAATGTAGAAGCAAGGCGAAACATAAGGGTAATTTGATACGTACTATGTTCGTCTTCACTCAGAAAACATCATCAAATCTGAGTTTCATATCAACGACCGGAATCGTTTACAAACTGAGGCATTTCCTGACCTGATACACCGGAATGAATAATTCTTCCATGGCGATATAAAGACTCCAAATTGTCAACACATGAACCACCTGCTACGCTACATTGTTACGTCAACCTCAATACATCAGTGATATGACTGGACCTGTTTCCTTAGTAAGCCAAGTAAATCACGGTGCATTGTACCTTTATATTTAGATTCTAAAGCTACATTCAGTGATCTTGAAGTCATTTTTTATGAATTTTGTTTACAATTTCCTTTAATAACAACAGATTACTTCCAATTTCTAATATTGTCACTCCAGGAGTTATGGAGGGAAAACTCCTAAATTTGATTAAATTCTAAAATAATTATCGAACAGTAAACAAATTTAAAAAAACTCCTTAAGAATCAACTTTACTTACCCGTGTACGCGAATGACATATTTGATCAATTATGCCAGGTATCGAATGGAGCACCTGCTGAAAATGACCCTGATACAACTCGGAAAGTTGAAATATAATATATGTCATCAAGGTTCATTTCGTCAGTTCTTACGGCAGAAATATGAGGCCATAGGTACTTCATAACGGATTAATTTCGACTTGGCTTTTCTCACCACGTACAGACTATTCAGTAAGAACATCATCAGTGGCATGTTTTAGTTGAAATCCAGATCCGGAAACGTTTGCACATTACTAGGTATTTCCTGATCTCGCACAGTGGAAGCATGAAAATTGACATCACATGAACACCTGCTAAGCTACACTGTCAGGTAAACGTCAATATATCAATGACACGATCAGTTTTTCCGTCAAAGCATCTTGAATTTTATTTTAAAATGGCGTTATGTTTATACAAATAATGGTAATTTTGGTTTCAGTTGCAAAATATTGCACAGAAAAGTATAAGACCAGGAGCTAAAACTTGGTTAAAAGAAGATCCCAGCTCCTGCTTAATTCAAGGCTTGATCTTACGGAAAGGACACATTAGAAAGTGTTATCACAGTGGAATAACTCGACGTGAACTTTCTCACCAAATCTATACTCACACATCTGTAGGTTATAGTTAAATATCTAAATCCAGAAACATTTACACACTATTGTATTGATGCATTTTCTAATCTAAATGTTGCGGAATTCATCAATATCATATGAATATCATTCTTCCATAGCGACGTTAAATCACAAACGTTAACTCGTGCACGTCAATCAAGCAATTTCATGATTGGCACAATAAATTCCTCTCGTTAAGGTCTTATTTTAAGTTAAAGGATTTATTTTTAGCATAAGATGTTACGACGTGCTATAAGTGTCGTAACCTTAACTGTTAAGGTTATATATTAACAATAATCGTTATTAGATTTCGGATTCACATGATTTTGTATCAATAGATATGTGTTGACACGATAACGCATGGTCACAGGGGTCTTCACTATGCACAATGATTTAAATCCTCAAAAAGTTATTTATTTTTGGAATATTTCATGAATAATCATTACACGAAATTTAAAGCATTATAAAATTCCCGAACGAAGTGAAAATAACAACGTACATGCAATACCTTCGGTACGAAAGTCATCAATTTTAATCTTGTCTCACTCAAGATTTGTTTCCTTCAAGCTCCGAGAAAAAAATATTGTAATTGTAATTATTTTAATTTGGTCTTATTATGATATTTGTCTCACCAGGCAAGACTTTCCTGGTCTCATAAATCTATCATGACTTTATTTTCCGTGAAAAAACATCACAGAGCTTGACTAAATCATAATGTAAATCTAAAGCATTTTCCACACATTTGTTTCGATTTTCATCATAAAGCATTCCATATTATTGTGTTCACTCGTGTACACAGTTGCGATTGTAGCCGGAAATACTGTAAACGGCGTTAACATTGTATAAAACTATCTTATGAACGAGAAGAAGAAAAAACCACTCCGAAAATATGTTGTCGGAGCAGGCTCAGACAGGTTATTTCAACCTAAAGTAGTAGTTAGAAGTATTAAGGAATCGTATCGCTCTGTAACTTGGACGATATTTATGATTTATTATCATTTTATAAACACAAATCTGCAAGAATATCTGCTTTCGAAGATATCGCTTAATACGACTTTAAGTACTTTGTGCCTGTGTCTGATCATATCCGTAGAAAACTACTTAGATTATTAGGTGTCACAACCATATCGATCACTTTGCACTCATGTTACCAGAGGCTCGTGTTTCCATTTCAGATTTACATATCACAAATTCCATCTTCCATTAGAAGTGGGGTTAGCACGTGCTAACGTGAGTAGTTATCGATAATCCTTCAATGTCTTGGCAGTTACGTATCTAATAACAGTATATTGTAACATAATAACAGTAAGTAGGTAAGTAGGTTTCACATGATTCAAAATGTGATCCACATAGTAATACAAAGCCTCAGCATCAAACTATGTTTCGAACGGGAGAAAACAAGGATATATAATATAGTCACTGGGAACTTATTATTTTTATTCGGGATTTTATCTTTAATTTTCAAGTTCAACAATCATAGTTAAGAGTTTCATATTTACACCACGTGATTATTTCAAGCACATACGCAAGACTTAAACATTCCACTTTTACCTTTTGAAATAAAAATAAGATTGCTAAATCACTTGAAGGCAATCTGTGCAACCGATTTAAGAGAGAAGTTGACGGTCCTGCAGAAATACAACCATGTTATCCGTTCGATGGTTGCTAAAGTAATATAATTTGTTTATGTGCATATACGAGGGTCGTTCAATAAATAATGAAAGTGATCATGGTATGGGATTCATGAGTGATTCTATTTAGAGAATAAAATATGGTTCGTCGATGTTTTGGTATAGAAGGCTGCCATATAATGCATAGGCTGTACCATATTTTGAGTCGTGAATGGTCGCCGCAGGCGGCCATTCACGACGATAAAAATATGGTACAGCCTATGCATTATATGGCAGCCTTCTATACCAAAACATCGACGAACCATATTTTATTCTCATTCTTACTGCAAATAATTATTTAATCGTCATTTTTATATATTGTTTAAAATGGCAACCCATAATATCCATCAATTTCATTGGTTTTGTTGGATACGTGCTAAAGTAGTTCCTATTTCTGGCCTGTGTGCGAACGCAAAAAGAGCCGGGGGACTTTTGAATGTTTTAATTTAATAAATACACCACGTAAAAATGTTTCCTTACTTTTACGGCGATTGACGCCCCAGCTCGTGGCCCCAGCTCGTGGCCCTTTTCGGTAAGTTTTGTCATCTTTTCACTCCTCTATATGGCTAAATTCAGTCTCACTGAGCTCTACAAATGGTAAATTCAGGGGCGGGTGGGTGGCGATCATCACGCCAGCAGCAAATGCTTGCCGCTAACGTCGGACCTTCCCATCAAATTTCTGATCACTTCATCTGGTAAATCATCACACTCCGGTTCTGGTTCTGGTTCTTCTTTCACATGTTTTACATCTAGGTCTCCAATTTCAAAAGTTGCCGTGGTTTCTTCCATATTCACTTTATTGCAAGTAATTACGAATGTAGCCTAGGCCCGAGCCTAGGGCCTATACGAATATTTATAGCAGACGAAAATAGGCTTTTAGGCACCCTTTTTATTTGTCCTTCTTTCTTTTACATGTCTTATTACTATGCGCGTTTATTCATTAAATGGACCTCTATCTTTTATTTACATTTAATTACATGCATGATATAACCTTAATGTTGTATTGTAAAATAAGCTTACTTTCGATTTACAATAATTTACGAGGATGTTTACAATTATTGACGAGGCGATGTTTTTTAAATGTAGTTCCGGCATCATCAAAGGTGTGAATTAAGCCCCGCCCAGATCCATAGATTACCGGTCTGGTAATCTATAGCGCGTATCCAACAAAACTAACCACATAACCAATGAAATTGATGGATATTATGGGTTGACATTTTAAACCACGCCCAATATATAAGAATGAGGGATAATGTGATCAATACAAAGTATGAGCCTTTGTCTTTCAAACAATACACTTTTAGATTGTTAGATACCTTTGGTTATGTAACGTCATTAACATAAACACAATAGGTTTCAGACACTGACTGAAATATGTCAATTATTTGGCTGGATATGTAATATGTGTATCTCGGCAATGCACGCATAAAACAGATGACACTTGGCACATAGTTAGAACACACACTTATCTCTGTTTGACACTCTGTTAGATCTCAATTTCATAATACAAACAAGAAGGGACCATCTCAAATACGCTTTTATTTTATAGCAAAATCCGCAATGATATACCTTAGAAAACAATAAAGGATAAAGAACAATGGAGGGATTATAATTTAGTAAATTTTTGTGGGATGTAAAGCAATAATAGTGGGGATTTCAAGAGGAGCTGTTCATAAAATTTCCTCAAACCATTGAAATTATGTGCCGATTACTTTAACAATACATATATAGTAGCTCTAAAGATAACAGTAATAAGATTTTGACTATCACAAAATTTAAGCATTTTTCACTATTTCTGATTAGAATTTAAAGGCACAGTAAGCTTTTATCTGGTAAATTTCATCATATTTTCTGCAGGTTTCATGCGAATAAATTCAGATAATTATTTAACAATCATATGGAATCTCCCAAACTGGTTAATTGCTTGGAATTTTCCTAAATTGTTTGATTTTCCGCAATATTAGTGATTCACTGACTAGGCATTTTTCAATGAAAATTGGCTATTTGAAATACTGATATTTGTATACTTTTTATTTGATTGCCTCTTCTTACTTTTTCCTTTACATATATCAAATTACACAGGGATTAAAGTTATTGTCTTTGTTTTAGAAACTCAGCTACTTGAAGGAATACGCGAGAAAAAACCCCTAGGATTTACCTGCTTCTGATGTCATGTTATGCAATCTTCTTACCACATGTTTCATACAAACAATTCATATTTCCCGCCAAATAACTGATTTAGCAGTGTCCCAAGTGTACTTACTTTGAGACAATGCTATGACGTCATAGTTCACATTTAGAAATCCAAAACTGTATTGTTTGAAAGACAAAGGTTCATACTTTCAATTGATCACACTATCCCTCAATAGAATCACTCATGCATCCCATACCATGATCAATTTCATAACTTACTGACTGACCCTCGTATAACTAAAAACGCACATCAGCGAATAGATTGATACAGTTTGTGACAATATTTGAAACTTGCCTCTTGATCTCATATTAAAATCTAAAAAGAAAATGAACATATTTTAACGTGTGGGTGGGTGTGGAAAGTGGGTGTGTGCGAAACATTTTTCGAAATTCAACTTCGGAAAATATAATGATGCCAATTCAAAATTTGAATTTGCCTTATTTCCTAATTTTCGATTTTGGTACCGTGAGACTTTCTCCTAAGAGAAATAGTCTAGTCAAATATTTACTTGAATAATGGAAAAGAATTTGAATTCCTTATGAATTTGGCGACAAAATTCTGGGGAATACACGCAAGAATGAATGTCCTCAAGAGAGCCCGAGTACTTAAAAAACCCGCTACAATCAATAAATTCTTAAAGCAAATATAATTATTTAATAATAGTAGTTTTTATTCAGGTAATCTTATTCCAACGCACTTTGTGAAGATTTGTAAATGATCGAGTAATTTTCTTAAAAACAGACCAGTAGGGAAAATAAAAACGTTGTTTCACATTTCCTGTTATCCGTCGACTGTCAATTGTTTTATTTTGATTCGTGGAATTGTTTTTCCTATTGTTAACGATTTGAATACGGCGTAATATTGATATTAGGAGCTTAATTTACCCCTTACTTTCTAAACTAAAGTTAGGTTGTTTTTACTCTTAAATAATCCAAAATGTACATGCCTTCACATTGACATACGATGCATTTAATATATATTTTATTAAGTGGGATTTTTCATGTGTACCAAACTTATATCACATTTACACAGTTAACACAGTTAATTTTAAGAGATTCTTGCGGATGATGTTTTCTTATGGAATTGTTTTACATGTTTAAAATTTAGCATCTAGTTGATGGATCTGGCTAGGGTAAATATTTTCCATAATACTATAGGTGTATATAACTATCAATCAATTCAAATAATGGTAATCTTAACCAGGGTTATACATACATCTGTTAACTACTAGACCTCTTTCAGGCCTTCAACATTTAATAATAAGTCGGTTAGAATGTTACCATAGGAATTAGCACTATCGATTTCAAATGTCGTCCACTTCAATTATAAATGAAATCAGAGATCGAGACGCAATAAAATACGATACATGTTTTGATCGTGTTCTTACTTGAATCCGTGCCTTATTCAATTAATTAAAGGAAAAGTTTTACTGAGTGTATTACTCCCGTGTAAAATGAGATTCTCGGATATCAACAAGCACTGCTTAGACTTCTACTCGTTACTAACATTATATGAAATAAATGAATTTAAATACATTTTCTTTAAGAAAAATTGGTGGTAATGACGGATGAACACTTTACTTAAAACGATCAACACCTCAATTAAACGGCGTTCTTTGATTTGCCTAGAATGCCAATCATTGTCCATTATGAGATATTGCAAAACCTTTCAACTGTCAGTAAACGTCATTTAATTTTATTAGAGATTACTCTGAACATAATTAGTATTAAATAACACATACAAATATTCCTGTCATTTGATTGGTGGATACTACATCATGTGACATGAAATATTCGGACTATTTCCCCACTATTTCGGAAAAAAAGTACCCATAACAAAGTACTATATATATCCCTGTGATGAGGAGCTGCGAGGGAAACAGTATCTTTTTATAGGCACTTTTTTCCCTCCTCGCGATCGCGGTAATTGACCTTGACTTGATTGATACATTGAGTAAGCCTACCCGCCTAGGTCTATCTTTTGTTTATCAAGTATTTCAAATGAGAGATTTTTGTTTATATGTATATAAAACAAATATTTACTGCTCTATATTCGGGAAATGGTGCAAAATAGGTCCCCTCGGTATAACCGGAGACCGTGGGCCTACTATTTTCCTTCGACCTTCGGTCTCTGGAAAATAGTAGGCCCGCGGTCCGTCGCCAGTCACCTCGCAGTCGGGGACCTATTTTGCACCATTTACCTCATGACCAGTAAATATTTGTATACTATTTCATGTACAAATTATATATTTTTCATGACCTAAAAACGGCGGCCCTGTATATCGCCTTGGGTTACATCATTAAGGCACATTAACATACAGTCTACGGGTGACTTGACGCCATGCCGAATTATTACTAGGGACGAATCGCTACTGGTACATGTGTAACACTATCGCTCGATACCTGAACGTAAAAATGTTCCAGTATCGCTCGATACTGGACCACAATAATATTGTACCAGTATCGAGCGATACTGTCAAATTTGATGTACCAGTATCGTGCGATACTGGTATACCAGTACCTGGGACCTAAAGTAAATTTATGAAAGAATTAGGTCTTGTATATTTCTTTAGAAGCCTTTTATAAGCCGCGGTTAAAAGGCATGGGATATTTGGCGAGAAACAGCGAAGTCGCAGAAAATGAGATAGGGTGTTTTTCGTTTGCACATAACCCATTTGGGTATATTTTGTACGAGCTTATGGTTTCCACATTAAAATGTTTTCATGTACACTTACAAACGGTTCTAAAATATCTACGGACCCCGATATTATTCAGTACATAGTGACAAAATATCGTTGACTTCTATTTAATATTTTGATTATTTTCTACCACAAGATGCTTTTATGTCACAATTTAGTTAAAATTCTAGCATTTTAAGTGGGTGAGATTCTACAAAATGGACATTACAATATTGTTATAATTTAGTAAGCGACATAAAATTCATTAGATTCAGAAAAGGTACCTTTAAAAGGCGGTATAGTAAGATCACTAGTTATTACGATAATAGATGCATTCTCAAGTTTGACGTACGTTAACCGAGGTATTGTACTAAGGACGGAAAAATATGTTGTGTTAACCCTAACACTTTTGAAGGATTTTCCAACGAAATTTTTTTCAAGCAAAAAAAAACCACACAACAAGAGGTGCCACGCCCGGGGTTTGAACCCACGACCTCTCGGTTACAAGTCGAACGCTCTACCAACTGAGCCACGGGGGGAGCTATGTAGCCCGGGGCCATTATTTCAACCAAAAACCTCAGCGCCGGGTGGAACCGACAGGCTGGGAAATGGGATTTCATGGGGTGCGGGGCTGTAAGGGTTAAGGAAAACAACCCCAAACACAACATATTGTCGCCCCTATCGACAGAAGAAAGGAGGAGGAATATCAGTGAGTTAGAGGACAATTCGATCTTATGTTTACTATTATTTGTTGAGTTTTGTGTTTTATATTATTTTCGATCTATTTCTTATGTTTTATATTATCTGTTGTGTTTTGTGTTGTGTTCAGAAATGAAGCACATGAAAAATCCACTTCCTATGTTTTATATAATTGTCGATCTATTTCTTATGTTCTATATTATTTGTTGTGTTTTGTGTTGTATTTGGAAATCATGTACCCCCAAAAAGTTAATTCTTATGTTTATATTGTTTTCGATCTATTTCTTATGTTTTATATTATTTTTTGTGTTTTGTGTTGTGTTTGGAAATAATGTACATACAAAAATCTAGTTCTTATGTTTCATATTATTTTCGATCTTTTTCTTATGTTTTATATTATTTGTATTGTGTTCAGAAATAAAGCACCTGAAAAAATCCACTGCTTATGTTTTATATTATTTTAGATCGATTTCTTATGTTTTATTTTATTTGTTGTGTTTTGTGATAAATAATGTACCCCCCAAAAATCAGTTCTTATGTTTTATATTGTTTTCGATCTATTTCTTACGTTTTATATTATTTGTTTTGTTTTGTGTTGTGTTTGGAAATAATGTGCCTAAAAAATCTAGTTCTTATGTTTCATATTATTTTCGAATTATTTGTTATGTTTTACATTATTTGTTGCGTTTTGTGTTGTGTTGAGAAATAAAGTACCTGAAAAAATCCACTTCTTATGTTTTATATTATTTTAGGTCTATTTCTTATGTTTGATATTTGTTGTGTTTTGTGTTGTGTTTGGAAATAATGTACCTACAAATCTAATTTATTTGTTGTGTTTGTGTTGTGTTTGGAAATAATGTATCCTAAAAAAACCCAGTTCTTATGTTTCATATTATTTTCGATCTATTTCTTATGTTTTATATTATTTGTTGTGTTTTGTGTTGTGTTCAGAAATAAAGCACCTGAAAAAATCCACTTCATATGTTTTGTATTATTTTAGATTGATTTCTTATGTTTTATATTATTTGTTGTGTTTTGTGATGTGTTTGGAAATAATGTACCCCCCAAAAATCAGTTCTTTTATTTTATATTGTTTTCGATCTATTTCTTACGTTTTATATTATTTGTTTTGTTTTGTGTTGTGTTTGGAAATAATGTACCGAAAGAAATCTAGTTCTTATGTTTCATATTTTTTTCGAATTATTTGTTATGTTTTATTTTTATTTTTGATCTATTTCTTTTGGTTTCGATTATTTGTTATGTTTTGTGTTGTGTTCCATTGAAATGTATTAACCAAACGTAATCATGATTAATCAAGGAAGAGACAGAACAGCCTCTTGAAATAATATCTTCATTACAAGACTACAACACTTCGGCCGTATTGCTAGTAGAGATAACCGTCTCAAGTGATTATTGAAGGAGACTTGGAGGAAAACGCAAACATGTCTGAAGAAAACTTTGTTTAATTAACGACTTAAGGGAAGCAACAGATCTGTCCCTTATTTCTGTACGACGAATACAAAAAATAAACACCAGTGCTGCTCTATCACATAGGATCACATGGAAAAATTACAGCGCAACTTTGATATGTCTGACTATAATCAGATCAAGGTGTTTAAAAGTTTACCCCTTTCTCAACCAATCTCACAAACACAATTTCTTAAAATTGTTAGCGTTAAATTAAAACAGTGGATCTTGAAATTGTCTTTGAATACTTGTAGAGGCCCGTTTACTACGAGTCACATCTAGCCAAAACTTCCATTCGTGATCTATTATGAGTTTTACGAAATATTATTTATTGCCTTTTGGATGTCTAGTGAGACATTCTATCGTTGATGTGGGCAAATTAAAAGTTTTCGAATCATGTTGAAAAGTGTTAAGTCAAGTAGACGAAGATGAGGAAACTTCAGTGAACAAATCAAATGTACACATGCTTTCTTTAATCATACCACGATTTCATACCGGTCTCTATATATATATATAATTTTTTTTATGTTGATATTTTTTGTTCAATGTTGCTTCAGGTCACATGCTCATCTTTAATTTACATGTTTATGTTTGTATGTCTAGGCCTCGGAATAGGCTGCCTAGATAGAAGGCGCTTCATAACTTTATTACTTTATTATTATTATTATTATTATTAATATATTATATTACTGCCAAACACAAACTGCCTCAATAAAAGGATAATTAATTTATTAAGTGTATTGGCAAGTAGGTAATAATGGCTGTCCAAATCGTTAACTGTTTTGAACACCCTGTATATTGTTAACCAAACAGAGCAGAATACCAATTAGATCTTCATATCCGTTAAGAGTTACTAGATAGCTCCAGATCCCATGCACTGGGATGTGCAAAAATGGAGTATGTTTACACACCTCGGCACACACCTCGGTGCTTTTATTGCGGCAATATAATAAGTGTTGTCTTGATGTTAGTTTTGCGATATTGGATGGTAATGAATTTCTGAGAGGGCTTGAAAGAGATTTTTCTTCAAAAGGACTGGATCAAGCTCATAGCGCATTGTCTCACCTTTCAAGGTATCGTCTAGAATCATTGCTTGACTTACTGTGAACGTATTTGTCGCATGAGACAGTATCAGTCTGGATAGAACACGTGATCATTCAATGAATTATTAAAGGAAAAAGCAAACATGTCCGATCAAACATTAGTTCGATTGATGCCATTTAAAGAATCAACAGGTTTGTCTCTGTCCCATCACCTGCCACATGTAAATCAGAGGCGATCGATCCATCGTCGACATTAGTCATAAACATAAAACAGCACTTAAAATCCGACGATTTTACCACTTTCCACGCGGCTATTAGTTTTACCATTACACAACAGATGCTTCAGAATAAATTCCCAACTTTCAAAGTCGTTCTCAAGGATTACTGAGCCAATACTAGACATGTTTGTACTTATTTAAATCCACTTCTCATGGTGATTCCAAATGTGGTGATGAAATTCAATAATGTTGACATTCTTAAACAATTTGTGAAATTTTGGAACTGTCGTCTGCCGACGACTACCGCGTGGAAAGTGTTAGCAACACTTATTTAACCAATCTAAGAACATTTATTTTTAGACAAACAAAAGCTGAAACAACAATTGAATCTTAAAAATATGTTCAAAAATATGTCGTCAACGGATACCGTATACAGGTACGTGCTTTAAGGAATATGTTGTTATTACTCCGCGTTCCTTTTACAAAGACACAAAGATGGACATGTTCTCACGTCGTGTTTTTGTATCGATATCATCAGTTGTGACTTCTGAGATATCGGATCATCGATGGATCAAAATAGTTGACAACACTCATGTTTCATTACCGCATTGTATGTGCTACCATTACGGATACTGGATATGATTGCATAAATGTTATTTATCAAAACGTCTCGGATTTCGATGCCAAATAACTGGTACTTGTAACCTGATATAAATCTGGGAATCGTTTTCACCTGTCTATACCTTAAAGCAATTGTTTGCAGATGAGGGAGGTAACCGTACCGGGAAGCAGTATAAGTGTAGGGATCATGCAAACAAGTTGTCGCTTTAAAAGCAATAGATTGAGAGATCTGTTTCTTCAAAAAAGAAATCACGTCACTTGATTCGGTATAGTATTGAGGCAGCCTGTATTCGCATATGACTGGGACGGTTGTTGGAAAAGATAACACGGTTGTCCGATTTTTGATTAGGGGCCATATCCAAACTCTCAAGTGATTTTATAGCGTTTTTATACCGATTTTACCTCGGTATTAAAACGGTATTTTTTTCTATTCTATTGTTAAAAGCATCGGAAAAAGATCGGTGATTAACTAGAGATATTTTATCCCAAAATTCACATTTTTAGCACTTTTTGGTCAATAATTTCAAAACTAAAAATTTTAAAGGCAAAAAAAAAACACTTCCTAGATAATTGAATTAAGATGCTTTCTGTAAAATTTTAGAATTTTTTACCTAAAAATTATTTTGTTAGGTTGTTAATCAAATTTAGGCAAAAAAGAGGCATTTTTGGGCAAAAATATAAAAATCACGATTTTTGATACGAAAAATGGATTCCCCGACTCATTTCATTCAAAAAAGTGTATACTTTTATGTACAACACATAAATAGTTTGAAAGTTACAGTGCTTGACAAATTCATAAAACGACACTTGACAGCCCCCTTAATAACACAACCTTCCTCGCGCTTTCATCTGTCTGCTTCACTAATTGAGCCATCGAGAGTACTACAATAGTTCTATTGTTAACGCCAGATAAGTAGAGAGGGGGAGAGAGGCGGCTCTAGTTAATCACCGATCTTTTTCCGATGCTTATAACAATAGAAAAAATACCGTTTTAATACCGGGGTAAAATCGGTATAAAAACGCTATAAAATCACTTGAGAGTTTGGATATGGCCCCTTAAGTTTATAGCCTAAAATCAAATTGTTACTCAACTATCCATAACATATCTAGATATCTAAATATCCCTGACAACGACAACAACACACCACTCGATAACTCTCAAAATTCATGAAAATTAAAGATAAAAATTTTCTTCACCATGTGACTCGAATGATTCTGAATCTACAGTAGAAAATCGAGTTTTGTATATAGGATGAAACTGTCCACACCAAGTTTGCAGTAAGATCATCATAATAATACCTGTAGCTTTAGTAACTTACCAAATTCATTTGATTATAACCTCGGAGTGTATTGGATGTCCTTAAGGGATACGTAGAACTGACACATTTATTAACATTAGGTTTCTTAGTTACGTCGAATCTCACGTCAGCACCTCCACAGAGATATTTTAAAGTCACAAAACTGCTTAGATGGAGATACCCTTCTTAACATTGGAATCACGTCATATCACGAAAATTCGGATTTTCTAATATATTAACAACAATGCTGAACGTAGAGATCAGATTTTTAATATTAAATCAAAATTGTTTGTTTTAGCTCAATGATACTTTCAAATAAGCATGTTCATCACAAGGTGAGAACAACTAATGAAAAATCATTTATTACACAACTAATGACTTTTTTGACACTGATAAAACCTGGATAAAACAGTAAGCGGAGCATTAAAGGGACACTAAGAGATGTGTTGGAGGCAGCGCCCTCAATTATGATAAAAACTGAGATTAGTTTATTTTTATAATTGTATTACATGTATGAACTTACACCTATAAGGATTAAGAAAAATCAGCTCTCTTTGTACCAGAAAACGTCGATTCAAAAAAAATGCTGGTCCCGCGGGACCAGCATTTTACGTCCGACAGTATCCCCGTGCAGTACGCGTGATACATAACGCGAACCATATTTGCATAGAGGGCGTTTTTCAATAAATAGCGATGATATTGTTTTAATCTAGTTTTGCTGTGTTTTTTGTTAGTAGAAACAACAATAATGGCGATTTTTAATGTTCATCTTGAATTCTGAAGTAAATTTTTAAACATTTAAACTTTTCAACACCACTTAATGTCCCTTTAATATCAAGTTTTTTTTAAAACTGATGAGAAATTCAGATTCATTTACGAGATACTCCTTTAACGGAAATCTACCCTTGAACCGCCAAAACGAATATATGCGAATATCATGGGTAATTTGATATAAAATACTTTTTCAAGTGTATACGTCAAGCATTGACATGCGTCTGTAACAAAATAGTAACCCTGGTTTAATATAGCTGGTGTGAGTGTCCCTTAGGTTTTTTCTGTCGCGCTAAAACGCATATTGTAGCCATTTCCCCACCTTACCCATTATTACTTCTTATTGTATGCATGCAAATGTATTTTATTAACGTGAAAATATTATCAAAGTGAAAATATACCGTTTCTCTAAACTTCGGATAAGATTTCTTCTTTGAGATAAGGCAATTACAAAAACCTTGTTCTACGAGGGCAAACAGATCTCTCAGGTTGGGCCTGTCGGGTTTTTCTTTTTTCCCTTCAAAATGACCGTACAAAATCCCATACATCTGTAAATATTTCCCGTTTTTTACAAACAGAAAGGAATTGGGTCGGTATCCATTGGCACGTGAAAATATGTTTCACCAATTTTCGGAAGAAATGGGTCTTTTTATCGTCGCATAAGTGTTCAATTGAGATCCTATTGTTTTCGTTAGAACACTCATGCGCCAAATACATCAAGTGTATGTGTCATACATTATACAAGGTACACCGTCGGCCGAGTGCACCAATGACGGGTAGCTGAAGAATAGCGCTACCTCGCTAGTAACTGAGGCGTAACCCAAAATTTTGAGAGCGCCAATGCCGGGTAAGCTACTAGGCTAGTAACTGGCGGGTAATTTACGCTAAATGTTATACCTGACCGGACCCAAGAGTAAGTTGGGGCATAACATTTTATGCCACAAGTCAGTCGATTCTAGCAGTAGCGTAAATTTGTTGTGAACATTGGAGGGGATGATTCGCTGATGCTGAAAGACCAATTTCGCTTGCATGCCCAGGGGATGTATATTTGAAGTGGAATGTGACCCCTCATAAGCTGAAATATTTTATATTTTGAAAATCCATTCATGCAATTTGGGGATTTTTTTAGTCAAAATTTAGATCAACTCCTTTTGCCCATTCAAACACTAATCGCACCGACTTTGGGTCATATTTTGACCAAAATGTACTATAATTGTCCAAGGATCTTAAATAATGACTAAATAAATAAACTTATTATTGTTTTTATTAATTAAAACTGAAGTTTCAACATTATTGTGAGTGGAAGGGTATAACTAGAAGAAGAAAAAAAAAGTATATCGTGCGGCGCGTGGTCTGGGAATCGAACCGGGGTCCTGCGGTTAACAGGCGAAGGACAAGGTATCCATGCCACGGAAGTATGAGTGTAAAGAGGTGTGTTATAATTGTATATAATTGTTTGTATCGGGTGCTTGTGTTTGTCATTCAAATTGTGCTTTTTGGTGCAATATTTGTGTGTGCCCCTCGCCCAAAATATGTTTGTAATGTCTTGATAGTCCTTATTTTTGAAAAAGCGTTGAACAAATTCGAAGTTTTTGGCCAAAGAAATACCGTCATTTTTGTTCGGAACGCAGGCAGACTCAACGTGATTATTTATGTTAATTATGTACACTCACCTATGACCTAGCGAGTGACGACACATTTTAAATATTACGGAGGACCACTCACGTCAGTATTTTACAGTAACCTATAGGTTAACACTTCGCATATGCGCCAATTAATTTTGTAAGTGGACGATGCTGATTAATGTGGATATTTACCTCGCTAGTTACTATTCTGTTGTTATTCGCCAGTTGTGCTCTAAGAATTACATCGTTAGTAAGTTACGCTACAGTTACAGCATAACTACTAGGGAGGTAGCTTACCTCCCTATTAAGTTACCCGTCATTGGTGCACTCGGCCGCGTGTTTATTCTACTGGAACGTGTTCCGAGATTATCAAATGAGATACGGAATCCCTAATACACGATGTGCTAATCGATGTATCATTAATGAAAACACACATCCGCTCATGATTTAAGATATCGATGTATCATTAATGAAAACACACATCCGCTCATGATATAAGATATCGATGTATCATTAATGAAAACACACATCCGCTCATGATATAAGATATCGATGTATCATTAATGAAAACACACATCCGCTCATGATATAAGATATCGATGTATCATTAATGAAAACACACATCCGCTCATGATATAAGATATCGATGTATCATTAATGAAAACACACATCCGCTCATGATATAAGATTCCTCTTCGGCTCTATCTTGATAACCCGCCGAGGTTGCTGCTTGGTAATTATACATTCGCTGCGTCCCTTATGACGGGTTTAGAAACACAGCTAATTGAAGGAATGTTCACCCACATTTTGTTTACCTTTATTTGTTGTTCAAGAAGTTTAAGTAAAATGAATCAAGATGTAGCATTGTACCTAATATAACAGTCCAAACTAAGCCTCTATCGCTCACTATCGCTTAGATCTGCCGTATCGTATGCAGATATTCATAATTGAAAGACGCGCTCAAAGAAAAAATAAATGAGCCAATGTTCGCAGGTTTTGTTTATCTAGCAGATTGACAGATTGCAGATTGCTTTGTCATCGCTTAAACACAAAAGTATGAGATGTGATAATAGAAAACATAATTTGCTTTACATTTTACTGAATTTTTCGACAGTTAGTGTTAATTTTTGATATCTGTGCGTGAATCGAGTTGAAGCAAATGTCAAATTTTAACCGCCGACGTCGGCCAAAACGCAATGACGAGATTACGAACGTGGAAGCAAAGCGAAACATTAATGGGATTTGTTACGTATTATATTGTATACATCTTCATTCAGCATGCTCATATAACATCACTAGATCTGAGTTTCATACCAAACGACCGGAATGGTTTACAAACTGATGCATTTCCTGACCTGATACAGCCGAATGAATTATTCATCCATGGTGATATAAAGACTCTAAATTGTCAACTCATGAACCACCTGCTACGCTACATTGTCACGTCAATATATTAGTGATATTACTGGCCCCGTTTTCTTAAGCACGGCGCATTGTACCTTTATCTTTATATTCTAAAGATACATTCAGTGATCTTGCCAAACACTGCAAAAAGGTTGCTTAAAATACGTTGCTGAAAGTATTTTTATCATCCGTTGGTTGACGTGTTGATTAAAATTCATTCAATATCTGTAGAAAGTTAGGCGTTGTATAAAAGTAAAAAATCCCCAGCGTTGAGCAATTCGTCGAAAACAATGTCCTAAAAATGTTGGTGGAAACTGTTTCTGTTGCTAAAATATGTTACGTTAACAATTCCATTTTGGCAACTGTTGTATGAGCATTGAGGAAAATCACGCGTCAGTTGATGCAAGTTACGTACATGCGAATTTTAGGCAACTGTTGTCCAAAAAAAGCCAATTTCGTGATTGCGTCATTCAATCATTATGGCGTCTTGTGCACGAGCAACTGTTTGCACAAGCTGAGACCTCTGGATCTGGATAAATTATAATCTGGTAAATAAAACGGTGAATCCGCATCAACATCAGAGTTTGTGACATCTGACAGGCGTTTTGTTAGTCCGGTTTTAAATGTTTGAAGCTTGGTCTGTCAAGAAGATGATGTGATAGATCGGTCTAAATCTCTGTGGTCGTCCATGTAATAAACTTATTTCGTCATGTTCGTAAAGGTTTAAAATACCCAACAAATCACTAAATAAAAGTCCACAACCAATAAACAATAAAACACTCAACAAATGGTTAAAAAAATGCTCAACAGTTGAGCTGTTACATACTTGAACAACTGTTGAGTGAATATAATTGCCCAACTTTTGAGTAACTAGAATTGTTTAACTCCAACATGTTATCCAACGGATAACAACAGTTGAGCGGTTGCATACTTGAACAACGTTGTGTAAAATGTTGAGTAAATATCTAAGCAACCTTTTTGCAGTGTATAAGTATTTGTTATCAATTCTTTTTATAATTACCTTTAAAAACAACAGAATACTCTAAGAAATTACCTCTCTCATATTTTCATTCCATGAGTTGTAGATAGGGCAAACACCAACATTTCACCAAATTCTAAAATAATTATAACAGCAAAAAAAAAATAGAAAAATCCTTAAAGATCAACTTAACTTACTTGTGAGCTCGCATAAAGTATTTGGTCAATTAGGCCAGGTTTCGAATGGTTTACCTGCAGAAAATGAACAAGAAACAATTTGGAAGTTTGAAGGTTTTGCGACATATTAATCCACCTAGCATCATGGTTCGGATTACTTCTCGGATTTTCGCGCCACAAACAAACTATTCAGTAAGATCGTCACTGGTATGTGTTAGTCGAAATCCAGATCCGGATACGTTTTACACATTACTAGGTATTTCCTGACCTCATAAGATGGAATATATCATTCTTCCAAAATGATTTAGTGTGATATCAAGCCTGACAATTGTCAACACAAGAACACCTGTTAAGCTACACTGTCAGGTAAACGTCAATATATCAATGACACGATAAACCTAGTTTTTCCGTCAAAGCATCTTGAATTTTATTTTAAACTGCCGATGTTTTATACAAATAAAGGCAATTTGAGTTTCAGTTTTAGTACTATTTCAAATTGACACCAGGGTTCATTTGTTTAAGCATTGAGTTAAGCATCTGTGGAACACGAGCTCTTTTATAACGTTTTCGACAAAAGTTGCTCCTGGTCCTATACTTTGCTGCGCAATATTTTTACAACACCAGGAGCTAAATCTTGGCAATATGAAATTTAACTAATGTGATGTATATAAAAGTATACATGTTTAGAAAGGAAATGCGTCAAAGAATCCATTTTGGTATCAAATTTTACTAATATATTGAATTTTTAAACTTAGGACCCAAAAATCAAATCATATCTCTAGGGTCATTTTTCTACTTATTTTTTATGAAATATGAAATTTAACTAATGTGATGTATATAAAAGTATACATGTTTAGAAAGGAAATGCGTCAAAGAATCCATTTTGGTATCAAATTTTACTAATATATTGAATTTTTAAACTTAGGACCCAAAAATCAAATCATTTCTCTAGGGTCATTTTTCTACTTCTTTTTTCCTAAAAACTATTAGTTTATTAAAATGTTTGACTAGATACGCGGTATTTTTCTGATGGGCCCATCTCTCGTGATAAAGCAGACTACGATGTCTCGGTGACACTGTTTTTCTTTACTGTTTGATTTTATGGTTTAATGATTATGTGTATGATTATTGGTTGTTATTAAAGTCATTGGATATCGAACGCGTTGCACCAGTGTAATTTTGTTTTGTTTTGCAATCTTTGACAAAATAACAATACATCACAGATCCCTATAAGAGCTCTGTGCAATACATACAAATTGCCTGAAAAAGAAAAGAGATGTTTTTGCCCACCCTATTCTTATGATAGTTAAGTGAAAGTTTCTTTCTGATGGGCCCATCTCTCGTGATAAAATGCGTTTAGAAAATGGAGATTTGTATTGAAGTGAAAACTTTCAATAAACTGCAACAACGGAGTCTAAAGGTGTTTGTTCAGGTGCCAGTTTATGTCAAGTAAAAGTCAGATTTTAAACCCATCATTTAACCGAAGCGGGCAGCGGAGGCAATCACGATTGACGTAAGGAAATTCAATTTGGTATAAAATTGATAAATTTGCGCAATGAGTTCAGTATCGGTCACTAAGAGGTTTGGGCCAGTCTTAAAGGTCCATCAAAATGGTGATTCAAGTAAGCTTTAATCGATGGTGCATATTTAGAAAAATATAATATAACGCTCTACTATTTAACAGGTTTTTCCGTCTGGGACTGGGTCGATAGGTCTAAGCAAACACAATTTATCAGTGAATGCTTATGCTATCGACTTTGAGATTCCGTGTGCGAGTCTGAGTATTCCCTATGAAGTATTATAGGCCTACAGGGTAGTAACCTGCCATCGTCAGTATGATACAAATTATACAAGTTTAGAAACTTTTTATTTCCTGGGAAATAATTATTAAAGGGTAATTCTTTATGTAATTCTTTAAACAATATCTTTCATTAAATAATACATACATGAATCACCATTTTGGTTGACCTTTAAGGAATGCAACTGTGATGTTACAATTCTTTTTGAAACTGTAGAGTTGAAATAATTACCAAAAGAATTATACCGAAATTGTTTCTGATATATATACCCTTAAAATGCTGTAGACTTGCACTTACATGTAGATCGGCTATTGGGGGTAATAACAGGTAAACCTATAATTGTAAATCTTTAATGTCTTTTTCGAAATGTAATTTAAATGTTAAATCGTGTATCTTTCTTTCGTGTCACAATAATCAAGAATGAAGTGAAAATATAGTCTTCAACATAGAGGCTGTTATATTTAGCATATTTAGAGTACTGGTTCCTGATTCTTCAGATGCTTCCTTTGAAATGTATTCTAATAAAAGCTTAATCTAATTCATAATGACGCGGATTCATTGAAACTCCCGAGTTACAAATATTAAAAATCGTTGAAATTCGAACACGCCGGAAACACTACTCAATACTATTTCATTCCCAAATGCCCGGCGTACTTTGATAACTATTGTTTGTATAAGTCGGATTTCACAGTGGATTCGCAATTTAAATGGCATATTATACGCGGCCCAAAAGGACTATGCTGCCTTGCAATGCAATACTATGACTTGTGTCAAATACCTGGGGCATAGCGAGCATCTCAACAAGACGCATGTAATGGACGTGGACATTAGGAGGAAATACACGTCTATCGTCTCCAGGCAGTCGACAACCGGATGAAAACAAGCGTTCCACAGAGAACTTGCAATGAACACGATGAAGATCAATACAATAGACTAACATTGGCTGATCAATCGATGTGATATGTCTGACCACATTGTCAGGAATGGCGATAGACTGCCAGCCCAAATATCTTGATGTCCGTGGTTCAATACAAAACTGGCAAATTCGTGATCAGACTTTACGATAGAAAACTAAAATTCAGTATCCGTATAACAAGTATCATCGGTTTCGTATACAAAGACGGGATATGTTAAAGGCATATTATGTGATCTTTTCCAGAGAGCGCCCTCTATTCATTATTTTTTTTAGAAAGTAGATTTTCTTGCAGATTTACATTTCCGATCATAAATCATACATACATTCCAAGTTACAGAGTGATACGATTCCTAATTACCTCAAAATCATGGTTTTAGAGTGAATTTAGAGTGAAAAATATAAACTGTCGGAATTCCGACAGTTTATTTTTACTCTAAAACCATGATTTTGAAGTAATTAAGAACCGTATCGCCCTGTAACTTGGAATGTATGCATGATTTATGATCAGAAATGTAAATCTGCAAGAAAATCTGCTTTCTATTTTTTTTTCGATGTTGAGGGCGTTCCCTGGAAAGATCACATAATATACCTTTAACACTTCGGGCTCGGTATCATAAATGGTGATTTGATCATACTTTGAGATATTGGATCAAGGCTGGATTACATACATTTAAAGAAAGCTTGGAAATTCTTATTCTTCTAACACTTACGTTTCCTCACCGCATTGTATATGTGCTACCAGCACGGATACGGAATGATTGCACATAGGGTATTCACAACATCATCTTAGATTTCATGGCAAAATGAATAGCTTTAACACTGTCAACGCGGCTATTGATTTTACCATATACAAAATAGATTTTTCAGAAACCTTTCTCAACTTTCAAGGCCTATCTCAAGTATCACTGAACCAATACTAGGCATGTTTATACTTATGTCAATGCATTTCTTATGGTTATTCCAAATAATTATGGTAATGAAATTCAATTATTTGGACATTTTTGAAACATTTTGTGTAATTTTGGAATGTCGTCTACAGACGTCTGCTGCATGGAACGTGTTAACCTAAGCATGCTAAGGCTAATACCTGATGTTAAATTCGGAAATCGCTTTCACCTGTCAGCCTAAAGCTATTGTTTTTCCTATGTTGGAGGTAGAAGTATAAGTTTCGCGGCCATGCAAACAAGTTGTTGGTTGAAAGCAATAGATTCAGAGATCTTCAATCTGGAAAGCATGTCATTTGATTTCAGTCTGGAGGTTAGGGAAATACAGAATGTATTCTGATATGACTGTTGATGTTTGAAGAAGGACTGCTCTACCGTCAGTTAACACTTTCCACGCGGCAGGCGTCTGCATACGACATTACAAAATGTTATAAAATGTTTCAAAAATGTCAAAATAATTAAATTTCATCACCATAAATATTTGGAATCACCATGAGAAATGCATTAAAATAAGTACAACATACCTAGTATTGATTCAGTAATCCTTGAGACAAATCTTGAAAGTTGGGAAAGATTTATGCATATGGTAAAACTAATCGCCGCTTGGAAAGTGTTAAATGTGTCGGCTTATATCATACATCATACATGTTACGGCTTTGGTTCAAACAAAAAAACAACAAAAAACAATATGTAAAGATTGAGTTGTAACAAAGCATTAGGCTTAAAATTAAAGAATTCCCCTTTAACACATTCTATCTGAATAATAATAATAATAATAGTGACAAGGCACATATCCACTCTAAATAAGAGCGCTCAAGGCACAAACATAAAATACAATATAATAGAAAACGATAAACAACAATAAAACTACTTAATTATTACAAAATGTCTCAGACATCAGATGTGATTTCAACAGTTTTTTGAAGATTGTAACAGTTTTTGCAGTTTTAATATGGATAGGAAGTTCATTCCAGAGACGAGGAGCTGCAATAGCAAAAGATCTGTCTCCCCAAGAGCGCTTAGATATAGTTTCTTGAAGAAGTTGCATTTGTCCAGAACGAAGAGTGCGAGTTGGCATATAGTTTGATAACAATTCAGATAAATATGATGGGGCAACATTGTTGATACATTTATATACAATAAGCAATATTTTGAAAACAATTCTCTGAGCTACAGGGAGCCAATGGAGTTTCTTTAAAATTGGCGTAATATGGTAAGATCTTTTAGAGAATGTGAGAATGCGAGCTGCAGTGTTTTGAATTTTCTGAAGACGATAGAGTTCATTAGCTGGTAATCCATAAAGAAGAGCATTGTTGTTATCAAGACGAGAGGTTATAAACGAATGAATTAATTGTTCTGTAGCATCACGACTAAGATATTTGCGGATTCTGCTGATATTACGTAGTTGAAATGCTGAGCAACGAATGACATTGGAGATGTGTGGTTTCATAGTCATGGAAGAGTCGAAAATTGCACCCAGATTCCGAGCTTTGGCAACTGAGGCAATTTTGGAGTCGCCGATATGCACGTGTTCAATGTTTATCTTAGACAATTGGTGGTGGGATCCAAACAGTAGAAATTCAGTTTTTTCGTCGTTTAGCTTTAAGAAGTTTGATTTCATCCATTTACGAATTTCATCGATGCATAGTTCAAGGGTAGCTATGGCAGAGTCAGCATTTTGTTGAGATGAATCAAATGACAAATAAAGCTGTGTGTCATCAGCGTAAACATGATAGGTTAATTTGTGGCGAAGAATGATGTCACGGACAGGGTAAGTGTATACAGTGAACCATTGCGGTTCAAGCACAGATCCTTGTGGAACAGAATAATCAAGCACAGTGGGATGAGAAGTAGCAGTACCAATGCGAACATATTGGGGTCTATTGGAAAGGTAGGATTTGCACCAATCCAAAGCAAGATCCTGAATGCCAAGATAATCATGAAGACGAGAGATGAGAACGTTATGGTCAACAGTGTCAAATGCAGCACTTAGATCCAGGAGAATTAAGCCTGTAATTTGTCCATTGTTGAGAGCAGTGAGAATGTCATTATTAACTCGGAGAAGAGCGGTTTCTGTTCCATGATATTGTTTATATGCAGATTGATATGGATCCGATAAGGAATTGGTATTAATATGATCAGATATTCTTTTTGACACAATCCTTTCAATCGTCTTTCCGAGAAATTTTAAGTTTGAAATTGGTCTGTAGTTTTTTAAGATGTCCTTATCCAAACTAGGCTTCTTGATGAGAGGACGAACATATGCAATTTTCTGACTTTGAGGGAAAGTACCTGTCATCAGCGATTTATTAACAATGCTAGTTATATATGGTACAAAAATATCAATATTGTCTTTCATCAATGATGTTGGCAGAGGATCAAGTTCACATGATTTAGATGGTGATTTCATGATGACTTTTTTGATCTCTTCATCATTGGTGGGTGCAAATGCAGTTAATTTAGGTATCAAGCAGGATGAATTTGATGAGGCACATGTAGAATCAATGTTGAAGGTTTTCCGAATGGTTTCAATTTTATCCCGAAAAAAGTTGGCAAATTTGATGGCCAGCAATTTATCAGAATCTGAAGAGGGCAGTACAGGTATTTTTGACTTGTGAAGAAGTTTATCAATAACATTGAAAAGTCTCTTTTGATCTCCAGCACTTTCATTTACTTGACCCGAGTAGTAGTCTATTTTTGAGTTTGTTATCAAATTTTTCACAAGAGCATGTTGGTTTTGATATTCAAGCCTATGGATTGCAAGTTTTTCATTATTACGCCACTTACGCTCAAGCTGACGACGTTTCTTTCTGGCTGCACGAATATCATCATTGAACCAGGGCGATTCGGTGCTAAGTTTGACAGTGCGGGTTTTTGCAGGAGCATGCTTGTCTAATGTAGTCTGAAGAATATTTTCATACAATTCAACACAAGAATCAGTATCACTATTTATAAAGTCAATATTCGAAAGACTAGTTGCAATATCAATTCTTGGCATCAATACAATTCAGACGGCGAGTTGTAATTTTCATTCTGGGCATAGGCGGCCTCTTCAGATTTAGATTAGCAAATATAGAGAAATGATCACTAAATCCAGGATTCACGGTGATGTTTGAAACAAATGGATCTGGAAGATCGCGAGTGATGACAAAATCAATGCAATGGCCATAGCGATGTGTGGGTTCATTTACATGTTGGATGAGCCCATAAGATGATAGTAGTTCTTTAAATCTTGTTGAATTGCTGTCAGATGTGTCAAAATGAATGTTTAAATCCCCTGTAAGTAATATTTCAGATGGATGCACGAGGTAGTCGAATACATTTGGGTAACTATAAAAGAAAAATAAATAATGTTGTTGTTTTAAATTCAACTTTCTAACAGAAGCGTAATGATTTACAAATGGTATTTATGGCAAAACTAACTTTGTAAAAATAAGGTGCAATTAAGTTCCAATGAGTGCACAGATGACAGAAAGAAGCAATATGAACATCGGGGTATAAAAAGAATGATACCATATCGCGAACGGGTTTGAATTTAATAAGGCTACAGTAGAAAATCATGTTTGGTTCACAAATGCATTTTGACAGTTATACAGCTCAACTTGTTCAAGTAAATATAACTGATATCTAAATGACGTTTAACCTGTACCCTAAGTAGCTCATCAAAAAACCTGGGAGAATAGTATGTTCTTCTTCAGTGATAGGCAGGATTGACACATTATCAGTTGATCCTTGAATAATGTCAAATCTTGTGTCAGTACCTCCATAGAGATATTAAAGCACAAAACTACTTACGTGGAGGCATTATTATACAAGTTAATGAAAACAAATTATATTTTGAGTTAACCAAATTACTCAGGTAGAAAATATAGTGCAGAAATGACACAAAAATGCGATACGGAAATCAGGGATAAAAACGTCCAACCCCCATTCGAATCTAATTGTGCGTCCCTAATCTGCAGACTGTAGTTGGGTGCTCTTATATTTGTATGCAAATAGGTTGCCACACATAGACTAGACTAATTTACTTTAATCTCAGCATTTCCCTACGGCTCCTATGTATAGCGTGTAAGGAAGGATCTGGTTTCTAAATTTTGCGTTCTGGCGTCCTACTGTTCAATATAGTAAATAAAATACACCTCCAGTGGGTATTTTACTATAAGAATGCTTGGCAAGCAAAAGAAGTAAATGATGTTCAGCGTTGATTAATGCAGTTACTCTCCAAACATTTTCTTAAACATGTGGCTTGATCTTGCAGAAGAGTAAGACAACTGTTGTGCTTATTGCACTGGAAACAGTTTCGCCAGGATCTAGAACAAGGTGAATTGAACGGATATCGAAAGAGTGATGTAAGATAAGACGAGATACGAACATCTAGATTGGAAAGATATACTGAATCTTATTCGACGCGCTTTAAATTTCTGTTTGATAAATAATATACACGATAAATCATTTTTTGTATTCGATTGCCCAACGATATGAAACTACACAAAGTTAAAGAGTTCAAGGTGCTTTATCTAGAAATGTCATTATTGAATGATGATTCTGACATCATGACTGAATAGAAATCCAAATAGGCGATCTACAGTTAAGAGTGTTGCTTTGCAGTCGATGTGGAACATAACGGAAAAGCTTAAGCTTAATTTGCATTTGCAATGTTTTAGCTTCTAATCAATACATAGGAAGCCATATTGACAAGCGCAGGTGTAGAGTTTGTATGACAGAGATCAATCAGTTAAATTATATTTCATCAAAATATTATCAAAGTGGAAATATGCCGTTTCTCTAAGTTTGAGATAAGATTTTTTGCTTTGAGGTGTGTTCGATCGAAAAGTATCTGGTGGGTTTATTTTGATAGATAGGCCTAGCATCATATATTCCATGTTTAATTCATCATCCAGAGAAAACGTGACGTACTTTATGGAAATGTCACCGTGTTAACTGTACTTGAAGGTGTCCCGAGAGCATCAACTATTCCAAATACTAATTATCTCACGACGTTCTAATCGATGTATCATACATATCATTAATGAAAACACACATCATCTCATGATTACAAATTCCTCTTGATCTCCTCTTACTCGCCGTGCCGCGGTTGATGACTTTCAATAGTACACGGAATATTTGCTGCATCTTGAGTATGGGTTTATAAAGGAGTTGTCCATATTTTATAAATACAAATTTAGTGCAAATAGAAACTTAGCTGCTTGAAGGAATAATTACCCAAGTTATACGCTCTAGATATTTACCTTTCTGTAACATTCAATAAATATAGTTTAGTAAAATCAAGATGCAGCGTTGTACTTTAGATACAAGTCAAACACTAATCCGCTATATAAAGCTTAGGCCTACATCTGCAGTAATTAATACAGATAGTCATAATGGAAATATTCTCAAATTTTTACATGCTCAAAGAAAAAATAAATGATGCCAATGTTCGCAGGTTTTGTTTATCTTGCAGATTGATGCTCCATTGCAATTTCATGATTGGCACAGTTTCTACAATAAATCACATCTCGTTAAGGGAACAGTTCCATTTGTACGCGATAAAAATTGCGAGAATGTTCCGTGCCCCGATGAGTTTTTTATCAGGCCCCGATGAGATTTTTATCGCGAACAGTTGCGAGTAGCAAAGGATTATTTATCGCGAAGCGTATTACTGCTTGTTTAAATATAATGAAAGATAAGTGGTCGGTATGTAAATAGAGCTTCGGGTTATTTATTCTAGTTGTAAGGTACAAATTCAGCATTTCATGTTTTTAGAGATAATGTTATTGATTATGGATGTTTAACGTAAATTGTATTATCCTCGTGTATTTGCTAAACAATGTCCCGCTCTATTTGCTAAACAAACCCCAGGGATTAGCAGAGGCCTCGTATCGGGCCCCGATGGCTATTTTATCGGGGCCTGATGACTATTTTATCGCGAATCAACTTGAAAAACATCGCGTCCAAAACATATCAGGCCCCGATATAGTCGTGATAAATTTATCGCGTATAAATGGAACTGTTCCCTAAGGTCTTATTTTGTGTTAAAGGATTTATTTTTAGCATAAGATGTTACGACGTGCTATAAATGTACTTTATATCTCAGATACTGGTATATCAGTATCGTTCAATACTGGAACATATAACTTGCCAGTGTCGCTCGATACTGGTACTAATTAATCGTTTCAGTATCGGTCGATACTGGAACACAAAATTGTGTACCATTATCGAGCGATACTGGAACGTTCAAATGTTCCAGTATCGGGCAATACTGGTACACATGCTACCAATATAGTGATTTGTCCCAATATTGAACGATACGGGTACTAAATTGTGTTCCATTATTGCCCGATACTGGAACATAAGAACGGTCCAGTATCGTCCGATACTGGAACACTGACTTTTTCCAGTATTAAACAATACTGGGTATTCCAGTAAGACGATACTAGTACATTCCAGAATCTGGGATCTAAAGTACATTGTTTCTATGATCTTTATTACATTTAGGATGCACATGATACATTAGCTATCACGATAATGATTCACATTTTTACATCCAACATTACCATGCATGGCTCCCTGCTTTAATCCTGACACAACTGATTGATCATGCTGAGTAAATAGCCTGCCCTGAAAGCTGATGTCTTATTTGGCACCATGTAGATACCACATGTGTAGTGGTCTATTACCCTAGGCAAGTTACATAATCTTTTATTAGAAGTGAGAATATGTTATTTTTTTTTCAGTGGTAATATTGAATGGAATTCCTCCATTCAAACATGAAACAAACTTTGGCACTTTGTTTTCATTTTTTGCACTTAAATTGATGAAAGCAACAAAATGTGTGTTATTTCATGCATAAATATGTTTCACTCACATCTTATCTTCCTTATCAGACCACCTCCCTGAGCGAAAACCAAACTAATACCCCATGCTTGAAAGCATGGGTGAAAAGGTGCGCGCATTGGACCATACAACTAATAAAGTATTAAGTATAAGGTCAGATATGTTATGCTTACAGTTCGGATCATAAATCATAAATCCATAAATCATGGTTTTAGAGTGAATTTAGACAGTTTATTTTCACTCTTTAAACCATCATTTTGAAGTAATTAGGAGTCGTATCGCTCCGTAACTCAGAATATATTTATGATTTATGATCAGAAATGTAATCTGCAAGAAAATCTACTTTCTAAAATAAATCATGAATAGAGGGCGCCCCCTGGCAAAGATCACAAAATATGCCTTTAATATTGGGAAACATATTTTTCAGAAAGACATTCTCCAATAAGTTTCAAAACCGGAAGCCAAATGGTACCGAAATTAAGTCCCACAATGCAATGAGCGTAGCATACAACAAATTATTATTCTTACTATCGGAAATATCTTAATGCAAATAGCTCTGGTACCGAGCTGCAAGCGATAGCGGGGAGCAGCTCTGGAATTCCACCACTATCGGGATTACCCCCATGGGTCCTCAAATTAATATCCCGTTTCCCCACACAATTTCAATTCTGGATGATAGTGACAGGCCACCCAAAGCTGAGATTGGTAAGTTTCAAAATTATGCTGTCGTTTGACTGTCACATCATAAATTATTACAACAGATATGGGAAAAACAAACCAAGATTGATGCCTGAAGGTAAAATAGTCTGACCCCTTCTTAAAGGTGTTTGTTATGATCACTTTTTGTTTCTGATTTTTTGTTTCACTTCAAAATATTTTGATATGAGAAGAATCCTCATATTGTTATCATTATTTCTGTAAAATCTTAGGGGCCAGAAATGTTCCTTTTAGAAATTAAAGGCAAAAATGTGGTGAATTACTGCCAAAGGTGGTTTACCTTAGTCTTGTGACCGTGTGCTTCTAAAATTAGAACCATTGGAGTTATGCAACTCAAACTTTGGAATGTGACAATTTAAGGATGACCTTTCATGTAAAATAGAAAACATCAAGTTGAAAATTGGGCCAGCAATCAGAACATCTACCTTTAATTGCTTGCGCACACATTGGTAAGCAAGGTATGCAAGTTCTAGTGCATCCCCAACTCAAGAGCCGGGTCTCTGCTACCAAGATTTAGAGGGGCCCAGTTGTGGGCTTGAGGAGACACGTCTAGTGCTAAATGCATAATGCTCTTTGCATAGTTGGATTGAATTTCGGTACCCCGAAACCACGTATTAATACAATACATACGGTATGTTGTATTTTTATCACTCATGATCATACATGTAACATTATCTAACAGGTGCAAGAAATGGTTTTGTGCATCCAAACCGTTCATGAGATCATCGCGCAACTAATTGTCATCAGACCTTAAAAATATGAAAATGTAGGCAATCCTTGCGTGTGACTGACCAATGAGAATGTTTCCTTTAGAATGAAGCAAAATATAATTCTATCCAAGTCATATCGACCATACTTTTTTTAAATTTTTATAATTTCAGATATATCACGTTTGTTAACTTCTAAAACGCCCACCTAACGTCATGGAGACTTATACAATGACAGATATTGATAATTATTATTGGAATCACGTGCGATGGAACTGGAACAAAGCTTTGCAGCTTGTATTTGGATTAATTAGAATTGTGGGTAATTATGTTGTCATCGCTGTATACATGCGCAAAAAGGATATGCGCAACAAAACTAGGACGTTCATCCTCCTCCTTGCTGTGGCTGACCTTATGACGTCTGTAGCAATCACTCCTCATCCAATCAAAAATGAGGTCAGTACTGATTTGTACTGCAAATTAATCAACACTAACATATATTGTTCTTTGGATTTCTATCGTCGCATCTGTGTTTCTTTAACCACCTTGTCGGTTGAACCACGTTGAACGATTCTGCCCAATACACACAACATTGCTAAGCAGTTTTTTTCAAATATTATAAAGTCACATCTGGATATTTTCGTTGACAGACTATTGTCAGAGTAAAGCTAGGCACATGGAAGAGAAAAACAATGTCATCTAATATTCTAATAGTCAGTCCATGGTAGCTACACAGTGTTACAGGCAAAATGCATGTGTTTCCAAAATATAATGTGATGCACCCAAAAAGGGTTACTGAAATCACCCAAAAAGGTAAATGCAGCCCAAATATGTGCCAAAATTCCAAAAATGACAAGAATTGGGCTAGAATCTATAGCCTGCAAAGTTGTTTGGTCATCAGTTTCTTTAATCTTTCTTTTTTGCATATGCAGTTTGAGGGATTTTCAGCAGTTTTCCGGACCAAATCATCACTGGAATTCAGCATCTATACGGCAAGAAACCTTGTTGGCGAAATAGATGCTAGATGGTTTACGAATTCCTATGCCCCCAGATGATTTTGGGTCAAAGACATAATATTTGGAATTGGAATGCTGACCTAACCATTATCTGGCATTATTTATTATCAGATCTTCCATTGCCGTTAAGGTTTTGATTGCCTGCTGAAAAAGCCCTCAACAGTTGGAATACATAACACATTGATCGCTTCAAGTTTGAAGCATGTTGTTAAAGGAACAATGTCAAGTTTTAGCAATAGGTTTATGAATTTTTGAAATAATGTTGACACTTGCTGAGTCTAATCACCCGTCATATTGATCGAATAACCTAGATACTCATAGAACTTTTCGCGGTAGTATTTTTCCACAATGTTACCTTGAAGGTAAATGCTGGTTTGATCCGCTTGACCACGTTCATACCAATTATTGTGAAAAGTTTTTTAGGCAGAACCCTAACATTAGACTATTGTTGGTTGAGACTTCGAACTGTCGGTTGAGACTGGCACTGTCGGTTGAGAAATGGAGTCTATACCATTCAATCATACCTTGTCATATACTTAAAGAGTAGGCTATGCAAATACGTTTACTGAGTACACTGCAAAAAGGTTGCTTAAAATACGTTGCTAAAAATACTTTTATCATCCGTTGGTTGACGTGTTGATTAAAATTCATTCAATATATGTAGAAAGTTAGGCGTTGTATAAAAGTAAAAAATCCCCAGCGTTGAGCAATTCGTCGAAAACAATGTCCTTAAAATGTTGGTGGAAACTGTTTCTGTTGCTAAAATATGTTGCTTTAAAAATATTCCACTTTGGCAACTGTTGCATGAGCATTGAGGACAATCACGCAACAGTTGATGCAAGTTACGCACATGTGAATTTTAGGCAACTGTTGCCCAAAAAAACCAATTTCGTGAGCTGTTGCATACTTGAACAACTGTTAAATGAATATAATATGCCTAACTTTTGAGTAACTAGAATTGTTCAACTGTTGGTGAAAAAATGTTATCCAACGGTGTTGGGCAAATTTTACTTAACAGTTGAGCGGTTGCATACTTAAACAACGTTGTGTAAAATGTTGAGTAAATATTTAAGCAACCTTTTTGCAGCGCAGGACCACAATTAGATTTATTCTGTCTTGGCATCCAAAACGGAATACACTGACAAAATAGTTTAAAATTGCCATCCTTGTTTGACATATATTTGTTTATGAATATCATTTCAACGGTGTTATAGCGATGAATATGGAATAGTCGATTTTTATAGCCAAAAAATACACGACATGGACATATACTGAATAGTTCATGTCATGTGATCTATTTTGCACCAAAAGAATCACATAAATATGTTTATGTATTATATAATATGGACTATTTATACCTTCATACCCAGATAGCAAGACTACGTTTGACAAACGTTCACAATGAGATTGGATCAAGACTATTCTTTTCTCATGTCTGAAGGCTGACAGCAAAATTGTTAACTTTATTTGTTGGGAGTGGCTGTTTTTAATAATAATTCAACCAGCATGCTTATATAGGCTTTTTAAGCCTGGCCCGAGCAATTTGCTTGAGTCTGGTCCCTTCAGGACCCAAGCGTGTGTCTGTACGGACCGACCGTGTAAACAAACAAACAAACAAACAGTAATAACACCATTGATAAGAGATGTCAGATATCATGTATAAGCCTATAGTTTAATAACATGTTAAAATAAATTACAGATTCACTACTGAACGGGAATAGTGTATGTAGCTCTGCTGAATCGCCTAGAATTCCCATTACAAGTTACCGGTTCACTACCGGGAGGAAGTGATGTAGCTCTGCTGCATCGCCCAGAATTCACATTATTTTCCTACCGCGTGTTGCTTTACAAAAATGCTCAATATATAATAAAAACTTGACGCAAATAAAATACCCAACATATGGCTATATTTGATAAATATTAAGCAACAGTTGCTATACAAAAATGCTCAATATATAATGAAAACAATTCACAAATTAAGCAACAGTCACAAAATGCCCAACAAATGGTTAATTAATAATACCCAACTGTTGTGTAATTAAAATTGTGCAACTGCTGAGTAACTGGAATTGTTCAACTGTTGGTGAAAACATGTTATTCAACGGTGTTGGGTAAATTTTACGCAACTGTTAAGCGGTTGCATACTTCAACAACGTTGTGTAAAATGTTGAGTAAATATTTAAGCAACCTTTTTGCAGTGTAGATTAAAAGCTATAGATATAATAATGTATTAATAATGCCACTTAAACAATGAACTAATACTGCTTTTAAGTTATTTTTAACCTTTTGCAGCAATCCGGATATTTTATAAATACCCAAACTAGATCTACAGCCCCAAGGCTTTATCACATATAGTGAATGATGTCCCATTATATTTGGGGTATTGGTATTATATAGTATGGTCATTTACAATACAAAACAATTGATTTAGGTCATTCAACCATCTGGCAGCCATTTTGGAAAGTGATACCGAATCAAAATTGACACAGAGGGGGGTCTTGTACAACTAAAAGCAATAGCTTAGCAGTTTAGAACATAATACTAAATTGTATTTGGTGAATGCGATGCAATAGTATACACTCTTATATACTATTTTAACATTGACAACGGCCATTATGGCAGCCATTTTGGGCTTTGGGTATGTGATTACAAAGCAACAAATCTTGATATAAATTACTATTGGTCTAATACATACATTTTGGTTGATATTTCACAATATTTAGAACCATTTTGGCGGCCATTTTGGATTTCAAGAATGTTAACAAAGCCAAAATACTTGATAATAGTTTCTAGTGGTCTAACATACATTACATTGTTAAAACTATACTCTGATCTTACATGTTGGTTGATATATATGCCATTTTATGTAATTTTATAATTTTGGGCGGCCATCTTGGATTTTGGTATGTTAACAAAGCAAAACTACTAGATAAGAGTCTCTAGTTGTCTAATACATACATCCCACTATTAAAACTATACTTTCACCACGCATATTGATTGCTATATGTCATTTTATGAAATTTGACCAGTTTTGGCGGCCATTTTGGACGCCATCTTGAATAACACGAAATTATTTTCGGTAACATCCTGACTATGTTTTAGGACCATGAAAAGAGTCAAGAAAGTTGGTTTGGGGGAGTCCTGGGTGGTGGGGGTGCACGGTAACCCCTGTATATACCCGACTAATATGGCTAAATGTACCCATATATTGTTATGCAAATTAGCATTTTTCCCCCAACTTCAGATTTTATCAATTTTTAATAATATAATGTTCGGAATGGCATTTTGACACAATTACAACAAAAACCATTTATGTTGCAATTTTGTCTAGGTCAAACCGTACATGTCCTAGGCTAGTGCATTTCATTAATGTATTCATTTTTGTATGGTATTAAAAATCGGTAAAAACAGAACCTGAATAGAATGACTCACCCAGTATAAACTGGTTCAACAATTCTTTAGGATTTGATTGTATTGTGTATGTGTATCCATCCGTGGTAATGGGAATTTACAAACCTAAAAATAAAGCACCACATTTGCCCTTCATTAAAGGATAGCGTACATGTAATAGTATACAAGACAGGTCTTTAAGGTATACAGCTATCAGCGTATTTGCAGAATGAGATCAGGTGCAAGTTTCATTTGAACCAATTCCAGTTTGATATGATCAACACTCTGTATGACAAATGTATCAATTTGCCAAAACACCCTCCAAGTAGGTGGGTAACTGATGTTTGCATCAGAATTTACAACTGCAGGTAAGTGCAATTTAAATGGCGACCAAAAATATGTTGCCAACTTCCTTCTTCTGGCAATGCATGTCTATAACCATATTACTATTGTTCTGATTCTGATTGTTTTATTAAACACATATTAATTACCAGGGGGGGGGGGGGGGGGGGGGGGGGGGGGTGAGTCAAATAGGTGCATGTCTGGGTGTTTGAAACATTTTGTGAACAATTGATATATCATTGCTACCAATTTGAAGAATGCACTTGCAAAAAAAAAGCCACTCTAATATCACTCATGGCCTCATCAGTTTTATGGTTCAACCATTTTGCAGAACGTATGTGTCACAAAGTTAATTCTTCATTGTTAAAGTAAACCAAAATGGATGGATTTATCCCTCGTCGAATAGTAGAGGAATCCAAGTTGGCTTTTATAATTGAGTAATTCCCTCTAACATTTGTTTTTACATTTACGTTCAGTTCACATGTTGGTTTAAATCATCCTCATTCCAAGCAAACTTTGTATCCAAACCAGATATGTGTACAGCAGGGGCGTAACTAGAGGGGTGACAGTTGGCTCGCCCCTATGCCCCCGAATCTTCACCCCTAACAAAAACAAACAAACAAACAAATACCCACCTCTAGCCATTACTTTAGGACTTTAAAATTCCTGTGGAAAAGTAGGTTGTAAAGATACATGTAAATAAAAATCAAATATACTCTAATTGCCAGCAAAATATATCTTTGGACAAAAATGTAGCTACTGTAAATGAAGAAATGTTCGCGCTTTTCGCGCGAAAATCAGCAAGTGTGAAAATAAAAACGTGAAAATATATTCATTTTGTATGTAATGAAGCAAAGCACGATTCCACGCGCGGACATTTTCACTGTTATAGTAATTGAGATAAAAGTCTAGTTCTGATTCCTATGGGCATAACTTTTGTTAAATAAACTGATCTTTGAGAAGAGTTTGAGTGCTTATTTACTTCTCTATATCATAAACAAAAGCAACTTATCTCATATTTTGAAATATGAGAATTATTGGGCCAACATTGGGGTATTTTTTGGAAGTCCTTGGCAAATGAGCTCACTTGTAACTGCCAATATAACGCATTTTTCATAAAGCAATTTTTCAAAAAAACCCACAAACATCCACTAGCAGTTAAGTCACCAATGAGCTACACAAGGCAATTATACAGAAATTAACTTCCATAGGCTACATGAAATTATCAATGAGCTTCACAAGGCAATTATACAGAAATTTACTTCCATAGGCTACATGAAATGATCAATGAGCTACACAAGGCAATTATACAGAAATTTACTTCCATAGGCTACATGAAATTATCAATGAGCTATACAAGGCGATTATACAAAAATTAACTTTCATAGGCTACATGAAATTATCAATGAGCTACACAAGGCAATTTAAAAAAAACCTTACATAGGTTACATGAAATTATCAATGAGCTATACAAGGCAATAAAACAAAAATTAACTTCGATTAAGTGATATGAAATCATCAATGAGCTACACAAGGCAATTATACAGAAATTAACTTCCATAGGCTACATGAAATCATCAATGAGCTACATTGCAATTATACAGAAATTAACTTCCGTAGGCTACATGAAATTATCAATGAGCTACACAAGGCAATTATACAGAAATTAACTTCCATAGGTTACATGAAATTATCAATGAGCTATAGAAGGCAATAAAACAAAAATTAACTTCGATTAAGTGATATGAAATCATCAATGAGCTACACAAGGCAATTCTACAGAAATTAACTTCCATAGGCTACATGAGAAATTATCAATGAGCTACACAAGGCAATTATACAGAAATTAACTTCCATAGGCTACATGAAATTTCCAATGAGCTACACAAGGCCATTCAACAGAAATTAACTTCCATTAGGCTGTATAAAATCATCAATGAGCTACACAAGGAAATTTAACATAAATTAACTACCATTAGGCTACATGAAATCATCAATGAGCTACACAAGGCAATTACCTAACAAATTAACTTCCATTAGGATATATGAAATCATCAATGAGCTACACAAGACAATTATACAGAAATTAACTTCCAAAGGCTACATGAAATTATCAATGAGCTACATAAGGCAATTAAACATAAATTAACTAACATTAGGCTACATTAAATCACCAATGAGCTACATAAGGCAATTAAATATAAATTAACTAACATTAGGCTATTTGAAATCATCAATGAGCTTCACAAGGCAATTAAACAGAAATTAACTTTCATAGGTTACATACAAATTACCAATGAGCTAACAAGGCAATTAAACAGAAATTAACTTCCATTAGGCTATGTGAAATCACCAATGAGCTACACAAGGCAATTTAACATAAATTAACTTCGATTAGGTCATATGAAATCATCGATGAGCTACACCATATCATAAGCAAAAGCAACTTATCTCATATTTTAAAATATCAATGAGCTACACCAATGGCAGAAGAAAAAAATATCGGGTGGGAAAGGGAATTAAATTAACTTCCATAGGCTATCAACAATGAGCTACACAAGGAAATTATACAGAAATTAACTTCCAAAGGCTATATGAAATCATCAATGAGCTACACAAGGCAATTAAACAGAAATTAACTTCGATTAGGCTATATAAAATCATCAATGAGCTACACCAATGGCAGAAGAAAACACATTGGCTGGGAAAGGGAATCAATTAAACTTAAATTAACTACCATAGGCTATAAGAAATCAACAATGAGCTACACAAGGCAATTTAACAGAAATGAATATCCATAGGCTTCATGAAATCATCAATGAGCTACACAAGTCAATTAAACAAAAAAATAACTCCCATTAGGCTATATGAAATCATCAATGAGCTACACAAAGCAATTACACAGAAATTAATTTCCTTAGGCTTCATAAAATCATCAATGAGCTACACAAGTCAATTAAAAAAAAAAACTTCCATTAGGCTATATGAAATCATCAATGAGCTACACAAAGCAATTAAACAGAAATTAACGTCCATAGGCTACATGAAATCATCAATGAGCTACAAAAGTAAATTAACTAACAAATTAACTTCCATTAGGCTATATGAAATCATCAATGAGCTACACAGGGCAATTATACAGAAATTAACTTCCATAGGCTACATTTAATCACCAATGAGCTGCACAAGGCAATTAAACAGAAATTAACTTTCATTAGGCTATATGAAATTATCAATGAGCTACACAAGGCAAATATACAGAAATTAACTTCCATAGGCTACATTTAATCACCAATGAGCTGCACAAGGCAATCGGCAGAAAAGAAAAGTTAGGGTGGGAGAGGGAATCAATTAAATTAAAATCAACTTCCATGGACTATAAGAAATCACCAATGACCTACACAATGCAAGTAATTAGAAACTAACTTCCATGGGCTACATGAAATCACCAATGAGCTATACAAGGCAATTCAACAACAAAAAACCTTCCATTAGGCGATATGAAATCACCCATGAGCTACACAAGGCAATAAAACAAAAATTAACTTCGATTAAGCAATATGAAATCATCAATGAGCTACACAAGGCAATTAAACAAAAATGAACTTCCATTAGGCTATATGAAATCACCAATGAGCTACACAAGGCAATTAAACAGAAAGTAACTTCCATAGGCTACTTGAAATTATCAATGAGCTCACAAGTCAATTAAACAGAAATGAACTTCCAAAGGCTACTTGAAATTATCAATGAGCTACACAAGGCAATTAAACAGAAATGAACTTCCATTAGGCTATATGAAATCACCAATGAGCTACACAAGGCAATTACAAAAGAAATCAACTTTTATTAGGCTATATGAAATCATTAAAGATCTGCACAAGGCAATTAGACAGATATTAACTTTCATAGGTTACATAAAAATTACCAATGAGCTACACAAGGCAATTCAACAGAAATTAACTTCCATTAGGCTGTATAAAATAATCAATGAGCTACACAAGGCAATTAAACATAAATTAACTACCATTAGGCTAGGCAGGATCATAACATTTTGAAGTTTAAAATTTTCCTTTTAAAATGCAATCAAAAGATTCGTAGCAGTTTTCTATAAAAAATGATGGTTCAACTATGACTGTAGGTTAAAAATTAGCCTTACAACATTTCCATGGGAAAACATGTTTTCCCATGGAAATGTTGTAAACTCTCTTATACTAGGTTGTATTCACTGATGCCTAAATAACTAAACACAAGCAACTAGAAATTATGAAAGTAAAGCTAATAGTAGCTAAAATGTTTTAAAATTTACACACGTTTCAATGGGAGAATGTCAAATGACCATGAGGTCAACAAACTTTTCTTGGTACACAAAATGTCACAATTTAGGCAATATAAGACAACAAACTTTTGGTCATAACTTTGGTAATTTTTAAGTTTTATTTTTCTCCATAGACTTACACAGTAAAATACTCTGCCAAATTCTGCACTCATGTCATGATGATTATGGACACTTATTGCTAATAAATTGCGCCCTCAATATTAATTATATGGTCCTGGCTAATTAGGCTACATGAAATCATCAATAAGCTACATAAGGCAATTAACTAACAAATTAACTTCCATTAGACTATATGAAATCATCAATGAGCTACACAAGGCAATTAAACAGAAATTAACTTCCATAGGCTACATGAAATCATCAATGAGCTACACAAGGCAATTATACAGAAATTAACTTCCATAGGCTACATGAAATTATCAATGAGCTTCACGAGGCAATTAAACATAATTTAACTTTCATTAGGCTATATGAAATCACCAATTGCTGCACGAGGCAATTAAAGAGAAATTAACTCTATTAGGGTAATATGAATTCATCAGTGAGCTACACAAGGCAATTATACAGAAATTAACTATATAGGCTACATGATATCATCAATGAGCTACACAAGGCAATTAAACATAAATTAACTAACATATGAAATCATCAATGAGCTACACAAGGCAATTCAATAAAATAAACATCCACTAGCAGTAAAAGTCACCAATGAGCTACACAAGGCAAATATACAGAAATTAACTTCCATAGGCTACATGAAATTATCAATGAGCTTCACAAGGCAATTATACAGAAATTAACTTCCATAGGCTATATGAAATTATCAACGAGCTACACAAAGCAATTAAACAGGAATTAACTTCCATAGGCTTTATGAAATCATCAATGAGCTACACAAGTAAATTAAACAAAAATAACTTTCATTAGGCTATATGAAATCATCAATGAGCTACACAAGGCAATTAAACAGAAATTACCTTCCATAGGCTACATGAAATCATCAATGAGCTACACAAAGCAATTAAACAGAAGTTAACTATATAGGCTACATGATATCATCAATAAGGTACACAAGGCAATTAAACAGAAATTAACTTCCATTAGGCTATATGAAATCACCAATGAGGTACACAAGTCAATTAAACAGAAATTAACTTCCATAGGCTACATGAAATCATCAATGAGCTACACAAGGTAATTAAACAGATATTAACTTCCATGGGCTACATGAAATCATCAATGAGCTACACAAGGCAATTAAAAAATAAACTTTCATTAGGCTATATGATATCGACAATTAGCTGCAGGAGGTAATTAAAGAGAAATTAACTTCTATTAGGGTAATATGAAACCACCAATGAGCTACACAAGGAAATTCTACAGAAATTAACTTCCATGGGCTACATGAAATCATCAATGAGCTACACAAGGCAATTCTACAAAAATTAACTTCCATAGGCTACATGAAATTATCAATAAGCTATACAAGGCAATTATACATAATTTAACTTTCATTAGGCTATATGAAATCACCAATTGCTGCACGAGGCAATTAAAGAGAAATTAACTCTATTAGGGTAATATGAATTCATCAGTGAGCTACACAAGGCAATTATACAGTAATTAACTATATAGGCTACATGATATCATCAATGAGCTACACAAGTCAATTAAAAAAACCACTTTCATTAGGCTATATGAAATCGACAATTAGCTGCAGGAGGCAATTAAAGAGAAATTAACTTCTATTAGGGTAATATGAAACCACCAATGAGCTACACAAGGAAATTCAATAAAATAAACATCCACTAGCAGTTTAAAGTCACCAATGAGCTACACAAGGCAATTATACAGAAATTAACTTCCATAGGCTACATGAAATTATCAATGAGCTTCACAAGGCAATTATACAGAAATTAACTTCCATAGGCTATATGAAATTATCAATAAGCTACACAGAGCAATTAAACAGAAATCAACTTCCATAGGCTACATGAAATTATCAATGAGCTCGACTCACAAGGCAATTATACATAATTAAACTTTCATTAGGCTATATGAAATCACCAATTAGCTGCACGAGGCAAATAAAGAGAAATTAACTTATATTAGGGAAATATGAAATCATTAATGAGCTACACAAGGCAATTATACAGAAGTTAACTTCCATTAGGCTGTATAAAATCATCAATGAGTTACACAAGGCAATTAAACATAAATTAACTACCATTAGGCTACATGAAATCATCAATGAGCTACACAAGGCAATTAACTAACAAATTAACTTCCATTAGGCTATATGAAATCATCAATGAGCTACACAAGGCAATTATACAGAAATTAACTTCCAAAGGCTACATGAAATTATCAATGAGCTACACAAAGCAATTATACAGAAATTAACTTCCATTAGGCTATATGAAATAACCAATGAGCTACACAAGGCAATTATACAGAAATTAACTTCCATAGGCTACATGAAATCATCAATGAGCTACACATGGCAATTAAACATAAATTAACTAACATATGAAATCATCAATGAGCTACACAAGGAAATTCAATAAAATAAGCATCCACTAGCAGTTAAGTCACCAATGAGCTACACAAGGCAATTATACAGAAATTAACTTCCATAGGCTACATGAAATTATCAATTGCACCGAGGTTGCAAACCCTACAAGATGGAGTCACTTGAGAATAACCTGCAGTTAATGTAGAAATGTTGGAGAATTTTGAAGAGATGTGGAGTACCTCTGTCTTGCTATCATTTAACATGAGGTAATTGGCCACCATCCATTGATGTCATGAACACATTTTTCAACCCTTTCAGCAGCTGTTGCTCTTTGATCAGCACGCATGGTGAATACCATAAGCATGGATTCTATATTGGCAATCTGGGAATACCCTTATGTTTCAATATAATTAAGACATTAAAAAGAATCCATTTAAGGCCTTATTGACAATTGAGCTAAACACTTTTTAAACAGTATAAACAGTAGAAATGAGTCGGAATGATTTGGACCCACGTTTGAAGATTCTTTCTTGACAATTAGGGTATACTGGGAAAATTATTGAGGATTTCATATAAATCTAATTTCAAATTTTCCAAATTGATGGATGTGGTGATGACTATATGATTTTCATTAACATTTCTCATCAGCACACAGAATAGGTGTGGTTACAAATACTGTATGAATGAGAAAGTTTGAAATCAACATAAAAATTGAACGAAGAAGTATAACTATTTTATTCATGTCAAGTACTCGTGTATGAGAGCCAATCGACACTCATGTCTGCTACTGCTTTCAATTAAGTATGAATCCGTTATTTAGCTGGTATTTTTACAACTTTAATTAAGAGAAATATTTGTATATTCATCCTTTATGAGAGCAAATTAAAATTCATGTCAGCTGTTCAATTAAGTATAAATCCGTTCATAGCTGTTTTAAGACATTAACGTGGAGGTACAGTGTGTGTACAAAATAGGACGCTGTTTCATGACGGTTTTATACTTGTCAAAATCACTGGACTTTGCCAAATTCACCTCCAGTGCAAATATCTATTGAACCATAACAATATTGTTAGGAGTGATTTCAGCATGTGCTCATTGCAAGTATATACACCTAGCACATAAAGTCCCTGACCAGGTGCTTTAAGGTTGGCTAATTCAAAATAGATAATCGGTACCAAAATTCTGAGATATACATCAATTGAGCAAATTTCTTCTCCGCAATTTGATACCTCATTCAACAAAATCGAATGGATACTTTTAAAGTTATGGCCATTTCAATGACCGCACATAACAACAGCAAAGTTGCACTAGGAATAGGAAATCATTGATTTGTGTGTGATTTGCTTATCATATTATCTACATACACTTAGCTTTCTGAGGAATTTTGGATTTTAAAAATCTGACGTTTCTGTCAGAAAGTATGGAGTCTTTTGTAAAAATGGTAACATCCAAGTTTGACCAAAATTACCTTTGAGGAAACTCATAACATAATTGACCATGTTCGGCACAAAGCTTAATTTAAATGATATACAAGTAATTTGTGTTGTCCTCTTTTGATTTCCACTAATAGATATCAACTGTTGATGATGTTTTATGAAGCTTTTTTTGAATGAGGCGAATGAATTGCTCTGTTTTTGTGATTGAATCATACTTTCTAAACATGCTAAAGCAGCTGCTCTGAAGCATGTGTTCTTTTTGCAAGTATATCGTCAAAGTCTACGTATCATGGATTTACACGAAAGTTTCACACGAAAGTTTCAAACATTATAACCTCTAACATATCTGATTTACACTTGCTTTGATATTTATTGATTTGATCGAATTGGGTCTAAATCGTTGCGATTCACCCTTTACACACAACTTTCTTATTTTAAGGTTAGGGTTGTTGTTAATGTATTACATGCTATGCAATATAGATATTCTGTTCAAGTGTACAAGTCAACATTATACCGTATATACATTCACAATGATCACATCAAATTGCTAAATAAATATATTATTTTGTTGCATTTCTCTCAATCAGACCTGATACAAATAATCTAATTCCAGAATAATGGGTGCAAAAGGATCAAAAGTGATTTATCATGCACGTATCGGACGTGGTGCCTCTGGTGAAGTCTTCAAAGCAACATGGGTAACTAAAGCTCATGGCAAGATTGAAGCTGCCGCAAAGAAAATCCAATTTCAGGGAGAGATTCCAGAACAAATAAAACGTGAAATTGAATACCTGAAAAAACTTGATCACAAAAATATCATCAAGTACTACGACACAATTATGGAGGCGGAGCAAGTGGTGATTGTAACTGAATATGCAGCAAAAGGATCATTGTATGACTACCTTAAAGATAAAACAAATCTTCCAGACAAGTTACTTCATGTATGGATCTTCCACCTGGCTAGTGGAATCAACTACCTAGCACAGAATGAAATTTCTCATCGCGATTTGAAATCCCCTAACTGTGTGATTACAGCTGATGATGTGCTTAAAATATGTGATTTTGGTATTGCAAGAGATCTAACAAGCACGACCATGACACATATGAGGGGTTCTGCCAGATGGCTTGCTCCAGAAGTCATTAAAGAGGAGCTACTTTCCCCTAAATCTGACATATTTGCATTTGCCATCATGGTTTGGGAAATGGTGAAGTGTGAGGAGCCATATAAAGGACAAATGATAGAAACTGTGAAGTATCAGGTTTGTAATACTGGTTTACGCCCAAAAATACCAGCTGACTGTCCACCCTTTCTCAATGAGTTAATGGTGAAATGCTGGCATGCAGATCGACAAATGAGACCCAACAGTGAGGAAGTTGTACTAATGGTATGGCGTGAATATATAGATGACTTGAGGGACACAGAATCACTAACAGAATCTGATGGTATGTATCATAAAGGCAAATTCCTAGTTTTATACTAAATCTTGAATTACAAATTAGTTTCCTAAAAAACAAAAAGGTTATTCGGCTCCAGAGTAATTTACCACAAGCCATTATAATCAAATGAAACCAGACTTAGATTACATACAGGGTGAGTCAAAAAGAAGTTTACCCGGATTGGTGATGTTTTAAAAAACAAACAAATGACACTCGAGAGTTCAGTAAAGCATATATTTAACAAGCATTCTCTCCTGCTTATTAGGAAAAAAGAATGACACAAATTGATCATTGCTAAGAGAAGTTATGCCTATTTTAATAAAGGTACTCATTACTTGACAAAACAAATGTAAAGTAAGCATTTTAGCTTGACAAAACATGAGCGCTTTCAGTAAAACAGGTATAACTTCTCTTAGGAATGATCTATTTGCTTCATTGATTTTCTCTAATAAGCAGCAGAGTATGTTTGGTAAATAAATGTTTTACTGAACTTTTAAGTGTCATTTATTTGTTTTGAAAAACATCCCCAATCTCGGTCAATAGGGAAGTACGCAGCTAAAATGCATACTTTACATTTGTTTGGTCAAGTATTCCGTGGACAGCTTGCAAAATGAGTACCTTTATTAAAATAGACATAACTCCTCTTAGCAATGCTCAATTTGTGTCATTCCTTTTTCCTAATAAGCAGGAGAGAATGCTTGTTAAATATATGCTTTACCGAACTCTCGAGTGTCATTTGTTTTGTTTTTTAAACATCATCAATCCGGGTAAACTTCTTTTTGACTCACCCTGTACTTTGTCCCCATTTTGATAAAAAAAATTCAAAGTAAATGTTTTTCATAAAAATATGACGCTATTGGGATTTGAAGCTTGGACCTTTTAGATACAAAGCAAATAATATCACACCACTAGACCGGCTAGGTTGTCTGTGCCGAAGGAGTGATCTTTTTATTCTACAAAACAAAGAGGTAGACTAGCCCATAGTACGAAATAAGTTCTACCTCCTACCTCATACCTTTGCTATATAAACCAGTTTTATGACATATCACACAGTCGTAGCATAGAATCCTGGCTACAAAACCATACGTCCATTTAATGTGACGGATACGGATGAAAAACAACATAATATCTCCCAAGGGCTATTCAATTGGCCAATTCAAAAAGATAAAACGACCCTATCGGTCAATTAAAACCGTTCTAAATTTAAGTTATCTCTTTAACACACTACAGACAATAACAGTGACTGATTTCTTGGGAACAAAATGCCGTCTAATTAGCCAGAACCAGATCAGGACAGCCATTTATTTTAACCTACCCTAGAGATCTTTAATATACAGGACTAAATGGAAGGATTCCACGTCTCTCGAAGAGATGTTTTTCTGCCATTGACTACCTGATTAACTATTCTAAATGTTGAATGCAAAGATAATTCATAAAGTGATTATCATGTAACATACAAGGTATCAAATGGCTTGACTTGTAACATTAACACGAACATTTGACTGAATAGCAGTATTTCAGTACCAAAGGCGAAGCAGTACATTCGAGTTGATATTGCACTATTTGCAAGCCTACGTTAGGGTTAATATTGCCTACAATATTATTTATAAATGATAATACAGAATCATATTCAGATATCATCCATTGCTTTCCATTTTCAGTATATAAATCGGTCTCTTTCATACAATACGGACAAAAATCGATATCTTTTATCTTTTACTATAAAAGTGTAGCTATGATTCAGAGCTATAATCATGACAACTGGCATGAGGCTGACATTCACATTAGCTATGTTATGAGTGAGGAGGTAGAACTTATTGAATGACCCTCGTATATGCGTATTACAGAATAAATCTGTATAACTCATACAATAATAATCTGTGCACTCAACTTTTCCAGGGGGCGCCCTCTATTCATGATTTCTTTTTTGCGGTAGATTTTATTGCAGATTCATCTTTCTTATCATAAATCATAAATACATTCTGAGTTACAGAGCGACACGATTCCTAATTACTTTAAAGTCATGGTTTTATAGTGACGTGAGAGGGAAAGCAGGACAGTTTATTTTGAATAAGTTAGGAATCGCATCCCTCTGCAACTCAGAATATATTTATGATTTATGATCAGAAATGTAAATCAGCAAGAAAATCTACTTTCTAATAAAAATCATAAATAGTGAGCGCCCTCTGGAAAAAGGTCACATAATATGCCTTTAATTTATGATAGCTTAATATAATGCAATGGGCGTGGTTTGATATGGTAATTACTTTATTCTGTCATTTTGATTGGATCCCACACTATTTTGGGCAACCCTTGTCAGTCTGTAGTGGATGGCTATGACGTCATCGGTACTTAAAATTGAAAAGGTTTTTATTCTACTACCCCGTATAAAAGGACATAACTTTATCACCCTGTATAAAACTACACACTGTAAACAAATCCACTGGAAATGACTATACTACATTCATTCCAATAATAAATAATAAATCTTTAAAACACATTTCTTTCTCTTTCCTACTTGAAAAGGTCTTTATTCTACCACCCTGTATGTCAGAAATCAACCCCCGTTCCGTCAATGGAACAACTACCTCATCACTAACTCATGATGCCTAATTGTGCACACGCAGGAAATAAGTTTCCGTTCTAGGCCTACCCATGCAGCTAATGGCATAGTCTCCTAATGAATATAATGAATAAATGTACTAAGGTCAAAGGTCATTAGTCAATGCAAAAATCAGCAGGAAGGGGCGGAGCCTAATTGTGCGTGTGTAATATAGCGCACAATTGGGCCCATTAGCTGTACTCATTACATTGAAAGAAGTATTTAACACGGCATTAACACGGCAATACTGGCAAGTAGACGCTAGTATTGGGTGGCATTCCTTTATAGAACGCCTTCGGCGAAAAATGCATTAGAAAGATACGCCGATATCCACTACTCAAAATATCGACAAACTCATCCATTTTCACACAATAGTCCGACAACTCAAACTAAATTTCCATCTTTTATTCTCATAGGTAGAACCAAAACTTGGTCTTCAACAGGAGCATAATACACTTTATACATTAAACATATTGGTTTATGCTAGCAGACAAGTTATTTGAATAGTATTCAATAATATTTTATACTTTTTGGCAAATACACAGAATTTTCCAGTGTTTAATACGTTACAAACAGCATGGGTCCATCATGTAGAACCAAAACTTGGTCACTCATGATTAAAAGTTGTAATCTTATTTATGACTATATTTCTCATAGAGATAGATCAGTATGATATTCCCCCAACAAATTACATCCTGATGCTTTATCATTTGGATTATTGCATTAATATAAGGGGGGACTTAAAGGTAGATGACCCGATCACATTTTCGTAACACAGAATTATTTCAAACATACGGGGATTTTCATATCATATGAAAGCTCGTATTTTTCTCATCATCATACTGAAATTTGACGGCCTAAATCGGTATAATTACGGAGAAATCGATGAAATAACATCGAATTACCGCGAATGGTGGTATACCACCGATATAGTTTGTGTACTACTCAATGGGTACAGTTCACAGCATCTAGTGCGTCTAAAATAAGAACCATTAGAGCTATGCAACTCAAACTTTGAAACACGACTTTTTTAAGGATGACCTTTCATGTAGAATAGAAAACTTCAAGTTGAAAATCGGAAATGTGATCGGGTCATCTACCTTTAAGGAAGTTTTTTTGCTGAATTTTGTTAGTGCTGTAATTATTGAACCATGACTCAAATGTATATAAAAGTATACCTTTTTGGAAAGGAAATGGATCAGAGAATCCAAATTTGGCATCAATTTTGACCTAAAATGTTGATTTTTTGAGAAAATCACAAAAAAAACACTTTTTGGACCAATTTTTTTTGAACAAAGCTAACAAATATAATTTTGAGTTAAAAATGCCCAAATCACTTGATGATGATGTTAAGACACTATAATGAAGGGACGATTTTTTTTTTAACCTAATCCAATATTTTTTGAAATTTTGACAAAAAAGTGTTAAAAAAAATAAAAATCCATTTTTCACGTTTTTTGGCACTTTTGGGTCAACAATATTAGATAAGGTTTTAAAAAAAAAATCGTCCCTTCATTAGTATCTTAACATCATTATAAAGTGATTTTGAATTTTTTTTACTAAAAATTATTTTTGTTCGCTTTGTTCAAAAAAATGTGGGTCAAAAAAGTGAAATTTTTTGTGATTTTCCCCAAAAATCTACTTTTTTGGTCAAAATTGACACCAAATTTGGATTCTCTAATCCTTTTCCTTTCCAAAAATGTATACTTTTATATGCATTTGATTAATAGTTCAATAATTACAGCACTCACAAAATTCAAAAAATCAAATAAAAAACTTCCTTAAGTCCCCCCTTAAATTAAAAACAAATTGTGAACTACCGGCAATATAGTCAAAAAAGCTCATGTGAAAAGGTTATCTTGAAATTGACATGGTGATATGCACACATGCTGAAACTTGATTTGATCTTGGAATAATTGATACAGACGGCTGAGTGCATTATATACTGATCTTTAAGTGTAATGATTAAAAAAAATTACAATTAGAAATCTTCTCTTTAGAGATTACCCACAATTGGTTTAATGACTGACGAAAAAACAAATATGCATCTGATTAAAATCATAGTAAAATACCTCAATAAATTTGAACACATTCGACTAACAAATTAGAATGTGTATGTGAAAATCTTATTTATGGCTTACAATTTCTTAAAGAGATCAGTATGACATTTACCCGTTAAAACAAAATAGGATGTTTAATTATTTGTATTGCATTATATTATTAACAAATTGTGAACTACTGGTAAATAGTGGATAAATTAACTGCTCATGTAAAAGGGGTCCTACGATCACTGCATGATCTTCTTAAATTTTATTTGTATCTTGTAGTTGACAATTAAAAATGAATAAATAAATAACTGAATACATAAATAAATAAATAAATGAATACATAAATAAATAAATAAATAAATAAATGAATACATAAATAAACAAATATTAAATATTTATATAAATAGATAATCAATACATTTATTTATTTCATTTACAGGTTTGAAATGGAAATTGAATCCAAACGTGAAAAGTCATGGGAAATTACAGTTTGTGTATAATGACCGTCTGGCTATCTGTAGTGTAAAAGGTGTGGAGGTGCTCGAATTGACGAGGGAGTCAACACAACTACACTACAAACTACTCTACAAACTGAGCTGTATCTATAACCCAAATTATGTGGCCGTGAGTGAGTCCATGCCTGATAGCATACTGGTGATATGCTGGGGTAGTAGTTATGTCTACCAGTTCCCATGTCAGGAGTCAGTAGAATATGATGAAAAATATCCGATTTATGATGGGAAGGTGAAGCCAAGGTGTATGGCAGCCAATGCCAATACAGCTGTGATAGGGTTAGAGTATGAGGATGCAATGGTGGTTTGTAGTCTGCCGGGGTTCACTAATCAGAGGAAGGTGAAACTCAGTCTTGATCCACATGATATCTGTATCACTACAGATTACTTTGTGATAATGGGATGGCAGAAGATAGTTATCAAATCGTTAGGTAGCATAGATCAGGATGTGTGTAGGATACAAGCACCTGATGGGTGGATATTAAAAGCTGTATCTTATAGGTATGATGCCAGGCAATTATATGTTGCTTGTTATCATAAGAATGATATAAAATCAGCTGTGTACAAATACACATGGGATGGGAATGGCACACCACAGTATGTCAACACTGGATGTGTCATTGCTAACTTAGATGATGTGGTGTGGGATAATGGGTTGTCAATCTCAACAGATGGGTTGCTTGCATTAGTGTCTACATGCAGAGATAATTTTTTTAAATTATTCAGCCTAGAGAAAGAGGGATAAGTGTGCACAAATACACATGGGATGGGAATGACACACAGTTTGTCACCACTATGTGTGTTATTGATAACTTACTAGTATATGGTCAAGTGTGGGACAGAGGGTTGTCTATCTCAACAGATGGGTTGCATGCAGTGTCTACACGACACTCAAATATTCAACCTATAGTATTAGGAAGGAAGGCTAGTGTTTACAAATGCACATGGGATGGGGATGACACACCACGGTATACTGGGTGTGTCATTGGTAACTTATGGTGAGGTGCATCATAGAGGGTTGTCTATCTCAATAGATGGGTTGCTTGCTGCAGTGTCTACAAAACAGAGACACTCAAGTATTCAGCCTAGAGTAAGAGGGCTAGTGTCTACAAATAGGCATGGGATGGGAATGGCACACCACAGTATGCCAACACTGGGTGTGTCATTGATAACTTGGATGGTGGGGTGTGTAGTAGTGTGTTGTTTATCTCAACATATGGGCTGCTCGCAGTATCTACAATCACTAGAGACACTCAATTCAATTTTCAATTCAAGGTTTAATAAACATATCATTATCGCAGCAAAATGCTGAATTACAACAATATTTACAATATGTAATATATAGAACAATAGAAACAATATATATTCATAGAAATAACTAAGCATGCATAACACAACAACCCACCCCCGATTGGAAACAGAACTATAATGTATGATTTAAGAGTTTGACCATGTATGGAATTGAGCTTCGAGCGTAACGCAGGGTACGTGTTTTAGGAAAAGTATTCAGCCTAGAGTAGGAGGGCTAAAGTGTTCAAATACACACAGGATTGGAATGGCACATTACAGTATGTCAACACTAGGTGTGTCATTGATAACTTGGATGGTGCGGTGTGTTGTAGTGTGTTGTCTATCTCAACAGATGGGTTGCTTGCAGTGTGTCGATTAGCTAGAGATACTCAAATATTAAGCCTAAAGTGAGAGGGCTAGGGTGTATAAATAGGCATGGGATGGGAATGGCACTCAATAGTTTGCCAACACTTTGTGTGTTTTTGATGGAAAGTAACTTGGGTTGGGTTTCGAGCTATTACATCAGTAATAGATGTTACCCCCGGATGTTACCACACTGAAGTAGTAATAATGTCTTTCTAAACCATCTATATCCCATCCCATCATGAATCTGATATTGAAATTCCTCAATTGCTCAAATGCTGAATATCTTTCAGCGCATTATAACTGTAAGAATTAAGGACCAATAATTGAGAACACACCATAAGGAAAATATTGGCATTTTTCATTGGAAATTTCTATTGTAGATGTAGTAAACATATAATTTCAGTCAGAAATGGAAGAAATTGCATCTTTGTGTCTCCAGATCAGTAATTGCACCACTGATGCAAAATAAGGAAACACGGTTCTGGTGATCAATCCATCCGACTCATTTCTTGGAAAGTAAAAGTTTATCGTGACCATCTAATACCACCTAATTCACACCAAAATTGAACATCAATGAGCCTCATAAAACCACTTAATAACATTGGGAAGTGAGAAAGGATACGGGATGTCCTGAATACATGCTGGCTTTTACAACCTTCTCTGTTGGTTCTTCAAGAGCCTTTTCAGCTTCTTTCAGTTCTGTAAGACCCTAAATGTCCATAAAACTTAATCGATTCAATAGTATATTACCCCTTTCTAAAGCCCTCAGACTTAGAAAAAAATTGCGTTCATACTACTGCATAAATCTTGACAATGAATTTCGACAAATCATACATCAAACTTGAACTGTGAAGCTGAAATGTTCACACATCGGGGTTATATTCTATTTTGTATCATGCCATATATAATCCCTGTATAAAGCATACCAATTATACAGGGGAAAACCTAATGTATCTAAATGTTGACCATTAGGATAAAGAGAGACATTCTGAGTTCAGAAGGAATTGCCACGCCCCCCCCCCCCCCTTTGCCATGGATGTGACAATAAAAATAGAAAGCCTACATTTTTCATCAAGTGAACATTTAAAGAAAATCACACCAGCCCCTACAAGGGTTCATAAGTGGATATGACTGCCCAACATTATGTTGATGATACTTCGGTACTTACATCTGCCATATCTGTATCTTGTAAAACCTTTTGTGGATGTTGACAACTCATTGCGTGGCCAGTAGAAATGATAAACACCATATTGTTTGGAAACAGCCTGAGAGAAAGAGAGAAAAAGAAAGATTGACTTGGGTAGAAGATAGTGAATGTATGTGTAAAATGGATTGGGAGAATATTTCAAAATGTGGTATTTCTTATTATTTTTAAATTCTGAACGAGTATGTTCCACAAATGTGCACCCACCCCTATATTTTGGACCTATGAATTCTATTTTTGAATAAATAACGAAGAATAACGAATGTATTGAATATTATCGTATTTTGTGTGGCCTGATTCAGAGACTAGGGCGAACTTGCTCCGGCCTATGGGCGAACCTACCCCGGCGTCGGGCAAGTTCATCTTTTTGAGACACCTGTCTTTATCATTTACTCCTGCTTTTACAGTAAGGCCTAGAGAACTGAGATCATGGTCGTATGTAGCCAAGATATCAATCTTTCATATAACATCAATAGGTCTATTCAATATTTAAAATTGGTGTCTCTAGAACTCTTCAAAGAAAATAGGGTGAACACTCCCCGCTCTCCCCCTACTACGTAACAAAAGACATGGATTGAAACTAGCACGTAGCTAGCTATAGACAAATGTACGCGAGCACTTGGTAGCTATAAGAGAATCGTGGATTCACCATTCAATAGCGTATGGGTCACCCTTTAGGAATACATTGCAAAACCGCGTAGCCACATGAAACAATCATCTGTGTTCAATCCCAGGGGCGAACAATCCACTCAATGTTATGTATTGGACGCTGATTCCTTTTAGGGAAACATACACGTCTATTGCCTCCGGTCGATACAAGAGTGAAAGTATTATAGGCAGCATGAAAATTGCAATGAAGTTGAATAAAAGGTACTATCTAATCAGTCTATTTGATATGTCAGACCAAATTGACTGGAGTGACATGACAATTGTCTGTTATCGAAAATATCCCGATGTGACTTTATAATATTTTAAGAAACTACTTTAGCAATGTTTTGTGACGACAAATCTTATGAATGTTTTGCTACTTCGGATAGGTATTATCGATTACACGGAGGGATTTGTAGAATTGTTTGAAAGGTAAATGTTATCATACAGATGAAGGGCCGTTACGGTCCTAAACGCGGTTTTAGCTTAAAACCGTGTCTAACTAAACTCATGTCTATATATTTAAACGTGAGTTTATCTTTTAAATGACATGTTTAGCAAAACCTGCTTTTAATCTAACCGAATCTTGTCCCTAGAGGGATCGTGCGTTCACCTTATACAGAAATTCAATTTATTGTGGCCCAAATGGGTTACAATAGATATTGACCGAATTCCTACACAATATGCATGTCAGCTTGAGGTTGAGTATCATTCGAGGCATATAGTTGGTGTCTGCGTTTTTTTAGTTAAACGCGCGTTAATACCCATGGTTATAGTGAGAAACTTTTGACTGAGTTAGACGCATGTTTAAGTTTAAACTTCCGAGATTTGCGTGCAGTTAAACGACGTGCTTAGTGTTAAATCAAGTAAACGAAGATGAGAAAACTTCCGTGAACAAATAAAATGTACAGATGCTATCTTTAAACATACCACGATTTCATATATATTTTTTTGATGTGGATATTTTTTGGCTCAATGTTGCTTCAGGTCACATACTTTAATTATCATGTTTATGTTCGTATAGGCCTCGGTATAGGCTGCCTACATTGCAAAAAGGTTGCTTAAATATTTACTCAACATTTTACACAACGTTGTTCAAGTATGCAACCGCTCAACTGTTTAGTAAAATTTGCATAACATGTTTTCCCCAACAGTTGAACAATTCTAGTTACTCAAAAGTTGGGCAATCATATTCACTCAACAGTTGTTCAAGTATGCAACAGCTCAACTGTTGAGCATATTTAAACCATTTGTTGAGTGTTTTATTGTTTATTGGTTGTGGGCTTTTATTAAGTGATTTGTTGGGTAATTAAAACCTATACGAACATGACGAAATAAGTTTATTACATGGACGACCACGGAGATTTAGACCGATCTATCACATCATCTTCTTGACATACCATACCAAGCTTCAAACATTCAAAACCGGACTCACAAAACGCCTGTCAGATGTCACAAACTCTGATGCTGATGCGGATTCACCGTTTTATTTACCAGATTATAATGTATCCAGATCTAGAGATCTCAGCCCGTGCAAACAGTTGCTCGTGCACAAGACGCCATGATGTTTGAATGACGCAATTACGAAATTGGCTTTTTTGGACAACAGTTGCCTAAAATTCACATGTGCGTAACTTGCATCAACTGTTGCGTGATTTTCCTCAATGCTCATGCAACAGTTGCCAAAGTGGAATATTTTTACGCAACATATCTTAGCAACAGAAACAGTTTCCACCAACATTTTAAGGACATTGTTTTCGACGAATTGGTCAACGCTGGGGATTTTTTACATTTATACAACGCCTAATTTTCTACATATATTGAATGAATGTTAATCAACACGTCAACCATCGGATGATAAAAGTAATTTTAGCAACGTATTTTAAGCAACCTTTTTGCAGTGTAGATATATTATAAATTTATTATTAGTATTATCATATTATATTACTGCCAAACACAAACTGCCCCAATAAAAGGATACTTCAGTGTATTGGCAAGTAGGTAATAATGGCTGTCCAAATCGGTTTTGAACACCCTGTATATTGTTAACCAAACAGAGCAGAATAATGATTATATCTTCATATAGCTCCAGATCCCATGCACTGGGATATGCAACAAAGGAGTATGTTTACACACCTCGGTGCTTTTATTGCGGCAATTATAATAAGTGTTGTTTTGATGTTAGTTTTGCGATATTGGATCGTAATGAATATTCTGAGATGGCTTGAAAGAGATTTTTCTTCAAAAGACTGGATCAAGCTCATAGCGCATTGTCTCAGCTTTCGAGCTTTAACTTGATATCTGGTACGATTTGAATTGTGTGATTTGCTCTCAGCTGTCAACCCTACAGTAATTGATCAGTGTCGCGACCATACAGATACTAGTGCTTATAGAATCAGTAGAATAAGAAATCTGCTTCATTGAACCTTGCAGCTATCGTCTAGAGTCATTGCTGGACTTTACTGTAGAACGTTTTTGTCGCATGAGACAGTATCATTCTGGATAGAACATATCGTGATCATTCAATGAATTATTAAGGAAAAAGCAAACATGGCCGATCAAACCTCAGTTCGATTGATGCCATTCAACGAATCAACAGTATGTCTCTGTCACATGGCCTGCCACATGTAAATCAAATGCGATCCATCGTCGACATAGTCATACATAAAGCAGCACTTATAATCCAACGATATTACTACTTTACACGCTGCTATTAGTTTTACCATTACACAACAGATGTTTCAGAAAAATTTCCCAACTTTCAAAGTCGTTCTCAAGGATTACTGAGCCAATACTAGGCATGTTTGTACTTATTTAAATCAATTTCTCATGGTGATTCCAAATATGGTGATGAAATTCAATAAATATTGACATTCTCAAAACAATTTGTGAAATTTTGGAAGCGTGGAAAGTGTTAACCAATCTCAGAAAATTTATTTTTAGACAAACAAAAGCTGAAACAACAATTGAATCTTAAAAATCTGTTCAAAAATATATACGTAGTCAACGGATACCGTATACAGGTACGTGCTTTAAGGAATATGTTGTTATTACTCCGCGCTCCTTTTACAAAGATACAAAGATGGACATGTTCACACGTCGTGTTTTTGTATCGATATCATCAGTGGTGACTTTTGAGATATCGGATCATCGATGGATCAAAATAGTTGACAACACTCATGTTTCATTACCGCATTGTATGTGCTACCATTACGGATACTGGATATGATTGCATTAAATGTTATTTATCACAACTTCTCGGATTTCGATGCCAAATAACTCGTACTTGTAACCTGATATAAATCTGGGAATCGTTTTCACCTGTCTATACCTTAAAGCAATTGTTTGCAGATGTGAGAGGTAACCGTACCGGGTAGCAGTTTAGGGATTATGCAATAGATTGAGAGATCTGTTTCTTCAAAAAAAGAAATCACGTCACTTGATTCGGTATAGTATTAAGACAGCATGTATTCGCATATGACTGGGACGGTTAACGGAAAGATAACACGGTTGTCCGAATTTTGATTAATGTTTATAGCCTAAAATCAAATTGTTAGTCAACTATTTATAACATATATATATATATATCAAAATATCCCAGACAACGACAACAACGCACCTCTCGATAACTCTAAAAATTCATGAAACTTAAAGATAAACATTTTCTTCACCGTGTGACTCGAATGACTCTGAATCTACAGTAGAAAATCGAGTTTGGAATATATGGATGAAACTGTCCACATATAAAGTTAAGTTAATGCAGTAAGATCATCATAATAATACCTGTAGCCTTAGTAACTCACCAAATTCATTTAAAAATAACCTCGGAGTGTATTGGATGTCCTTTAGGGATACGTAGAACTGACACATTTATTAACACTAGGTTTCTTATACGTCGAACCTCCACAGAGATATTAAGTCACACAACTGCTTAGGTGCACCCTTCTTATTATTAGTATCACGTCATATCACGAAAATTCAGATTTTCTAATAATTATATTAACAACAATGCTGAGCTTAGAGATCATATTTTAAATATTAAATCAAAATTGCTTGTTTTAGTTCAATTATATTCTCAAATAAGCATGTTCAAATACAAGGTGAGAAAAACTAATGAAAATCAGTTATAACCCAACAAATGACTCTTCTGGCTTTTCTCATTTTTGACACTGATAAAATAGTAAGCGGTTTAAGTAATACATTCCATATCATAAACTGCATCTTCTATACCAATACGATTTCAGCATTGATATCATGTTTTTTTTAAAACTGATGAGAAATTCAGATTCATTTACAAGATATTCCTCAAACGGAATTCTACCCTTGAATCGCCGAAACGAATATGCGAATATCATGGGTAATTTGATATAAAATACCTTTTCAAGTTTATACGTCAAGCATTTACATGCGTCTTTAACAAAATATTAACACTGGTTTAATATAGCTGGAGTGGTGTCCCTTAAGGCCCTGTCACACCATAGCGTATGGCCTGAACGTGGCCTGAACGTATGCCGACGTATTCAAAAAATAGCTCGAAAATTGTCAGAGTCCGAGAACGTCCAAGAACGTCCAACTTCCCAACGAATTGCGTCAACATCGGTGATGGAATGGACGTATCCATAGCGTATTAAACGCATACATAGCGTATGACTAACGTATTGATAGCGTATCACTAACTTATAACAAACTTATGACAGCGTATCACAGCGTATGCTATCGGCGAGCGTATGACCAACGTATTCGTAGCGTATGTCTGCCGTGCTCGACGTATCCTCAGCGTATCCTCGGCGTACAACGAACACGTGACTTATGCCGTTGCAGAAATTGAGTTTCGTACACGGCGGGACAAGTGTTGCCAGTTCAAGTAAACGCAACCTAGATGATAACTATTAAAATATCTAGAAGGGTAAATCTATATGTCCAACCTATAACTTAAGACGATTAACGTACCACTAGCGTATGTCAGCGTATGTCTAACGTATGTCAGCGTTTGTAAACGTATGTCTAACGTACCACGAACCTATCGGGAACGTATGCAGAACGTAAGTTAAGCAAACGTTGAGTACGTCGAGAAATTTTGAACATGCTCAATAATTTTTCGCGGGCTCGACGTGTTCCAAATTAACGTATCACAGCGTGCTCTTAACGTATACGACGTATCCCAAACTTACCCCTAACTTGTATCAGCGTACACCAACGTACGTCAACGTATTTTTCGATATTTCGCATACGTTGTTATACGTTCAGGCGATACGCCATGGTTGGCCTCGACCCCTGGTTGCTTGCTTCTTCTTGGGAGGCATGTTAACTGCTTGATGACATCGGCGGGAATGATGTAATGTGAGATCGGCGCGGTATTTATACGTGCTACAGCGGCATAATAAGCCACGTGTTCGTTGTACGTCGAGGATACGCTGACGATACATCGAACACGGCAGACATACGCTACGAATACGTTAAGTATACGTTAAACATACGTTAGTCATACGCTCGCATACGCTCGCATACGCTCGCATACGCTGTGATACGCTGTCATAAGTATGTTTTAAGTGATACGCTATCAATACGTTAGTCATACGCTATGTATACGTTCAATACGCTATGGGTACGCTATGGATACGTGACAGGGCCTTACACGATCGCCCGGCATGAGGTGAATACGTGAGAATACGTCGAAACTCGTTGGAAATACGTCAGGCATGCGTTAGACATACGGCACATATACGTTAATAACTCGTTATCACTACGTTGGCTGTACGTTTCCCCAACCTACGTTCATCAACGTATACCAACTTAAGAGTAACGTACGAATAACGTACCACTAACGTATGTCAGCTTATGTCAACGTATATTTAACGTACCACAAACTTACCGGGAACTTATGCAGAACGTATTAATCACACGTTGAGTACGTCGAGAAATTTTGAGCATGCTCAATATTTGTTCGTGGTCCAAATTGTCACAGCGTATCACAGCGTGCTCTTAACGTAAACGACGTATCCCCAACGTACCCCTAACTTATATCAGCGTACGCCAACGTACACCAACGCATTTTTCGATATTTCGCATACGTTGGCATACGTTGAGGCGATACGTTATGGTGTGACAGGGCCTTTGGATTTTTTCTGTCACGCTAAAACGGATATTGTAGCCATTTCCCCACCTTACCCATTATTACTTCTTAATGTATGCATGCAAATGTATTTTATTAACGTGAAAATATTATCAAAGTGAAAATATACCGTTTCTCTAAACTTCGGATAAGATTTCTTTTATGAGATAAGGCAACTAAAAAAACCTTGTTCTACGCGGGCAAACAGATCTCTCAGGTTGGGCCGGTCGGGTTTTTTCTTTTCTTCCCTTCCAAATGACCATACAAATTCCAATACATCTGTAAATATTTTCCCCGTTTTTTACAAACAGAATTGGGTCGGTATTCATTGGCACGTGAACATATGTTTCACCAATTTTCGGAAGAAATGTGTCTTTTTATCGTCGCCTAAGTGTTAAATTGAGATCCTATTGTTTTTGATAGAACACCGTGTTTACTCTACTTGAACGTGTTCCGAGATTATCAAATGAGGTAAGGAATCCATATTTAAGATATCGATGTATCATTAATGAAAACACACATCCGCTCATGATATAAGATATCTATGTATCATTAATGAAAACACACATCCACTCATGATTTAAGATATCGATGTATCATTAATGAAAACACACATCCGCTCATGATATAAGATTCCTCTATCTTGACAACCCGCCGGGGTTGCTGCTTGTTAAATACATTTGCTGCATCCCTTATGACGGGTTTAGAAACACAGCTACTTGGAGGAATATTCACCCAAATTTTGTTTACCTTTTTGCTGTTAACAAGAAGTTTAAGTAAAATGAATCAAGGTGTAACGTTGTACCTAATAACACAATACCAAAAGTAAGTCTCCCTAAACAATTCGTCATAACATCGTAAGATAAAACATTTTACCAATAAAACTTAGTTAGAAATAATCCTATGACTGTTTCCTAAGTGTTGTTTGAAAATGAAAGATGTCCATGACTTCATGGCTGAATTTATTGGTAAAATGTTTTATCTTACGATGTTATGACGAATTGTTTAGGGGGGACTTACTTTTGGTGTTATGTTTATAACAGCCCAAACTAAGCCGCTATATAACGCTTAGACCTGCCGTATTGAATACAGATATTCCTCATTGAAAGACGCGCCCAAAGAAAACAATGAATGAGCCAATGTTTGCAGGTTATATTTATCTAGCAGATTAACAAACGGTGGTGACGTTTGTACACTTTTTGGAGGACGGGTACCGGCATCCTAAGATTTTGAAATCAAATTTTGTGTGCGAAATATCTCGAAAAATACAGCTTGAATGAGTAAGATTTTTGGACACGATATTGGTACAGTATTTACCTCGGCTGAGTTCGAGTGACTGTTTATTTGGAGAATTATGATGGATAATGTTTCCGCGATAGGGATATTTATTCCATATCCGAAATCGTCACATCAAAGAAAATGGCGGTGATTCTAGTTCGTGTGCCCACCCGTATATCACCATAATGTTTATATATACTCCATAACGCTCTGTCGCTGAGCGCAAGCGTTGATCACCGTTTTTCCAATCAAGGGGCGTACTTTTGTTTTGTCGTAGTTTACTACCCATGTGTGTGGGCGGAAAGAGTTCAAGCGTAGTAGAGCATGAAACTAAAGCGTATTGATATGAGTCCCCAAACGCCACTATACGCAATTCAGTTTGTGCAGCGCTAGGCTGTTTTATTTTTGGTCCGACCCCCTAGATATTGCTTCAGTCTTTATTAATTCATCAATGGATTCCAGATTTTGTGAGCATGTACAAATCGCCAATAACTTGGACGCGTTCAAAGTTGGGGTTAATCTGCCTCATATGAGTGAAAATATCTTTTTGGTTTACTTTCATGATGTCTAGTTGCTTGTGCGGGTTTATATAGACATCAGTGAATACATCCTAGCAACATCGTACTACATCGCTGTATTTATCTAGGTAAACATGGAGTTTTCTACATATTTTGGTCCACTAATTTTCAAAAAAATGTCGCCCTCTGTAGTCAATGATATCAACATCCCTAGCATAGGCTATACCTTTTAATTGAAACAATATCTATATTATCGACTCGCACATAGAAACGATCGGTTCTTTAAAAAAATGAATTATTTATCCAAACATTAATAATGATATTTACGTCCATTTTCCAAATTTTGATATTTGTCGGTCAGACTCAGGCCTACTTATTTTTGTTGTTGAAAATGCTCATGATTTCTATACGAAAGACATTTTTGTCATGAAACTGATTGCGGCTTGACTTTTTTGTATCATCGATCTCATATGTACCCCAAAAAATGAAATAATGATATTTGGGCTAATTTTTCAAATTTTGATATTTGTCGGTCAAGCCTAGAATTAAAAAAAAAAAAAAGTTATGATTTCTATGCGAATGACTTTTTTGTCGGTCAAATTGATTGCGGCTTGACTTTTTGGTATCATCGATCTCATACGTACCAAAAAAATAAATGAATTATTTAACCAAATAATGGTATTTGGGCTAATTTTTCAAACTTTGATATTTGTCGGTCAAGCCTAGAATTAAAAAAAAAATTGTTATGATTTCTATGCGAATTACTTTTTGTGGTCAAATTGATTGCGGCTTGACTTTTTTGTATCATCGATCTCATACGTACCCCAAAAAATTTGAATTACTTTAATAACCAAATAATGGTATTTGGGCTAAATTTTCAAATTGTCTAATTGGTGACTTTTTTGTCGCCAAATTGATTGCGGCTTGACTTTTTTGCATCATCGATCTCATACGTACCAAAATAAAAATTGAATTATATAACCAAATAATGGTATGGGCTAATTTTTCAAATTTTGATATTTGTCGGTCAAGCCTAGAATTTAAAAAAAATAATTATGATTTCTATGCGAATGACTTTTTTTGCAAACTGTAAAGTGCAAGTGAATGGCAGTAACAAAACAAGTAAATAAAGATGAATGATCGAATCTTTGACAAAAATAAATAATCACACTAGAGTTATAGTGTACATGTTTGCACAACTGGTCTCATCCCGAATAAGATTACATTATGTTGATATCCATGCTGATCAAATTACGGGCGAAATATCTGTTTTCAATCGACTACGAAAACTAATCCCAGTCATTCAATGCATCGCGAGACTGCCGAATTATGCGTATTCGCTGTCAATCGAAAGCAAAACCCATTTTACCGCAAAGCTTTTAATTGCCTCTTTATCCAGTTTAAAGAAATTTTAAGCCAAGTTTTCAATTAGCGTTTGCCTGGACTGTCGGTATACAAAGACGAATTTACAATATTATTAACTTTAATCGATCGCGGCTATTCCGTTGAAAAAGCGCATGTGTGTCATTCCTTGTTTTACGATGTAAACAATAATATCATATACCGCCGGGCGATCAGCTGATCGATGTTGAGAGAACACAATGCGCATGCTCTAATCAGTTTCGTTCATCTCTCGTCGGTGATGGCGTAACGAATAAGATAGCCAAGTCGGCCCTTGTGATTGTGAGGATTGTTTGTTTGTTTCGTTTTAACATTATGCATACATTAGGAAGTTCAAAATGATGTTTTGGAATGCAATCAGGCAACTTTTAAATTTGACTATCATGTCACACTTTGTGTACGCATCTTTGTGGAAGGACCCATGTTCATCTTAATAAACTGTTTATGTAAAGATTATTACATTACTGTTTCTGTCCATTCTTCTTTGTATATTGTGCATTTTGTGTACAACAAGTGTGTTTAAATGTGCACTTCACTCAAACTTTCACCAGCCCCATTCCATTTAAATGGAATTTGCATTTCAACTCTGGCTAATTAATAGACAAGCATGTCTATATAAATTACATGCTACAATTGTATTGGTGACAAAACGTAATGATATACCACTAATGAGTACTGACTCTTGTCCCTGCGTAGAAAGGCAACATTTTTCTTGCCCGCATGGTCCCCGCTAAGTCTTAGATCCCCCAGGGCCAAGGTTGCAACCGGAAAGTACATTAGTCAAACCAAACTTTTTACCTTCACACCTGAATACACTCTCCAGGCCACATCAAACACCAACAGCAGCTCTGTCAGCAGTTCATTCTTATGGTTGAATCAAATACAAAGCAACCCCTTTAGAACAAACAAACGGGTTTCAAATATTATCTCCCACACAATAAATCCAAACCACCTCATAATCATTTCATTTTCATACCATCACTCTCCGCCCGTCCTCCATGGTTCTGGTCAGATCCTAACATATCATGTTAAAACCAATACGATGTTAATAACCGCCCTATTGATAACCACTCAATCTGACACTGCTAAACCCCATCAACCGCGAAACTCGAAAACCGCGAAACCCGAGAACCGCACTAGTTCAATTACCTTTCGGCTGAATTGAAAGAATAGAATATCGGTCGCATTTTGGAGCGTGACATTCTTATTACTCAAGACAGCGTACAAAGTGTTTAGTTGCTTTGACATCGCTAAAACACAAAAGTATGAGATGTGGTAATGAAAAACGTAATTTGCTTTACATTTTACTTAATTTTTCGACAGTTTGTGTTACTTTTTTATATCTGTGCGTGAGTCGAGTTGAAGCAAATGTCAACTTTTATCCACCGACGTCGGCCAGAATGCAACGACAAGATTACGAACGTAGAAGCAAAGCGAAACATTAAGGGGATTTGTTACGTATTATATTGTATACATCTTCACTCATCATGCTCATATAACATCACCAGATCTGAGTTGCATACCAAACGACCGGAATGGTTTACAAACTGATGCATTTCCTGACCTGATACAGCCGAATGAATTATTCATCCATAGTGATATAATGACTCTAAATTGTCAACTCATGAACCACCTGCTACACTACATTGTCACGTCAACCTCGGTATATTAGTGATATGACTGGCCCGTTTTCTTAAGCACGGCGCATTGTACCTTTATCATGTTTATATTTATATGTTAAAGCTACATTCAGTGATCTTGCCATATAAGTATTATTTTATGAATTTTGTTTATAATTACCTTTAAAAACAACAGAATACGGTTTGTACATACAAATTGCCTGAAAAAGAAAAAGAGATGTTTTTGCCCTCCCTATTATTATGATAGTTAAGTGAAAGTTTTTTCTGATGGTCCCATCTCTCGTGATAAAATGCGTTTAGAAATTGGAGATTTGTATTGTAGTGAAAACTTTCAATACACTGCAACAATGGAGTCTCAAGGTGTTTGTTCAGGTGCCAATTTATGTCAAGTAAAAGTCAGATGTTAAACCCATCATCTAACCATTTAAACGAAGCGGGCAGCTGAGGCAATAACGATTGACGTAAGGAAATTTAATTTGTTGTAAAATTGATAAATTTGCGCAATGAGTTCAGTACCGGTAACTAAAAGGTTTGGGGCAGTCTTAAAGGTCCATCAAAATGGTGATTCAACTAAGCTTTAATCGATGGAGCATATTTAGAAAAATATATTATAAAAATAATTACTCTTAAATATTGTCCAGGGAAAAGGATATACATAAAACCAATCATATTTGCCAGTGTTTCTTTCTTTGTGTGTGGGACGAACTATATGCGGATGACGCGCTACTACGTAACAGGTTTTCCGTCTGGGACTGGGTCGATAGGTCTGAGCAAACACAATTTATCAGTGAATGCTTATGCTATCGACCTTGAGGTTCCGTGTGCGAGTCTGAGTAATCCCTATGAAGTATTATAGGCCTACAGGGTAGTAACCTTCCATTGTCAGTATGATACAAATTGTACAAGTTTAGAAACTTTTTATTTTGTTTCCTGGGAAATAATTATTAAAGGGTAATTCTTTATGTAATTCTTTAAACAATATCTTCCATTAAATAATACATACATGAATCACCATTTGGGTTGACCTTTCAGGAATGCAACTGTGATGTTACAATTCTTTTTGAAACTGTAGAGTTGAAATAATTACCAACAAGATTATACCGAAATTGTTTCTGATAGATATACCCTTAAAATGCTGTAGACTTGCACTTACATGTAGATCGGCTATTGGGGGTAATTACTGGTAAACCTATAATTGTAAATCTTCAATGTCTTTCTCGAAATGTAATTTAAATGTTCAATCGTGTATCTTTCCAAATCCTGTTTGGAAGATGACGCCATATTTTATACCGTACCTTCGTGTCACAATAATCAAGAATGAAGTAAAAATATAGTCTTCCACATAGAGGCTGCTATATTTAGCATATTTCGAGTACTGGTTCCTGATCCTTCAGATGCTTCCTTTGAAATGTATTCTAATAAAAGCTTAATGTTTTATAATCTAATTCAACATGTTTAATGACGCGGATTCATTGAAACTCCCGAGTTGCAAATATTAAAAATCGTTGAAATTCGAACACGCCGGAAACACTACTCAATACTATTTCATTCCCAAATGCCTGGCGTACTTTGATAACTATTGTTTGTAAGTCAGATTTCACCGTGGATTCGCAATTTAAATGGCATATTATACGCGGCCCAAAAGGACTATGCTGCCTTGCAATGCAATACTATGACTTGTGTCAAATACCTTGGGCATAGCGAGCATCTCAACAAGACGCATGTATTGGACGTTAGGAGGAAATACACGTCTATCGCCTCCAGGCAGTCGACAACCGGATGAAAACATCACGTGCAAGCGTTCCACAGAGAACTTGCAATGAACACGATGAAGGTCAATACAATAGACTGACATTGGCTGATCAATCGATGTGATATGTCTGACCACATTGTCAGGAACAACGATAGACTGCCAGCCCAAATATCCTGATGTCCGTGGTTCAATACAAAACTTCCAAATTCGTGATCAGACTTACGGTAGAAAACTAAAATTCAGTATCCGTATAAAAAGTATTTTCGCTTTTATATACAAAGACGGGTCAAAGACGGGACATGTTAACACTTCGGGTTCGGTATCATAAATGGTGACTTGATGGTACTTTGAGATATTGGATCAAGGCTGGATTACATACATTTAAAGACAGCTTGAACATTCTTCTTCTTCTAACACTTACGTTTCCTCACCGCATTGTATAGGTGCTACCAGCACGGATACGGAATGATTGCACATAGGGTATTTACAACATCATCTTAGATTTCAAGGAAACATTAATAGCTTTAACACTGTCCACGCGGCTATTGATTTTACCATATACAAAATAGATTTTTCAGAAACCTTTCTCAACTTTCAAGGCCTATCTCAAGGATAACTGAACCAATACTAGTCATGTTTATACTTATGTCAATGCATTTCTTATGGTTAGTCCAAATAATTATGGTAATGAAAGTCAATTATTTGGACATTTTTGAAACATTTTGTGAAATTTTGGAATGTCGTCTACTGACGCCTGCTGCATGTCAAGTGTTAACCTAAGCATGCTAAGGCTAAAACCTGATGATAAATTCGGAAATCGCTTTCACCTGTCAGCCTAAAGCTATTGTTTTCCCTATATTGGAGGTAGAAGTATAAGTTTCGCGGCCATGCAAACAAGTTGTTGGTTGAAAGCAATAGATTCAGAGATCTTCAATCTGGAAAACATGTCATTTGATTCAGTCTGGAGGTTAGGGAAATACAGAATGTATTCTGATATGACTGTTGATGTTTGAAGAAGGAATGCTCTGCTGTCAGTTAACACTTTCCACGCGGCAGGCGTCTGCAGACGACATTCCAAAATGTTATAAAATGTTTCAAAAATGTCAAAATAATGAAATTTTATTACCAAAAATATTTGGAATCACCATGAGAAATGCATTAAAATAAGTATAACATACCTATTATTGATTCAGTAATCCTTGAGACAAATCTTGAAAGTTGGGAAAGGTTTATGAAAAGATAAGTTATATGGTAAAACTAATCGCCGCTTGGAAAGTGTTAAATGTGTCGGCTTATATCATACATTAATACATCATACATGTTCAGATTTGATTACGGCTTTGGTTCGAACAAAAACAAAAACAATCTGTAAAGATTGAGTTGTAACAAAGCATAAGGCTTAAAATTAAAGGATTTCCCCTACACACAGACTAGCTTCTATCTGAATACATTTGGGTAACTCTAAAATAAAAATAAATAATGTTGTTTTTTTAAATTCAACTTTCTGACAGAAGCGTAATGATTTACAAATGGTATTTATGGCAAAACTAACTTTGTAAAAATAAGGTGCAATCAAGTTCCAATGAGTGCACAGATAACATGGATAACAGAAAGAAGCAATATGAACATCGGGGTATAAAAAGAATGTTACCATATCGCGAACGGGTTTTAATTTAATAAGGCTACAGTAGAAAATCATGTTTGGTTCTCAAGTGCAATTTGACAGTTATACAGCTCAACATGTTCAAGTAAATATATCTGCTATCTAAATGACGTTTAACCTGTACCCTTAGTAGTTCATCAAATTACTTTATGTCAGAAAGCTTCAGAAAACTTGGGAGAGAATAGTATGTTCTTCAGTGATAGGCAGTATTGACACATTATCAGTTGATCCCTAAATAATGTCAAATCTTGTGTCAGTACCTCCATAGAGATATTAAAGCACACTACTTTTGTGGAGGCATTATCATACACATTAATGGAAACAAATTATATTTTTAGCTAACCAAACTACTCAGCTAATAAATAAAGTGCAGAAATGACAGAAAAAATGCAATACGAAAATCAGGGATAAAAAACGTCCAACCCCATTCGAATCTAATTGTGCGTCCCTAACCTACAGACTGTCGTTGGATGCTCTTATATTTGTATGTAATTAGGGTGCCACACATAGACTAGACTAATTTCCCTACGGCTCCTATTGTATAGCATAGCGTGTAAAGGAAAGAAGGATCTGGTTTCTCAATTTTGCGTTCTGGCGTCCTACAAAACAGTTTCAGAATCAGACAAAATAGTCGTTGCAATATCTCAGCAACTGTCTGAAAGTAAATCTGTCTATAACACTTCTTGATTTATTATATGCAAATGTATTTTATCAACGTGAACATATTATTAAAGTGAAAATATACGGTTTCTCTAAACCTCGGATAAGATTTCCTCTTTGAGATAAGGCAACTAAAAAAAGCTTGTTCTACGCGGCAAACAGATCTATCAGATTGGGCCGGTCGGTTCTTTTCAAAATGACCGTAAAAATCCCATACATCTGTAAATATTTCCCCGATTTTTACAAACAGAAAGGAATTGGGTACGTGAAATACGTTTCACCAATTTTCGGAAGAAATTGGTATTTTTTCGTCGCCTAAGTGTTCACTTGAGATCCTATTGTTCTCAATAGAACACACATCCGCTCATGATATAATATATCGATGTATCATTAATGAAAACACACATCCGCTCATGATATAAGATATCGATGTATCATTAATGAAAACACACATCCGCTCATGATATAAGATATCGATGTATTAATAATGAAAACACACATCCGCTCATGATATAAGATATCGATGTATCATCAACATGATCAATGAAAACACACATCCGCTCATGATATAAGATATCGATGTATCATTAATGAAAACACACATCCGCTCATGATTTAAGATTCCTCTTCGGCTGTATCTTGACAACCCACCGGGGTTGCTGCTTGTTAATTACATTTGCTGCGTCCCTTATGACGGGTTTAGAAACACAGCTTATTGAACGAATATTCAACCAAATTTTGTTTACCTATATTTGCTGTTCAAGAAGTTTAAGTAAAATGAATCATCAAGATGTAACGCTGTACCTAATAAAACAGTCCAAACTAAGCATCTATCGCTTAGATCTGCCGTATTGAAAACATATATTGAAAGACGCGCCCAAAGAAAAATAAATGAGACAATGTTCGTAGGGTTCTGATTATCTAGCAGATTGACGTACGGTGAAGTTTCACAACTTTTCAATTACCTTACGGCTGAATTGAAAAGAAAAGAATATCGGTCGTATTTTGGATCGTTACATTCTTATTACTCAAGACAGCGAACCGAACAAAGTGTTTAGTTGCTTTGGCATCGCTAAAACACAAAAGTATGAGATGGGATAATGAAAAACGTAATTTGCTTTACATTTTACCTAATTTATCGACAGATAGTGTTACTTTGTCTGATATAATATGTGCGCGAGTTGAAGCAATGTCAACTTTTACCCGCCGACGTCAGCCAATACGCAATGACGAGATTATGAATGTGGAAGCAAAGCGAAACATCAGGGTGATTTGATACATATTATATACGTCATCACTCACAAAACATCATCAGAGTTTCATACCAACGACCGGAATGGTTTACATGGTTTACATGCTGAGGCATTTCCTGACCTGATACACCGGAATGAATAATTCTTCCATGGCGATATAAAGACTCCAAATGTTATATGATTATTATGGAGCCCTAATTCAATATCGTTTAAGCTTGGTTTTGTGTGCGAAATTAGATAGATCTTTAGATGAAAAAAAAAAGGATCACAATGCCCTTAGCACTCGGGTAATTTTTGTCATACTGTCAACACACATACAACTTTTATAAATCTAATTACCTTTATACCTTAACACACGAGTTAGAGTTACCGAGACGAGGATGAGTACAATGACACACAACATCTTATGCGAATATGCGAAATATTTCCCCTCTTTAGTCAGTACTTGTTGTTTTGAATCTATCTCATGTTTTCTTTCATTTAATTCCTTTAATCGTACTATTAGTTGCTTATCCACTTGTCATGCACACTAAAAAATCTTAAAAATACGTGGTCAAAATTCAACCACAAAAGGGTCATTTTTAACCCCGCTTACGGAGTCAACTATGCACCGACTAAAAAAGGGTCAAATTTGACCCCGGTGATCTAGTCAAACATTTCACCCAAATTGTGGTGAAAAATTACTATCCTTGGGGTCAAATGACTATATTTCTCTTTTTCTCTCTGACTATATTAGGGTCAAAAAATGACCATATTCAGGGGTCATTTTGATAACGGTATATCCCGATTAGCAAATGACCCCAGAACGTGGTTGAAAATGACTATATTTAGGGTCATATATATTTAGGGTCATTCATGACTAGGGTCATTCATGACTAGGGTCATTCATGACTATATTTAGGGTCATTTAAATATGACCCTTTTAGGGGTCATTTCAATATGATGCCAAATGACCCCGACAGTGGTTGATTTAACCACGAATAACATATTTCACTGTTCAACAGTTCAAATTTATTAAAACTTGAACGTTTTTGTGAATTAATGTTCTTACTTGCCATTTAATTATGGAATGGTGCATGTTGCAGATCGAATCACTAGATCAAATATATATAAATATACAATCCAAAGTGTTAAAAAACCAATATAACCCACCCCCGTGCGCATGTGTGGAATAGTGACACCCATGGGAGTTATTCTTACACCAAGTTTAACACAAGAAATTTAACACCATGAGAAGTGTTACATCAGTTATTTCTATGGTGTTGACCTAACACCAACATTAACACCAGGAGCGTAACACCGGCTCAGTGTTGTAGTTTAACACCGGAGATTTTGCAGTGTAGGGTCAAAAAATGACCATATTCAGGGGTCATTTTGATAACGGTATATCCCGATTAGCAAATGACCCCGGAACGTGGTTGAAAATGACTATATTTAGGGTCATATATATTTAGGGTCTTTAATGACTAGGTCATTCATGACTATATTTAGGGTCATTTAAATATGACCCTTTTAGGGGTCATTTCAATATGATGCCAAATGACCCCGACAGTGGTTGATTTAACCACGAATCGGGTTAAATAAAACTGACCCCGTAAGAGGGTCAATATTTTGACCCCGTCGTTTTTAGTGTGTGGAAATCAACCATTTACGCTATTTGTAAACAAGTAATTCCGGGAGAGCAAAACATTCGGCAGGCAGTTCCCTATGATTATATCAATAAGGCACTCACATCGATATCGCTGATTCATATTGGGAAACTTCTAAACTTCTAAACTTCTAAATCTATTCCTACCTAAATGTCAAAGGCCAGAACGAGATTTAGAATGAATTTAACAGATGTGAATTTAACAAAAGTTTAAATTATCATTTTCTGAGTTAAAGAAACCCGAGATGGCTTCTTTCCACTATCGCAGGTGTCACCCTGCACATGGGGATTGGGGACTGTGATAGTATAACGATCACACATCGTCAAAAGGAGTGGTTAAGGAGATGCATCTTTAAACCTTTATAAAAAACATATTTGGCCATATGAAAATAAATTTAAATACATTGATAATTTACGTTGACAACACATCAGATTTGAACCAGAACTGTTTTTGCAATGGCAAGCGATATAATCAATGTAATCCGGACGGTCTCTCGAAAGTAAGCTCTTGATGTAAAGAATGAATTGTTATCAAAGGTAAGGCGTGAGTGTATTACTATGGAACGCCGTTTGTAAACATTTGAACAATCATAATTTGTGTGTGTATATGTAACATTTGTGTGTATATTATTGGTTGTGCACACACAAATTATGATTGTTCAAAGATTTACAAACGGCGTACCATGGAACGCCGTTTGTAAATATTTGAACGTTCAAAGGTTTACAAACGGCGTACCATGGTACGCTGTTTGTAAATATTTGAACGTTCAAAGGTTTACAAACGGCGTACCATGGTACGCCGTTTGTAAACCTTTGAACAATCAACTTTTGTGTGCACTCATCTTTCGTAATGTGTACCAACTTTTGTGTGTGCGGGGGCGAGTGTATTCTCATGTGTACGTATGCTTAGGCCTAAAAAAAAAAAAGGTTTGTTTGCCCAAACACGACCGACCCATAAAATCTCAAAACCCCATGCCTTTTATTATTTTTTATTTTTTTGAGATTTAATTTGTTTTTAAATAATGTTTTATGTTGAAAAATATATGTATTAAATAATATTTTCATCTTAATTTGCCAAACTAATCAACTACACTGCCCTGTTATTTACTTATTCCCACATATCCACCCTTTAAAACACTAAGGAGATGCAAATCCAAGATCCTACCACTATCTGAAGGTTTGTACTACAGGCTGCCAGCTGCCCTATTAAAAACAAAATACATGTATTAGCCCTAACCAGCCAGGCTATGTTCGTACGGTGTGGAAACTGGGGGAAGGGGACAAAGTATGATTTTAAACCAAATAATCGCTGTGAAACCCCTTGGAATTGACCCCCAGAACCTCTGATCACCGCGCCGCGTCCCTAATCACTCGGCTAACCTGGTAATGCTCACCTGGGCAGTGATTTTGTACACACATATCAGCTTGGTTGATGACGTCATCGAATCATATGCTATAGAATGCGCGTGGACATTGTTTTTTGCTTTAGTGAATCGGAGTGTAGGAAGGTTAGGGTTTTAAAGAACATTCAAGTGTATTAACATCAACTTGTATAGTCTTTTTCTTCTCTAAAAGTGTCCATAGCCAAAAAAAAAAAAAAAAAAAAAAAAAAAGGTAATCGACCTACCGACCCACTTTTTTCAACTCTTGTTTGGGCAAACAAACCTTTTTTTTTTAGGCCTTATTATGGTACGCCGTTTGTAAATCTTTGAACAATGATTGTTCAAATGTTTACAAACGGCGTACCATGGTACGCCGTTTGTAAATCTTTGAAAGTTCAAATGTTTACAAACGGCGTTCCATGGTACGCCGTTTGTAAATCTTTGAACAATGATTGTTCAAATGTTTACAAACGGCGTACCATGGTACGCCGTTTGTAAATCTTTGAAAGTTCAAATGTTTACAAACGGCGTTCCATGGTACGCCGTTTGTAAATCTTTGAACAATGATTGTTCAAATGTTTACAAACGGCGTACCATGGTACGCCGTTTGTAAATCTTTGAAAGTTCAAATGTTTACAAACGGCGTTCCATGGTACGCCGTTTGTAAATCTTTGAACAATCATAATTTGTGTGTGCACAACCAATAATATACACACAAATGTTACATATACACACACAAGTTATGATTGTTCAAATGTTTACAAACGGCGTTCCATATATTACCTGTCAACAAACCGTCAGTACTTTAAACCAGCGCAATTTATAATTGCGCTTTGTTTCCAGGTGCATCGACCGAAAAGAATGTTCAGTGGCATTATTGTCCCAGGTAAACGATAGTGATGGTTTCTGTCCAACATTGTAATAAAAATTCCATTGAAATGGAATGGGGGCGATCCAAAAGAAAGAAGCATGTTTTGTAACCATTTTCTGAAGCATCTGTTGCAAACCAAAATACCAGGGAAATGGTGTATGTATTTTCCATAATTCAAACCAAAAAACAAATCAAATCACTACAGTCTAACCACTTATTAGACAAACCCACAGCAATTGGGAGGTTTCTCCTATTAGTCAAACAAGATAAGCTATTATGTCTCTCTGTGGGGAGTCTATAAACATCTCTCTGAATGAATCATCAACAGTCTATGCATCAACTAAACAAATATAGCTTTGAGTCCATCACAGACTGCAGGACTGTTAAAATAAACTGCATAGGTATGTAATTTACAAACATGGCTGCCCCCACTTATGTCTAGAAAGACCTAAATGTGTAATTGTTTGCAATCTGATGCTATAAGGGTGGCTTCTCCCCCCCCCCCCCCCCCCCCCACCCCCCCAAAAAAAAAAAACACCACAAATTGTGTCATTACTGAGTCCTCGGAATCAGTATTAAGTTTGATGTATATTTGAACACGACTCTCACGCCGGGGGCTTTACGCCAAGTGTTATACCGGGAAAACGCCAGCTATTACTTTGCTCACGAATGTAATGGTTGTACATGTTGGTAAGGGTGAAGGACCGTATAAGAACTTTGTGATGAAATACGAGTTTGCGAGTGGGCTAAAAAGTTATTTTTCTTTCAGCTGTCAACCTTACAGTAATTTTTGTCCATATACGAGGTATCACCGTATCAGTATTAGTGTCGCGACCATGTAAATACTAAGTACTTATAGAAACAGTAGAATAAGAAATGTGTTTCCTCGAACCTTGCGGCTATCGTCTAGAATCATTGCTGTACTTATTGTGGACGTATATGAGTCGGATGTGACATTATCAGTCTGGATAGCACATAAAGTGATCATTCAATGAATTATTAAAGGAAAAAGCAAACATGGCCGATCAAACCACAGTTCGATGGATGCCATTCAAAGAATCAACAGGTGTTTCTCTTTCACATCGCCTGCCACAACATGTCATTCAGAGGCATATACAGGGTGTATCAGAATAAACTGTACTGAGGCAATATTATTTATTACGGTATGAATTCGATTGATATTATTAGTTATCCCCTGCATGTTCACACAATACGGAAAAATACCTATGGTTTGGCATGTCATTGTCATATCACATGAGGCCGCAGGCCGAATGTGATATGGCACAAACCATAGGTATTTTTCCGTATTGTGTGAACATGCAGGGGATAACGAATTTATCGTTTAGTCCCAATAAAAATTGTATTTAAACATTCGCGGAAAACTAAACGTCAAAATCTAGTTAGAGCAAGGCGCTGAATTCTCTTCCCTTCAAGGCTTCCTTACCTCCGTAAAATTCAACCCTTTAACAGGCTCTGCGCCATCGCCTCTGTCCATAAAATCATCGCGAAAAACATGTCTGGTTAAGTGTGCAGATCATTTATTTTTTGGCGTGGGTTAGACCTTTTTGCGGTATATTTCGGCCTCAGAATGTAACAGAAATCGACTCGGTTGCATTTAAATCATCCGCCATTTTATTTGTTTATTTACAATGTCGTATTTTGAGCAACTCTTCCACAGACGCAAAGCAATCGCTTTACACGTAATATCATTTCGCGCCATCTGGTAACGCGGTTAATCGACGATATGGAATATATCGTGTGGTTTGACTTGTTGTTTACACGATATGGATCAGATTTCATACGTGTTAACCAATGAGATTGAAGTATGTACACTTACTAAACGATAATGTTCAAACCATTTTTACATAAATACGCTCGTATCATGCGCAAACGCCCAACTTTCATACGAATTTTAGATTGTGAAAATCGGACATTTCTGATGGAAAATACAGACTTTCTGGTAAAGATGGTAGATTTCAATCTTGGTGGAAATGATCAATTTATAAAAACCTGTGAAATTACTAACCCTACCTGAGATATCCATTCGTCCATAGGACAGGTTGGTGTTTTTTTTTTGGGGGGGGGGGGGGGGCGCCATATCTCAACTTTTCACATCACTTGTATAAATATTTATTATTTGCATACTTTTGTGGTTGAAATTTGGAGATACATTTTGATTTTTAATCCGCAAATAAACCGGGATTTTTTCTGCTTGAGTGGTTTTAACTTTACTTTCTTTGGCGGGAGTTTTGAATATTGCTTATGTGGTGTGGGTTACATCGTTTTAAATGTTAGGGGTAGTGGTAGAGAGGATTTATTGAATTTGAAAACAAGTTTTTCATCGACTTTCGATTATGTCTTGCCACACGAAAACAAAAAGAGATATCTCAATGAAATTAACATATAATATAGGAAACATGTTCATCTTTATATTTCAGGTGTTTAAATTTAAAACAGTAATCATTTGGCATTTTTTATGTATTTTAGAATCACGGTACAGTTCATTCTGATACACCCTGTACATAAAACGGCATTTATGATCCGACGATCTTTAACACTTTCCAAGCAGCTATTAGTTTCATCATTATACACAGCAGATTTGTCAGATACATTTCCCAACCTTCAAAGTCTATCTCAAGGATTACTGAGCCATGTTTGTATTTTGTAATGCATTTCTCATGGTGATTCCAAATATGGTGATGAAATTCAATTATGTCGACATTTTGAAAACAATTTGTGAAATTAGGGAACTGACGTCCGCAGACGACTTTCGCGTGGAAAGTGTTAATAACACTTTTTTAACCAATTTCAGAAAATGTGTTTTTCGACAAACAAAGCAGAAACAATAATTGAATCTTAGACATCTGTTAAAAATCCACTTCGTATATAGATACGTGCTTTAAGGAATATATTGTTATCACTCCGTCTTCCTTATACAAAGATACAAAAAGGACCATATTCACACGTCGTGTTTTTCGTATCGATATCATCAGTTCAGTTGTGACTTCTGAGATATAGGATCATCGATGGATACGCACATTTAAAGAAAGCTTATTATTATTATATTCAAAATATTTGACAACACTCATGTTTCCTCACCGCTTACCGTCTAAGATTGTATAGGTGCTACCATTACGGATACGGGATGATTGCATAAATGTTATTTACCACAACGTCTCAGATTTCGATGCAAACTAACCGGTACTTGTAACCTGATATAAATCTGGGAATCGCTTTCACCTGTCTACCTTAAAGCAATTGTTTGCAGATGAGGGAGGTAGCAGTATAGGTTTCGCTTCAAAAGCAATTGATTGAGAGATCTGCTTCTTCAAATCAGTAGAGTATTTAAACAGCATGTATTTACATATGACAGGGAATGTTGACGGCAAAGAAAACACGGTTGTCAAATTTTTAATTAATGTTGGCCTAAAATCAGAAATCGGACGGTTTAATGACCAGGCCAGATTGAGGAAGCACTATATAAACAGGTATTTTTAGTAAAATCATTCAAATGCTCAAAATATATTTTTGATTAGTTAAAGTAAAATAACAAAGTGGTTTAAGCCGCAAAACCCAGATAACGACCCCTACCCACACACACACAAGTAATAAAACAAACAATTTTCCATAAACGAGCTACAATCATAGAAAAAAGGTGTTCGAACACTGACCCTAATTGCCATGCTTATTGGACCATAACAGGCACGCTTTTTGAGTCACGTGAAAATCAAAACTTGTTTCTAGTAGCCTGAAGTATCCCCTTACTCATATCTCTCCCCTTCCCCACCGATCAATGTTGCGAGGCTCTGTGCTGATGGTGGGCAAATTGTGGGATTCAACATTGATCAGGGGGGAAGGGGAATACTTTACATTACACAGCTACAAAGTGTTCGAACACTTTTTACTAACATTGTAGTTTATTCCTTTTTAAATTTTGGTAACTCCCAAAATATATTAAACTTATAGATGTATTAGACGTCAGGGGAGGGGGTGTCAGGGAGTTTTTGAAGAAGAAAAAAACTTCACCCACAACAGGTTAAAAAAAATGGGAAAAAACTTTTAAAAAATTGACCTGTGGAAATGCAGCAACGAAAATACTGAAATAAGGGCTTGGTCACCTGTAAATTTGAGCGAAGTTGTTTCCCCAATGACCATAGCCAGGAGCTTCAAGAGGCTTCGGCCATGGATCCCACCCACTGTGTGGATGTTGTTTAAGTTAGAATTTGTGCACACTTTTGTTTGGATTTCACTCCCGTTACATAATAGTAATACCGATATATAGGGATTTTTGTTTAGTAGGCAATAATCGGCATGTGAGAAAATACCAAAATTACGCCTCAGAATGCTGAACCGTTGCCTTAAAGATAACCTCGGAGAGTATTGTGTGGCCTTTAGGGATACGTAGAACTGACACATTTATTAACACTAGGTTTCTTAGTTATGTCGAATCTCACGTTAGCACCTCCATAGAGATATTAAGTCTCAAAACTGCTTAATTGGAGATACCCTTCACATTACATCTCACCAAAATTCAGATTTTTAAATATTAATTATCAAAAATAGATCAGATATTAAAAAATAGCTTGTTTTGAGCTCAATTATACTCTCAAATTAATAAGCATGTTCATTACAAGGTGCAAAAAACTCATGAAAATCCATTTGTAACTCCAACTAATGACTTATAGCATTTCTCATTTTTGACACAGGTAAAACAGTAGGCGAGATAAGCAACCAAATCTATATTACAAACTATATCTTTTATACAAATACGATTTCAGCATTAATATCAATATTTAAAACTGATGATCAAATCAGATTTATTTATGAGACATCCCTTTAACGGAATTCAACCCTTGCAATATCACCCGCCGAAACGAATATATGCGAATAGCACGGGTAATTGAATATACAATACCTTTTCAAGTGTATACGTCAAGCAACTGACACGCGTCTGTAATAGAAATTAACACATATTAACCCTGGTTCAATATAGGGGGTTTAAAAAAAAGAAAAATCCACAGTGCATTTATTGTTACTATATACTTTTTATTATTATACAATACATCCAAATTATATTACAACAACCTTGTAAACGAAATATCAAATGCACTAAACCTCATTATGGAAACAAACATACGAGGGTCATTCAATAAGTTCTACCTCCTAACTCATAACGTCGCTATTATAAATGCCAGCCTAATGAAATTTGTCATGATTATAGCTCTGAATCATAGCTCCACATTGATAGTTAATGATAATTGATATCTGTTTTACTTTTGTTATAATGCGATCAAAGCCAGAGAGAGATTTTGTATAACGGACACGGAAAATTACCCTGAAGATAAATACACGGATTTTCTCGTTTTCTCTCCGTATTACATGATTAGATATAACAGTCCGATTTAAATACTGAAAATAGAAAACAATGGATGTTTTCCGAATATAATACTGTATTATCATGTATAAATCATATCGTAGGCAATATCAACCTCTGTTGGATTGAAAATAGTATAATATCAACTCGAATGTAATGCTACGTCTTAAGCAAACTGGAATGCTGCTATTCAGTCAAATGTTCGTTGTTACAAGTCAAGCCACAGTGATGCCTCGAGTATTAAATCTTAACATGACGGTCACTTTATGAGTTTTCCTTCTATACAACGTTTAGAATAATCAATCAGGTAGTCAGTGATAGAACATTTTCTCTTTGAGAGACTTGAAATCTATCCATTAGTCCTGTATAATGAAGATCCCTTAGTTCTTATGAAAAGCAAATAATGACCTTTGTAGCGGTTCTCACAGGGTAGGGTTAAAATTAATAGCTGTCCGGGTCTGGTTTTAGCTCATTAGAGGCCATTTTCCTCAAGAAATCAGTCACTGTTATTGTATAGAGTCTGTTCAAGAGATATTTGTAATTTATAACGATTTTAATTAACCAATTGGGACGTTTTGTCTATTAGAATTGGTCAAGTGAATAGCACTTGTGAGACATTTGGCTGTCTTTTTGCCGTTTCCGTCGCACTAAATGGACGTTTTGTTTTCACTGCATTTCTGGAAAAGTACAACCACTAATCAGACCAATTAACTATAAATATGTAGCTGAGATTCCGAGCTACAATTGTGTAATATTTCATAAGACTAGCTTATATAATAGCAAAGTTATAAGGTAGGAGGTAGAACTTATTGAATGACCCTCGTACATTTCATAATGCCAAAAGACAAAAGTCAAATTGCTTCTAGTAGTCTAGTGTATCAATGATATATATTTATTGTCACCGTACGTATGATTAGGGGTCATAACTATGCACACTGATTTAAATCCAAAAAACCCAAAAACAAACAAACATTTGGAGCATTTTATGAATAATCATACAAGCAATAATTATGATGCATATAAAATAGTACCCAAATAAGGAGAAAATAACTACGAAATGCCGAATACCCTCGATACGAAAATCGTTGATTTGAATCTCGCTTGGGGCATACTTTTTTTCCCTCCGGATCCGGGGAAAATATTGACATTCATTTTTGCCTACCTTAACACTTTCCACGCGGCAGGCGGCTGCAGACGACATTCCAAAATTTCACAAAATTTTTCAAAAATGTCGCAATTGTTACATTTCATAACCATATTTGGAAACACCATGGAAAATGCATTGAAATAAGTACAAACATGCCTAGTATTAGTTGAGTAATACTGGGGATAGATTTTGAAAATTGCGAAAGGTTTCTGAAAAATCTGTTTTGTATATGGTAAAAATAATGGCCGCGTGGAAAGTGTTAAGTGCTTTGTGTGATACAATAATATAGGTGCCAAAAGCATATCGATCATTATTCGCTCACAATACCAGAGGCTCACAATTTCAAATACATGTATCAAAAAATACTTCTCCTATTTGAAGTGGGTTAGCGCGTGCTAAAGTGAGAAGTTATCGATAAAACCCTTCAATATCTTGACGGTTGCATATCTGATATAATAAATAGGTAAGTAGGTTTCACGCGACTAAGATATGATCTAATTTGTAATACGAAGCCTCAAACTATGTATCGAACGGAAGAAAGCAAGGAAAGGTCTTATTCTTTGGGAATGAACTTGCGTTGATGTTCAAGACTTAAACTCATATGGTATTTGACTTGAGTTATGTTCGATCAAATAAAGTTAAGAGTTTCAGTTTTAACCACACGATTTTTACATACAACTTATTTTCTTAAAATGTTCAATGTCCACTTTTTACCTATGAAATAACAAAAAAAAGCTCTATTTATATAGGCGTCAGCATGGCATCTACTCTATAGGACATTCTCAACTTATTTGTCTCCTCCCTAGCAGCTAAAACTCAAGGGAGAGGACATTTTAAGTCAGGAATGGCATCCTAGATTTGACCAAGAGGTCAAATGAATGAATATTCTTTTATTCAAAGTTTTGAATAATCCAAACCCAGCCTGAGTGTTGTGGTTTTTACATCACTAAAATAGATAGTTTTCTATTTTTATTTGTTTTTGATGGACAGTTTTCCATTCAATAGAATTTGGGAGTGGAATGTGCATGAGCTCTGCACGTGAACTATAATACGGTAGCCAGTCGCATAGCAACCCGTTTTGTTCACCTAATTATTATGACCGGATGCAAAGTGTCTCCTATTGTGTGCATGGGCGGCGTGTAATCATCATGATCATCAAGTGCTAGTTGCTTCTTCATGTTCCTAGAGAGTGGATTGACGAGAGCAACATTTTTGATGTCTTATCCGAAGAAGATGGATTTATTTACATCATGAGAAACCAGCATTATTGGGACATAGTCATTTTATGACAGGAATTACTTCATAGGCCTAGCGGTGAGTTTACCGCGTGGGTGTAGAATATCTTAATATTTACACAGATTTTTTAAGAGTTTTTTCGAAGCCAGCACGGTTCCGATATTTTTTTTAGAGATAGATATCTCGCTCTTTCACATAACATTTTGCTTTCTGTAAGCAATGGTCACGCTAGACCTATACATGTTTATAGAATTTGATTTGTGTATGTAGCATATTTAGGTCAGTTGACCTTTGGCAGCCCGCTACTGATGAGATTCGTGGAGAATCGAAACGCGTCTAGCTATATCTGCATGCTCCAATTCGACTTATATCTGCGCCGTTAGGCACGGATTTAGTTAACCTCCACGATTATAGTTTTGAACGTGGTAGGCCTATGATTATCTATATACATAAGTTCATGTATATAGGACATTCTCAGTTGAGAATTTCAGTCTCAGTTTCTACATTATTTTATAGTTTATACAACTATTTAATAAAGCACTTTTCCAGATTTAATTTCGGAGGCACGTGGGCCTTCGTTTCACCAGTATGTTATTCATAGTTTTGAATATCTGAGCTATCTTCGCGTGTTTTTGTTTCTTTACGGAATAAACACATCTTTCCCTCTCCAGAATATTCTCTCATAGGTGGCAAGCAGCCACCTGGTATTGTTCATAGTCTTGAATAATTGCCTCTTATTTGTTCTTTTTAAGAACGACGCATGTTTTTGATTTTCTATAATAGTCTTTATAGTTATTCCGCCTTTATAATTTCATATCAGTTATATATGAATGCAAGATATTATAGTCATGAATATCTAATTGTGTGTTTTTAAGGTCATTACGGCCGGCCTTCACACAATCTTACACAACTATCAACCAGACATTTGTACTTGTAAACGTCTTCATTATTAGAGTTTTCTAGTTTGAAAATTTTAATTCTTTGTTTATGTCGGATGTTTTACATAGAGCTTGAGTTTTAGCCGAAGTTTGTTACATAGAGCAAGTTTATACCGTTCTTCTGTCCAGAAGCAGGTTCCGCCTAGTGCCCTCCGCTTTTTTAGAAATGTGTAATTTAATGAAAATTGCCTCAGTAGTGCAAACCGGTTCAGCCGATGATTTGTAAAATAACACACAATTTATTTGCAAACAGTTTGTTAAGTTTTGGACCAGTCACTTTTTAATTTGTAAATTTGAAAAGAAAATGCTACCACGAAGAAGATGTTTACCACTCGAATAAGGTATGTGGTCAACATACCTCTCTTTGAATACATGTAATTTGAAAACACGAAAAATGTACGGATTACAATCTATGGTAACTCGTAAAGATTTCATTAGCGTTACGTTTGCATGAATGGATTGTGTATAGTCTGGAAATTTGCATGGTTTCCAAGTTTATGGTGATCGTCTCGTCGTTCAGGGATCTTAAAAATACACATATTTTTAAGTGCAATGTGTTTTATGGGTCAGTAGTAGTATTACGTTGTGACCTTAGAATTAGACAATCACGACTGAACGTGCTTTTTCCAATCGATAATTGTACATTTGATCAACGCCGCGAGGTGTTTAAATTTATAAACAGCCGATGACCTTTATTGATTCTAATGAAGCCCTAATTCAACATCGTTTAAGATTGGTTTGTGTGCGAAATTAGATCGATATTTTGATGAAAAAACGGGGTCTCAGATAACGGTAGCGGATGACTATGACTTTAACACATTATACGGTATATGTATGTAATAAATCGTGAATGCCGTAGACATTTTGAACAAATACGCGAAATATTTGTATTTGTATCTGTATTTGTTATTACGCATACCTCATATTTTCTTTCATTTAATTCCTTTTACCGTATTGTCGATTGCTTAAATAATGTGAAATTGGCATGGAAATCTACCATGTCTCTAAAAGGCTTAATACAATGATTTACACTGTTTGTAAAAGTAATCCCGGGAGAGGAAAACATTCGACAAGTAGTTTTAGCAGGCCAGGCAAATGACCAAATCTGGAAATGTGCTATATCTGGAAATCGATTGCCTGATCTGGAAACCAATGCTGTGCACTTTGTGATCAGATTCGAAAACTACAAACTTGATTAAAACATAGATTTCAGCAATTGTTTATACTTTTTAAATTCAAAAGTTAATTAGACATACCTACCAAATAGTAAAAAAGCAAAAATAATTACCCGATGACCATTAATCCACTAATTAATGCTTAATTAAATTAGTTAATTAATCAATTAATTCCTTTATTTTTAAAATGCCACGATCAAAATTAAAACGCCACGGTAATAATTTAGGTAATTATCTTTTACGCATGATTTACCAAAAAATAGTATCGAGCGATACTGGCAGGGGTAGCACTGGATCAAAAATATGAGGGGTCCCATGAATTTTATCAGGACCCTTTAGGATTGCAAAACACAAATTTAAGGGGTCCCCCCAAAAAATAAGGGGTCCCGAAGTTTGGGTCTTTGAAATGAGTCAAAACTGATTTAGCGAAATTAGAAGAGGCCACACAATGACTTATCGTTTGGTTAGGGGAATGAATGAGCATGCTTCCCGTTGGCTTTGAAGCCTCTTGCAGTAGCTTCGGTGCACAATTTACACCACATCCTCTCACCGTCAAACTCTAACCATTTAAACTGTACCCTTTTCTTCGGAGGAGCTATGTTGATGTTTACGTTTTATCCATGGATCTTTTGTGTACAGTAGCACACGAAGCATGTACGAACATTAATTTTAACGGCACACATGTTTCGCTGTTATTTATTATGCTGTTGCAAACACATCGTTCACGCTCTGTCTTATGCAGAGATGGTTGAATTTTGAACTGTGACCCTAAGGTGTTATGTTGCTAACACAGATACGCAGACTGCGCACAGCCGAGCTACCACGCGTAACTCATATACCTATGTCGTGACCATGTCAAATCAGTAGAAGATGCTGATGGAATATTTTGCGGAACACAATTTGCCGGCGATTTATAATTGTTTGATTTTCAATTTTAATATGACTTTTTTTACGGACAGTTTTAAAGAATTGATATTGTGAGCGGTGGAGATTCAATATACAGAATCTCTTAAGGTTTCAATTTCCAAACATCGTCAAATTTAAGGGGTCCCTGCAATTTTGTTCGGGACCCGTTAGTCTTTTCAATTTGAAAATTGACGCGTCAAAACAAGGAAGTGAGGGGTCTAGGACGCGCAGACACGTCAGAATGCTACTGGTAACTTTTATGTTCCCGTATTGAACGATACTGGTATACCAGTATCTGGGACCTAAAGTACACTTTTCCCTATAGCCATGTGTTTTGAACTCACCACCCAAAAAGGGTGGTGGCGTTGCATTTTGGTGACGAATCATCCATATCTCTCTATTAACTCAACAACTAAATGTGGTAGAGCTATGGTTGAGGTGTCATAAGAAAGCCTATTCATCTAGCTATATGAATAAGTGTGAATAAATCAGGTATTTCTATAAATGTTTAGCTGAGATATCATTGATTATGTTGTGAAAGTCAGGGGTGGTGGCGGCGGCGGCGGCGCTGTGTACAATCTCTATGGGAAATATAGACAATGTTCCCAATTCTACGTTCAATTTACTATAACTCCTCATCTCTGTATGGTACAAACATGATTTTGCTCTCATTTTATAGATTATTTTATATTCTATAAGATTCTGTTTCAACAAATGTGACAACTATTGTGTAACAATTATAATCATGAATCGATTGCATTGTCCTTGGCTTTTTCCCTATTCGCTACACAGTGAACTTGCCCTAATTCATCGGTTTTACATACATGACGATAACTAACAAAGTAGTTAACCGATGATAGCAAAATTATACATTTTTTGAAAGCTCTCAAATAGGGGAATTCAAAAATGCCGTTTAAATCAGGAAAGGGTGCATACCCCCAAAAATATACTTGTAAACTCTAATAAATATGAAATTTAAACGTTTGTGCTCATTTACTTCTCGATATAGTATATTTCAACATGTTTACCATTGACAACTATCATGTTCTGATGAGTAATTGCATGAGGAACTTAAATATGCACAGTAAAATTATGATTGGGATAGGTATAAAAATATTATTGGGCTCAAATCAAAATATGAAGAAAAAAAAAATCGATATTATTTGAACATTCTTAATCACAACATGTTACAATTAGGTCTTATCTAAATTCCAATAGCATATTTGGATTTCTTGTGAGATTACCGTTCAATATATACTTTTTATGGGGTAGAACAAATGGTTATTGCGATACGCTAATTCGAATCTCAGATGGTGTAAAATGTAAAAATCTGGACATGCAACGGTAAGGGTGGCGAGTTCAAAACACACGGCCCTATTTTTTCTCTCTTTGTATAGCGCTTTGAGAACTTATTGTAAGCCGCTCTTTAAGTATTTTGTATTATTAGTTCCTTTTGATTAAATCAATAAAAGGAACTGGGTTCACAAATAGCGACGCGATCAAAACGTAATATCTTATTTCACCGTGTCTGTGTCTGATTTCATTTGAAATTGAAGTTGACGACATTTGAAATAGATATTGCTGATTCATATTGGGAAACTTCTATTCCTAAATGTCGAAGGCCGGCCCGAGGTTTAGAAGTTAACAGATGTGAATTTAACCTAAGTTGAAATTATCACTAATTGAGTCGATTAATGGTTGTATCCATCGTATAAAAATGATTTAATTTAAAATTGTAATGGTAAATAATCCTCGAGCAATGGGTATTAATCTCTACTTAATAAAATATCATAAATATACTTCCGAAATGAAATGCGAAGGCACGTAAATATTGGGTTAGTTGAACATTTAAAAGAACTATTTAAAAGGGTTAATTGAGCTTATTAGTAAACATTACAGATTGAAATCGGAGTCCCTTAATTCAAACAAAAACCCAGAAACCAGCATTTCAAGAGCACAATTATATACAATCTTCAAAAAGTTAGCAATAGGAAAAACAACCGCACGAATCAAAACATAACGTATAACATATCAGTGGATAACAGGCGATGTTAAACAATGTTTTTGTTTTCCTTACTGCTCCCTTTTCAGAAGAAGACCCATTTATCAATCTCTGCAAAGTGCAAAGGAATACTATTACTGTATTGTATTTAAACTACTTTATTCAATAATTGTATTTGCTTTTATAAATGATTGATCGTTGTGGAAACAGCGGTTTTTAAGCACTCAGGTTTTTTGGGGACATTTTGCTTGCGTGCGTTCCCAATAATTCTCACTGTAATTAGTAGCCTAGAAGTAGGTTATGTATCTTAAGTAAATTTGATAAAGAATTCAAATAATTTGATTATTTCTTTTCTTTTATTTTGACGAGACCAATTCGGGTACATCTCATACATTATTACAAAAATCGAAAAATCGAAAAATAAAGAACAAACACAAATTCGCATTGCCATCATGACATCTTCCGGTTAAATTTCGAAGAGAACAATGTTGTGCATACTTGGACACTTTCCACACACCCCCAACCCACACACCCACTCTGACGCTGTGTGATAATGAGGCGAATTTGATTATAACGACGCATGCGGTAAGAACTTTTTTTTTTTTACAAAATGTAATAATCTGTGGCAATTACCAAACAGTAGCGTGTCACCAGTTCCTTACTCCACTTCCCATCCTTTATTGTGCTAATTTTTATTTTTCACACATACTTTCTTGCCATTCTACTATTAGGTCGAAAGCTCTGTCCCGTTTCTTTAATTGGACCTGTATATTACTACACTGTATTACTCATCTTCTCATGGCATCTTTTCATAGATCCAGGTCACCCTCTTTGCCTGTATTTATTTACAGTCACTGTGTATCTGCCATGTCTGCTGTTTTCATCTGTTCAATGTATAGTTATTTTGGTAAACATGTGCACTTTGTCGTCAGCCATCTTATGAACATTAAGATTTGCTTTGTGGATAGGCTTTTTTCTGTCTCTCAATTTAGATGTTTTGTCATTTCGTCGGAAATACAAAAGGAATAACGATGAAGGTCATCACGTAATTGGATTATATAATGTTTTGACTTCAACTTCAGTTTGAAATATAAACTGGTATGTTAGTTGAAATCATATCAGAGTATCATTTCACCAGAATATGTTGTCTAAAATCATCGTGAAGAATGCAGTAGGGGTTCTACGGTGTACATTAAATATGACAGTGACATGAATAATTCTTAAACACACGCAGTTGTTAATACGGAAAGTCAGTATGGCGCATTGAAGTGGTTAAGTGTAATTTTATGCATGTGTACTGTGTCTAGTTTTCGCAAAATAAAGACCCGGAATTGATCTTCGGCTGCATATTAGTCTACCACTGAAATTCGGCAGTTTCCCCAGTTTGACTATTCAGGAAATTACCATAGGTACCTGATTTATATTGGGTCCAATCGGGCATCATCAGGTCTACTACTCTCTAGGTGTAAAAAAGTGAAAAACCACTAAAAAGAGTGAATTTTTCATTCCTCTTGGAGCTCTAGGAAGCTCTTTTTGAGTGAAAGTCACTTTTTCAAAAGAGTGAATAGTCCCGCTCTTTTTGAGGAGTGAAATACTCCACTCCTTCTGAAGAGCGACTTTCACTCTTTTTGAGTGGGCTTTCACTCTTTTACATTTAGAGAGTATAAATACATAATGTATATAGGTATTAAACATTTCACATTTTACAAATAACATCATTTCTACGATATTCTAAATATTATAGAGATGTTTTGCAAAATAGAGCTATATTTTACCATGTAGGAATCCATAATGACATTTAGCTCTCTTTCCATTGAACTTAGCAAACGGTATCTGATAGATCTAAATGTTGCCCCACCCAGTGACAGGATTCTTAACTGTTACTTGTTTCAGGGCAATCTCAGTGATTGCCCTATCCAGTGTAGTATCCCCATACAGTGAGGGCGGTATAACAAAATCACTGATATCAGTGATCATAAGTGATCACTATTGCGATTGCAACGCAGACTGATTAGGGGTCGTCCATAATTTTCGCCATTTTCAGTTACGTACAAAGCGTACGTAAGAGGGGGGAGGGGATCGAAATATACCCCAACCGTACGTAACTTCAATGGCAATCTTGAGAGGCGGGATTTTTTGTTTAAAGTACGAAATAAAATAAAATTTCGCCATTTATTGCGTACGTAACTCGAGGGGGGGGGGGGGGGGGGGGGGGGGGTAAAAAGTTACGTACGCTCTGTACGTAAGTGAAAATGGCGATAATTTTGGACGACCCCTTACGTTGTGATCTTAGAATTAGTAATCTTAGACTGGACGTGCTCTTTCCAATCGATGATTGTACATTTGATCAACGTTTCGAGGTGTTTAAATTATAAACAGGCGATGGCCTGTTAATGATTGTAATTAAGCTTGGTTTTGTGTGCGAAATTAGATATTTTGATGAAAAAAAGGATCACATTGCCCATAGCACTCAAATACCTAGTTCTGATTTCAAAACCGTCTATCATGTCTATTTGACGCTATAATAAATACACTGACATGAACATTACATCCTCTATCATGCCTACAGCTCAACTCTGACAAATACTAGTAATATCCACTGACCATATACCCCCTCTATCACTCAACTCCACTAACCAATATATCTCCACTGACCATGGAGTTCGCCTGACTGCCAAAACTGGATTGGGCAGTCACTGAGATTGGGGTAAACAAGTGACAGTTAAGAATACTGTCACTTGGTGGGGTAAAACCAAGGATCTAACATTAAGATATATCAGATACCGTTTGTGTAAGTGGATAGTAAGCGGATGACTTTAACACGTACATGTGTAATAACTCGTGAATGGCGTTGACATTTTGTGCAAATAAGCGAAATATTTTCTCTCCAGCCTGAATTTGTTATTATGCATACCTCATATTTTCTTTCCATTAATTCCTTTTACCGTACTGGCGATTGCTTAAATAATGTGAAATTCACATGGAAATCTACCATGTCTCTAAAAGGATTAATATAATGATGTACACTGTTTGTAAAAAGTAATCCTGGGAGAGGACAACATTCGGTAGGTAGTTTCTGAATGTCGTTCATATATTTTTGTATTTTATGTATTGTATTTTTCTCTCTTTGTATAACGCTTTGAGAACTTGTGCTATAGAAGTATTTTTTATTATATTGGTTCCTTTTGATTATATTATCAATAAAAGGCACGGATGCACAAGTAGCGACCCGATCAAAACATAATATCTTATTTCACCGCGTCTCTGCCCGATTTCATTTGAAATTGAAGTTGAAATCGATATTACTGATTCATATTAGGAAACAGACCGTGGTTTAGAAGTTAACAGATGTAAATTTAAGTTTGTAACCAAAGTAGGAATTATCCCTAATTGAGTTGAGTGACAGTTGTATCCATCGTATCACAATAATTGTAATGGAAAATATTTAATCTCGAACAATGGGTATTAATCTCACTTAATAGAATATTGTAAATACATACTTTAAATGCGAAGGCACGTATTGGGTTAAATGTAAAAGGGTAAATTGAGCTTATTTGGAAATATTACATATTGAAATTAGAGTTCCGTAAGCCAAACAAGAACCCAGAAACCAGCATTTCAAGAGCACAATTATATACAATCTTTAAAAAGTTAGCAATAGGAAAAACAACCGCACGAATCAACACATAACGTATAACATATCAGCGGATACCAGGGTATGTTAAACAACGTTTTTGTTTTCCTTACTGCTCCCTTTTCAGAAGAAGACCCATTTATCAATATCTGCAAAGGAATAATATTACTGTATTTAAACTACTTTATTCAATAATTGTATTTGCTTTTATAAATGATTGATCGTTGTGGAAACAGCGGTTTTTAAGTACTCTGGTTTTTAGGGACATTTTTGCTAGCGTGCTTTCCCAATAGTTCTCACTGTCATTTGTCGCCTAGAAGTAGGTTAAGTAAATTTGATAAATAATTCAAATAATTTGATTATTTCTCTTCTTTTATTTAAGTAAATATTTGACGAAACCAGATCGGGTACCATCTCATTATTACAAAAATCGAAAAATCGAAAATAAAGAAATAACACAAATTCGAATTGCCATCATGACATCTTCCGAAGTTAAATTTCGAAGAGAAGAATGTTGTGCATATATTAGGGGCGGATACAGGAATTCTCAGGGGGGGGGGGGGGGGGGGGGGGTGGGGCGGGCGCCAAAGCGGGGTTGTCCACACACCCCACCCCACACACTCTCATCTAACGATGCGTGATAATGAGGCGAATTTGATTGTAACGACGCACGCGGTTAGAGTAAGAACATTTATTTTTTTACAAAATGTAATAATTTGTGGCAATTACCAAACAGTTGGGTGTCACCAGTTCCTTACTCTACTTCTCATCCTTAATTATGCTAATTTTATTTTTCACACATACTTATATGTTTGCTTTCCTTCTCTCGCACTTGTCTCTTTCCTGCCATTCTACTTAGTATTAGGTCGAGAACTCTGTCCTGTTTCTTTAATTTGACCTGTTTATTACTACACTGTATTACTCATCTTCTCAAGGCATCTTTCCATAGATTCAGGTCACCCTCTTTGCCTGTATTTGTTTACAGTGTATCTGCCATGTCTGCTGTTTTCATCTATTCCAATGTATAGTTATTATGTTATACATGTGCACTTTGCCGTCAGCCATCTTATGAACATTAAGATTTGCTTTGTGGATAGGTTGTATGCTTTGTTCTGTCTCTCAATTTAGATGTTTTGTCATTTCGTGGGAAACACAAAAGGAATAACGATGAAGGTCATCACGTAATTGTTACAGTACGTGTATTGCTCTGACATGCGGTATTTTCGGTTACAATTCAGGCTATTTCTTCAAGATTTTGGATTATATAATGTTTTGACTCCAATTTTAGTTTGAAAAAAAAGAGTATCATTTCACCAGAATATGTTGTCTAAAATCATCGTGAAGAATACAGTAGTGGTTCTACGACGTACATTATATATGACAGTGACGTGAATAATTCTTAAACACACGCAGTTGTTAATACGGCAAGTCAGTATGGCGCATTGAAGTGGTTAAGTGTAATTTTATGCATGTGTACTGTGTCTAGTTTTCGCAAAATAAAGACCCGGAATTGATCTTCGGCTGCATATTAGTCTACCACTGAAATTCGGCAGTTTCCCCAGTTTGACTATTCAGGAAATTACCATAGGTACCTGATTTATATTGGGTCCAATCGGACATCATCAGGTCTACTACTCTCTAAGTGTAAAAAAGTGAAAAAGCACTAAAAAGAGTGAAGAATTCACTCCTCTTGGAGCTCTAGGAAGGACAGCTCTTTTTGAGTGAAAGTCACTCTTTCAAAAGAGTGAATAGTCCCGCTCTTTTTGAGGAGTGAAATACTTCACTCGTTCTGAAGAGCGACTTTCACTCTAAGAGGAGCTGTCCCTCCTAGGGCTCCAAGAGGAGTGAAGAAGTCACTCTTTTTAGTGGTTTTTCACTTTTTTACACTTAGAGAGTAGTAGACCTGATGATGTCCGATTGGACCCAATATAAATCAGGTACCTATGGTAATTTCCTGAATTTTTTGAGTGAGCTTTCACTCTTTTACATTTAGAGAGTATAAATACATAATGTAGGTATTAAACATTTTAAGAAAAATTGGTGAAGAACACCCAACAAAGTTAATTTGGTGATCAAAAATTACGTTTTTCAACGTTATACAAACATATATTTTACAAATAACATAATTTCTACGATATTCTAAATATTATAGAGATGTTTTGCAAAATACAGCTATATTTTACCATGTAGGAATCCATAATGACATTTAGCTGTCTTTCCATTGAACTTAGCAAACGGTATCTGATCCTTGGTTTTGCCCCATCCCCACCCAGTGACAGGATTCTTAACCGTTACTTGTTTACTCCAATCTCAGTGACTGCCCAATCCAGAGTCTCATCCCCATACAGTGAGGGCAGTATAACAAAATCACTGATATCAGTGATCATAAGTGATCACTATTATTGCGACTGATTGCAACGCACACTGATTACGTTGTGATCTTAGAATTAGTAGTCTTAGACTAGACGTGCTCTTTCCACTCGATGATTGCACATTTGATCAATGTTTCGAGGTGTTTAAATTATAAACAAGCTTGGTTTTGTGTGCGAAATGAGATATTTTGATGAAAAACAGGATCACATTGCCTTTAGCACTCAAATACCTAGTTCTGATTTCAAACCGTCTATCATGTCTATTTGACGCTATAATAATGAGTAAATACACTGACCATGAACGTTACATCCTCTATCATGTCTACAGCTCAACTCTGACCATTACTAGTAATATCCACTGACCATATACCCCCTCTATCCCTCAACTCCACTAACCATTCTTACATATTGGGCGTGGTTTAAAATGTCAACCCATAATATCCATCAATTTCATTGGTTCTGTGGTTAGTTTTGTTGGATACGCCCTATAGATTACCAGACCGGTAATCTATGGATCTGGGCGGGGCTTAATTCACACCTTTGATGATGCCGGAACTACATTTAAAAAACCCCAGCCGTGTCAATAAATGTAAACATAGCCTCGTCAATAAATGTAAACAAAGTCGAGAGTAAGCTTATTTTACAAACTGATACGTATTTATTTCTTCAATACAAAAATAAGGTTACATTCATGTAATTAAATGTAAAGATAGAGATCCCTTTAATGAATTAACGTTAATTAGACATGTAAAAGAAAGAAGGAAAAATAAAATATTCGAGGGACCCTAAGCCTATTTTTCGTCTGATTTACTTGAGTCTCGTATCGTAGTCGTAGCCATTGGTTATTTAAATATGGAAGAAGCAAATTTTGATATTGGAGAGGTGGACGAGTTGTTGAAACACGTAGACATGGTAGAAGAACCAGAACCGGTAGAGTGGGATAATGAATTACCAGATGAAGTGATTTGGAATTTCTTATCGGAAATTGAAGGGAAGGTGGATGCTAGCATTGCTGCTAGTGCTAGCGTGACGATCGAGCCACCGCCGACACCCGCCCCCGACAAGAAATCACCGTTCGTGAAGCTGAGTGATGCGGAATTGAGGAAGATAGAGGAGGGGAAGGACGAAAAAACAACCAAAAGCGCCACGAGCTGGGGCGTCAATCGCCTTAAAAGTAAGGAAACATTTTAAAGTGTATTTATCAAATTAAAATATTCAAAAGCCCCCCTCTTTTGGCGTACGCAAACAGACCAGAAATAGGAACTACTTTTCTTGCGCATTTTTGTAACGTAAACATTGAACAGCTGATCGTAACATTTCAAAACAAACAAGAAACATTTTAAAATACGACATCATGGCTTTATTATTAGTAGTAATCTATGCTGTGACGGGACCACTTTTTTTTTAAAACTTCAAAACTGTCATTTAAAGGGTTATTTTTTAATGATTGTAGGGCCTAAAAATATAATATAGGCAATGATGAAAAAACGAACCTTGTTCTGCAGGCCTGATTGATCAGTCTCTTTAGAAGCAATTTGTACATATTATTTTCCCTCTTCTCCTAAGGTTTATCGTAAATATAGGTAAAAAATCAATTTGTTATCCTTTTCTGGTGCATTTTGGGATCGCAAAGTACCAAATGTGTACACTTTGCGATCCCACAATGCCTCGGAAAAGTATAATCGATTGATTTTTACCTATATTTGCGATAAACTTTATTGCATTGCATGTATTTATCCATTTACTGGTTTAGGGTGAAAAATTGTTCTCAGTCTCTTTCTTAGTCTTTTATACACGGTGTTCATTTTTTTATTAAATCTTGCAGGCTGGTTGAAAGCACGCGATATGAGTGAAGACTTTGAACATCTAGCTGCTCAAGACTTAGCAGATGTGCTTCGCAAGTTCTACGCAGAAGTGAGAAAATTGGATGGGAAAGAGTATTCTAAGAACGCTCTCTGTGGACTTCGATCTGCCATACATAGACGTATCACATCTGCACCATTCAATCGACCCATCAATATTATGCGAGGTCAAGAGTTTAAGGCGGCCAATAATATGTTGATTGGCGTTCTTAAGTCTCTAAAACGCGAGGGAAAAGACTTCACAAGGTCTTATACGCCAATCAGTGAAGGTGATATTGGACGCCTGATGGCATCGGGTGTATTTGGCATGGACACACCAGACAAACTGTTAAAGTTAGTTTGGTTTAGTACACAATTCTACTTGTGTCGCAGAGGTGGCGAGGGTTTATCAAATTTACGCACCGATTCGTTTGAATTCAAGGTTGATTCTACTGGAAGAGAGTTTGTGCAGATGACCTACAATGAGGCAAGCAAAAATCATCCAGGTGGGTTCAAAAACACCAATGACCCCAGTAAGAAGATGTACGCAACAGGTGGCATTCTTTGCCCTGTGATGGCGCTGAAGAAATATCTGCAGAAGGTCAATCCTGTAAGTACCGCATTGTACCAGAGGCCAATAAATCCTCTCGTAAAGGTTGAAATCCTGGATGATGGATATTGGTACACCGGAGAGCAGCTGGGTATTAACAAGCTCAGAGGTATGATGGCAACGCTCTCAAACGAGGCTAAACTGAGCATACGTTACACGAATCACTGTATCCGCGCAACTGTGATCACAAACTTGATCAATTGTGGATTCGATCCTGTCACAATCAGTAGATTAAGTGGCCACCGCAATCCAGCTAGTGTGTTGTCCTACTGCAATGACACCAGTGAAAATGTGAAGCGTAACATGGCAGATGCCCTCAACTCTACGCTGGTGAGAAATCCATCGCAAGCAATTGAACCGCCATCCAGACAGCAACAGCCGCCGTCCAGACAGCAACAGCGTCATCCATGTCTACAAATTCAAGCACCGCAGCATCAAGGTCGTCTACCAGTACCAGTGATTCAACCACAACCAAGGCAGCAACAGCAGCATTTGTCTGTATCCGCAGTGACAATTCCACAGCATCTGGCACGGGATCTGGCACAGCAAGAGTCGCTCTTCTCCAACATGTCAAACTGCAGCCTGTCAATAGGAACAATAAATATACAAAAATGAATGACTGATGATAAGACTGAAAAACTGATAGAGAATCTACTTCTATAAACCCCCATTCATGGTCTAATAAAACAATCCTGACCTTGTTATCATAAAACATGTTGACAAATGCTTGTCATATGGATTGATTCAGTATTTTAATTTTATAAATACCGAAAACTGCTATCATTTGGAACAGGCCATGCCTGGACTAAACACGCTGCCAATTTAAATTAAGTGCTAAGAATCCTATCTCTCTCCGTGTGAGATTTAAACACGCTAGGCATTTTATTTTACTGGATACTACACAAAACAATATTATGAAAGAGGTTTTTCATCTTGTCAAATAATTTAAATCGTAATTTAATAGTAATACTTACATGATATGGTGATAATTGTTTGACGACTGCTTCAAGTTCATTTTATGTGCAAACAATGCGGGAAACAATGTCACATGTTTTTCTCCACATCAATCAGAGCGAGTTGAACTTCTTATAATTCACCCCGGAATCGTCATAAATTTGTGTATGGAATAACAGTGGCTACCGTTTGTTCATTCTCTGACAGTTGTGCAATAAACAGATAATTTAAATACCAAGAAAATATCATAATTGGTTGTCTTTCTCTGACAAACGTGTCATCAACATGGCGCGACAATGTGTAAAGTTGAATTTGCAACGGCACTACGGCAGAATTAATTACTAGACCAAATCACAGTAAACAAAATTAATACGCCAATAACAATAATTCGTGCGATCGAATTAAAATAATTACCCTTTTCTATACTTGAATGAATGAAAACCGCCCGTGTAAACCATAGTATTTATTCAAGGAATGGTGCAAATATGAGACTGACGATTAAATAATTATTTGCAGTGATTTCGAGTAAAAATTCCATCGTATACCGCGAATAAATCTGATCACTAAGGGCTGATCACTACCTGATCACTAAGGCCACCAAATCACATATTCTTGAGATTCTTGCGCCAAAGTAAAATTTCTATGGGTTGTTCGATTTTGTTTGTGGGGATGTTTAGAACAGTAATCAGTTGATTTGCCACTGTGTACTAATTCAAAACGATCTTAAATGATCCCCCAATGAATAAAATGTTGAAAAAAACGTTGATAAATATAAGAATGAGAATAAAATATGGTTCGTCGATGTTTTGGTATAGAAGGCTGCCATATAATGCATAGGCTGTACCATATTTTTATCGTCGTGAATGGCCGCCTGCGGCGACCATTCACGACTCAAAATATGGTACAGCCTATGCATTATATGGCAGCCTTCTATACCAAAACATCGACGAACCATATTTTATTCTCTAAATATATCTCCACTGACCATGGAGTTCGCCTGACTGCCAAAACTGGAATGGGCAGTCACTGAGATTGGGGTAAACAAGTGACAGTTAAGAATACTGTCACTTGGTGGGGTAAAAACAAGGATCTAACATTTAGATATATCATATACCGTTTGTGTAAGTGGATAGTAAGCGGATTACTTTAACACGTACATGTGTAATAAATCGTGAATGCCAATGACATTTTGTGCAAATAAGCGAAATATTTTCCCTCCAGCCTGAATTTGTTATTATGCATACCTCATATTTTCTTTCCATTAATTCCTTTTACCGTACTGTCGATTGCTTAAATAATGTGAAATTGGCAAGGAAATCTACCATGTCTCTAAAAGGATTAATATAATGATTTACACTGTTTGTAAAAAGTAATCCCGGGACAACATTCGGTAGGTAGTTTCTGGATGTCGTTCATATGTTTTTGTATTTTATGTATTGTATTTTTCTCTTTTAGAACTCGTGCTCTAGAAGTATTTTTTTATTATTATATCCGCTCCTTTTGATTATATCAATAAAAGGCACGGATGCACAAGTAGCGACCCGATCGAAACATAATATCTTATTTCACCGCGTCTCTGCCTGATTTCATTTGAAATTGAAGTTGACGACAGTTGAAATCGATATTACTGATTCATATTAGGAAACAGACCAAGGTTTAGAAGTTAACAGATGTAAAAAAAATTATATTAAAGTTTTTAACCCAAGTTGGAATTATCACTAATTGAGTTGAGTGCTAGTTTAATTTAATGTACAATTGTAATGGAAACTATTTAATCTCAAACAATGGGTATTAATCGCACTTAATAGAATAGTGTAAATACATACTTTAAATGCGAAGGCACGTATTGGGTTAAATGTAAAAGGGTAAATTGAGCTTATTTGGAAATATTACATATTGAAATTAGAGTTCCGTAAGCCAAACAAGAACCCAGACACCAGCATTTCAAGAGCACAATTATATATACAATCTTCAAAGAGTTAGCACTAGGAAAAACAACCGCACGAATCAAAACATAACATATAAATGACATATCAACAGATAACAGGCGATGTTAAACAACATTTATGTTTTCCTTACTGTTGCCTTATCAGACGAAGACCCATTTACCAATCTCTGCAAAAGTGCAAATGAATAAGATTACTTAATTCAAACTACAATATTCATTAATTGTATTTTTCTTTTATAAATGATTGATCGCTGTGGAAACAGCGGTTTTTAATCATTCAGGGTGCCGTACCGTTTGGGGACATTTTTGCTAGTGTGCTTTCTCAATTTCTCACTATAATGGTATAAACTGTCACCTAGAAAATGGTAGGGTGTCACCAGATCCTTACTCCACTTCCCATTTATATTATGTTAATTTTTCACGCATACTTATATTTGTGCTTCCCTTCTCTCACATACTTTCTTTCTTGCCATTCTACACACTGACGATGACTTAAGGTCGAAAGCTCTGTTTCTGTTTCTTTAATTTGACCTGTTTATTACTACTATATTTCTCATCTTATCATGGCATCTTTTCATAGACCAGGTCACCCTCTTTGCCTGTAGTTGTTTACAGTATATCTGCCATGTCTGCTGTTTTCATATGTTACAATGCATAGTTATTCTGTTACACATGTGCACTTTGCCGTCAGCCATCTTATGAACATTAAGATTTGCTTTGTGGATAGGTTGTATGCTTTTTTCTGTCTCTCAATTTATATGTTTTGTCCTTTGTTTATGTCGTGGGAAATACAAAGGAAATAACGATGAAGGTCATCACGTAATTCTTACAGTAGGTGCATTGCTCCGTGTTTCAGGGATTTAGTAGGGTATTTGCCTACCTGTCAATAAAGATGACTACAACTCTAACCTAATTTGAAAGCAATATTTGGAAGCATTTAACAAATGCACCGGTTAAACGAGAATGAAGTTATTTAAAGACTGGCGATATGTGTCCATTTAATTATAAATACATGTAGGGCCTAATGCTATTGTGGAGAAATAATTTGATTTTTTCTAACACCACAGCATTATACATGTAAATATTACATTTTCGTCGTATGTTTGTTTTGTAGTGAATAAACCGATACTGAAACTGAGTTTATAAACATCTAGCTTCGAACCAATGATCTATCTGTCCAAAATACATGTCATAAGCAAAGTACTGTCTATTCCTCATAGTTTGCACTAGTTCAAAAGCGAAAGTCTTGTGCAATAATTCCGCGGCTTTTAAATTCCATTATCTCCACCTATGTGTGTCAGCCTCCCATTTGATACAGCCAAATAAATATAATTATTTAAACACATGATGTGACTGACCGGTGAGAGAGTTGTATTCGGTCAAGAGAGGGACCATGTTGTGGTAATCGATGTGTAGTCCGAACGGTCGAAGTCTTTCGAAAGTGAAATATTGATGTGAAGATAGAAATGTCATCCAACATAGCCCTAAATATTGAGTACCATACTCTGAAATTGAATTCAGTTCAAGCTAAAACCTGTACAGCGTGAATGTAATAGTACTTGCACCTTATATACAAAGGAATGTCCAAAGCGACTAATGTCGCTATTCATGAACATAAGTTTACCGACGTAACACGAATTTATTCATCAAAATATCCCGCTATCCCGAGATTTTAGAATTAGAGCGACATTCACTTTTTGCATCACCAAACCTGCATTCAATATATTTTCGTTGATGTTTCATCAGCAACTCATTGTCCATAAACCTTTTCAACCGTACGCATTGTGTTTATTGCATTAATACACATTTCCATGTAGTGATATTTCAGTTTCCCCAAACTAGTCCTACTGTTTTTAAACAGTAGGATTAGTCTGTGGAAACTGTAGTCTTCTTAACAGAAGACAAAAGAAGCTAAATTTGAAATGGCAAGTTATATCCAGGTGCATCTATTGTATTTTCAATCAATATACCTCTAGCCCTTTTATTTTCAAATGTTATCCTTTGTTTTCCTTTTGTTCCCATGTTACTGCAGAGCATGTTATATCTGGTAACTGGCCACTTGAAAGATGACAAGCTAACAGACACCCTGTTTGGCTTTCAAGTGGAAAAATAACAGGCTGTGCAATGAAGTGTGATGGAAGAAATACAGTAAAGTGGTCAATCTAGATATACCAAAGGTAATTAATGTTCAAGTGGCCAGTTACAAGATATAACATGCTCTTCAGTAAGATGGGAACAAAAGAAATTACAAAGGATAATATTTGAAAAGAAAAATGCTAGAAATATCACAAATAATAAGTATTGCTAACTACATACGACTGATATGATATTAAGCAACTAGCGAATAATAAGTGAGAAATAAAACTACAAAACTGAGAAAAGTGCCCTTTTGCACTCCCTCGTGCTTATACGGTATTTTCTCTATATTTTAGCAACTTTAAATACGGATTATTAAACAAACATTAAATCAGGTCAAACTGATTACTGGTGGAGAGTACATTGTTCAAAAATATGAATTGCACAAAAAAATACAATAATTAAGATTTTTGCCCCAAAACAGTCTTTTTATGCTGAAAATGGCCTAAATTCTATTTTTGTCACCCCCTTTCATTTGAAACCTTACTTTCTAAGCACTTAATTTAGCCTAGATGTACAGCTGTAACAAAAAATGCCGTGATACATTTTTAAAATCATATTTATTGCCTTTGGATAGTCTACCGCCATGTGCGTCGCTAAATGAAATAATGAATCATTTAACAAAGAATAAGACGCAAAGAGTAATATACCAACTGGCTGTGGGAAAACAGCCAATGACGAGGTCCAGGAGAATAATGCGATAAAAACAGAGACATCACAAAGAACAATAACACACAGAAATGCACTGGGACAAGCAATACAAATTGCTATGGCAATAAAACAACAACAATATAACGTACCAATAAATTTAGACCGACGTTTCAAGTGGATATACCGGACACCCTTAATCAGAGACAAAATATAAAAACAAAGTGTTATGTATTAACTATGTTTTATTAGATATTATAAGTTCACTTGTGTAAACACATAGTTTAAACAAATATTCCAAAACACTGCAATAAATTTGTTCAAAATATAGTTTTTGGCCCATATTTTGAAAAGTACTTTGTGGTCAATACTTCCTTTTGCTGTGGTAAGGCAGTATAAAGAAGATAATGAACATTCACCATCACCAATTAATACTACAGCTTGTAAGGAAGGATGGTATTGCTGCGCACTCTCCGAAAAGCGCTAAATTTGACATGCCTGATTTTGAACACATCCGGGTGGGATAGGTCACCCATATACTATAGGGTCATCGGCACTTACTGTGCACCTTTTTCATGCGTCACACTGTGTTACGGGGGCACAGCACTAAATAAACCGTCCATTGGATTACATGTAAATTAGGGCTAAAAGAGTCGCGATTTCAGGCCCCTTAGTAACCATTTTGGAATGTCTCGAATGCTTTATTCTAATAAACAAACATTAAAATTTCATAAAATCATAAAAGTGTTACACCTTCCAATTACATTTTTCGATACGATCATTTAAACAGCGCCCACCCCTATTTTCAGCTCGAACGCTCGCATTCTAACCGCCTCCGAGCAAGTGTGTTCATCCACGTGATATATTTTCGATACAATCTCACGCCAAACTGGTTCCCAAAGGACCCCATTAATATTTTTTTGCCGGAACCTACTACCATTACACAAAACGAGGAGTGATTTAGTGCTGTGCGCCCTTACGGTTAACAAGACACTATCTTAGGTAGCTTTATTTCGTTATAGAGCTCTCAACGGAAAAGCGCTAAACTTGACATGCCTGATTTTGAAAAGATATCTAGAACACATCCGGGTGGGATAAGTTGTCCAATGCACTCATCATCGATGTCAATAGGCTTTTCACTGCATATTTTACCATGCCATGGTCAAATTTTGCTGCCATTTGTTTCATATATCTGTGTCCACTGATGATGTATTTGATAGTAGGGTCCAATTTTTCATGTCCAGCACCCATTTCTGTGAGTTGGCTGTAGGATCGCATATACTCATCATAGGTTGAGATTTGATTCCCGGTAAGTAATCTAAACACCTGCCATTGAGATGAACAATACGTTGAGTCTGAAAGAGAATCATCGAGATTCAATAGGATCACTATGGTAACCAAATCATTCAATTTAATATTATTTAGAATAAACTTTTTATAACATTTTTTTCAAATAACCGCAATAAGATGGAGATAGACCACGAAATACACGAGAAAATAGCAAGAAAAGTATCAAGAAAGTCACGCGTCCGTAACAAAAGTCACATGAAAATACTAAAAAGCCCCTTGATATTACGTGAAATTCCAAAGCGTGGAATTACACGTGTTACTTCAAAGGAAAATTAACGCGAAATTCATTTTACAAATATTAGTCGAAAATCCAAATTTTAATTTTTCAATTTTTTTAAGTGTTGAGAAAATAAAAATACTCAACAAAATATTGAAGATTTTGTTCCCAGTTTTGGTTACCACAACAAGTACATCTCATTTTTACTTTTGGTACCTGAAAAAGGGCAAGTGAGAGAAGAAAAAAAAATTCCCGACCGACCTACCCAACTTTTAAAAGTGATCTATGGACAATCAAACAATTTTTTTTTTGCCTTATAAACAAGTCAAATTAAAGAAACAAAACAAAAACAGAGTTTTCAAACTAGGTCATCGTCAGTGTGTTAGAAATTGAATGGCAAATATCTAATATTGAATTAAAATATTCTATGTGTCATGGATAATACGAATGAAAATATGTTTTTCTGCTCAAATTGAACTACTATCAACATTTAGTAGGTATAGAATTTGATTGATAATCTTAAATTACACACTGGATGACTAGTGTAACTAATACATGTACAAGAGATCTCTGCATATGAAAAATGACCCAAGCTAAATTTGACATACCTGGGTAGATTTGCCATAATTTGATAACGAAAGCTTCAGAATGGATAGAACAAATCCATGTGACACATTAAATATTAATGTGACGTGATTATTACTATTTCACATCCACTCTTTATATTTTTCGCGGCACAAATGGCAGACGACCGATCGCCAAAAATGGGCCACTTCTTGCGCAATGACCGATAATCGATTACATTTCTTGTACGCTTTTAAAACGGGTGAATTAGCCTCTACTTAGCAAAGATCGATCGTCCAAAGATCAATCGTTGGGCCAGTGTAAAATGAGTTTAATAAAATCATGGAATTAGTAGATCTACTATTTAAATGATATAATATACCTCATTAATGTAGGACCAATGTTGATTCCCGCCACCGAAGTGACACGTGTACAATACAGCTAGTTTATCCTTTCGAGAATCTAAGCATTTTTCTTCATGTTTGATCTCTCCACGTTTGGTGATCGACCAAAGCTATAACGAAAATATACGTAAGAAACACTTTATACTCGGAATATACACAGTAAAAACAAGTTCCACTTTATATTATGCCTGATATATTCTTTTTAGATGAGTTACTCCATCGAAACGAGTTTTGGCACACATAATGTAGTGTGCACAGCAACACTCGAACGGGGCTATAATTACGCAGGTGTTGTAATGCTTGAATGAGCACACATTGAATGGAGGAATACCTGAATTCAAAAGTTGCTAAATGATGTATTAAAGGAGGGTGGTTAAGCAGCTTACACCACGGTCTTGAACCAGGGTCTTTGCTTGAACACGACATTTTTCACCTTTTGAAATCATGGAGGTACTTCCTCCAGTCAATGTGTGCTCATTCAAGCAGCACAACAACTGAGCGGTTCAAGCAAAGACCCTGGTTCAAGTTGCTTAAACATCCTCCTTCAATACATCATTTGGCAACTTTTGAATTGAGGTATTCTTTCATTCATTGTGTGCTCATTCAAACATTACAACACCTGCGTAGCTATAGGCCCACTCTAACGTTGCTGTGCATACATGTACATACATTATGTGTGCCAAAACTCATTTTGATTAAGTAACTCATTTTAAAAATATCAGGCATAATCTAAAGGGGAACTCATTTTTGTTGAAATGTGTATTATTTTAAACCAAGGAGTTAATATAATCCATGATTAATCAGTCTACTACAAAAATATCATAGTGTTCTAGAGACACTCTCTTTTCCAAAATGGCATTAATGTCGATTCATAAACAAGGGCGAAAATGTGGCATATTACCTTAAAGTCAAAGGATTCTGTATAATTGTCTTTCCCTTTGCATGCATCTTTTCTTGGCACCGAAACGGGTATGCTGGTTCCCTGCATCAATGGGCTCCACACAACTTATCCATAGATGCAGGTACGCTCAAATTTCTACTCAAATCTGATTTGCTGGCTTAAAAGTCATGCATATTCATGATTGACACAAAATAGATCCACAAATAAATTTGATCAAGCCAGCGTCACGCTTAGAATGATAACAAATTTGCTGATTGGCACAAACTACACGTGTATCTGCGCTAACCACAGCGCCGGACTTCATACGCACATGTACGCATGTCATATCGCGCTCCCCATCGCGCCGTAGCTATGGCAGCGCGACAATGCATTCAGCGTTCGATGCGGTATCTCAGCTACAGTGTGGTGATCGTTATTTACCTTATGCCATGACAGAGCGACAGTGCAATGTGTTGAACTTACGGTTACGGCTGGCAATGGATTTGCCCGTACCTGCACCTATGGATAAGTTGGCGCGCGGGGATCCAGGTGCAGGGAACCAGCATACGAAACGGGCTCTAATTCGCCAAACAACTATCATTTGGCTAAGCTACTGAAACTTTTCTAACATACTTAACATGAAGATTTATATCATGCCTATCAAATTCATCATGTTGATTCTTTGAAACACATTTTGGTCAATTCATTTTATTTTGCTTCTGTATTAGTGTTTATGATTTTAACACTTTCCACGCAAAATTTCGCACGGTCACAAAATTTCGCACGGTCACAAAATGTCGCAGTACAAAAAATACAACAGTCAACAATGTGTTGACTGTTGTGCTTTTTGTACTGCGAAATTTTCTTTCTTTCTTTCTTTCCCTTTCTTCTTTTCTTTCTTCCTCCTTTTTTTCTCCTTTTCCTTTTTCTTTTTCCTCCCTTTTTCCTTTCTCTCTCTCTTTTCTTTTCCTTTCCCCCTTCTTTTCCTCTTTTCCCTTCCCCCCATTTTTCCTGGTGGGTAGGTTTGAATTTCCTGCTGAGCACCTTCAGGGGGGGGGGGGGCACTGTGCCCCCCTGCCCCCCGGCTGTTACGCCACTGCACACGAGCGTTGAAAGACGGAAGATACATACGAGAGGGTATCAAAAAGTGTTAGAAATGACCCAGGAGTGAAGGAGCCAGAAACCTCATTTTGATATGTGATCCTTCAGACATCTTTACAAAGTCCCTGTGCAAAGTTACACATTTCTCCCACTATTCATTACCTGTCCACAGACCACCATTGTAGAGATCCTCAGATTGACCGCCATTGATTGATTCTCAGATTGCCTCAGATCGTGTTATTCCCAAAACAGCAATAAATAGTTTAAAGTTTTGACAGAAAGGGTCAAAGGACATTACAAACAAGCTTGGTGACAATAATCTTATGGGTAACATGGGTTGTACACAAATTGACCTCTAATTACCCCTACGTGACAGTTGACCCTTCCTGTCAACACTTTAAACAATTTGTTGCTATTAGGGGAACTTAACTCAATCTGAGGCAATCTGAGAATCAATCAATGGCGGTCAATCTAAGGATCTCTACAATGGCGGTCTGTGGATAGGTAATAAATAGTAGGAGAGATGTGTGACTTTGCATAGGGACTTAGTAAAGATGTCTGAATGATCATATATCAAAATGAAGTTTCTGGCTCCTTCACTTCTGGGTGATTTCTAAAACTTTTTACGTATTCGTTAAATGCTGCGCCTGTTAAGTTACATCACTGTCCAGAGGAAGCCATAGTCCCGCCAGGTTATCTACACAGCTTGAGAGCATTAACCACTATTGGTGTCCCATTGGGTCAGTTTGATTTGATTTGATTTGATATTATTTGGGTCCTACGACCCTGGATAACCTAATAAGCTTATTAGCTTATTTCCATTGGGGTCCGTTAGATGTGTGAACAGATGCAGACCGGGATGATCCCCTACTCTTTACTCTTTTGTAAACTTTTAACGTGCTCGGGTATTGATCTTCCGATGCACGGGACCACCATTTATACGTGACTTCCGAACCACTGTTTTTTTGCTGCCATTAGGAAATCGTCACAAATCATTTCGCTTCATTTACCAGGCTACCGATACGGTATCAGCACTTAGATTGTAATATCCTCTAACAGCTCCCCAATCTCGCTTGAGTCGACGAAGCAATTGAGACTAAGTACCTTGCCCGAGGATACAAACAAGTTGGCTGTAGTGGGGCTAGAACTCACAACCTTTGCATCGTGAGACCGGCATGCTATCCAATAGACCACACGTGCTCTCGCCGGTGGTAGTCACCTATACAGACACCGTTGACAATATTGACAGAGGGCCGGCATTGTTGGTGGTATATTACTATTAGGTTTGAATCGAATCCATGATGTATACACATGTTCTTAATCATATGATTGTTGCATTGAATATTATAGTGGTTGGTTTTAGTAATATTATGTTATTAAAGTCTGTGAAAACTATAAACAAATATCAAATACAAATGTATATAATATAAAGGATAATTTGAAGAGTTTAACCTAAATATTAAGGCAACACATTTAACACAATTTTACATTTGGAGGTAGGCCTACATACTCAAATAAGGTATGTAGTTTCCCCGGTTGTTTGATTGAAGGCATCTAATGAGCTTGAACAAGTCAAGTCATTAATTTCTGCATGTGTCCTTATGTATGTGGTGACAATTGATAAATGCTCATTGCCCGAGGTTAGTGATGTGGTCAACAAAATAAAACCTCCTTGGGTGAAATACACCTCATTAAATGTTGCAGTTAAAAAAGTTGGAGTATAACTATACTTCAGTACAGTAAATGCATGACAAATACTTATCGAGAGACATGGTAATATCGATATATTTATATTGACAATAGTTGAATCCAATGATAGGTTTAACTAGAAGAAGTTTTTCATGCACAACTTCATTACTTAGTATTCTTTGATTACAACCCACACACAAGACCAAAAGGATTTAACACTTTCCATGCGGCAGGTGTCCGCAGACGACGGTTCCAAAATTTCACAAAATGTTTTAAAAATGTCAACATTATTGAATCTCATCACCATATTTTGAATCACAATGGGAAATGCATTAAATTAAGTACAGACATGCGTAGTATTGGTTCAGTAATTCTTGAGATAAGATTTTGACAAATGGAAAAGTTTTCGGAAAAAATGTGTTTTGTATATGGTAAAACTAATAGCAATAGTGGAAAGTGTTAATGTTGCACCGCTTGCAATATATTGTCATCCTGGTATGAATATATTGCCTTAATGAGGTCATACCTGTGGACCGGATCTTTTACCACACGGACGTATCGAAACTGGCGAGCCATCTTTGTGTCCACCATTGAAATCTAAACACCACTTGCTTTCTGAATGAATGACCTGTATAAACATGATGTAAAACGTCAACATTTAATATCTTAACATTAGATTCGAATCAACGATTAAAGTGTGGTATTCGTGCGATAGGTCTGTGCATGAGTTGCCTATGTAACTTTTGTGTGACACTCATATGCATGTTATATACTTGTGACGAATGCACACGAATTATGGTGTCGAATGGTGCGTGACTTGTATGGCAAGTCGATGACGACACCTCTAAAGAAATACGCTTCTGATGTACATATGACGAACACCCCTGGGTTTAAGTGCGTATGTGACACGCATATGAAGTACATGTAAATAACAGTATTAACACTCTTACTTTATGATATTGTTAACCCCTCCCCAGTAATGAAACTTGATTTTCATAAGAACTATATAAATAGATCTTCAATATACTGGACTAAATGGAAGGATTACAAGTCTCTCGAAGAGATCATTTTCTATCATTGACAACCTAATTGACTATTCTGAAGGTTACGCATAAGAAAAACTCATCAAATGACTATCATATTGAAGATTTAACGTACGAGGCATCACTGTGGCTTGATGTATAACAACGAACATTAGAATTCGCAGTATTCCAGTATGCCAAAGGCATAGCAATACATTCGAGTTGATATTACACTATTTTCAGGCCTACAAGGGTTAATATTGCTTACGATCTTATTTATACATGACAATACTGTAATATATGCGTGTGAACTAAGTGGACCTTTAGCAAACATCCTCAATAGATCTTATGATGAAGGAGTTTGCCCACCGCAATGGAAGAAAGCTGTTGTTGTACCAATTCCTAAGAGTAAGCCTGCCACATGGGACAAATTGAGACCGGTATCGCTCACTGATCACTTCGCAAAAGTAGCGGAAGGCTTCATGGCAAAATGGCTCCAGGAAGACATGGAGAGCGTCGTTGACCCAAATCAGTATGGAAACCAAAAGGGTGTTTCAACCACGCACTATCTCATCAAACTCATGGACACGCTACATATGAATGCCAACAAACTTGGTCATCTCAGTACCCTTGTAATTGCTGATTTCAGTAAGGCGTTTGACTTAGTAGATCATAACATTCTCATGACTAAGTTTATTTCGTTAGGGGTGCGCCCGTCTGTTCCAACTTTCTAGAAGGCAGAGAGCAGTGCGTACGATATCGCGGACATACCAGTGACTGGAAGAAGTTAGATGGTGGTGTACCGCAAGGTACTCGCGTCGGTCCTCTCGGTTTTGTCGCTATTGTTAATGACGCAGCCATTAACACCCCTTTGTCACCCTGAAATATGTCGACGACCTCACTCTGATTGAGCATAGATCCCGTTTACAAATGTCGGTGCTGCAAGAACATTTGGACAATTTTCAGGAATGGGCTGATCGTAATCATATGCGTTTAAATGTTGAATGACCCTCGTTTATCAAAGTGACCAAAACAATCCGTCTTACCTGTCCAAATACTGTATCAGTTGTCGGCCAATTAGTCTCCGGACACACATTCTCAAGATACCAGCCAAACGATTTACAATTCAATCGTTTTCTTATCGCTAATCTCTCCGATATATCCCCGGCATCCGCTTCCCTTACATACGGATGAAAGTAATAGTAGAATTCTTTGTACTGATCTAACCACACTTCAGCCAGTCGTTTGTTATTGTTGTTCATAAAGTTTCCCGCGCCGCCGCTTGAATATGGCAGGTTGTGACGGAATATGTGTCCCACGTGCGAGCAAGGCATACATACTAAAGAGCCGCCACACATCCACGTCTGCAAGGAACCAGTTATTTTGAGTATTTTAAATTAAAGTCTACACAATTTATACATAGGATTTATGCAAAGATGTGTGTTCAGCGGCAACTGCAGGCAACGCGGTTTACGTCGATTGTTACAAAGCGATGCCCTGTTTGATGAATATTTATATTCAGCGGCAGCTTACGCAACGCGGTTTACGCCAATTTTTATACATGCTATGCCCTTTTACCATGGGAACTATGCACTTGAACGCTGCGGTAGTCGCAATAAGCCTTTCAGCGGTATGGCAAGGTCGATCTCCACATATTGGATTGGTGCCTATTCATTCTTTGTATTTCCCGAGCGCGCAAGAGGAGACGACCCGGGCTGTTTCCCAAAGAGCGCGCAAGAAGAAACGATTTGCAACATGCAAGACAAATATCACTATATCTACCAGGAATGTGAGAACTATCAGACAGAGTCGATATAGGGAGGAGCTTGTATCCAATCTAATCAAATATAACATTGACATGATCGGGATACAGGAGCACCGCATTGTCCATGATGACCCAGTGAAGTATGAGATCATTTTGGGCAGAACACTGATCACTACCTCAGCAACAAGAAATAAAGCAGGTGCAGCAGCTGTAGGTGGAGTCGGGATACTACTCAACAACAGCGCACTCCGATCATTAGCAAGTATCAAACCACATTCTGATCGTACACTCATAGTCAACTTCCATGGTAACCCAGCAACAACTGTAGTGGTGACCTACTGCCCTACAAATGTGGCGGACGAGGACATCATAGAAGAGCACTACAACAGTCTAAAGGGGGCGATTGACTCGGAAATGCCAGACTTGGAAAGGATGACGCCAAATTTTCATACCATGATGATACGAACAGAAATGGAGAGTATCTAGCAGAATTAGCTAAAGAGAAGGATCTAATAGTCGCAAATACCTACTTTCACAAGAAAAAAGGCAAGTTGTGTACATATGTCAGCCCAGGCGGCAACAAACTACAGCTGGACTCAGGCGGAAATGGCGAAACAGTGTTCAAAATTCTGAAGCATACAGCACCTTTGCTAGTGTGGGATCTGACCACAGAATCGTATCTGCTAGCATCCGACTAAGCCTCAGAAAGATTAAGATCATCAAACGGAAAAAGCAGTACAATTGATCAAGATATACAAGCTAAATACAGTATAGAGGTGCGTAATAGGTTTCAACTCCTTCAGGATGATGTAGAAACTGCAACTGAGAAATACACAAGGTTCATTACAGCCACTCAAGAAGCTGCAGAAGAAGTCGTCATTCCTGCGAGGGAGAAAGAGAAAAGAAACTACTTCTCAAAAGACGCACAGGTTACCAGGGCGAGAACAAAAATTGATGAAGCTTACGCAAAATATCAACTAGACGCTAACGATGAGGACAATAGAAGAGATTATAAGGATGCTAAGAAGAGCCTAGGGGAGGCTTATGATCAAGTGAAAGAGAAAGACCTTACCAATAAACTAAGAGAGGTAGAGAATGCTCATATAAACAGCAAGCATAGTAAGAGTTGGATACTGATAAACCAAATATCAGGAAGATTGACAACAAGAAAGGGGCAAATCAAAGGATCCACGCAAAATAATAATAATAATAATAATAATAAATAGGCTCTTATATAGCGCAGAAATACCAGCAAAGGCCTCTAGGCGCTTTACAAATAAAAAACAGATACAAGCAATAACAAGCAATAAAAACAACTACTCTTTAAAAAAACAGACATAATAATGCACATTGATAATTTAAAACAAAGCAGAGATTAAATAACTGGAGAGATTAAATAACTGGTACACTCACTTCAAAAATCTACTTGGGAGCCTACCACATAAAAGTAATGAGGATGAGGAAATTGCTCCAATACTATCAAATCTCAACATTAAAGTAGGAACCTTTGACTTGGAGGAATATGAGAAGGCTAAGAAGGCACTAGTAGAGGGGAACAGCTGTGGGGAAGATGGTATTACACCTGAAATGCTCAAAAGATGTGATCTGGACAACATCATTCTTGACTTCTGCAATGATGCCTTGTTGAAGGGGGAAAAGCCAGAACAGTGGTCCATTCTCAACATAGTACAAATACCGAAATCAGGTGATCTCAGCTTGGGGGCAACTACCGTGGAATACAGTCATCAAAAAAAGTAACTATACAGGTAATAAATGTGCTTTTAACTCTAAAAATATATATCCTACCTCGAAATATTAAATCATAAAGTTGTTGAGAAATTTATCTTCTTTAATATGAGATATTGCACGCTAGGATCGGTTGAATATTTAAGAGGCGACAATCCAAAATGTAAGGTAAAGTCACAATTTCAAATTCACATTTTACATTTCAACACGGTGGAGAGAATGACAGGTAGCGCGTGTGTGTCGTATTGATCCATCGGAACAATACGGCTGACTGTCCAACCTGCGCATGCATCCCCCAATTGCACTACCGGTAATCGATAAGGTACCTGTAGATTGGTCCGCGTGTAGAAAATAAAAATGTGAAAATGAAAATCGGACTTCTCCTTACATTTTTGAGTGCCACTTCCTTAATAATCACCCGATCCTAGCGTGCAATATTTTATATTAAAGAAGACAAATTTTCCAACAACTTTATAATTTAATATTTTTAGGTAGGATATATATTTTAAGAGTTAGAAGCCCATTTATTACCTGTATAGTTACTTTTTTTGATTACTGTAAGCCTGAGTTCAATTCTCAAGCTCAATCACTACTCAACAGTGGGCAGAGTTGGGCTCAAAATGAACGCTGCAAAGACGAAGTACATGTCCTTCAACCAGACGCAAGTACCTGTAATCACCACAAGCGAAGGCATGCGCCTTGATAAAGTGGAGGACTTCAAATACCTTGGAGCCCGGATGAACAGCACTGAAAAGGATATCAAAACACGCAAAGCAGCTGCATGGAGAGCTTGTGGCAAACTTAGTCAGTTATGGAAGGCTAAATCACTATCCAGAAAGCTCAAAGAAAGACTGTTCATAGCTACAGTAGAATCAGTCTTCTTTTATGGATGTGAGGCATGGACAGTCACCCCAAAGCTTGGTAAACAACTGGATGGATGCTACACTAGGATGCTAAGATCTGTGTTCAACATCAACAGGAGTCAGCATGTGACGAATAAGGACCTGTATGGGGACATGCCAAAAGTCTCGGACATGATCAGAGAACGCAGAGCAAGATTTGCTAGACACTGCTTCAGGGGGTCCAAGGAGCTTGTACACAAACTCATACATTGGATTCCAAAGCATGGAGTAAGAAAGCGTGGCAGACCAGCCCTGACCTACATTGACATACTAAAACGTGATACAGGACTGCAGGTGGAAGAAATCAAGACAGCTATTTTGGAGAGGAAGATTTGGAGAGGCATTGTGGTTCGGAAAAATCATCCGCCATAAGTCAAGTCAAGTCAAGTTTCCCAAAGTGAAGTATGCCCTCACACTCTACAGTTAACCCAACTTAAATACTGCCCTCTCACATTGTGTCAGTCATTCTTCCCAACAGGCTAATTAACCATTACGGTGTAAATATATGCACCTTACGTTCAGAACTCTTAAAGGAGGTATCCCGCAAGCATAAAAGTGTGCATTATATGTTAGAAAAATAACTATCGAGCCAAACTTGTGTAATTATGTAGAACAAAACACCACAGTTATGACAATAAACAAATAAAAACCGCAATCTCTCAACATGCACTTTTTAAAATTCGCGGCGATCGAAAGTCCCTGTGTCGATGATGTCATAGTTATACAGTGCACATGCGCAAATTTTAGCACCGATACGAATGATGTCTCGACACCGGGACTTTCGATCGCCGCGAATTTTAAAATTGCATGTTTAGTGATGGCAGTTTTTATTCTTTTTTGTGACTAGTATGGGTGTTTTGTTCTATATAATTACGTAATTTCGGCTCGATAATTATTTTTCTAACACATAATGCTCAATGTTGTACTTGCGGGACACTTCCTTTAACACTTTCCACGAGGCAGCCGTCTGCAGACGACAGTTCCAAAATTTCACAAAATGTTAAAACAATGTCAAAATAATTGAATTTCATCACCATATTTGGAATCATGCATGCGAAATTCAAGAAAATAAGTAGAAACATATGCCTTGGGATATACTTTGACATTTTGGAAAGGTTTCTGAAAAACCTGTTTTGCGTATGGCATGTATGGTAAAATTAATAGACGCGTAGAAAGTGTTAGAATAAAGAATGACTGTCAGTGTTAATTGCTATCATAGATATCAGTACAGTAACATACAATATAAGCCAAATAAGACCCTGCGTCGCTTGTTTTTCCTTCAATTGGTGGGGGTGGGGGGGGGGGGGGGGGGCGTTTAAGGGGATGTATGAAAACCAAATTTACACTAATAGAATATGGGCCGTGAGGCCAAAATGTGCTTAGTTTTTGATTTTTGTAGTCCACCTCTGGGGAGAACATGAAATTATTACCAAAAGGTGGCAAATATATCCCTTAACACAAATTCACCTGATCCCACGTTCGTAGGTTGCACGTTATGACCCTAGACCTCGATTTAGGGTCAAAGGTCACATGTGTTTCAATGTGAAGTCAAAACTAAATTTAACATGGTAAAAAAACTATGTTACCATGTTAAATTTAGTTTTTGTGTTAAAGGATATATTTGCCACCTTTTGGTAATAATTTCATGTTCTCCCCAGAGGTGGACTACAAGAGTGAAAGATACAGACCAACGTCCCATAGTCTATAACTGTTACGCAAATAAAACAGTCTGAATCTATCTGTGGTTCATCGTTAGAGAAATACGAGGACTGACTGACACAAAAATGCGCGCTTATAGTTTTGCCTTTTCGAAAATCGTTTTTTGACCCCGTGTTTTAGAGTGCACACACTGTTCCAGTTCTTTTTCATTGTTGTTATCCTAATTTTCCAATGGGCTATTCCAAATAATAATGACCCCCTATATAGAGGACAAATGTTTTATTCTATTTTTTAGTCCGGAATTCCATGACTCCCCCAAAAGTATGGATGTCCAGATCAAACTTCAAAAAAGTATGGAATTGGTGGGGGAAAAAGTCTTGAATTCCGATGTCCTCTATAGGGCGGGGGGGGGGGGGGGGGGGGGGTCATTATTATCTGGAATAGCCCAATTCAATAGCTCAATTTCATCGAAAAATTCCTACGGCGGGAAAAAGTTGTTTATGGGACACCAACAATACACTATACATGTACATTAAAGTAGAATTTTCAATTCAGATAACATCGAAATTATCTATTTATTGATATTTCCAGGTATGAAAAAATCTTATTAAAAATTGAATATTTATATTTATTTATTTGTTGTTGTCTTATAAATAAGCTAGTATGGTACTCTGTAGCCTACCTTGAAGGATAGTTCCAAATTCTCCCCTCCCCACACTTTAAAGCCATCGTCATAGCGACCCAACTTATAGAAAAATGATTTATCGATAGCAAAAAGTCCACCGGCTATGGTAGGGGATCTACAGAAAAGAGAATGATAAGGAAAGTGGGCTATAATATGCAAATTAGCTTCCGCCATAACGGGTCAAATTTGACCTGATTCATTCAAAAAGCTTGATTTTGAGGTCACACAATTCTCTTACTATTCCTTTAATGCATGCTTGCCTTCAACTTAACACCCTCTGAGCGACATTTGTCTTTTAAGACTCTTCTTGTTACGACTTGTTGTAACTGTCAGAACAATTATTACCCCTTCAAATTTGTTAGATTGACCGGACTATTCCCTTATTGTTATACGCCACGTGCATGCTTACTGAACGCTTTGAGTTCATACCGTACTTACCTTATCGGCATGGTATGGTTTTTCTGCCAGGCTTTCTTGACATGTGGCTGCATACTTTGCCACGTGAATAATAAGCTCCAGCTGATAGCGCCAATTTGTGGGGTACCGTCACCTACTTTGTATTCCATTGTGTCGTCATCAATGACGTCAATAACAGGTACAACTACGTTAGATCTGAAAATTGCAAAATCATAATTATATACTAACTTGTTAGTATATTAAAAAAAAAATTACAATTAAAATTGAAGGTGTTTACTGAGCTTTGTTGTAATACTATTAACACGTTGTGATTTGAAGTTTAAAACAATTTCAGTTGCCGATTCGTCTTCGTCGAGCATGGGCGGTACTCGGTTATTCTTATTATGACAGTATTGGCTCCATTTGAAATCAGTACACCCCCTAAAAAGTGATGGAAGACATTACCTAAAACATTATGCGATCTTTTCCATGGGACGCCCTCTATCCTTGATATTTTTTTGAAAGTAGATTTTCTTGCAGCTTTACATTTCTGATCAGAAATCAGAAATATATTCTGAGTAACAGAGCGATACTATTCCAAATTACTTCAAAATCATGGTTTAAAGAGGTTGAAAATAATAATAATAATAATAACACTAATAAATAAGCTCTTATTATAGCGCCCAAATACCCGAAGACAAATCAAGTCAATTACATCACCTACAACTATAAAATATGAATAAAAAGTGACCTAGTTACAAGATGGTAAAACAACATTATTATAATACAAAGGGATAAAAATATAAAAATTAGCACACGATAAACCCCATATAAAGCAAAAATTATAAATACACAGATAAAATAGATAAAGAAACGTAGAAAAAATAGATTGTCCTGCTCCAGGACAGTTTATTTTCATTCTAAATTCACTCTAAAACCATGATTTTGAAGTATTTAGAAATCGTATCACCCTGTAACTCAGAATGTATTTATCATTTATGATCAGAAATGTAAATCTGCAAGAAAATCTGCTTTAAAAAAAATTCAAGGATTTAGAAGGCTCCTATAGAATTTGGGTTACCTGCATTGGTAGACGCACGTCACATAAAGTTGACCTCGCTTAAAGTACGCGATGTCAACCTCTCCCCCCAAAAAACGGTGCAACGGACATCTGTGGTGCGCAATACGTAAGCTCGAACTCAGGGCTCTTATTGGTTACCGGCATTTTGTGAGTTCAAGCATGCTCAGTGCGCCGCGTATGTCGAATTGTGGCCAGGAGCATGTGCCGTATGACCATTTAGCATTTGAGTAAACTGAGGCAAATCCTACCTGTCTTGGGCGATCCGATAAACCAATGGTTCTAGCCAGCCTTCAACCACTTCACAGTGAGAATCCAGGAATACCAATATTTCACCACTAGCGGAATCCGCTCCTTGTAGCCTGGCAACAGTAAGACCTGATCGTTTCTCCAAATGCAGAATTTTAATGTTAAAATTCAATTCCTCTGCATATTGATCTAGTCTCGATTTCAAATGATCTGAAATAAATATTGACCATTGTACAAAAGAATAATGAATAATTAAAGCTTGGGTTCGAAATTAGTTTACTTTTTATGAATCTAATTTCTAGTTATTTTTTAACAATACATTATGATGTTATTGAGACCCGAAAATGTGCTGCGTTCAATAATGCTGTTGGCTGGTTGGTTGGTTGGTTGGTTCAGTCCTGTCATGACTGACAGCTCGTGACCTTACAGATACTACGCCACAAATAACGATGTTCAGCAAAGGAGTAACAATCACGGAGAGGGTGACCAGTAATCAATTTTATTTGGTTAATCCACCGGGAACGAGGTCTGCCTTTCTTACGTTTTCTTATATTTGTTGCAAACTGGGTGGTGTCATCGGCATAACGTAGATTGTGTATTTGGTATCCACCCACTGACAGCCCCTGGCCAATCATCCAATGCACGTCTCATTATAGACTCTGCATAAAGGTTGAAGAGTGCTGGTGATAGTATGCACCCTTGGCGGACTCCCTGACCTAGAGTGCTTTCTCAGTGCGAACACAGGCAGCTTGACCATCTTACAGATTACGAATTAGTTGGACGAAGTGGTAAGGGATTCCAATTTCTTGCAGTGCTTGCAGTGCTGCTGTCCATACATGCCGAATATATCACACAATCAAAGGCCTTAGCGTAGTCTATAAAGGCCTTAGCGTAGTATATAAAGCACATGAAGAGCTCCCTCTGGAATTCAAAACATTGCTGTAGTAGACCTTTATTCGCTATATACATGTACATTATGTTGCGAAAAAAAATCACCTTTTCATATAAGTTAAGATCGCCCTCTAGAGTTCAATATAAATTCAAGTGGAAAAGCTGCGTGATTTGCTTGCGTTTATCAGTAGTGATGCTTGGGATAGATAGTAAGTGACTTAGACCAGACGCGTAGATTCAGTGCGTAATAGGGAGAGGCATCATAGTACGACGCACGCGTATATTACAGGATGTAGGGGATGACATGGATGGCACGTGCATGGGCGCCACTTGAAGGGAGGCGGCACTTAACAGTTTCTACAAAAAATGACTTTGGGCACATCAGTGAACAGTTAGCTAGGTTTTACATATGTGGGGCGGGGGGCAAAAAGTAAAAGTGAACCGACAAGGACTTTACCAGGCTGTCAACTCATGACAATTACTACCAAGTCAGAAACTTGAGAGTAATGAAAATGACACACAAAATTCGAGCGTGAATTAACAGTTTCACAAGTCCGTGTCATGCATGTTGAAAGAAAATTAGGGGTAGATCCCTGCCATAGTATCGTATTGTATAAAATTAATAAATTCAGCTGAACTTAAATTTGACACAATGAATATTGGAATTGCACCCCAAATTCGGTAAAATCATTAGCCTCGTTTATGATTATTATATATATGTTTCAGTGTTATCGTTGAGCAACCGACCTTGAGTACTAGCATCGTCCACAAGGACAATCTCCTGCATACATGAGGGTGATCTATTGATGACACTATGAACTGTGCGCCACAGGGTACTCCAAGCCTCGTTATGGAAGACTACCACCAACGATGTCTTTGGCAGATTTGTAGGATAGGTCAGGGCGGCACACCTGCAATTTAAAACCGTAATGAATAAAAAAAATCAAAAACTTCAAAACTTAAACCGTCTTTGTCATTTTTGCGAACGTGATATCCACCCAATCCTCGACTGAGTAGTTATGGTCTATATCCGATATTTATGGTACATAACACATTTGATAGCTGCGACGATTAATAACATCCTTGTTTTATCTAAGAATAAATTATTATTGCGTAGTCCGCCATGAAACTTTTAGGTGATATTTGTGCAAGAAGTCGGATGCTTTTTTTTCTCACGTATCACAGTTTGATTTCCATGTGACATCCATGTGAAACTCTGAGACACACACGTGATTCCCACGGAACACATGTGACACCCATGTGATACCCTGTGCATTAAATTGGCACTTTGAGAATGAAATTCACATGTGCATTACAGATGTGACACGCTGAAATGCGAGGTACCCTTGAGACCGCAACCCAGTGATATCTACGCGCTTACCCTTCAGGTCTAACATCCGGCACCGTTCTATTCAAAGAAATCATATCGCTGGCGTAGAGATTAAATTGATTTATTTTAAAGAGCGCCTTGGATTTATTGAGATGCAATGCGTCTATCATGACAGGTCTACCCATTTCTCCTGGTCCTTTAAGTGCCACAGCATCCTGGGGAGAGACTGAGAGAGAAAAGAAAATGATCAAGATTGGTAAATGGCAGGGTTCTCAACATTCATTGAGCCAATTAGCATGATTAGAGGCTTGATATACGGAAGTCGGGACATTTTGAAAAGTGTATTCATTTTAAAATACCTTGTTATCTAGAGCTGTATATGATTGGTTATTTAGATGATGTTGTAATCATCCACGTGAACGAAAATGCGGAATATGGGTGGTTTTTTTTACCACAACGCGGATCCGCGCGGACCCATGCTAAAGGTGTCAAAATCACCAATTTCAGAGAATTAGGGTGTATTTTTCAACATGAATCTGCGATAAGGGTTGCTTGGGGCGATAGTCATGTGTCATCAATAAGATAGCTCCCAAAATGGTTGGCCCGTAGGGATAAATTTACAAACAAAACTGGATCATGCACTTACTTCATACGTTCATGTCAGTCTAAACTCTGTCTTGAGGGCCTATATCTTTTGTATGAGTATGATTCTTCGAGTTGTAATCCTTGATAAGGGTCACTTTTTCCTTCTTTGAGGATCCGTGTTAACATGGTTAATGGTGGTTTTTGAGAGTGGATTCACACGGATGATAACTTTTATACATATGTGCCCCCCCCCCCCCCCCCCCCCCCCGGGCGTAAATACCATATCGGAGCCACTTGTATGTGTAGGCCTGGGGCTTAAAAGAAATGAAGAATAAAAATGAGACGAGTCATACTCCGTCAAAAGGTAAAGAGAAATAAGTAGTTCCATTTACACTCGATAAATTTATCGGACTGTATCGGGGCACGAATACGTATTGTGCTCGATATATTCTCTAAGTTGAGGCACATATATAAAATAGACTTTGGAGCGCGATATCGGGTTCTAAAGTAAATCTAAACGAATCTCAGGTTATATAATACTTACCCCACTGTATATACAAGCAAGAAATATTGTATGGATGCTTGTACGTATGGTGGTGCAAACTATTATTTTGGCGACAATCGTATAAGTCTTTCGTACAAGACACTTATACGTATGAGCCATGTGTACTAGATTTGCAGTGCCGCCTTATTTTCTGATGAATAAGAATGACGTTTTGCACACACCTGTTCGCGTAGTATTATTAACAGGACGACCTCAGTTTTCACCTTACTCTTTTGTTCGCCATATTTGGAAGTGATGTACCGAACTAACCAATATTGATTCCGCCCAAGTTGTAAGAAATGATTCTGTCCTGCTCGAGCTACGTAGCTTTAACTACGCATATCGATTCACACTTCATCTCGCTGAACGTACTGCCGATGCTAGTCTTTTACAAACTTTGCGTATTGCGAAGATTTGTGCACACAATACATACGCCATGGCAAAAGACTAGCGTCGGCAGACGTAAGGTCGATGAAGTCTAAACGTGTGTTCGTATTGAATTCTGTGTAAAAGCAAATGAATTGATTCTACAAGAAGAAGAAAAAGATTTTTTTTTACTAATATCATTTTTTAACATGAGAAAATTGAAATAGTAGCCTACTATAGAAGCATTAATCAAGATTACACTTTAACAATTTATTTGTTTAAGATGATGCGTTTTTACAGATTTCTAAAAAAAATGCTTTAGAATAGAACTTTAGAAGGAATTAGCCTATGTTCTTTGTTCATTATAATTTGTACGTATAACATTACTTTGACGAACCGGTGAAACGGAAACATATTTGACGACTAAAATTTCTCTCGCGTTGATTGAAATGGGAGGGACAACCGATATTCCAGCTCCGGCCTAGGCCAAATCCAGAATTGTGCCCACATTATTTTTATTTGGATGCGATATCAGATTTTGAGTTACGTATCACATTATTATGACGAATAGGTGAAACGGAAACATATTTGACGACTAAAATTTCTCTCGCGTTGAAATGGTAGGGATAACCGATATTCCAGGGCCGGCCTAGGCCAAATCCAGAATTGTGCTCAATTTTATTTTTATTTGGATGCGATATCAGATTTTGAGTTACGTATCACATTATTATGATGAGTCGGTAAAACGAAAACATATTTGACGACTAAAATTTCTCTCGCGTTGAAATGGTAGGGATAACCGATATTCCAGGTCCGGCCTAGGCCAAATCCAGAATTGTGCCCACATTATTTGTATTTGGATGCGATATCAGATTTTTAGTTACGTATCACATTATTTAATGATGAGTCGGTGAAACGAAAACATATTTGACGACTAAAATGTCTCTCGCGTTGAAATGGTAGGGATAACCGATATTCCAGGTCCGGCCTAGGCCATATCCATAATTGTGCTCATTTTATTTTTATTTGGATGCGATATCAGATTTTGAGTTACGTATCACATTATTATGATGAGTCGGTAAAACGAAAACATATTTGACGACTAAAATTTCTCTCGCGTTGAAATGGTAGGGATAACCGATATTCCAGGTCCGGCCTAGGCCAAATCCAGAATTGTGCTCATATTATTTTTATTTGGATGCGATATCAGATTTTGAGTTACGTATCACATTATTATGATGAGTCGGTAAAACGAAAACATATTTGACGACTAAAATTTCTCTCGCGTTGAAATGGTAGGGATAACCGATATTCCAGGTCCGGCCTAGGCAAATCCAGAATTTTGCTCATTTTATTTTTATTTGGATGCGATATCAGATTTGAGTTACGTATCACATTATTATGATGAGTCGGTGAAACGAAAACATATTTGACGACTAAAATTTCTCTCGCGTTGAAATGGTAGGGATAACCGATATTCCAGGTCCGGCCTAGGCCAAATCCAGAATTGTGCTCATATTATTTTTATTTGGATGCGATATCAGATTTTGAGTTACATATCACATTATTATGATGAGTCGGTAAAACGAAAACATATTTGACGACTAAAATTTCTCTCGCGTTGAAATTGTAGGGATAACCGATATTCCAGGTCCGGCCTAGGCAAATCCAGAATTTTGCCCATTTTATTTTTATTTGGATGAGATATCAGATTTTGAGTTACGTATCACATTATTATGAAGAGTCGGTGAAACGAAAACATATTTGACGACTAAAATTTCTCTCGTGTTGAAATGGTACGGATAACCGATATTCCAGGTCCGGCCTAGGCCAAATCCAGAATTGTGCTCACATTAATATTATTTGGATGCGATATCAGATTTTGAGTTACGTATCACATTATTATGACGAGTCGGTGAAACGGAAACATATTTGACGACTAAAATTTCTTTCGCGTTGAAATGGTAGGGATAACCGATATTCCAGCTCCAGCCTAGGCCAAATCCAGAATTGTACTCACATTATTTTTATTTGGATGCGATATCAGATTTTGAGTTACGTATCACATTATTATGACGAGTCGGTAAAACGAAAACATATTTGACGACTAAACTTTCTCTCACGTTGAAATGGTAGGGATAACCGATATTGCAGGTCCGGCCTAGGCCAAATCCAGAATTGTGCTCACATTATTTTTATTTGGATGCGATATCAGATTTTGAGTTACGTATCACATTATTATGACGAGTCGGTAAAACGAAAACATATTTGGCGACTAAACTTTCTCTCACGTTGAAATGGTAGGGATAACCGATATTGCAGATCCGGCCTAGGCCAAATCCAGAATTGTGCTCATTTTATTTTTATTTGGATGCGATGTCAGATTTTGAGTTACGTATCACATTATTATGATGAGTCGGTAAAACAAAAACATATTTGACGACTAAAATTTCTCTCGCGTTAAAATGTTAGGGATAACCGATATTCCAGGTCCGGCCTAGGCCAAATCCAGAATTGTACTCGCATTATTTTTATTTGGATGCGATATCAGATTTTGAGTTACGTATCACATTATTATGACGAATCGGTGAAACGGAAACATATTTGACGACTAAAATTTCTCTCGCTTTGAAATGGTACCGCCAATTCTATGCAAAAAGAAGTGTCCCTCAAAATTATCCTTTTTTTCATGTCATACATTTTCTTAATAGCTAAAAATATTTTAATATTTTGTATCAATTTTAAATATGTATACAGTGTCTGTTGACGTAATTGTTGTGTCTTTTAATGTTATTTGAAGTATTTATCGGTTTCCTTAGGACCCCTTTCGGAAATAAGCCTTCGGGCCCTGCTTGTACCTCCCCCAATTTGTGTGTGGTTTTGTAATCTTAAGAAGTTAAGTGTAGTTTAAGATTCTTTACATTTTTATCATTGTCATTGTTATATATAATTATGTGGAGATACTGAAATAAATCAAAATCAAATCAAATAAGAAAAGGGATCTAGCAGTGATAAAATATTTGCAAAAGTCCCCCGTCCTATTAACTGGTGCATAATCCCTTTTATCTATCAAACAGCGATCAAACAGCCGTGCGCCGAGCCGGCCAGAAACAAAATTCAGTGCACAGCTGTCGCCATTTTAGAAGCGCGCCCAACTGGTGTTTCGTTACGCTGATATCGATCAATTTGGATATCACTTCCAAATATGGCGATATCACTTCCAAAATTGGCGAACCAAAAGAGTAAGGTGAAAACTGAGGTCGCCCTGTAAATGAGACTTTTTCGTATATACGCGAACAGGTGTGTGCATCAACCACCGTACACTCATTTATATTTTAAATGGGTACACTCGTGAAAAAAGGAAGGGATAATGCTCGATTCATACTAGCCGGTCGGGGCGGTCGCTGCACCTGCATATAGGTAGGCCTACTCGCTAGCGCAAAGTATTTCGCTGCGACCTTAGGTCGCCATAGGTCGCATCAAGCTTCTACATCGCCGGTAGTCGCAAGTATTTTCAGGTCTTTTTTTGGCCACGCAGACGGCAAGCCGGATAATTGCCGCTGATTGGTTATGCTAATTTCGACGCAAAATAACCACCCCCCCCCCCCCATTGGTTGGAAAATGAAATTGTTCATTACGTCATGAGCGACCGATCGTTCAAGTTGAAATAAAGTTAACTGCCCACCACCAGTCGTTTCCAGTCAAGCGATCTCTTGATCGATGTATCGGGAAGTCGCAGCAGGTCGCTGTATCAGAGAAGGGTTTTGATTTACGACGTAAAACTCGTCATAGGAGCGACGGATCGTGAAACGACTTAGTGTGTCATCTGCATGCACACAATACAAAAATCGGGACCAAATGTTGATCACTTGATCACTTTATGGTCAAAATTTGACCCCGTTATAAGGATGTGAATATAATTTGACCCCGTTGTTTTAAGAGTGTATTTGTACGTTGGATGATGCAAGATATTCCTCTGGAGGTATCACCAAATCAATACGCTACGCTCAAGAGTAAACGCGGGTTTTACTCTGGATCTAATCCTAGCATATTTATTTGGAAGCCCCGCCGAAATAAATTATTTTATATGATTATAAGACTCAGGCGTTGTCCAAAGAAGACTTGTGAAGTCCAGCATGCTTAATTAGCACTACTACAGTGCCAAAAGCCTTTCCCCTAGAAAAACAGGGCAAAACATGTGTTAAAGTAGTTAACAGCTGCAGGTCGTTGGACGATTACCCTATATAAATACATGCGTAAGTACACCCAGTAGGACTATACCAACTAAAATAATATGCATAATATGCGTTATAACAAATATAACGGGTATTTAGGAAAAAACAGGAGAGGACTGAATTGAAGTCATATCACTGGACTACTTGCAGCAGGATTTTCTTAAAGACCCTCGTTTAGCAATATTATTTCATTGCAATATATACATTGTAGTGTTGAGAGCGAGTCCCGGGAAATCGAGTCCCGCCAAAAAGTTTCGAGTCCCGGGTGTTTTTTTAACATTTTAATTTTTTCTCCCAAGTACAAAACAGGACATTAGGACCTTAGATAAACAACATAATACCCCTTGACCCACACCATTAGGGATAGTAACTCCTAACCTGAGATCTTATACATCATTATTTAATTCATTCTTATCAAAAGTATGATTTTTCTATTTAAAAATGCAATTTATTTCAAAAGCAACAACATCTTAATTTTACGTCCTCAGTGTGTATGCAGGAGTTGAAAGTGTACATTAAATACCGTTTGTCCTTTAGGTGTGCACCCAGGGAATGGAAAGTGTACATTAATCAAAAATAAAATAAATTACAATTACCCGAAATGCCCACCCTTCTAAACAAATGTCTATGGGTACCAGTAGACGTGTAGCTGGTATAGGCATGATAGTCACTGAAAGCAAAGGTCATGTGATGAAAGTGAAGCATGCTGGACTGCAAAAGAAAACTTCTTTGGGCGTTGCCGTAAAAGTCTACCATAAAACCTGTTCCAATAGACTAGGGTATAAAACTAATGTTGTTGGCTGGATACCCGTGGGGACTGAGGTACTCTTGGATTATCACCTTAAATTTATATATGTCAAGTCATGCATTATTATAAATTACAAAACGATCATTCATTCAAGTACGGGGTGTCTCAAAAAGTGCCCTACGAGTTAAAAAAATAATTAAAAATACATCCCATGTCTGTTTGTTTTTTTATAAAATCACACTTTGGCCACATTTGTACTAGAATATGGCTTTCAACTGAAGAAACTGCCTTTGTGATTCCGATGATAATATTAGGATATGTCAAAGTATTGTTTAAAATACCGTCTAAAATTCAAATATTATATGGTATATCCTGGATAATACGAGGGGCATTCAATAAATACCTGCAACCATTGAAAATCTCTGAACCGTGACACGTGTCAGTAAAATAAACTTATGATACTTAAACTATAATAAGTCTTACTCTTTTCTCACAGAAAATCTCGAATACGTAGGTTATTTTTATCATTACATTTCAGCACTGTGAATACCGTGATCTCAGGGCACTGGTTAGGGAATTAATGTTACAATGGCGGGAAATTTGAAAAAACAAGTTTATGGCATGCATTAGGTGCAACATTGGAAACTGCATAATTTATTATTCAAATGGCCACTGCTTCATCAATATTAGTGCTATTGTAACAAATGAGGTGTCAAAATGCGCAAGAGAAAATTCCGGTTCTTTCCCATATTTCGAATTTATTTAGGGTCTTAGGAAATAAACACAGGGTGTATCGAAGAAAGTAGTTTTTTTGTGTGTGTGCAGTGTTTATATGCGTTAACAGTGTTAATATTGGCGCTTGATTTATAATGATGATTCTTGCCAATTTTCAGTGCCCAGAGAACATGATGTTTATAACACTGAAATTACGTGATAAAAATGACCCACTGTTTCAATTTTTCCGTGAGAAAGGGGTAAGACTTACAGTTTAAGTATCATAAGTTTTATTTTATTGACACATGTCACGGTTCACAGATTTTCAATGGTTGCAGGTATTTATTGAATGCCCCTCGTATGGATGAAAATAATTTTTTTGTTCAAATTCAACTAACTATCAACATTTAGTAGGTAGATTATTATTGAGTTTATTTATGTTCAATTACACACTGAATGACGAGTCTAATAAAAGAGTGTCTGAGTAGATTGGCCATAATTTGATAATGGAAGCTATTTTCTTTCTTATGGCACTTTGCTGAACATCATTACTAGTATTTCGCGAACATTTTTTATATTTTTCATGGCCCAAGAAAAAATCATGTTTCACATGGGCCACTTTTTTGACACACCTCTGTATTTAACTTACCAACTTGTGCAGGAGGTTTTTCGTTGTCAGAGTCACCATTGTCTTGCTCGCTCTCTTCTTTCTTTAAACGGACTTTCTTCTCTGACTCCTTCAAATGTTTATTATTATCATCAACATTTTCATTTATATTATCAGCGTTCCCTGGATCGAACTGATCCACGAGAAGTTTGATTTTCTCCCCATAATCGTTTCCATTTCGAGCGGATTTTTTGTCTGTAGGTTTGTGGAGTCTGATAATCTCGTTGACTTTGAGTGAATTCTCGCGAGATTTGATGTGGTCATTGAGCACCGGTGCCACTGCACCAACTTGCTCCTCCTCCTTACACCATGGTCTAATGCACTGGGATCGTTTGTGTTCGTTATTGGCATTATCTGTTTGATGAAGAAGAAAAAGACCACCAACAAAGCAAGCACCAAGAAACAGCGCTGCTGTCTTCACAAATTGCTTTTTCTGTCTGTATCTCATTGTGTGTGAGTGTCTCAATTAGGTTAACCATACAATTATGATAATCACACAACTATGTAAATCACACAACTATAAATATGTAAATCCAAAACAATGTTAGTAACACAACTATGTAAATCACACACTGATCACGGTTGCGTTAATCACACACGTATCTCAATAATATCAATCGCAAATATTAATGTAAATCATATTTCCCATCAAAAGTACATTTAAAAACAGACAACTGTCAATGTAGCGATATGCTGAACAGGCTTCACCGGAAGCAGACTTCACTTTGGGATCCAAGCAGACGACAATTTGTTTTGCAGTAAACATAACAGTGCTTTGCAGCAAATGACGAACTCTAAAGCAGATGAAAATGACTGCAGCCAGCCTGACGTGAAATGTGTGAAAAGGATGACAACATTTTGTGGCAGACAGCAATATTTTGTGGCAGATAATAATCTTTTGAAACGGAAGACGATCTTTTGAAACCAAAGAAACAGAAAACGATGATGTTTTTAGTAGCAGATGACGATCTTTATGCAGAAGATGACAATTTTCAAAACAGACGACGGTTGTCTCTGAGGCCGACGACAATCTTTTGAAGCAGACACCAATATTTTCGGGCTACGAGGTTAATGACGGTATTCTCAAGCATACAACGATCTTTCAATAGCAGACGATATATTTGAAGAAGATGGAAGTCCTTGAAAAGCAGACGACATTTTTTCTAAAAAACGCAAATCTGTGACATCTGATGAATGAGGTGCTTTGAATCAAGCGGCTGGTAGTGGTATTCTGGAAGTTGTATCACTATTATAATCTTAGCAATGATACTCGCGCTACGCAAGCACTTCTGTGAAATAGTAAGTGTCATTAGTAGCTGTAGCAACAGATAGTTCACCCATTCGTGCTCATACATGTACTACATTTGATACCATGCGTTGATTGTTGATGTCAGAATTTACAATGACAATATCCGGCCCACACAGGAATTATAAAAATAGCAGTTGATAATTTCAAATCATGAATTAAATAGATGAACAAAATAATGTTCATATGGTCAGGTCAGGATATTCCAAAAAAAAGAAGAAGCCATGTCCCCATGTTTATAAACCACGACCTCTCTGACTCAAACTACAAGTGGGTATTAATGGATGATATCTAATTAAAATATGGTATTGAGTTATTTATAAATAATGAGATTGTAAGCAGTCAGTACTATTTTGTGTAGCCAGTAGGCCTATTGATGAATAGATATAACCGTCAGTCATATGCTGGAAAGTTTTCAATACACAATTATGATTATTTTTTTCATATGTTATAGCCCTATTTGCTAACAGTTGTGCACCATTAATTATTGAAAACCGACGTTAAAACGAATTAATGTAAAAATTATTCACGTTTTTGTGTGTATCGAATGGAACTGCTGAATGCATTTCAAAATTGAAAATCAATATCACGGTCCACGATTAAAATGGGTTCGTGTGGATCAAAAGTTTACTGACAAATTGTAAATGTTTACAATATACCTTTTTTCCTTTCCAGTGGCGTAGTACCCCCCCCCCCCACCCCCCACCACACCCCCCCCCCCCCCCAACACACACACCCCCACTTATCAGGATTTCACGAGCTGGTGGCCAAAAAATGGAGCACTTTTTACGATTTTGGGGTTACCAATGTACCTGGAAAAAAACGGGCTTGGTCAGCAAGCGATAAATAATTCCCGAGGGTGGGCCTAATTGTGATGAGATATATGAATAGGCCTGATGCATGATATTTATGAAGTGCAATAATCGTCGCTGTCTATTGAAGATAACAGTTTATTCCTTATACACTAACGACGAAAGTATTAGGTATTTGCATTTTGTTATATCTCTCTTAACTCCTTAAATTGCACTGTGATGATACTGAAGATAGTAGCCTCTACTCAACCTTTAGTATGACAAATTGTATTTAATCGTATTGATAAAAACAACACTCATCTAACAATAGTTAGGAATTGGGTCTATTTTAACAATATAAACATGTGTCATAATGATTCCTAATTATCACCTATACTTTCATCCATTATAGCTAATTGCAATCATTTTAACTACGGTATAATAATTGCTATTTTGTAATTAAAACCAAAAATAGAATGCTGTGTTGTATGCTTCCATATCAAGTAATTGTTGTAATCGATAGTATGGGTTAGTAGGCAATAACGCACACCTTTAGACCTATTGGTAGTTTTATATTCCGTGTACAATTCAACAGTTGGCTGTGATTTAATAACGAAATCAAAGAAGAAAATAATCCATTTCACACAGATTTGAATGGAAATATTGCTCACTTACTGCCAGACACTAGGATTACAATAAGAACACGTACGCGAATAATTTTATGTAAAGCGTGATTCCGCTGCAAACCAGAAATGCATTTAATAATGTATCATAATTAAATCAGACTCCACTTCTGTCAAAAGGAGTAAATAGTCGAAACATTTTAAAATGTACTTTATGATTTGAAATGCATAATCACCTGATTTAATGTGTCTATATTATATTATAAGTTCATGGTGACACATAATTATCAAGTGAAAACCAGACCATAATTGGTTAGTTTTAAAATGTACTTTGTGATTTAAACCATTAAATCATAACCCGACCTTTAAAGGTCACTCTATTCTATTGTGTCTGTAATTTACATGTTAGAGGTACTAGTCCATGACTACTGCATACATACTATTCGAAAGCAAAACACACATCACTGGGCGCCAATGGTGCGTACGCATACTGCCGGGCAACCAGATTTAGTACCTGGTCTCTCATTGTGCTTAGGGATGCAGACCATGACTGTGTGAATTAAACCACATTCCCTGACAGTAGGTGCGCACTAAATAAAACCAGTGGCGGCGTCGCGGACCTAAATATCGGCGCTAGAAATATACAGTTATTTCATTTTTTAAGCGATCGATATATATTTTACTTCAGTTTCGATGAGAGCGACGAATTTTGGAAGTGGATGTGGTTTGGGGTATTAATATAAAATGATAAAATATTTAGGGGTCGTTTCCATATACTCTATCACAGCTTTCCCCAGCTTTACTGGGAAAGCTGTGTTTATGAATGACACCTTGTCCCGTTGAAAACTATCATCTCCCACACATTTGAACCACTCCTAGAATGTTGATTGGTCCTTAACGTCAATCAATTAACCATTGACATTTATTTGTTAAAAATGATTATAAAAATTAAAAATGATAACCCTTTCAAATTTCAAAACATCCAAGAGCCTTCGTTATGAATATATGTATAAAAAGTAAACTCAAAATATCTGCAGGTAAGGACAAGTTGTTGATCCCTCTCACTCGATGGCGAGTGGTTAGGTGATTTGCCGTTTACCATAGACTTATTTGATAATTGTTTATTTGGTCAGAAGTCACAAACTGGTCCAAAAAAATGTTTCACTTCTAATAATGTTGAGGAATGCACCAAATCTGATTAAACGGGACAAAACTTAAGTTTTACATACTTAATGACCCACAAACTATATATCGTTGAAAAGCTGATGATTCAAGATTTTTAATTTTTGCCAAAAAGAATCAAATTATACAGGGTGTGTAAAATTTGTATAGGGTGGAACATAAAAAAGTTGATCGTTTTTGCTCCTCACAAAATATTTTGATAGTTTGTACAATTAGGGTTTAGCTGAAGATAGTCACCAAAATCAGACCAACCGCAGAAGGTGCTACCAAATTTGCTAAGAATCACTTGCCCAAAATGTTCACAGGAAAAGTACAGGGTGTCTAAAATTATGATGAAATAATGCATAAAATGAAGGTTTGTATATAATATTCTATGAAATTAAGTTAGCATGGACTATTTAATTTAAAAGAAAATAGTTATCAAAATGAACTACACGAATATCGTTAAAGTTCCTTTTATTTTAAATACAGGGTGGTCCAAAATAGGTCTAAATAGCAAAATTTTCATAAATCTATGAACAATTCTGTGAAGAAACACTTCTGGCTTTTTTAGTTAAATGTTTTACTACCCAGGGTAGAAAAGGACCGAAGAGTCACACAAATGAAATAGAGAGACTGCGATTTGGCCATTGTTTAATCAATAAAATGAATAAAACTGTGTGTTTTTTACATTAAAACACTCCCTGAATTGAACATCATATTCTAGTAGAGAATGTCTAGATAACAATTCAATATTATTATTCATAGTAGCAGGCACATGTTATTAACACATACGAGAAGTTTGAAAACTTTCCTATGTATAATTTTAAAATGGCATCAATTTCAAAAGTTCTAGTTTTCCACTATTTTGTGTAGAAACCTATGGGCGCCTCATCCACCGGCTCCTCATCCACCGCTCCCACCCTTGACTCACTCGACGTTTAGATTGATAACTTCACTGTTGCTAAACATGTGGCTTTAATTCTTTTTTTATTCGGTAGCTGGATAAATTGTCTTTAATATGATACCAAAAATGTTATGTTTTTTTGACAACTTCTATTTAAAATAGAGACACGTATCACGATTTTAAGGGTTTTTTGAAACGATCCCACCTCATTTGATATACCTATTAGTGACCTGTGACCATTTGACACATGAAAAATGTTAACACAAATAACATTTAAATAAGGGATCACGGCTGCGCAAGTGAATCATTTCGAGGGGCGTAAGTATTATCAATGACTTATATTTTGTGCCATAAATAGTTCCTTGTCCCGCTCATTATTTAATGGGCTACAGATCTGTGTGTATTTAGTGAATCATTTTGAGGGGCGTAATTATTAGCTATTACTTAAATTTTGTGCTATACAGATATTCTTGTCCCACTTATTAATAGACCAATGTGTGTATTTATGGAATGAGATAATTCCTTATCTTGCCTTTGCTATGTTTCTAATAGTGTTATCATAATCAATGACGAACACATTAGATAAAAATGCTAACACAAATACTGATACAATTTATTTCCAAATATTTATATGAAATGGAATTGATTGTAAAAAGAATATTCCATTGTTTAAAAAGAAAACGCTCTACGAGTGTCATTCTACAAGTTCTACCTCCTACCTCATAACTTTGTAGTTATAAAGTGCTCAACCAAAGAAAGTCATACACTTTGTTTAGGTCCTTTAGAGTAACTTTCGATTATTTTTTGATCAAACAGACTGGATAGACATTTGGATGAATCTTTCCGGCACAATTTGATACCAAAGTTGCCACCTAACAACAAAGATAAACCATTTAAAGAAAATTAGTCACTTTTCAAAAGTCACATTTTCAATACACTACGCGGGAAGAAAAAAACACATGTTGCCGGTTCATAATCAAATAGCCCGCTCGCTCAGGCACGACCCAACGCAGATTGCACTGTGTGATCAATATCCATTTCATTCCCGGCCATTCAAAGTGCCACGCACATCATTTTCTTGCGGCTTGCGTGCGTTGAAAATGTGAATTGGTGTTTTGTTGACACATTTTCTTTAAATTGTGCTAATCATGGTTATCTTTGTTGTTAGATAGCAAGTTTGGTATCAAATTGTGCCGGAAAGATTCATCTAAATGTCTATCTAGTCTGTTTGGACAAAATAAAATCGGAAGTTACTCTAAAGGACCTAAACAAAGTGTATGACTTTCTTTTGTTGAGCACTTACAATCCAGTCTTATGAAATATTACTCAATTGTAGCTTGGAACCTCAGCTACAAATTCATTGTAAGTTGATTTGAGTAATGGTTCTAATTCTATTGGAGATGCAATGAAAACCAAACTTTAGTGTGACGGAAGCATAAGCATATTGCCTAAGTGCTATTCATTTGGTCAATTCTAAGAGACATAACGTCCTACTTGCCAATTATGGTCGTTTTAAATGCGATATAAAAGGTTCACAAAAGTAAGTCCCCCTAAAATGTAATCACATTTGTTTGCATAACTCTGCAGACAATTGAACGTTTTGATGGATTGAAACACCTATGAAATGCAAAAACACTTGGCTACCTATAGAAAAAAAATCATTTTAATATCTTTATTACTTTTCCCAAAATAGTCAAATTTTACAAAAATGATGTTTTCAAAAAAGTGGCACTTTTCAAGATTCTATACAAGTTTGTGTACAAATAAATCCACACACAATTAGGCGTTTTAAGACATTTATGAAAAGGGAAACCCTTGGCTACCCACACAAAGTTTCCCCTTTTCAATGCCATGTTTACTTTTCCCAAAACAGTCACATGTAAAACCAACTTCTAGTAGGTATTTTAGTCGAAATATATGTTGAGGTTGAATCTGAGATCGGTAACCAAAAATTCGATAATATTTAACATTTTGATTGACTTATTTTCAGTCAATTAATTTTCGAAATATTTCACAAAATTGTTTCAATTTCAAATATTGGCGAAAAATATTTAAAATTTGACCCCAAAATCGTAATGGGTGCCCCATTTATCATTTATTTTGCCGCCAGCTCGTGAAATCCTGAGTCCTGATAAGTGCGGGGGGGGGGGGGGGGGGGGGGGGGATGCGATGTGGTTGTCAACAAAACCGGTAAAAAAAACCCGCATGGGGAAATCGCAAGTAATGTACCAAGGTGAAACCCTTGGGTTACGCCACTGAAAAAATGTATAGTTGTACACAAAAAAAGGTATATTGTAAAATGTTACGGGGGCACCCGCGGAGGGGCACCATCCGCCAATATTGTTTAAATAAAACGTTCCATGTACACTCTTTTTGTTCACAATATATCGGTTACAATTCAGGGAACAAATAGAGACCAAATGCAATCAATTTAATGCCATATCTCATGATATAAGCTTTTCTACAGGGTAACGCTAAATGTGTACACATTTTGGCGGCCATCTTATATTTAGGTGTGTTATCAAAGTAAGAGTTCTGAATTTGAGTGTCTAGTGGTCTAATAAATACATCCCACTATTTAAATTATAATTTCACCATACCTTTTGATTGCTATATGTCATTTTATGAGATTTGACCAGTTTTGGCAGTAAATTTGGACGCCATCTTGAATAACTCCTTAGCATACCAAAACATCCCTCTGTATATACCCGACTACATGGCATCTTTTCATATATCCAGGTCACCCTCTTTACTTTGCCTGTTGTTTTCATCTGTTCCAATGTATAGTTATTCTGTTAAACATGTGCACTTTGTCGTAAGCCATCTTATGAACATTAAAGGGGCATTGAGAGATACGTATGGGAGTGCGCCCTCAATTATCCTGGAAATCAGTTTTTTTGCATCAAAGTAATACTTAGGCATATACAGGGTGTCCCAAAAGTCTATGCACGTTTTTGAAGAGTCATATCTCATAAAATATAAATCATATAGTATAAATTTAACCATATTTTGATAGACGAGATTTGGGAAATCATTTTGATACCAAACACAACCCTATTGGTGAACCCACAACATTATAAAACTGGTTGAATGTTTTTGGCCGTGTGAGACCCACCCATACCAAGAACCACACAGTATTGCTAAAACAGATGCGCATTAATTAACGGTATGAAAGCAACGTTGTACATTAGTCACAGTTCACCGCTTACCTTACAACATTAATGTTATTACCAAACTCTGTCACTCACAACATAAATAGGCAACATTGCACAGCAAAAGTCTTCATTCAAGATGGTATACAGAATAGATAAACAAATTCAGTTCAACTTACTCTGAACAAAAGTTCAGAAAACATTGTTAAAGTGAAACGCGCAACAGGAAGAATATCCATTCTTAAGTTGGTGGATACATTTTTGAACACAAGAAATGTGCATGATTTGTCTCGATGTGGTAGAAAAAAGACTGGTAGATCAACACGTCACATTGATGTCATAAGAAATGCAGTAGCCAAAAGTCCAAAGAGATCTATTCGCTGTGTGATGTGTGTGTTCACTTTTCTGTTACGTTAATCAACTTTTTAGGTCTGTGTTTGCATTTGCACACGTCTCTGTATAAATGGAAAACATTTAAACCAGATTTGACTATAGAAACAAAACTATGTGTGATAAAGTTTTTTATTATGATGGGATCACTGTAATGTAAATTTTTAAATATTACAATTGACGGATCACTTTCCGTGTAACCAACTCTACCAGTCTTTTTGTTAATCTCAATAGGTATGGATTTATGAACTTTATTCCTCCGAAGTATAAAATTACATTTTTGCAGTAATACATATTTTACTTCTAGGATGGCATTACAAACAGATGTTACTCCAATGTTTGGTATCAAAATTATTTCCCACATCTCCTCTTACTAAATATGTATTCATATTTTCTTTACAACTTATATTTTGTGAAATACAAAGCTTCAAAGTCGTGCATAGACTTTTGGGACACCCTGTACTAACTACCGTATGAAACAGTTTACCAACATTCGCCGTTTATCATATAAAATTTCATGATTTTCTTAGTTTCGATATGATCATATCGAAACTCAAGTGCTGAATTCGGAAGTTATGCACCGTTTTACTCACAGACTTTCGCGGCAAATCTCAACCCGGAAGTGCCGTTATTTGCTTATTTTGGCATGAAGGCGATGTCGGAATTGTATGACATTTTGGATTTGGGCTATGCTGATGATTATCTTTACGTTATTTGCTCATTTAGTATATCGATACATCTCTCAATGCCCCTTTAAGGCTTGCTTTGTGGATAAGTGGATGGGTTTTGCCCGCCCGCTGGCCTGTATTGTCATGAGTTTGCGAAAACTTACACAATTTGGTATTTCTAGATATTAGAAATGGAGGCTGCCATGTTTGCTGATGGTCTCTTACTAACATTTACGTAACATTGAAATGTGAAGTTGTAGTGTACGAGTGATATCGGCGTTTACGAACTATAAACGAGGCTGAATATCACGCTCGTTATTATAAGGATGGAGATAGTCACGCTCGGTTGCATTCTCAATATGAATGTGTACAGTATCTCAGCTGTAATGCTGCATAGATGTATTATAATAGCAAAGCTAGCATTGCATGTGCATTGTACAGGGCATTGAGCGGTGTGTGGGGGTTGTGGCGGTGTACAGTTGTAGTTTACACAGTCCGCTGTTCAATATTAACTCATCTGTAATACTGACTGGTTTTTAAGCCAGTCAGTATTAAATTATGAATTACTACATGTAGAGATCAGTGGGTTGGTCTTGATTGTTTGTTTGGTACGTGGGTATTAATATAAACCCAAGGAAAGTTGGAGTCTTCAATTCCAAAATGCTGATTTCTCTTCTAAACTTTCGTTAGTAATAATATGATTAAGTCGCTTTTAAAATGATTACTTTATACATGAATCACATTGAATGATGAATAAATGAAGTGATGAATTCATAAATTATTAATTGATTGACTATTGAATAATATTGATTGATTGATTGACTGATTGATTGATTGATTGATTGATTGATTGATTGATTGATTGATTGATTGATTGATTGATTGATTGATTGATTGATTGATTGATTGATTGATTGATTGATTGATTGATTGATTGATTGATTGATTGATTGATTGGTTGATTGATTGATTGATCGATCGATAGATCGATAGATCAATTCTAAAAATAATAAATTAATTTATAAATGCATAGATTCATTAGATAATCCTTCAATTGGATTGACATGTCATTTAATTTAATTAATCGATTAATTTTAAAATTCAATGAATAGAAATAGTTGAAGAATAGATAATACATAAATATATAAATGATGTAAGAGCTCGCCGGCGGGCAAGTTTAAGACTGTTAAACTTTCGTCAGGATTAGCTCTGACTTCTTCAGGACCAAATTATTATAATATAATAATCTATCTTACAATCCTATCTAGATTTATCTATTTAATATATTTGTAATTAATCAAATGAAGCATGTTCATTTGAGCGCCATTCCTTTTTAAAGGAATTTTTATTTCGTCATTTATTTATATCTTAGGAATTAATACAAATTCCATTGAAATGGAATGGGGGCGATCCAAGAGAAAAAAACATGTTTTGTAACCAAAACATCTGTTTCATACCAAAATACCAGGGAAATGGTGTACATGTATTTTCCTTAGTCAAACAAGATAAGCTAGTCAAACAAGATAAACTATTATGTCTCTCTGTGTGTTTGGATATAATAACATCTCTCTGATTGAATCATCAATTATAAACAAATATAGCTTTGACTCCAGCACAGACTTGAGGTACTATTAAAATAAACTGCATAGGTATACTTGTAATTTATAAAGACTACAAACATGGCAGCCTCCACTTATGTCTAGAAAGACCTAAATGTGTAAATGTTTGCAATCACATGCTAATAGGGTGGTTTCGCCCCCCCCCCAAAAAAAACAAAAACAAAAGGAATAACCTTGAAGGTCATCACGTAATTCTTAGAGTACGTGTATTGCTCCGTGTTTCAGGGATTTAGTGATTTGGTAATTCCATCTATCTGCCTACCTGTCACTAAAGATTTCTAAAACTCTAACCTTATTTGAAAGCAATATTTGGAAGCATTTAATAATTGCACTAAACGCGAATGAAGTTATTTAAAGAATGGGGATGTGTCCATTTAACTTTAAATACGGGTTGAGCCTAAAGCTACCTTGGACCATTGGCCAAATAATTTGATTTTTTTTCTTCTAACCACCACAGCATTATAAATATTATATTTTCGTCGTATGTTCGTTTTGTAGTGAATAAACCGATACTGGCACTGAGTTTACAAACATCTAGCTTCGAACCAATGAAATATCTGTATCCAAAATATATGTCACAAGGCAAGTGCTGTCGAATTCCTCATAGTTTCCACTCGTTCAAAAGCAAAATGAAGTCTTGTGAAAGAATTCCGCAGCTTTTAAATTCCATTATCTCCAGCTATGTGTGTCAGCCTCCCATTTGACACAGCCAAATCAATCTCATTATGTAAACACCTGATAAACTGACCGGTGACAGAGTTGTATTCGGTCAAGAGAGGGACCATGTTATGGTAATCGATGTGTAGTCTGAACGGTCGAAGTCTTTCGAAAGTGAAATATTGATGTGACGATAGAAATCTCATCCAACATAGCCCTAAAGATTGAGTACTTACGTTGTTAGCACCATATACTCTTAAATTGAATTCAGTTCAAGCTAAAACCTGTAGAGCGTGAATGTAATAGTGCTGAACTTGCACCTAATACAAAGGAATGTCCAAAGCGACTAATGTCGCTATCCATGAACATAAGTTTAACGACGTAACACGAATTTATTCATCAAAATATCCCTCTATCCCGAGATTTTAGAATTAGACCGACGAACCTGCATTCAATATATTTTCGTTGATGTTTCATCAGCAACTCATTGTCCATAAACCTTTTTCAACCGAACGCAATGTGTTTTATTGCATTAATACACATTGCCATGTAGTGATGTTTCAGTTTCCACAGACTGTTTAAGAAGACAAAAGAAGCTAAATTTAAAGTGGCAATTTATATCCAGGTGCATCTATTGTATTTTCAATCAATATACTTCTAGCCCTTTTATTTTCAAATATTATCCTTTGTTTTCCTTACTGCAGAGCATGTTATATCTGGTAACTGGCCACTTGAAAGATGACAAGCTAACAGACTCCCTGTTGGCTTTCAAGTGGAATAATAACTGGGTGTGCAATGAAGTATGATGGAAGAAATACAGTAAAGTGGTCAATCTAGATATACCAAAGGTAATTAATGTTCAAGTGGCCAGTTACAACATATAACATGCTCTTCAGTAAGATGGGAACAAAAGAAATTACAAAGGATAATTGAAAAGAAAAATGCTAGAAATATCACAAATAATAAGTATTGCTAACTACATACGACTGATATGATATTAAGCAACTACAATGTAGCTAATAAATAAGTGAGAAATAAAACTACAAAACTGAGAAAAGTGCCCTTTTGCACTCCCTTGTGCTTATACGGTATTTTCTCTATATTTTAGCAGCTTTAAATACGGATTATTCCTTAAACAAACATTAAATCAGGTCAAACTGATTACTGGTGGAGAGTACATTGTTCAAAAATATGAATTGCACAAAAAAATACAATAATTAAGATTTTGCCCCAAAACAGTCTTTTTATGCTGAAAATGGCCTAAATTCTATTTTTGTCACCCCCTTTCATTTGAAACCTTACTTTCTAAGCACTTAATTTAGCCTAGATGTACAGCTGTAACAAAAAATGCCGTGATACATTTTTTTTAAATCACATTTATTGCCTTTGGATGGTCTACCGCCATGTGCGTCGCTATATGAAATAATAAATCATTTAACATAGAATTAGAAGCAAAGAGTAATGTACCTACTGGCTGTGGGGAAACAGGCAATGACGAGGTCCAGGAGAATAATACGATAAAAACAGAGACATAACAAATAACAATAACACACAGAAATGCGCTGGGACAAGTAATAGAAATTGCTATGCAATAAAACAACAACAATATAACGTACCAATACATTTAGACCGACGTTTCAAGTGGATATACCGACCACCTTTAATCAGGGACCAAATATAAAAACAAAAGTGGTAAGAACTATAAAGAAGATAATGATCATTCACCATCACCGACTAATACTACAGCTTGTAAGGAAGGGTTGTATTGCTGCGCGCGCACTCTCCGAAAAGCGCTGAAATTGACATGTTTGATTTTGAACACATCCGGGTGGGATAGGTCACCTATATACTATAGAGTCATCGGCACTTACTGTGCACCTTTTTCATGCGTCACACTGTGTTACGGGGGCACAGCACTAAATAAACCGTCCATTGGATTACATGTAAATTAGGGCTAAAAGAGTCGCGATTTCAGGCCCCTTAGTAACCATTTTGGAATGTCTCGAATGCTTTATTCTAATAAACAAACATTAAAATTTCATAAAATCATAAAAGTGTTACACCTTCCAATTACATTTTTCGATACGATCATTTAAACAGCGCCCACCCCTATTTTCAGCTCGAACGCTCGCATTCTAACCGCCTCCGAGCAAGTGTGTTCATCCACGTGATATATTTTCGATACAATCTCACGCCAAACTGGTTCCCAAAGGACCCCATTAATATTTTTTGCCGGAACCTACTACCATTACACAAAACGAGGAGTGATTTAGTGCTGTGCGCCCTTACGGTTAACAAGACACTATCTTAGGTAGCTTTATTTCGTTATAGAGCTCTCAACGGAAAAGCGCTAAACTTGACATGCCTGATTTTGAAAAGATATCTAGAACACATCCGGGTGGGATAAGTTGTCCAATGCACTCATCATCGATGTCAATAGGCTTTTCACTGCATATTTTACCATGCCATGGTCAAATTTTGCTGCCATTTGTTTCATATATCTGTGTCCACTGATGATGTATTTGATAGTAGGGTCCAATTTTTCATGTCCAGCACCCATTTCTGTGAGTTGGCTGTAGGATCGCATATACTCATCATAGGTTGAGATTTGATTCCCGGTAAGTAATCTAAACACCTGCCATTGAGATGAACAATACGTTGAGTCTGAAAGAGAATCATCGAAATTCAATAGGATCACTATGGTAACCAAATCATTCAATTTAATATTATTTAGAATAAACTTTTTATAACGTTTTTTTCAAATAACCGCAATAAGATGGAGATAGACCACGAAATACACGAGAAAATAGCAAGAAAAGTATCAAGAAAGTCACGCGTCCGTAACAAAAGTCACATGAAAATACTAAAAAGCCCCTTGATAATACGTGAAATTCCAAAGCGTGGAACTACACGTGTTACTTAAAGGAAAATTAACGCAAAATTCATCTGAAAACTTCGCAAAAGTCAATTGAAAATATAACAACTGAGAGCCACTTTGTGTGTGTTTTATTTGGCGAATATACAGCCCGTGTAATAAAAAGCGTCAAATGTCACCACTTTACTCCCGAGATATGGTCTATTCAATAACAAGAGTTTGAATCCCACTTAGGCCACTTTTGAACCAGATTTCATCGCATTTTCAACGCAATAAACTGCATTTGAGATTCTAATTATTATTTATAGGATACATCAATGCATCTAATATTCAAATATTCTGTGTTTGCTTGAGTAATACAGCAGTTATAAACAAGTCAAATTAAAGAAACAAAACAGAAACAGAGTTTTCGAACTAGGTCATCGTCAGTGTGTTCGTGTGTTAGAAATTGAATGGCAAATATTGAATTCAAATATTCTGTGTGTCATGGATAATACGGATGAAAATATGTTTTTCTGCTCAAATTGAACTACTATCAACATTTAGTAGGTATAGGATTTTATTGATGATGTTAAATTACACACTGAATGACTAGTGTAATATATGTACAGAGATCGCTGCACATGAAAAGTGACCAAAGCTAAATTTGACATGCCTGGGTAGATTTGCCATAATTTGATAAAGAATGCTTCAGAATGGATAGAAAAATCCTTTTTCACATCTACTCTTTATATTTTACGTGGCCAAAAAATAAATAAATCATGTTTCACATGGGAGACTTTTTATTTGGCACGCTCTGTATAGGCCTATAATTCCACTAAAATCAGATTCCACCAACACCTCAGAACTAATCAAATGAAACATTAATAAGTCATTTTACACTGATATGACCTTACGCCTCGATTTTGGACTATCGATCGTCCTTTTAGGCACAAATGGCAGACGACCGATCGCCAAAAATGGGCCACTACTTGTGAGTGAATCCAATGACCGATGATCGATCCAATTTCTTGTACGTTTTTAAAACGGGTGAATTAGCCTCCACTTAGCAAAGATCGATCGTTGGGCCAGTGTAAAATGGCTTTAATAAATTCATGGAATTAGTGTCTACTATTTCTATGATATAATATACCTCATTAATATAGGACCAATGTTGATTCCCGCCGCCGAAGTGGCACGTGTACAATACAGCTAGTTCACCTTTTGGAGAATCTAAGCATTTGTCATCATGTTTGATCTCTCCACGTTTGGTAATCGACCAAAGCTATAACGAAAATATACATAAGAAACACTTAATACTAGGAATATACACAGTTCAACAAAAAATAAGTTCCCCTTTTGATTATGCCTGATATTTTTAAAATGAGTTACTTCATCGAAACGAGTTTTGGCACACATAATGTAAGTGTGCACAGCAACGCTGGATTGGGGCTACAATTACGCAGGTGTTGCAAGCTTGAATGGAGGAATACCTGAATTCAAAAGTTGCTAAATGATGTATTAAAGGAGGGTAGCTTGAACCACGGTCTTTGTTTGAACACCGCATTTGTCACCTTTTGAAATGAGGTATTCCTCCAGTCAATGTGTGCTCATTCAAGCAGCACAACAACTGTGCCGTGTTCAAGCAAAGACCCTGGTTCAAGTTACTTAACCATCCTCCTTCAATACATCATTTGGCAACTTTTGAATTGAGGTATTCTTCCATTCAATGTTTGCTCATTCAAGCATTACAACACCTGCGTAGCTATAGGCTCGCTCTAGCGTAGCGTTGCTGTGCATACATACATTATGTGTGCCAAAACTCATTTCGATGGAGTAACTCATTTTAAAAATATCAGGCATATTCTAAAGGGGAACTTATTTTTGTTGAACTGTTAAACCAAGGAGTTAATAATAATCGTTGATTAAACAGTCTACTACAATTATCATAGTGTTCTAGAGATGTCAGAACGTTCGATCCATATACCGGTATTTTTTGAATCCGGGAACTCGGTGTCATTCGATATGATTTGTTTGCAAGTTGAAGAGGAGCAATTAGTTGCGGTCGTTACTCTTTATTTAATGGCTTTTATTTATTATCAAATTGTGGGAATTTGTATGAACTTACAAAGAACCATAATGTACACTCTCTTTCCCAAAATGGCATTAAAGTCGATTCATAAACAAGGGCGAAAATGTGGCATATTACCTTAGAGTCAGAGGATTCTGTATAATTGTCTTTCCCTCCATTTGCATGCATCTTTTCTTGCCATCGCAGGTTAAACGGGCTCTAATTTGCCAAAAGACTATTATTGGCTAAGCTACTGAAACCTTTCTAACATATTTAACATGAAGGTTTCTATATCATGTCTATCAAAATCATCATGTGGATTCTTTGAAACACATTTTGTTCTTTTTATTTTATTTTGCTTCTGTATTAGTGTTTTATGATTTTAAGACATTCTGTATCAGGGGTAGAAGCACACTGACGTCACGTGTGTACTTCTGAGTGTAACACTGCTGCAATGGCTTATTGGTCATTTTTCTCTGTATGAGTTGAAGTTTAATCTGCAATCCACAAGAGGCTCTGATTCGCAAGTGGTCCTCGGAAGAAGGCAACTCGTGCTAATATTATGTATGTGGCGATATTTCCATATCGGATGACAGCATGTTGCGCCCGGTGTAATAAGTGTATCATAGCTATGCAAAATATAAATTGTGATCTCACAGACAACCCCACGCAGAAATATAAGGAAATAAGCTTGCATTAAAGAATTGAACTTCTCGAAGCGCTGGCGTATACACACGAGCGTTGAAAGACGGAAGATACATACGCATGCGTAAAGGCTGCGCCTGTTAAGTTACGTCACTGTCCAGAGGAAGCCAAATAGAGTATAGTCCCGCCAGGTAATCTAGCATTAACCACTAATTGGTGTTTAATTGGTAATTGTCCCATTGGGTCGGTGGTAGTCACCTAAACAGACACCGTTGACAAAATTGACAGAGGGCCGGCATTGTTGGTGTTATAATTAGGTTTGAATCGAATCCATAATGTACACATGTGCTTAATCCTATGATTGTTGCATTGAATATTATAGTGGTTGGTTTGAGTAATATTATCTAATTAAAGTCTGTGAAAACTATAAACAAATATAAAATGCAAATGTAAATAATACAAAGGATAATTTGAAGGGTTTAACCTAAATATTAAGGCAACACATTTAACAAAATGTTACATATTTGGAGGAAAATTCAAATAAGGTATGTTGTTTCCCCGGTTGTTTGATTGAACATGTTGAAGGCATTTAAAGAGCTTGAACAAGTCAAGTCATTCATTTATGCATGTGTCTTTATCATTAGGTTGTGTGGTGACAATTGGTAAATGCTCATTGCCCGAAGTTAGTGATGTGGTCACCAAAATAACACCTCCTGGGGGGTGAAATACACCTCATTAAATGTTGCAGTTAAAAAAGTTGGAGTATAACTATACTTCAGTACAGTAAATGCATGAACAAGTACTTATCAAAAGACATGATAATATCGATATATTTATCTTAAACATAGTTGAATCCAATGATAGGTTTAACTAGAAGAGATGTTTTTGACAAATGGGAAAGTTTTCGGAAAAATCTGTTTATATATGGTAAAACTAATAGCCGCGTGGAAAGTGTTAATGTTGCACCGCTTGCAATATATTGTCATCCTGGTATGGATATATCGCCTTAATGAGGTTATACCTGTGACCTGGATCTTTTACCACACGGACGTATAAGAACTGGCGAGCCATGTTTGTCTCCACCATGGAAATCTAAACACCACTTGCTTTCTGAATGAATGACCTGTATAAACATGATGTAAAACGTCAAAATATCTTAACATTATATTCGAATCAACGATTAAAGTGTGGTATTCGTGCGATAGGTCTGTGCATGAGTTGCCTATGTAACATTTTTTTGTGACACTCATATGCATGTGATATACTTGTGACGAATGCACACGAATTATGGTGTCGAATGGTGCGTGACTTGTATGGCAAGTCGATAAAGACACCTGTGAAGTAATGCTGTCGATGTATATACATTGGTTGCACTGCATTGACAAAGTAAATGGCCGAGTATCATGACTAAATCGACTGAAAAACTACAGTCAAATGGTTTACTGGTTTTAGAACATGTGGATCTTTGCCTTCTACATGTAGCTTCCATTATCCCACTGTCCCAGCTGTGGAGCTTATTGTTTCAGTCACGTATCACAGGTTTCAAATATCCGTTTCACTCCAAAAGAGATACCGTAATACATTTGGAGTGATGAAAATCCTTCTTTTTCCCCTTGTCATTCTTGGAACTTCACTTCAATATGCAAATTACTGTGCTGCAGTAGATACTTATGCTTGATTGGGATAGTTTCACATTCAAGTTACAGGTGACTGATGTCTTAGGAAACAATGCCCTCTGAATAGCCAGAACCAGGTCAGAACAATCATTAAGTTAACCCCTCCCCAGTAATGAAACTTGATTTTCATAAAAACTAAATAGATCTTCAATATACCGGACTAAATGGAAGGATTACAAGTCTCTCGAAGAGATCATTTGCTATCATTGACTACCTAATTGACTATTCTGAAGGTTACGCATAAGGTAAACTCATCAAATGACTATCATATTGAAGATTTAACATACGAGGCATCACTGTGGCTTGATGTATAACAACGAACATTAGAATTTGCAGTATTCCAGTATGCCAAATGCATAGCAATACATTCGAGTTGATATTACACTATTTTCAGGCCTACAAGGGTTAATATTGCGTACACTCTTATTTGTGCATGATAATACTGTTATATATTCAGATATCGTTCATTGATTTCCATTTTAAGTATTTAAATCGTGCTCTTATATCTAACCATACAATACAGAAAAAAAACCGAAAAACTTGTATTTATTGTTAATGTAGGTAAATTTCCGTACCCGTTGTCCAACATCTTTATCTGGCTTTGACTGCATCATAACAAAAGTGAAACATATATCAATTATGATTTACTACAAATGTGTAGCCATGATTCAGAGCTATAATCATGACAATTGTCATGAGGTTGATATTAGCGATGTTATGATCTAGGTAGAACTTGTTAAATGACCCTCGTTTATCAAAGTGACCAAAATAATCCGTCTTACCTGTCCAAATACTGTATCACTTGTCGGCCAATTAGTCTCCGGACAAATATTCTCAAGATACCAGCCAAACGATTTACAATTCAATCGTTTTCTTATCGCTAATCTCTCCGATATATCCCCGGCATCCGCTTTCCGTACATCCGGATGAAAGTAATAGTAGAATTCCTTGTACTGATCTAACCACACTTCAGCCAGTCGTTTGTTATTGTTGTTCATAAAGTTTCCCGCGCCGCCGAATGAATATGGCGGTCTGTGACGGAATATGTGTCCCACGTGCGAGCAAGGCATACATAATAAAGAGCCGCCACACATCCACGTCTGCAAGGAACCAGTTATATTGGGTATTTGTTATCAATTTTAATTAAAGTCTACACAATTTATACATATGATTTATGAAACCACTGTTATTTAATTGTCAAGGACTGATATTTTATTTAGTGCAAAGATGTGTGTTCAGCGGCAACTGCAGGTAACGCAGTTTACGATTGTTACAAAGCGATGCCCTGTTTTATGAATATTTATATTCAGCGGCAGCTTACGCAACGCGGTTTACGCCGATTTTTATATGCTATGCCCTTTTACAATGGTTATTATGCACTTGAACGCTGCGGTAGTCGCAATAAGCCTTTCAGAGGTATGGCAAGGTCGATCTCCACACCCGACTATTCATTCTTTGTATTTCCCCGGGCTGTTTCCCAAAGTGAAGTATGCCCTCACACTCTATAGTTTACCCAACTTAATACTGCCCTCTCACATTTGTCAGCCATTCTTCCCCACAGGCTAATTAACATTTACGGTGTAATCTATGCACCTCACGTTCAAACTCTTAACACTTTCCACGCGGCAGTTGTCTGCAGACGAATTGAATTTCAGCACCATATTTGGAATCATGCTTGCGAAATTCGTTAAAAAATAAGTAAAACATATGCCTTTGACATTTTGGAAAGGTTTCTGAAAAACCTGTTTGCGTATGGCATGTATGTTAAAACTAATAGACGCGTGGAAAGTGTTAGAATATAGAATGACTGTCAGTGTCTATTGCTGTCATAGATATCAGTACAGTAACATACAATATAAGCCAAGGGGATGTTCAAGGGGATGTATGAAAACCACATTTACACTAACTATTACGCAAATAAAACAGTCTGAATCTATCTGTGATTCATCGTTAGAGAACTACGAGTTCTGACTGACACAATAATGCACGCTTATAGTTTTGCCTTTTCGAAACTCGTTTTTGACCCCGTATTTTAGAGTACATACACTGTTCCAGTTCCCTATAGAGAACAAATTTTATTTTATTGTTTAGTCCAGAATTCCATGACTACTTCTATGAAAAGTATATGGCATTCCAGATCAAAATTCAAAAAGTATGGAATTCCAGACCAAACTTCAAAAAAAGGTATGGAATTCCAGATCAAAGTCTGGAATTCCTATGTCCTCTATAGGGGGGGGGGGGGGGGGGGGGGGGGGGGGGGGGGGGGGGTGTGTTAATTGTGAAAAAGTCTGGAATTCCAAGAATATGTGCCAAAAAGGTATGGAATTCCATTGAAAATTGGTGGGGGAAAAAAGTCTGTGATTTCGATGTCCTCTATAGGGGGAAGGGGTCATTATTATCTGGAATAGCCCAATTCAATAGGTAAATAGAGTTGTTTATGGGACACCAACATACACTATAGGCCTACATGTACATTAAATTATAATTTTCATTCAGATAATACTCTGACATCGAAATTATCTATTATTTGATATTTCCAGGTATGAAAAAATCTTATTAAAAATGGAATATTTATATTTATTTATTTTTGTTGTCTTATATATAAGCTAGTATGGTACTCTGTAGCCTACCTTGAAGGATAGTTCCAAATTCTCCCTCCCCACACTTTAAAGCCATCGTCATAGCGACCCAACTTATAGAAAAATGATTTATCGATAGCAAAAGTCCACCGGCCATTGTAGGGGATCTGCAGAAAAGAGAATGATAAGGAAAGTGGGCTAATTTACATAATATGCAAATTAGCTTCCGCCATGACGATTGATTCATGATGATTGATTCAAAAGCTTGATTTTGAGCTTCACACAATTCTCTTACTATTCCTTTAATGTATGCTTGGCTTAAAAACTCAACGACCCTCTGAGCGACGTTCGTTTTTTAAGACTCTTCTTGTTACGACTTGTAACTATCAGAACAATTATTATCCCTTCAAATTTGTTTGACTTGACCGGACTATTCCCTGATTGTTATACGTCACGTGCATGCTTACTGAATGCTAATGAGGTCATACCGTACTTACCTTATCGGCATGGTATGGTTTTTCTGCCAGGCTTTCTTGACAGGTGGCTGCATACTTTGCCACCTGAATAATAAGCTCCAGCTGATGGAGCCAATTTGTGGGGTACCGTCACCTACTTTGTATTCCATTGTGTCGTCATCAATGACGTCAATAACAGGTACAACTACGTTGGATCTGAAAATTAAAAAAATAAATTATACACTAACTTGTAAGTATATTAAAAAACAAACAATTAAAATTGAAGGTGTTTACTGAGCTTTTAGGGGGGGGGGGGGGGGGCGGGGGCGCTGCGGTACCGCGCCATTTTGCAATATTTTGCGAAATCGATCGTGGTTATCACGTGATACGTATCGTGGAAAAATAATGTACACTGTTTTAACGAAATGCACTGTGGGATTGTGTTTACCAGCCTAAAAATTATAGAGGTCGCAAACCCGGTCGCAAACTTGCTTATATTGAGCCTAGCTATAACAAGCTAAAAGTGACATCTCTGAATGTATTACCAAAGTGTGAAATTGTTGGACACACTGGTAAAATGGTTTTACAACAAGTTTTGCTATCATATTATCAAACTGAACTCAAGTTAAATCACTCTATATCGAGCAATAATATAATTGTTTACGCATTTTAATTGTTTAGACAAAGTTAAATAAATCAAGGATACAATTTTATATGATGGATAAATAAATAAAAAGAAAACTATAAACGCATGGGCGGCATTTATAATTGATAAAAATTGACATAACAATGATGTTACATTAATATACCATCAAGTTTAAAAATAGAAAAATAAATGGGAATATTCGAACCCGCGATTTCCGATTGCCAACGACATGGCCAACCTACGCACGCCACAGAGATTTACGACTGTAATTGTGATAGTTTTATTATTTAACCATGTCCATTTTATTTATAAACGAACGGATTTTTATTGTGCCATTTTTGGCCAAATGTGTGTGTTGCTCTCGCACAAAATGTGTTTGTAATTTGATTATAATTCTTATTTTTAAAAGAACGGTATTTTTTTTTGACATTTTCGAGAAAAAAAATGTTGTAACCCTGATACGGTAAACGCCAGCAGTGTGGTGTCCGCGTGGGCAAGCATACAGATGAGCAAATCCAGCATATAAAACAAAAAATGCTCCTAATGGGACTCGAACCCACAACCTCTCGCTCCTCAAGCGACTTTCTTTCCACTACACTAACCGTGCTAATTGAAAAAAATTAACGCAAATAATTTATTTATATCATGGGTCATGGGTTAATGCACTGTGTTAAATTCTACAATCCCGGCCGCCACTCTGTTCAAAGGCACAAAAAAGTGGACTTATTTTATGCTTTTTTTGCAATTCTGGGGTGTGTGGATCGTGTTTTTTATCAAATTGGTTAGATATCCGTCCATTTTAGAACATCTGAAATTTAAAGTGCACCCACACACCCGGGAAAGTATGCTGCCAAGGGCATATATTTTGCACGTAAATCCAATACAAAAGTTCAGAAAATACGACCAAAAATATGACGTCAAGACCATTGCTTCGAGACAAAATGGCGCGGTACCCACCCCCCCACCCCCCCCCCCCCCACCCCCCCCCCCCCTACTGAGCTTTGTTGTAATACTATTGACACGTTGTGATTTGAAGTTTTAAAACAATTTCAGTTGCCGTTATCATTTATATGATTCGTCTTCGTCTGAGCATGGGGCGGTATTTGTATTATGATAGTATTGGGCTCCATTTGAAATCAGTACACCCCCTAAAAAGTGATGGAAGACATTACCTTAAAAATTATGCGATCTTTTCCATGCGACGCCCTCTATTCTTGATATTTTTTTGAAAGTAGAATTTCTTCCAGATTTACATTTCTGATCAGAAATCAGAAACATATTCGTGAGTTACAGAGCGATACGATTCCAATTACTACTACTAATAATAATAATAAACATTAATTATAAACAAGCTCTTATTATAGCGCCAAATACCCGAAGACTTTTAAGCGATTTACAATTAAAGATTACATACAACAAAACAAGTCAATTACATCATCTTCATTGATTTAAAAGTGACCTAGTTACAAGATGATAAAAAACAATATTATTATAATACAAAGGGATAAAAAGATAAAAATTAGCACACGATAAACCCCATATAAAGCAGAAATTATAAATAGATAAAATAGATATGAAGAAACGTAGAAAAATAGATTGTCCTGCTCCAGGACAGTTTATTTTCATTCTAAATTCACTCTAAAACCATGATTTTGAAGTATTTAGGAATCTCGTATCACCCTGTAACTCAGAATGTATTTATGAGTTATGATCAGAAATGTAAATCTGCAAGAAAATCTGCTTTCAAAAAGAAATCATGGATAGAAGACTTCCATAGAAAAGATCGCATAATATGCTTTTATTCTTCCCCACAGGGAGTGTGAATTTGGGTTACCCTGCATTGGTAGACGCACGTCACATGAAATTGACCTCGCGTAAAGTACTCGATGTGAACCTCGCCCCCCCCCCCCCCAAAAAAAAAGCGTTGCAACGGACATCTGTGCTGTGGTGCGCAATACGTAAGCTCGAACTCAGGGCTCTGATTGGTTAGCGGTAGGCATTTTGTGAATTGTGGCCAGGAGCATGTGCCGTATGTCATTGAGCATTTGAGTAAACTGATGCAAATCCTACCTGTCTTGGGAGATCCGATAAACCAATGGTTCTAGCCAGCCTTCAACCACTTCACAGTGAGAATCCAGGAATACCAATATTTCACCACTGGCGGATTCCGCTCCTTGTAGCCTGGCAACAGTAAGACCTGATCGTTTTCTCCAAATGCAGAATTTTAATGTTAAAATTCAATTCCTTTGCATATTGATCTAGCTTCGATTTCAAATGATCTGAAATAAATATTGACCATTGTACAAAAGAATAATGAATGGTTAAAGCTTGGGTTCGAAATTAGTGTACTTTTTATGAATCTAATTTCTAGTTCTTTTTTAACAATACATTATGACGTTATTGAGACCCGAAAATGTGCTGCGTTCAATAATTGAAATGCTGTTTGCTGGTTGGTTGGTTGGTTCGATCCTGTCATGACTGACAGCTCGTGACCTTCCAGATACTACGCCACAAATAACGATTTTTAGCAAAGGAGTAACAATCACGGAGAGGGTGTCCAGTAATCAATTTTATTTGGTTAATAATAATAATACTAATAATAAAAATACAAGTAAATCAATTAAAAATTGCAAGACCAACAATTGCACATTACATCAAGCCCTGATATATCCTAACATTTACAGACCAGCTGTGATTATATAAAAAGTACATGAATTGCACATCAAAAACATTTAAAAGTCAAATGAACACACTATGAAGAATACACTCGAAAAAATGCATACATACAGCCATCCCCGAGTCAAGTCTCGAAAATGACTACATGAAGACAAAGCATACGTGAAGCCATCTTCGAGACAAGTCTCGAAAATGACTACATGTACATGTAGTAAATTAACACACATCATGTACATAATACAACAAAATATAATTAAAATAACCATGAAATACAACAGTAATGGAGGATTTCTAAGCATGAGAGACCCACGGACAGAGGCCGTGTAGCATGTCAGTGGATCTCACATCCTAATACCATATCATATAATAACAAGGCAACATATTAATTACAGAGACCAACCGACAGATCCGTGGATACATCAGTGTACCTCACATGTACATACAATTATTATAATCACACAACAATGCATAAAATATGGCATAGGACAAAATACAAAATGAAAATAGCACATACAACATGCCATTCCACTGCAGCTGAAAAATTCATGTTAAAGAAAGTCATAAACTAAAAAGGTGAGTCTTAAGCAGAGACTTGAACCTATTTACTGATCCAGCACACTTGATTGTCAAAGGGAGTTCGTTCCAGAGTTTTGGTGCAGCTGCTGCGAATGATCTACAACCGTACGCGGTAGATGTTTTCACCGGTTTCAACAGATGCTTATTGCTGGATCTAAGTGATCGCGTTGCCTTGTACTCTGTGAGTAAGTCCAAGATATACGTCGGGGCAAGACCATGAAATGATTTGTAGGTCATTAGCAGTATTTTGAACATGATCCTCTTGCGAACTGGCAGCCAGTGTAGTTGCTGTAGAACTGGAGTAATATGTTCGTGTTTCCTCACAAGTGCAACCATCCTGGTAGCGGTGTTCTGAACTTGCTGGAGCTTGACAATCTCACGGTCAGGCAAACCGACTAACACACTGTTGCAACAATATAGTCGCGAGGTGATGAACGCGTGGACGAGTTTTTCAGCGGTTCCTTGATCCAGATATTTTCGGATTTGTCCCATTTTGCGTAACGCGAAGTTCGCGGCCCGACAGATGTTACTGATGTGAGATGTCATGCTCAGATGGTTATCGAAGATCACTCCAAGATTTCGTGCCGAGGGTACTGTCTGAATGTAATCGGTGTCAATATTTACAGCGGCAACAGTAGAAGATGTCTTGATAAACTTTGACGTTATGTGAAGTATTTCCGTCTTGCCGCCATTAAGTTTAAGACGATTTGCAGTCATCCACATTTTGACACTCTTAACACACTGCTCAAGTTGTGAGATTGCAGAAGCTTTCTCTGAGGGGTTAAACAGCATATACAGTTGTGTGTCATCTGCATACACCATCAGCTCAACACCCTCAAATGATCTTATAATAGCTTCTAGAGGAGCAGTATACATTGTGAAGCACAGCGGGCCCAGAACAGAGCCTTGGGGACACCATCACTCAGTAGAGATGGTTCAGACTGGACACAATTAATCACAACTGACTGCACACGATGTGCGAGATATGATTGAAACCACAGTAACGCTGTTCCGTTTACACCGTAGCAATTTGACAGTCTTTGGAGAAGAATGTCGTGATCGATCGTATCAAATGCTGCCGTGAGGTCTAATAGAACTACAGCAACTTCACCATGTGTGTCAATAGATCGAAGTATGTCGTTTGAAACTCGCAACAATGCCGTCTCTGTAGAATGATGCTTTCTATATGCCGATTGCTTCTCACCGTGTAAGTTGTGGGTATCAAGGTGTTGTGTTAATTGTGCAGCAACACACCTCTCTGTGATCTTGGATATGAAAGAGAGATTCGATACCGGGCGATAATTCTTCAGACACTCTCGGTCGAGAGATGGTTTTTTGATTAATGGTGTGAGACGCGCTTCTTTGAAGGACTTTGGAACTTCACCGGATCTCATAGATTTGTTTACAATATCACAAATAACAGGTGACAATTCAACCAAGCATTTCTTCAGCAACCATGATGGTAATGGGTCAAGGGGACAAGACTTTGATTTTGAGTCCATGATGATTTTGTTAACGGCTTCATGAGACATTTCCTGAAATTCACAGAGTTGAGGAACACCACGTTTTGCGTCCTGAGCAAAGGTGGTAGTTTCAGATAGACCGTCTAGCTCATCCTTGACATTTTTTTATTTTGTCATGGGAAGAACTTGGAGAATTCACTTGCAAGTTCATCTGCCGATTCGTGTGAAGGTAGAACTTTGACTGGTTTAGAAGATGACAACTTATCGATGACATGAAATAACTTTCCCTGATCACAGTCACTGACTTGAGCTCTATGATATTCAGTTTTTGCTTTCTCCAGTGCACTCTTGTATTGCCGGCACTCTTCTTGAAATATTTGCTTGTGGACTTCTAGTCCAGATGATATCCACTTGCGCTCGAGACGACGTTTTCCTCGTTTCCTCTCGCGCAGCATGTCATCATACCAAGGGGGCATGTGGTCTGAGTGTTATGGACCGTGTCACGATTGGAGCATGTTTATCAAGAAGCTCAGAGAGTACGCTATTATACTGCTCAACGAGGGTTGTGATGTCAGGTTGTGGGTTCATAATGAGTGGTGATGAGTTGATGTCATGCTGAAATTGCTCAATATCTATCTGGCGTTACTTGCGAAAACTGGTTTTGTGTCTCACTGGCTTAGGGCGTGTTATATTTAAGTAACATAACGTAGCTTTGTGATCTGAGGGTAAATCACTCTGAACCTTGACACCTGAAATGATCTTGCACGTGTCTCTGGTGATCAGGAGATCGAGGATGTGACCATTTTTATGAGTCGGTGTGTTAACATGCTGCCGAAGACCAGCTACGTTTAACATGTTGGTCATAATAAGAGTGTCTCTATCTGCTTCATCATCCATGTGGATATTAAAATCTCCAGCAAGAAGAACACGACCTTAATTCACCGGGACCGAACGAGGTCTGCCTTTCTTACGCTTCCCTTCAATCATGCCTTGCATGATCATCTTCTCTAGGTTGTTACCCTTGCGACGTGAGATATGGTCGAAGTAGCTCAGCATTTGGGTGTTGATGGCGTGAAGAAGTCGTTTAGACACCCCTATTTCTTCAATAATACTGGCATTGGTCCTTCTCATTGTCCATGAGATACGAAGCATACGCCTCCATCACCACATCTCGAAAGCAGCTATTCTGTTTTTGTCAGCTTTTGTTAGGGTCCATGTCTCACATGCATACATGGCAATTGAAAATACAAGGGCTTGGACAAGCCTGGTTTTTGTTGCTCTGGCTATTCCTCTGTCAGCACAGATCTTGCTTAGGTTGATCATTGCTGATCTAGCCATTGCTAAACGGTGTCTAATTTCTTGGCTGCAACCACTCTCCTCTTTGGTAATCAGGGATCCAAGTCAGTTGAATTTCGAGACCGATTCCACCTCATTACCATCAATTATGAGAGGCTCTCCAACACCATCTGTGCCTATGGACATGATGTTGGTCTTGCTGACATTTAGACGTAGACCAGGTTGCTCACTCTCCACCTTGACTTTCTTCAGGAGTTCCGCCATCTCTTCCATATTTGTTGCAAACAGTGTGGTGTCATCGGCATAACGTAGATTGTGTATTTTGTATCCACCTACTGACAGCCCCCCCCCCCGGCCAATCATCTAATGCACGTCTCATTATAGACTCTGCAATAAGGTTTGAAGAGTGCTGGTGATAGTATGCATCCTTGACGGACTCCCTGATCTAGTGCGAACACAGGCAGCTTGACCATCGTACAGATTGCGAATTAAGTGGACGAGGTGGTAAGGGATTCCCATTTCTTGCAGTGCTTGCAGTGCTGTCCATAATTTCGAATATCTCACACAATCAAAGGCCTTAGCGTAGTCTACAAATGCATTAGCGTAGTCTATAAAGTACATGAAGAGCTCCCTCTGGAATTCAAAACATTGCTATAGTAGACCTTTATTCGCTATGTTGCAGACGACGCTGGCCACGCGTCTCGGACGATCCAATATGGCAACCGGAGTGCACCATTTTGAAATATTTTTAACAGTCATCGCCCGGTTAACGATGAAAATAATTGAAAAAATAGCATTTACAATTGGGGTGATTAGCCAACCAGAACGGTTTTGGATTGGAACAATTTTCTTCTAACCTATGATGAATTTTTCAAAATGATTAGATCAACATTCGCGATTACGTGTTATTTCAATACGAATTCAAAATTTAGGTTTCCGCATGTCCATCGTCGTCTGCTATGTTGTGAAAAAAAAGTTAAGATCGCCCTCTAGAGTTCAATATAAATTCAAGTGGAAAAGCTGCGTGCTTTGCTTGCGTTTATGAAAACACTGACATTTTACCCGTACGGCCGTGAAGTGACTCAGACCAGACGCGTAGATTCAGTGCGTAATAGGGGGTGGCAGCATTGCACGACGTACGCGCCTAATTTATTTGAGGTTTTACATATGTGGGGGCGGGGGCAAAACGTAAAAGTGAACCGACAAGGACTTAACCAGGCTGTCAACTTGTGAGAATTGCCGCCGACTCACAAACTTGAGAGGGGGGTGACGGGTGACATGCCCCCCCCCCTAAACTCGTTTTAAATTGGCCCGTGCGATCAAAATACCTCTTGAATGCAAATAGCATTTGTCCATAAGGAAAATGACACACAAAATTCGAGCATAAATTAACAGTTTTACTAGTCCGTGTCATGCATGTTGAAAGAAAGTTAGGGGTAGATCCTTGTCATAGTATCGTATTGTATAAAATTAATAAATTCAGCTGAACTTAAATTTGACACAATGAATATTGGAATTGCAAATTCGGTAAAATCATTAGCCTCGTTTATGATTATTATTATACTACGTTTCAGTGTTATCGTTGAGCAACCGACCTTGAGTACTAGCATCGTCCACAAGGACAATCTCCTGCAAACATGAGGGCGATCTATTGATAACACTGTGAACTGTACGCCAAAGAGTACTCCAAGCCTCGTTATGAAAGACTACCACCAACGATGTCTTTGGTAGATTTGTAGGATAGGTCAGGGCGGCACACCTGCAATTTAAAGCCGTAATGAATAAAAAAAATAAAAAACTTCAAAACTGATATCCACCCAATCCTCGACTGAGTATTTATGGTTTATATCCGAAGTTGTTCACGATTTCCCCTCGCTTTTTCCCCCACCCTTTCTTTGTATAAGTTAAGTAGCTGACTGCTGAGAGAAACCTAATAACACATTTGATAGCTGCGACGATTAATAACATCCTTGTTTTATCTAAGAATAAATTATAATTGCGTAGTCCGCCATGAAACTCTTAGGTGATATTTTCGCAAGAAGTCGGATGCTTTTTTCTTCTTAACAATACTTACCATATTTGGTAAGCTTTACAATACATTGTGGTATTAGACCGTACCAAAACTTACCATATTTAGTAATCACATCACAGTTTGATTTTCATGTGACATCCATGTGAAACTCTGAGACACACACGTGATGCCCACGGAACACTTGTGACACCCATGTGATACCCAGTGCATTAGATTGGTGCTTTGAGAATGAAATTCACATGTGCATTACAGATGTGACACGCTGAAATGCGAGGTACCCTTGAGACACCCGCAACCCAGTGATATCCGCGTGCTTACCCTTCAGGTCTAACATCCGGCACCGTTCTATTCAAAGACATCATGTCGCTGGCGTAGAGATTAAATTGATTGATTTTATAGAGCGCCTTGGATTCATTGAGATGCAATGCGTCTATCATGACTGGTCTACCCATTTCTCCTGGTCCTTTAAGTGCCACAGCATCCTGGGGAGCGACTGAGAGAGAAAAGAGAATGATTTTGATTGGTAAATGGCAGGGTTCTCAACATTCATTGAGACAATTAGAGGCGTGATATACGGAAGTCGGGAAATTTTGCAAAGTGTTTTCATTTTAAAATACATGTACCTTGTAATCTAGAGCTGTATTTGATTTAGATGATCATATCACGTAAATACCCCCCCCCCCCCCCCGGCACGGGAAGTGGGGGGGGGGGGGGGGGGAGTTAGGTATGATGTTGTAATCATCCGCGTGAACGAAAACGCGGAATATGGGTGCTTTTCTCGACCACAACGCGGACCCATGCTAAGGGTGTCAAAATCGACAATTTCAGAAAATAAGGGTGTCTTTTTCAACATCGATCCGCGATAAGGGTTGCTTGGGGCGATAGTCATGTGTCATCAATAAGATAGCTCCCAAAGTGGTTGGCCCGTAGAAATAAATTTACAAACAAAACTGAATCTTGCACTTACTTCATACGTTCATGTCAGTCTAAACTCTGTCTTGAGGGCCTATATCCTTTGTATGAGTATGATTCTTCGAGTTGTAATCCTTGTTAAGGATCACTTTCCTTCTTTGAGGATCCCTGTTTAGGTTGTTTTTTTAGAGTGGTTTCACATGGATGATTACAACTTTTATACATGAGTGCCCCCCCCCCCCCCCCGGGCGTAAATACCATATCGGAGCCACTGTATGTGTAGGCCTGTGGCTTTAAAAGAAATGAAGAAAATAAAATGAGACGAGGCATACTCCGTCATACATGCGTTAGTACACCCAGTAGGACTATACCAACTAAAACGTGCATAATATGCGTTATTACGAATATAACGGGTATTTAGGAAAACACAGGAGAGGACTGAATTGAAGTCACATTACTGGACTACTTGCAGCAAGATTTTCTTAAAGACCCTCGTTTAGCAATATTATTTCATTGCAAAGTCCCGCCCAAAGGTTTCGAGTCCCGTTTTTTTTTTTACAAAACAGAATCTTAGATAACTCGTATTTGACCCTTAATAACCCACATAATACCCATTGACCCACCCACACCATTAGGGATATTAACTCCTAACCTAAGATCTTATACATTATTATTTAATTCATTCTTATCAGAAGTATGATTTTTCAACACTGTTTTCTATTTAAAGCAACAACATCTTAATCTTACGTTCTCAGTGGGTATGCAGGAGTTGAAAGTGTACATTAAATACCGTTTGTCCTTTAGGTGTGCACCCAGGGAATGGAAAGTGTACATTAATCAAAAATAAAATAAATTACAATTACCCGAAATGCCCACCCTTCTAAACAAATGTCTATGGGTACCAGTAGACGTGTAGCTGGTATAGGCATGCTAGTCACAGAAAGCAAAGGTCATGTGATGAAAGTGAAGCATGCTGGACTGCAAAAGAAAACTTTTTTGGGCGTTGCCGTAAAAGTCTACCATAAAAACTGCTTTCTTTATTCTGACTTGAAGTCGAGTGTTTTCATTAATTTCCGCCGTTTTTACAGTGTCAAGGTAATATGGATGTTCCAATAGACTAGGGTATAAAACTAATGTTGTTGGCTGGATACCCGTAGGGACTGAGGTACTCTCGGATTATCACCTTAAATTTATATACACCTAGCACATAAAGTCCCTGACCAGGTGCTTTGAGGTTGGCTAATTCAAAATAGATAATCGGTACCAAAAATCTGAGATATACATTAAATGAGCAAATTCCTTCTCCGCAGTTTGATACCTCATTCAACAAAATCGAATGGATACTTTTAAAGTTATGGCGATTTTAATGACCGCACATAACAACAGCAAAGTAGCACTAGGTATAGGAAATCATTGATGTTGCTGTTGTTATGCGCGGTCATTGAAATCGCCATAACTTTAAAAGCATTCATTCGATGTTGTTGAATGACGTATTAAACTGCATAAAAAGAAATTTGCTCATTTAATGTATATCTCAGATTGTTGGTACCGATTATCTAGTTTGAATTAGCCAACCTCAAAGCACCTGGTCAGGGACTTTATGTGCTAGGTGTATATCAAGTCATGCATTATTATAAATTCCAAAACGATCATTCATTCAAGTACGTGGTGTCTCATAAAGTGCCCCACGAGTTAGAAAATTAATTAAAAATACATCCCATGTCTCATTGTTTTATAAAACCAGACTGTTGGTAAGACCTATTAGTCCTCTATCAAATACACTTCATCCCATTGAATGTCACCACCGAACTACCGAGATATGATCAATTCAGTTACGAGAGTGCGAATTCCACTTTGGCCACATTTGAACTAGAATATGGCTTTCAACTGAAAAAACTGCCTTTGTGATTCCGATGATCATATTAGGATATGACAAAGTATTGTTTAAATTACCGTCTAAAATTCAAATATTATATGGTATATCATGGATAATATGGATGAAAATATGTTTTTTGTTCAAATTCAACTAACTATATCAACATTTAGTAGGTAGATTATTATTAAACTTATTTATGTTCAATTACACACTGAATGACGATTCTAATAAAAGAGCTTTCTTCACACAAAAAGTGGCCAAAGGTGCATTTGAACATGCCTGAGTAGATTGGCAATAATTTGATAATGGAAGCTATTTTCTTTCTTATGGCGCATTAAAGATTGCTGAACATCATTACTAGTATTTCGCGAACATTTATTTTTATTTTTCATGGCCAAAATAAATCCTACTTCACACATGTGCCACTTTTTTGAGACACCTCTGTATTTAACTTACCAACTTGTGCAGGAGGTTTTTCGTTGTCAGAGTCATCATTATTATGCTCGCTCTCTTCCTTCTTTAAACGGACTTTCTTCTCTGACTCCTTCAAATGTTTATTATTATCATCAACATTTTCATTTATATTATCAGCGTTCCCTGGATCGAACTGATCCACGAGAAGTTTGATTTTCTCCCCATAATCGTCTCCATTTCGGGCGGGTTTTTTGTCTGTAGGTTTATGGAGTCTGATAATCTCGTTGACTTTGATTGAATTCTCGCGAGATTTGATGTCGTCATTGAGCACCGGTGCCACTGCACCAACTTGCTCCTCCTCCCCACACCGTGGTCCAATGCACTTGGATCGTTTGTGTTCGTTATTCGCATTATCTGTCTGATGATGAAGAAAAAGAGCACCAACAAAGCAAGCACCAAGAAACAGCGCTTTCTTCACAAATTGCTTTTTGTGTCTGTATCTCATTGTGAGTGTCTCAATTAGGTTAACCATACAATTATGACAATCATACAACTATGTAAATCACACAACTATGTAGGTCACACAACTATAAATATGTAAATCACACAACAATGTTAGTAACACAACTATGTTAATCACACACTGATCACGATTGCGTTAATCACACACGTATCTCAATAGTATCAATCACAAATAGTAATGTAAATCATATTTCCAATCAAAAATACATTGAAGAACAGATAACTGTCATAATACACCATTCAATGTAGCGATATGCTGAACAGGCTCCACTGGAAGCACAGCTTTCACTTTGGGATCCAAGGAGACGACAATTTGTGTTGCAGTAAACACAACAGTGCTTTGCAGCAAATGACGAACTCTAAAGCAGATGACAATGACTGCACCCAGCCTGACGACTATGTGTGAAAAGGATGACAATATATAGCAGCAGATAATAATCTTTTGTCGAGGCCGACGACAATCTTTTGAAGCAGACAACAATATTTTCATACAGACGGCAATTTCTTGCAACGGGCTACGAGGTTAATGACGGTATTCTCAAGCAGACAACGATCTTTCAATAGCAGACGATATTTATGAAGAAGATGGAAGTCCTTGAAAAGCAGACGACAGTTTTTCTAAAAAACGCAAATCTGTGACATCTGATGAATGAAGTGCTTGGAATCAAGCGGCTGGTATTAGTATTCTGGAAGTTATATCACTATTATAATCCTAGCAATTATACTCGCGCTACGCAAGCACTTCTGTGAAATGGTAGGTGTCATTAGAAGCCGTAGCAACATATATTTGAAGTAGACAACAATATTTTCAAGCAGACGGCATTTTATTGCAACAAGCTACGAGGTTAATGACGGTATTCTCAAGCAGACGAAGATCTTTCAATAGCAGACGATATTTATGAAGAAGATGAAAGTCCTTGAAAAGCAGACGACAGTTTTTCTAAAAAACGCAAATCTGTGACATGTAGTGGTATTCTGGAAGTTGTATCACTATTATAATCCTAGCAATGATACTCGCGCTACGCAAGCACTTCTGTGAAATAGTAAGTGTCATTAGTAGCCGTAACAACAGATGTTTCACCCATTCGTGCTCATACATGAACTACATTTGATACCATGCGTTGGTTGTTGATGTTAGAATTTACAATGACAATATCCGGCCCACACAGGAATTATAACAATAGCAGTTGATAATTTCAATTCATGAATTGAATAGATGAACAAGATAATGGTCATGTGGTCAGGTCAGGATATTCCACACACAAAAAAAGAAGCCATGTCCCCATGTTTATAAACCACGACCTCTCCGACTCAAACTAAACTACAAGTGGGTATTAATGGATGATATTTAATTAAACTATGGTATTGTGTTATTCATAAATAATGAGATTGTAAGCAGTCAGTACTAACTTGTGTAGCCAATAGGCCTATTGATGAATAGATATAATCGTCATATGCTGGAAAGTTTTCAATACACAATTATGATTAATTTTTTTCATATGTTATAGGCCTATTTGCTAACAGTTGTGCATCATTAATTATTGAAAACCGACGTTAAAACGAATTAATGTAAACTTATTCACGTTTTTGTGTGAATCGAATGGAACTGCTGATCGCATTTCAAAATTAAAAAAATCAATATAACGGTCCACGATTAAAATGGGTTCGTGTGGATCGAAAGGTTACTGACGTTGTTCACTGCAGTGGCGGGTACAGGGGCCGATGGGGCGGGCGCCCCCGTAATTTTTTACAATATACCTATATACCTTTTTCATTTTCAGTGGCGTAAACACCTTGGTACATTTGCGATTTCGACCATGTGATTTCTTTTGCAGGTTTTGTTGACAACCACATCGCTAAAGTATGTTAACAAAGCACGCATATCCCAGGTTCGATATCCACACATGCGTGAAATAAGCTACATATTATACAGGGTGGTCCAAAAAAAACTATACCCAACTTTGGAGGCCATTTTCTCCTAGATGATAACATATTTTAGTAATTTGGTTTGCATATTATTAAAGCATATATCGTTGAGCATTATTGGTGAAAATAGGGAAGATATTACATTAATATTTTTTGAGATATTGCTATTTTTAGCGAGTATGTGTAAAAATGGCTTTTCCACGGGAGCTGTCAATGCATCAACATGTTTGAATATGATATGACAATGACACACCTTTGTATTCATTGCACAGTTGACAATGACAAACACACCTTATTAAACTTAATCCCTAACTGCTTATAATGGGTCTTGGGTCATTACATTATTGTGTCATATCATATTGTCATAAAAGTGCATATCATGTTGATGCATTGACAGCTCCCGTGGAAAAGCCATTTTTACACATACTCGCTAAAAATAGCAATATCTCAAAAAATATTAATGTAATATCTTCCCTATTTTCACCAATAATGCTCAACGATATATGCTTTAATAATATGCAAACCAAATTACTAAAATATTTTATCATCTAGGAGAAAATGGCCTCCAAAGTTGGGTATAGTTTTTTTTTGACCACCCTGTAGAGGAGATATTGTGATAAGTTTGCATTTTCGAAATATAATATACACTCTGTTGACTACATAAACACTAAGACGATACAACATGATATATATGATAAGCTATGAACTTTTTATTATCAAATGAATGAATACAGTAACAGTAATTCATAACAACAATATTTCCTTCGGACAAAATCGTGAATTAATAATGGCGCAAAGGGTGTGTGGGAGCAGTGTGGCAGAACGCTTTTGCACTCACCCGACCTGTTTTACTAATAGAACACATTACGGCATATCTGTTTACAAAAACATGTGTTGTTCCAGAAAAACATGTTTTTCTTTTATTAAAAGCATTAGAAATCGGCTGTCTTTGTTGAATAATAAAGCTAATTTCGTAATTGTTAAAGAATAAAAAACAATGAAAGTTCAAAACCGGATTCGAAAACCACCAATCACACTGGCCGAGTAGGCTCGACCAGCAATTGCTATAGTGTACGGTTTGCGTACTGTTTTGGTTGGGTGTATGGATTTCGATTGGTTTTATTGCCCAAATTTCACAAAATGATTCTAAAATGTCAAAACTATTGAATTGCATCATATTTGGAATCACCATGTCAAATGCATTGAAATATTGATTATGATGCACCACTTCACTATTGATTAAAATACAGTCATCAAAAAAAGTAACTATACAGGTAATAAATGGGCTTCTAACTCTAAAATGTATATCTTACCTAAAAATATTAAATTATAAAGTTGTTGAAAAATTAGTCTTTAAAATGAAATATTGCACGCTAGGATCGGGTGATCATTAAGGAAGTGACACTCCTAAATGTAAGGTGAAGTCCGATTTTCATTTTTACATTTTTATTTTCTACACGCGGACCCATCTACGGGTACCTTATCGATTACCGGTAGTGCAATTGGGGGATGCATGAGCAGGTTGGACAGTCGGCCGTATTGTTCCGATGGATCAATACGCCACATACACGCTATATGTCATACTCTCCCTCGTGTTGAAATGTAAAATGTGAAATTGTGACTTTACTTTACATTTTGGATTGTTACTTCTTCAATATTCAACTGATCCTAGCGTGCAATATCTCATATTGAAGAAGATAAATTTTTCAACAACTTTATAATTTAATATTTTTAGGAAGGATATATATTTTTTAAAGTTAAAAGTCCATTTATTACCTGTATAGTTACTTTTTTTGATGACTGTATAAGAATAAAGGCGTAACATGACCGGAAATATGTAACGATGAAAAATGTAAGATGAAAGTTGTAAGATTTAATTCAATTGAATTTGTTGAGAGACAACGCTCTATTAAAATCTTTGTATTTCAAAAAGTTTACATTGGATTGGTCTCCGTATTTACCCAATTAAGGTCAGGTATATTTTGTTTGATATAAACTATCCATGTTTCCTACTTATTTCGTTATAAGCTCGCAAACTTTTGAACCCAGTTTTTTGGAACACACTGTACATTTGGAGTTTGAAATCGCACAATGACGCTTTATCAACACATAGTCCTACTTTGTAAAATATGCTGACATTTTTTGGGACACGCTGTATATATAATATAGTGAATCATTTTTAAGTCTTTATTGTTGAAATTACACTTTCATGACTTTGGACATCTGTAATATCAAGGTAAAAACAACAAAATACCATGTGACCATTAGGAAGAAAAGCAATGCCAAGAATATAGCAATTTGTTTGCTATTTATCAACAACAAAATAATAGGATTTTATGATTTCCTATGGTAAGTATTATAGATATGACTATTTTGTACCATTAGTGATTAAATATTGACGCACACGGCGACCCCAGGTCGGCAATTTATTAGTTTGAGACTATGAACAGGTGTTTCAAATAGGTAATTTACAAATTGTGTTCGCCTGTAACCATGGTAGCCATCTTCTGTCGTTGCGACAAACCTCCAATCTTCATATATTGTATTAAAATAATTCATATGGGCATAGAGTAGGCCTATTTCCCATGCTTTGCATTGCATTGCATTGCATGATTTTAGCAATCTGATTTTGATCGGATTTTATTTGTCATTTTAGAACCAATGGGTTAATGAACGCTGGGGTGGGGAGTGGGTTGCACTAACAGTAACCATGGTAACGTGTTGCTATCTACGAAAGATAGCAGAATATGGCACTATTTGTTGCAATTTGAAGATGACGATTGCAATAGCTCGCAATCATTTTCAGTTTTTGAACTTCAAGCTTGAATTGATGAAACTAGTTTGCGTGAAGCGCGTAAGAATTGTCAATTTTAGCATTAAACTGGTATAGCCTGACGTTAAAAACATGTCACATGTATTATTTAGGGAGTCGTGTCCTCCGCCCTCACTCGCCTCAACCGCCTAAGTTACTATCTTCTGAGGATAATAGCGAAGGTATCGTTTAATACTAGCATGGTATCGAGGAAAGGAACATTTCCTGATGTACTGATCGGGCTCTATAATTGGGCCTGTGACTTTGGGATAAGGTTGAGAGGAAACAATAAATAATTCACGGGGGTATTATACCTACTTGTGATGAGATATTTGAATAGGCTTGATGCATGATATTTACGAAGTGCAATAATCGTCGCTGTCTACTAAAGATAACAGTTTATTCCTTACACTAACGACGGAAGTATTAGGTATTTGCATTTTGTTATAATTCTCTTAACTCCTTAAATTGCACTGTGATGATACTGAAGATAGTAGCCTCGACTCAACTTTTAATATGACAACTTGTATTTTATCGTATTGATGAAAACAACACTCGTCTATCAATAGTTAGTAATTGGGTCTATTTTAACAATATAAACATGTGTCATAATGATTCTTAATTATCACCTATACTTTCATCCATTATAGTTAATTGCAATCATTTCAAATACGGTATAATAATTGCTATTTTGTAATTAAAACTAAAAATAGCTGACGCAATGGTCCATCACAAATAGATTGCTGTTTTATGCTTCCGTATCATATAATTGTTGTAATCGATAGTATGGGTAAGTAGGCTTTATAACGCATACCTTTAGGCTTATTGTTAGTTTTATATTCCGTGTAAAATTCAACAGCTGACTGCGATTTAATAACGAAATCAAAGAAGAAAATAATACATTTCATACAGATTTGAATGGAAATATTGCTCACTTGCTGCCAGACACTAGGATTACAATAAGAGCACGTACGCGAATAGTTGTATGTGAAACGTGATTCCGCTGCAAACCAGAAATGCATTTAATAATTTATCATAATTAAATCAGAGTCCACTTCTGTCAAAAGGAGTTAATAGTCGAAACATTTTAAAATGTACTTTATGATTTGAAATGCATAATCACCTGATTTAATTGGTCTATATTATATTAAAAGTTCATGGTGACACATAATTATCAAGTGAAAAACCAGACCATAATTGGTTATTTGATAGTTTTAAAATGTACTTTGTGATTTAAACCATTAAATCATAACCCGACCTTTAAAGGTCACTCTATTCTATTGTGTCTGTAATTTACAATTCATAGTGTCACATAGAATAATATTGTGAAAAATCAGACCACAATTGATCGTTTATGCTCAATTGTTATAATTGCAGATATACAATTATAAAAATTCATTGTATGACATCCAAATTAAAATCTATTTAATGTATGTCTAAGAAAAGTTTAGGTCGATTGAATTTAACCAGGTGGTACCTGAGGAAGTTATCAACCGAACATACTTTTCCCACCGCAATGGTATCCAAGATAAACTGTTTACTAAAAAAAGCCATGACAAGTATCACGCATTCGTTGGCCGCTCTGAATTTTAGTCTTGGGAAGATTGCCATCAAAAGTAGTTCCTTAATTACTTCCAAAACTCTACAACTTCTGATTAATTTTCAACGTCCAAAAAGGTACAATTTCAAAACAAGAACTCCGACGATAATTAACTTTGAGATAAAGGTCTGAACGTCAATGTCACTTGGTCAAATATACTCGTCTTAACATATATCGTCCTACACTGAAAACCCAAACTGGTCAGCCTGACTAACTTAAAGCTAGTCCAGAAGGTGCCTATCTTGACTAGCTTTAGCCTAGTCCAGCATTGCTGGTACTAGCTTTTAAGTTAGTCCAGATGGTGCCTATAGCTTGACTACATGTAGCTTTAGCCTAGTCCAGCATTGTTGGACTAGCTTTATCGATCGACTAGCTCGATGTTAGTCCGTCCTAAGTTGGTCAGGGACGATTAATTGGGGGGGGGGGGGGGGGGGGGGCGGTGTCGATGCCATCTTTAATACTTGTGTTCTATGGGAGACTGTCAAATGTTAGGGGGGAACCCGTTTCCGTTTTGATGGGTTTGGATATCCAGGAACTTGCAGTATAGATGAGGTGACCGTTGTTTACATCAGTAGTGTTTACAAATTGATTAGCGCCTGGTCTAAAGACATGTTAGAGGTACTAGTCCATGACTACTGCATACATACTATTCGAAAGCAAAACACACATCACTGGGCGCCAATGGTGCGTACGCATACTGCCGGGCAACCAGATTGAGTACCTGGTCTCTCATTGTGCTTAGGGATGCAGACCATGACTGTGTGAATTAAACCACATTCCCTGTAGGTGCGCACGCATACTGCCGGGCACTACGTCACCGGTCACACCATCTATATTGACCAGTTTAATTGAACACAGACCTATAATATTCAATAACACGATTTTAAACTGCACATCCCCAACCTGTGATTATTTGATATTCGTGCCTGGTTGTCCGTGTCGAAAGTGCTGATGTGATAGCCATACCCAATATTGTGATGTCATTGTAACTAAAACCGCCTCATCAGTAACAGGTCGCTGGACAGTACATTACTACGCAGGATTTCAATGCATAAATCGATAATATCAATGCATGAACAAGTCTTTTGATATAGCTTTGATCAATATGGCGACGTCCATACATGTGATTGTTTATCTTTCTAAAGCCGATTTTGTCTTTACGCGGTACTTTAAAAAAATTTAACCTACAAAAGTGGTCTGTATAATAATAATGCAACATATCTGAGCGCAAAAGTTACATGGCACGAATTTTCTTTGAACTATAAGTTTCCCGTATTAAGTACTGAATCAAACTTATGTAGCATCGAGCACGTTAAAATCATGTAATGGTTTCGTGACGTTATACATGTATGTGCAATAAGCCCGTCCCACCCTGCGCGGAACATCGCTGCCACCCTGTTCCGAAGTCCGCACTCCGTTCGTGAATCGATGATGATCCGTAATTGATCAAGATGATGGTGGCGCAAAAACCTAGTCAGTGAAAGGTCCGTTATACATCTATAATATAATACGGAGTTGCCAATTCCTGTCCTGAGATGTTATCCCCTTTCCGCACCTTCGATTGACTTCAAATTATCTGTGCGAGTGCATATGGGTCCCACGACGAACCAGTTTATGTTTGATTTTTTTAATTTGAGTTAGATTTCAGTTTTTTAGCCCGTTGCTACGTTATTACTACGCGCCGCGTATACGCTGGGCACGCCATGGCGATGGCCGGCGCACCGCACGCGTAATCGGGCGAGCGCCAGCCCACGCGTACTCGGGCGATTGCCGGCGCACGCGTAATCGGGCGATTACCGGCGCACGCGTCCGGAGATTACCGACGAACGCGTAATGGCGCACAGGTGTTAGTGGCGCAAAACGTAGTTTGTTATGTGGTAGAGTAAAGGCGGCAATCATCCGTTGCTCCGTCGTGCAAACCCTATAGTACAAGGAAACGACAACAACAAAAATTAAATCATATAGCCAGGGTATACACTACAGGAAAACCCTTTGAGGGAACTGGGAGCAAGGCCGGCGCAAACCGTATAAGGCGTAAACCGTAGGCCCACATCGAGGATAACATGTGTTAACTCATTCAGAACGCGGGCCACAACGGGGCAGGGCGCGCTATATAAAACATAGATACATGTAGGCCAGAAAACCGTGATATCTTATTGTACATTAGGGATAGGCCTATAACTAAACAAGGACCTGCTAAATAAAGGAACTATTAGAGTAAAATATGCATGGTAGAAATGCACTTATTACGTTTAGGCCTACTCGAGAGAAATAATTTAATATCAATAGGCCGAAAAATAAAAAACCGGATGGCTAACACTGAACTGGGTACAAAGTGATCATGGTGATACCCCGCCTCCCGCCAACTATGAAAGATCCACTATAAAACTTAAGACCCCACTAAATAAAACCAGTGGCGGCGTCGCGGACCTAAATGTATGAGATATTTGGCAAATGTTAGGGGAGGGGGCGTCCGCGAAGTGGGTTGTGAAATCTAGGCCTACACATGGGGTAGGCCTGTCTGGATAAATAAGGGTACACTGGGTACATGGGTATGAAATATTAAGGACACCTGTGATAACTAGATTTTACGGATAGGCCTATATGGGGTAGGGCCCATACCTGATCAAAGACACCTACGTACTGAGTGGTTATTTCATGTCTTATTATGGGATACCTATAGTAATATTTAGCGTTTTTCGGTAGGCTTTAATAAGATCCCTGGATTATTAAGGGCGTCGTGGGACCGATATTAGGATTAAGGGCACCTGGAAAATCAAGATCTCTTGCTATTTCACAATAGCCTATACGCTTTGATCATGTTGACGACTAACCGTACACTATCTTCTATACCATGTATACACTCTATCAGGTATCTGGGGGTAGGTACAACATTTTTTTTGGTTTATGTGGTAACTGTAACATTGTCCCCCCCCCCCCCCCCCCCCACCCCAACCCCCAAGTAGGATATTGAAATTGGGTCCGAGATTCAAAAATAGCACAAAACTCAGATTTCTGTGAACAAAGTCTATTTCAAATGAAAAAAAGAATTCAGGGATCTATCATTTTGAACTCATTACCTACATGTATGCCCATTTTGCTTCAAATCATGAAGGTATCTAATTTAGATCATACTACTCAGCTAGCGAGGACCCGAGCGTAGCGAGGGTACCCGCTAGTATAATAATATTCTGCAGATTCACTCAAATCAAATAAGACAATATGTGATGCGATCTGTGAAAACCCGCCACATGGTGGCATTTTTCATATTGGAAATATTTATATCATAAGAAAGCTAAAATTGTTCTGATTACAGAACTGTTTCGATCATTTTTCTACGATTACTACAAAACAAGGTATTTAAAAAAAACTGGACGGGGGAGATACAAGACTGTTGAAAGTTCAAGAACAGACATTAACAAACAGCGTTGCTACTATGTTTCCTAACAATTTAACTCTAAGGGATTCAAAAGTGTTTTTGATATCAAATGAAAGGTCCCATTTCTCATTACACTGATGATGCCCTTAAATCTAGAATAGGGTCAACAACCTTTAAGACGTATGGTTAACATTGATGAAGAAGTTGGATTGGGGTAATTAAAGTTGTATGGTGGACACCGAATCATTCAGAAATATTATAAGGACACATTGAGAAATAGGTTATGTAAAACTTTTTTATGAAAGACTGGTACCTTCTGTTTAAAGTTTGAAAATGAAAATAGGCTTATCCATTTTATTTGCGGCGGTTTTAGACTTTGCTAAACATGCTCAGCATTATCACGGCATCAGTGCACGCAGTGTACGTATACAACACACTGACCCATCTGCAGGCCGTCAGCTACGCGGAAATCTCTGCACAACGCATGTATACCATACGCCAACATTTCCACCCTGAAAGTACGTTGTGAAATTGCCGTTTTACCAGGTCGAGGGGTTGTTGCCATATCATTGGGCTAATCATATTGAAGAGTTCACCGAGACTGTAACTCTCAGCCGCCCTCTTATGTCGCTATCTTGCAGGCTCCGATATTTGTACAGCTTTAGCGTCCGTACGGTAATATTGATGACTGGGGGATGTAGCCTAGGGTTCGCCATAATCATTGGGCTAATTGCGAGACCAGGGCAACACGGAACAACGCCGTGGACTCAGTGACTCAGTATATTACTAAATCATATAATATAATACAAAATAGCATCCAAATAACTTAGTATATTACTAAATGGCATCCAAATAGCTGAAATAACTTACTGTGTCCTCTTACCTTCATATTATAACAATATCAATTACATTTTACAACAAAATCGCTTCAGAAGATGATTAATGCAAGTTATTAATATTAGCAAATGCCGCGAATTTTAGGGGTTTGTGAAAAGGTTACGACTTAGAAACGTCGTTTCAAATGACGGGGTCGCTAATCTCCCCCGTCAAAAAGTTATGAGTGAATGATGATTGTGATGTCATCAAAAGCTACAAAACAAGAAATCATGAAAACAGGCCAAAAAAGATACATAATTCAATATAATAACATTATAAGGTTAATAATAAAAGTGACTTAAGTAAGTTTTTGAAGGTGAAATTTTATGAAAGATGATGATACAAAGTATTGGAAACTAATTTTCTTTAAAAAAATCTAAAAAATAAAAAAAAAGGTTTTTATTTTTTTATTTTTTTTATTTTTAAAATTACCCATAATCCCTAGTTCACATTTTGCGACATCCGACGGGTTTTCATAGATCACATCACATATGGTTGACTCGTTTAATTACTAAATAATCTCTTTTGAAACATTCGGCGCTAGAAATATACAGTTATTTCATTTTTTAAGCGATCGATATATATTTTACTTCAGTTTCGATGAGAGCGACGAATTTTGAAAGTGGATGTGGTTTGGGGTATTAATATAAAATGATAAAATATTAAGGGGTCGTTTCCATATACTCTATCACAGCTTTCCCCAGCTTTACTGGGAAAGCTGTGTTTATGAATGACACCTTGTCCCGTTGAAAACTATCATCTCCCACACATTTGAACCACTCCTAGAATGTTGATTGGTCCTTAACGTCAATCAATTAACCATTGACATTTATTTGAGGGTCACTCGTCATTAAAAATGATAACCCTTTCAAATTTCAAAACATCCAAGAGCCTTCGTTATGAATATACATGTATAAAAAGTAAACTCAAAATATCTGCAGGTAAGGACAAGTTGTTGATCCCTCTCACTCGATGGCGAGTGGTTAAGTGATTTGCCGTTTACCATAGACTTATTTGATAATTGTTTATTTGACGTATGAAAAATGTTAACACAAATAACATTTAAATAAGGGATCACGGCTGCGCAAGTGAATCATTTCGAGGGGCGTAAGTATTATCAATGACTTATATTTTGTGCCATATATAGTTCCTTGTCCCGCTCATTATTTAATGGGCTACAGATCTGTGTGTATTTAGTGAATAATTTTGAGGGGCGTAATTATATTAGCTATTACTTAAATTTTGTGCTATACAGATATTCTTGTCCCACTTATTAATAGACCAATGTGCGTATTTATGGAATGAGATAATTCCTTATCTTGCCTTTGCTATGTTTCTAATAGTGTTATCATAATCAATGACGAACACATTAGATAAAAATACTAACACAAATACTGATACAATTTATTTCCAAATATTTATATGAAATGGAATTGATTGTAAAAAGAATATTCCACTGTTTAAAAAGAAAACGCTCTACGAGTGTCATTCCACAAGTTCTACCTCCTACCTCATAACTTTGTAGTTATAAAGTGCTCAACCAAAGAAAGTCATACACTTTGTTTAGGTCCTTTAGAGACTAGATAGACATTTGGATGAATCTTTCCGGCACAATTTGATACCAAAGTTGCCACCTAACAACAAAGATAAACCATAGTTAGCACCATTTAAAGAAAATTAGTCACTTTTCAAAAGTCACATTTTCAATACACTACGCGGGAAGAAAAAAACACATGTTGCCGGTTCATAATCAAATCGCTCGCTCGCTCGCTCAGGCACGACCCAACGCAGATTGCACACGCAGATTGCACTGTGTGATCAATATCCATTTCATTCCCGGCCATTCAAAGTGCCACGCACAGCATTTTCTTGCAGCTTGCGTGCGTTGAAAATGTGACCTTTGAAAAGTGACACATTTTCTTTAAATTGTGCTAATCATGGTTTATCTATGTTGTTAGATAGCAAGTTTGGTATCAAATTGTGCCGGAAAGATTCATCTAAATGTCTATCTAGTCTGTTTGGACAAAAGATAATCGGAATTTACTCTAAAGGACCTTAACAGGCACGTTATTTGAGTCACGTGAAAATCAAAAACTTGTTTCTGGTAGCCTGAAGTATCCCCTTACTCATATCCCTCCTCCTTGCCCACCGATCAATGTTGCGAGGCCCTGTGCTGATGGTGGGCAAATTGTGGGATTAAACATTGATCAGGGGGGAAGGGAGAATACTTTACATTACACCTACAAAGTGTTCGAACACTTTTTTCTAACATTGTAGGTTATACACATTGTAAAGCAATCTTTTTCAGGTGCGGTGGCATTGTCAAATGTCAAATGTCGTGGCCCATCGACTAGGATCGATAAACTTAGCGATATTTAGCGTTTACTTTTTGCAGTGCCCCAGCAGAAACACGCTCTATAGCAGCCTATACAAGCGTTTATCCCATAAATAATATACAGTCAACATAATATGTAACTGACGAGGTAATAAATGTGCTGATAACTCTAAAAGTATGACTCCTACAGAGGTATATTAAATTATAAAGTTGTTGATAAATTTGTCTTCTTTCATTTTAGATTTGCATCTAAGAATGGTTGATTATTGACGAAATTACAATCCCATAATTATGTAATGTCAAGGTCGATTTTCGTTTTCGTATTTTACCGGCAAGTTATTGATTACTAGATTCACCGGTCGATCGCCCATGTTGTTGGATTGTCGGCCTGCTAGCGTTAACAGTTAAGACTAGTCTACTAAGTCGTCTAGAAATCGGGTTGGGCCACTTTCACAATATTATACAATCTTGCTTGTAAAGGGTTCAACAAAAGAAAGTATACACTTTGTTTATGTCAAATTTTGATATTTGTTGGTCAAGCCTAGAATTTAAAAAAAATTGTTTCGTATTAAAAAAATAAAATAAAAATATGATTAGATATTTGGGTCCATTTTCTAAATTTTGACATTTGGCGGTCAGACAAATAAAAAAAAAATCTTATAATTTTGTTGTCGTCAAATTGATCTCAAAGGTAACTCAAAAGGTGATAAAAACAACAAAATGCAACAATGAATGGACATTTTTGAGCCAACTACGGGCATTTTGTTAACTGTATGAAATGAATGGCCAATGGGGGCAGTAACAAAACAAGTAATAAAGATGAATGATCGAATCTTTGACAACAATATATTATCACACTATTATTATAGAGTTATACTGTACATGTTTGCCCAACTGGTCTCATCCCGAATAAGAATAAATTATTTTGATATCCACGCTGATCATATTACGGGAGAAATATCTGTTTTGAATCAACTACGAAAACTAATCTCACTCATTCAATGCATCGCGAGACTGCCGAATTATGCGTATTTGCTGTCAATCGAAAAACCCATTTTACCGCAAAGCTTTTAATTGCCAGTTTAAAGAAATGTTAAGCCAAGTTATCAATTAGCGTTTGCCTGGACTGTCGGTATACAAAGACGAATTTACAAAATTATTCACTTTAATTGATCGCTATTCCGTTCAAAAATCGCATGTGTGTAATGCCTTGTTACGATGTAATTGTAGTACAACAAATCATACTTAGTGATATTTGTCATCAGTTGGTATTATTCATCATAGGGTATTTTGCATGTTTCACTATCTGTCCCCATCCTAAGTATGACTCCTTCTAATTATGATTTTCGTGTTAATTTCTGTATCGCTTACCAGAGCTCAAAAACACACTTCTTTGTGCTTGTTCTTATCTACTCTTTCTCATCTATCTTGCCATTCGTTTAATATTTTGTACAAATGCAATATTCCCTTGAAATTTGAGGTGAAATTCTAAGCCAATTCACTTTAACGGCACTCGCGATGTTTATCGAAATCGGCGCCATGTTTTATTATAATAGACTCGTTTCAATACATTCGTAAGTTCGTAAAAAAGTGATGTGCGTATAAGATGTTGGCGATGGGAATGAGACTAAATTCACCGCGCAACTCATTTTGAGATGCACTCCATTCACTTCATACAGCAAATGAAATTGACAGTTTCTCGCAATACAATTTCCCCATACGTTGGTAGGGGGAAAAAACCCCCGAAAAAACCCCCAACGTATGGGTTTCCTGTACTAATGTAATTGTAAACAATAATATCATATGCCGCCGGCGATCAGCTGATCGATGTCGAGAGAACACAATACGCAAGCTCTAATCAGTTTCGTTAATTTCTCGTCTGTGATGGCGTAACGAATAAGATAGCCAAGTCGGCCCTCGTGATATTTTCTTTTGTTGAACCCTTTATAAATTAAATGGTTAGAGTATCATGCAAGGAACAATATAATTATTTTTCAAATAGTTTTATTTCATTTGAATAAATAAATTCATAAAAATAAATAAAGTATGTATTGACAAATGTATTTGGAATTCATAAATATAATAGCTCATTATTCCTCCTGAGCAAACGTGTAAGCACAAAGACTGTCTCAATCATTGTCATTCTAAAGTTCTGTTTATAACCATAAAAACTCGTTCTTTCCAAAGTGAATTGGGGCCCTTGTTGAGCGGCAGCCATGCTCTTAGTAAGGGATGGTTTAATTCTACCCACATTACAGATCTTTGTAAAGACCTTAGGCTACTTTCTTTGTAATACTTTTAACCACTTGCAATGAACCCTTGTTGTCTAACAAGAGCGTTCTACTGCTATGTTCCTAGTTCGATTCCATTCATATTCATCCCAGTGGTTTTACCATTGATTAAACCAAAGTGGCCCAGGTGATTTCATGACTACTTTAGACAATTGATCATATACCTGTTTACCGACCATCGATTGTCATGAATCAAAGCTTATTCCTAGAAAATTTCCCTCGCAAACTATTAAAACTCAAAACAGAAATTCTACGAGAGATATTTTCAATATTTTTTTCTTTAAAACTGTACTTTTTCAAGCCTGTACTCTCCCCCGTTGAAAAGAAAAATGTGAAAATTAAAACCAGACTTGACCTTATTCCTTTGGGATTGCAACACAGTTTTTTGTTCAATCGCCTTAGCATTTAAAAAGATGGGAAATTGTTCATTTAGACACCACTATTGTGGGTGCTCTTCAATCTCTATTCGCTCCAGTTTACGTGCGCTATAGGGCTGTGAGAATTGAGCGCAAAATGTCGCAAGTTTAGAACGATGGTTCCGTGTTCAAAATGGTAACAGGCCGAAATGCTACTACAGGGTGAGTCAAAAAAAAGTGTACCCTAATTGAAAAAATCAAAAAAAATATTTTGACCACAAAATCAAGGCAAACAAAACTTTAAATGATTGCGCCATTTCTTTGCTACCATATGGGAAAAAAATCACGCTATTTGATGATACCGTTAAGTAAATATGACTATTTCTGTACAGGAGCTGTTTTTTCACCTAAAACACGGTTTTTAATTTCAAGCTGAACGAGCTTAATAATGTTTACTAGGATTATGATGTAAAGCATTACACATCTTGTTTATTAAAAGAATTAAGTAGACAATACACTTGTTCAAAATTGTCTCCTAATAGATTAAAACAATAGACAGCTTTAAGGCCTATTTATGACACAATTACCACACTTTAATCATTTCATAACAAAGGAATTGATCCTTTCGGTGTCGGTATTGTAATTTTTTAGTGGTCGTATCTTATGAAATATAATGGTCAAGATCTGGAAAGCGTGTTCGGACGTTAAATTGGTCACTTTTATTCAAAACAGCGTAAAATAAGTTTCCCTCAACCAATCTAAACCAGATAAAATTCATATTAAAGCTAATTGATTTGTCTTTATACCGTAGTATATTGTTTTGAAAACAAACGAATACTTTTTCTAAGATAAATCGCTGAAGTTGAGTACACTTTTTTTTGACTCACCCTGTATGTGATGCGGGCAGATTATCGAGGCTGCTGTGCCCTATTTGTACATTGTAAACGCCGATGATGTGGACGGGAGTAAAAGAAAGCCCAAGTTATGTTTCTATGTTTGCCCCCGGTGTTTGCCGTCACCTCTCTGAAACTACTGACAAAACATTACGTCAAAAATGATCCAGTGGTTCTGTCCGCATCACATACAGATAAGAAGAAAAGAAAAGTCCTGGGTTTAATCCAAAAATGCCTCCACAACTTTGATAAAGACGATGGTGTGGGGATAAGTACCCCGAAGATAACTATAATATCCTTTAGTGTTTTTAATCCAGACCTCTATCTTCCTTGATGAGCTGCATATACAACTGAAGTTTCGTCCAGAGATCCGGATCACCTCCCTTATCTGGATGATACCGCAGAGCAAGCATTTTGTATTGGGACTTAACTTCGTCGTCAGTAACTTTATAAGACAGTTCTAGAAAATCATATGCCCTATCCAGAGCTGCATTCTTCGGTAATCCAAACATCCACGTAGTTAGCTTATCATTAGTCTACGTGCTGCGATACCGATAAAGCCTGACGATGCCGCTAGTGGGGCGGCGATTCCACTTGCAACAAATCCCACCGCAGCACTGGTTCCTGCAGCAACACCAATTCCATTATCAATAATTTGCTTCACACACCTTTTGCCCGATATCTCTCCACGACGCCACTTTCTAATATTATCGATGATATCCCAGGATAGTGTGAACATAGAAAATATGCTTGATACATGGATATCCTCTAATATCCCTACTTTGTTTTCTTTCTCGCGATATATGTCCATAGTGTTGTCCATCTCAACAGTCTAAAAATAAATAATGCATAATTATTTTGTAACGAAAAATGTGAAAGACATTCAGACATTAAGAAGATTGAAGAGAACTCCATGGGCCCGACTGCACTGGTAAAGATTTGTTAATGTCAATCCCAACGTTATCGTAATAGCCTACTACATGTATTAGCATGATTATGGGCCCGAATGGCCTATGCATGCATGTGTATGATAAAATGCTCTCCGCCAAGGAACATGTTCAAGATGATAAGCACTGCACAAAAAGAAAGTATCCACTTTTTTTTAAGCGCTCTGTGTTTAATTCTTAGGACTTTATAAAAATATTCTACAAATGGGAAAGAACAGGCATTTTCTCCAGCCCATTTTGACACCTCATTTGTCATAATAGCACCGATTTTGATGAAGCAGAGGCCTGGTGGCCATTTGAATAAAACAGGATGCAGATTCTAAATTCAGCAAAACAAAACAACAGTACCTAAATTTAGTACAATGTAGCATCACTGTCCATTCAAATGACCGTCATTTGGGAGTCGATTCCTTTGTCCGTTGTTAATGTTTTACTTTTAAAAAGACCATATTGAAATGGGCTGATGGGTTGCCTTTTCATAGCTTTGGAACCACGGATATTAGCTGAACAATATTTTAGTGAAATCGGTCTATACCTGAAATCATACAATAACACCTAATATCTAATAATAATAATAATAATACTCACAGTCGGTTTTTATATAGCGCTTTACATCCGTGGATATCAACAGCATCGGTACCAAAAAAATATTGAATAGGGGTATCGCTGTTTTGAATCCACATTATAGTATTCCTATCGGGGAGGAAAATAGTACACGACTACATGAATCGCATGCTCTAAAACGATGGGTATCATGGAAATTATGTTAATGAGCTACCTTTTCATGCATCATGGTAGTGGCAGATACGCTACCTGCCCTACTCATGGCGATGCCAGTCTGCGAAATTTGCCTTTCTGATGAAAACTTTTAAAACAACGGTCAGTATGTAGTTACGCACAATCTCTGAAATTATAAAATAAACAGGCATGTGATGCAAATATCATATCTGATATTATCTATGAACTTTATGACATGTTGAATTGTCGGTGCAAATTATTGCCATCATACAGACCCGAAGCTGAAAAAAAAACCTTGATGAAACCAAAGCGAACTTAACTGTAAATTATTTCATGTTGAAGAATCAGGCACCAATTTTATCCACAGTATCTTAATAGTCTTTTTTACTTGAAATATGCTTAAAATATTATGAAAGTATTTAGCCCGGTCAAGTGAATGGTAAAAATATAGCTGTCCGAATCTGGCCCCGTGACCACCCGCTTCCACAACCTAGTACTTGGTAATTTTGTACTCCAGGCCGCGAACTAATTTACCGTAAATACAATTTGGATAGGCTAGTTAAAATGTGCAATAATAACATCGAAACTCGAGCGGAGTTCAAAAAAGCTCGCTGTACGCTATACAGTTTCGACTTACGCACGTTTTATTGTTAAACAGATTATCTTTATTCCGTACAAAAATCTTATCGATTAAAATTCCAATCGCTCAGCCAACTCCTATGGTTAGCGAATAAGACCCATGAACGAAAGGTTACTGGTTCGAATCCCGGTGTGGCAGAATTTTGCGTATAAAACCTTGTGGGTTTTTTCAGGATGTAAGTACAAATGCAACACATTTGTTATGTATGCGGTGACAAGTGACGTCATACCAAACATTTGCTCTGCAGTTGCCATTGTTATTTGCCCGGCAGTATTCGCGCGCATCCGGTTTTGTTTAGAACCCTTGCTTTTAAAACTCGAGCCAACGCATTATAAAGGGCAATAAGGCACAGTGTACAGTGTTGTGGTCATATGCTGTTCCCGCAATCATCGACGGTCCAATCTCTTCGACCGTTGTATTTGCTTATACACCTAGCACAAAAAGTCAAAAAGTCCCTGACCAGGTGCTTTGCGGTTGGCTAATTCAAAATAGATAATCGGTACCAAAAATCTGAGATATATATTACATGGCCAAATTTCTTCTCCGTAGTTTGATACCTCATTCATAAAGATCGAATCGATACTTTTAAAGTTATGGCGATTTCAATGACCGCGCATATCAATAGCAAAGTTGTACTAGTTATAGGAACTCATTGATTTGTGTGTGCTAATGCAGTGGGGGTGTGTGTGCAAAGACTTAATAATCAGCAAAAGAGTTTAATCTTCACAGCTAGTCACACCCTTTATACCGCAATCACTCCAGACCCATTCATCCAGATACCTAGGTGGTTCTTTCAGATAGCACACAGTTATGACAGTAATCACACACAAATCATTTTCTAAAACAATAACATATATAAGAAATTCATCGTAACAGCTTCATCTGTAACCCCATGTATTTTTTTCATAAATCCTAAAACACATTTTGGACCAAAGGTAATGCAACATAATTTGTTTTAAACTATTTTTTTTAAATGCCTTATAAATCACCAGGTGAGCGTCCTAGAGAATCTATTTTAGTTAACAATGAATCTAGAACAACAATTGTTGACAACATATTTTTATAGTTATCTTGACAAAACCTAAAATAGGTCAAATCGGTTTTTTGCATAATTTTCTCCAAAATGGTCAAGTTCATACTTGAATATGTCTTACATGAATAATAATGAAAAAGCTACGGTAGTTTTACAGTAGGCTATATTCCTGAGACTAACAGCCCCTTAACAATATGGCTTTTAGTTAGACAAATGAAATTGAAAATACTGGAACTTTTAGTGTTAATCGCCATATTGCGAGCTTCGTGCGGATTGTTTCAATGTTCCACTTTTCAAGCTTAACAATATCATTTCAGGAACGTTTTTCTGGACTATTTTAGTTGTATTAACATTATAAAAACAAAATGGATCGCAAACCCCCTAAATGTTTTTGCTGCCGCCGCCACTGGTAAAGAGTAATGAGAGAAAGCCGACAGTGAAAAGAATTAATGCTTGAAATAAAAGAACTTCGATTTGTGCATACGATAATGTTCTTGGTGTGAAAATGAATGTTTAAGTTAGAATTTAAGTTTAACTTCTTACAGTGACACACATCGTTCAGAGGTTACATCTTGGAATAGTTATATTAAAGTGTAAATATAAAAGTAAGATACATTTTGTGAATTTCAGCAATCAGACAAAATCATCACCATTTTTGCTTGATAATAAAGTAGATAAATACCTGTATTTTACTGCTATTTTCACTAACTATTTGTAACTAAGTATCGGCAACGAAGAAAACACGCATACAAAATGAACAGCCACGGAACAACCTTCCATATACATGTACAAGTATAAGTGTTATACCCGGGTGCAAAGTGCACAATTCCGTTAGGGAAGTGTCAACCATTGCCCTTTTGATCTTTGTTTTTTGCTTCTAATTTTGAAAATATTAAATAAAAGTATATTTAGGGATCACCAATCGACAACGGTGTTCGGGTTTCATGTGGTGTAACTGTAAGGCAGCACAGCATTAACCTAGCACAAAATCCTAAAGAATGAATAAAGGATTCTACAGCTCTGTTTATTCCTGAGTCTTGACAATGTCTAACACCAACTCGCGCGGCTGCGTGGTTTATTTCACGAGGGCAACGCTCATAGACTTAGTTTGAAAATATTAAATACAAGTATATTTAGGGATTACATAATGTTTCAGCGTGTGTGCATCCACTGAAAGCCAAACTGGAGTCAGGGTAACTCTATAAAGGGAGTCCAGCCTACATGTGACTCTATGTCAATATTGACTCTGTTTGGAGAGTCACATGACTCCCTTGGAGAGTCAACATTTACTGACTCCTTTGGAGAGTCATGATGCATGACTCTTCAAGGGAGTCTTGTGACTCTTCAAATAGAGTCAATATTGACATAGAGTCACATGTAGGCTGGACTCCCTTTCGAGAGTAATAATGACTCCAACTGGCTAAATAGAGTCACCGTGACTCCAGGTAGGAATAAGACACTGAAAACTGGAGGTGTGGGGGGGGGGGGGGGGGGGGGGGGGGGGGGGGCTTTAAGGTAATTGGTTCTTTGATGTTTATGTTCTTGCTCAATGTATTTGCATTTACTTAGTGAGCAATCACTCCCCTTCCTTAACCAGTGAGAAATATGCATATATCAATATACATTCAACGGTGTTAAATTAAGGCATCGACTTAATTGAAATAAATTAATAGGTTTAAATAAATAAAATGTGCAAATTAGCTCATTAGCATACCGTAGATATTCGATATCTAGCCAACTTTCTGCCAACTTTGAAACTCTGAACGAGATGGCGCCCTCTCGCGATTAAAGCCGACTTTTAAAAAGATCAGTCTAAAAAAAAAAATCGGCGGCGCTGAAAATGACGTAAGTAATGTTGCAGTATATAGTCCGTTTAATATAATTTTCGGATCAAGAATCTATCCCGTGACCTATCCAATGACTACATGTATACGAGTGTGAGTGTCTGGTAACGGGGTAAAACAGCAGACGTACAATACGGAGAATCTAGGGGCGAGGTCTAGACTCTGGCAGGTCATATTCGACTTAACCAGTGTATCTTTTCTTTTTCATAAATAGTATTTGTTGCTATTCGTTATTTTTAAGGATATATATTAAGCAGCTAAATTTAAAATGATTATAAAAACACTGACTATAGAGAAAATATCCCAAAATTATCAATTTACTTTATTTTGTCACCAGTTAATATTTTTTTGGAACCAGCCTATCCTAAAGAAAAAAGAAAAAAAACACGTTATACATGTATGATTGATTTTTTTTCTCGAGTGGCATAGGCCTATAGCTAGGTTTTTCATAATGAGTTGGGGTGGGGTGGGGGTTGGGCAAAATAAAAGTGACTTTACCAGGCTGGCAACTTTTGAGAATTGAACGAGTCACAACAACTAACTTGAGAGGGATGTGGGAGGGGGTTGTAACAAGCACCGCCCCCCCCCCCCCCACCCCCCCCCCCCACCCCCCACCAGCGCGGTAAATCGAGCTTGATTTTTCTCACAGTGCCAATTACACATGTTGATAGATACTCGATTCAAAATAAAATAACCCGCCAAATGTATAATAGGTCATTCTTTGAAGGTCGTGCATTGAATTGATCTGAACAGCGAAAGCGGGTACAAGAACCCTTTGTTACGGGGACGCATAAGTATCTATCCAATACTCTCTATTCAATTACGTAACACATTTGGAACAGTAAAATAGTTCCTCTGGGATGTTATTCATTTCAATCGTTGAATCCAAAGCGTGTAGCCATAATACATGTACATGTATAATATACTCCTTGGTGTAGCGTGATAGTTAACACGGTCATCAGATTAGACAGCAGTTGGGAATAAATCGAATGTACATTGTACATACCTATAATTTTATGGTTTGAATGCGAATCATGCAAAGAGACCTATTAATTCTTATTTTAGAAAAGTTACAAATATTGGTTAATTCTCATTGTGCGCTCTGAATCAGATGATATAAAAAAATGACAATTATGTTAGCAAAATCTTATAAATAAATAAATAAACAAATGAATTAATTAATAAATGAGGAACACTATGAATATTTTAATGTATAAGGTTAACAAATGATGAACAATGTTCGCACTAATTTGTTGCATGCGTTTTATATCAATGATGCTTGGCAGTCAGACGCCAAACGTGAAAATTAATCGGGGAAAATTACGTCTTTTGGTTGGCCTGCGCCACGATCAATTTTGATCAACTTAGGTTCATTTGAAGGGAAAGTCATATTTATCCAGGATGCAATTTCTGTTTTGATAAAATTAACATGATTGTTTTGAGTATGCAGTAAGATACTCTGGAGGTAGACGATTAGATGGATTAAAATGCGCGGAGTAAAAATATGCCCCATTTTCCACACAGAGACAAAATCGCTTTTTAACGAAAAGGTATTCTGCAGGACTCGAACCGAGGCGGGGAGAATTCAGCAGATTTCTAGTCCATAGTCCTAAACCACTCGGCCATGCCTACTCATTGAAGCGTCTATCGTGTGCACTAAATAATGAACTAGTGGTGAACTGTTGAGTTATTCGACCCAATAGCCAAATCGAACCCACTTTTAAAGTCGTATTTTAAATGTGAAATCGGCGTCTCAGCAGGTTAAATTGGGTATCAACGCGAAGAGCAATACATTGATGATCGAAAAAAGTTAAAGCCTAATAAAACAAGATTCAAGGCCGACAAGAGTCAAGGCCATGGCAAATAAACCGTCATTTTTTCTGTAAAGAAAAACCCCATATTTTTCAGAAAATAGCATTTTCGAGCAGCGTCCCGACAAACACGACAAAAGCCAACTTGTTATAGCACCCCCTTACATGTAGTAAAAATAAACCTATGCACATTGCGTTGAACCTAATTGAAATGCCTTCTTGTTGGCACTGTTAGGCCTATGAGGCAAAAAACAAACAAAAACAAGTTTGTTTCCGCTAGGTGGTCTGAAAACCAAGATGCGAGATGCGGTTTTGTTTTTGTTTGTTTTTTGAGGGGGGGATAAGTGCGGTGGGATGACTTTCTAAAGGCAATTTTTGCAATTTAGCATACGCCGCGCCGCGAACCCTGAAGACACAAATAATCACAGCCAGTATACCATTGCTACTGTGCCCCATGTCATACTGGGCTTCCCAGAGCAGTCAGATTCAATTGTTTGTGTAAAATGTTAATATTACAGTAATTTGTATTTAAATCGCTTTTGAGATTATATGTTTTAATAAAATGGGAATAACAAAATGAAATGCGGTATTAATTTACGTCGCCAAAACTAAATGCGCGCGGCCTACCGGAAACAATTTTGTTTACGCCTAAGGCTGATATTTTGTCATATGAATTGCACGACGACATCCTCATCCTCATTTCACGTGAAAATAAAATCGTGTCGTCTACAATATAATAGACCATAGATTCACTAAACTGTGGCAACTGCTGACACGACTGCTAATACATTAGGGCTCGTCTTGTGGTGCTCACTTGAACATAGTCTCCGTGTGGTATATTAGGTAAACTCCGGCCACAGAAGCGAGAGGACCCGGGTTCGAGACCGTGTATATTTCATGGTAGTGTTATTTTTTATTTCCCCAAACTTTTTATAGTTTCCGGACTTTTATTCATTCAAGTGGACAACAATGAATTCAATATTATTTATTACATGGCACGCTGAATACTGATTCACGCTTGGTTGCACATCGCTTAAATACCCATTGAAGAATGTTGAGATTGTCATTCGATCATTTTGCTGCTGAGCAATTATCGATCTTTAATGTCATTTTTAGAAGACGATTAATAATGACAACGAAACGATACATCTATACAACTGATTGTGTCACAACAAAAATAAACACCCCGTGTAAAATAGGAACAATTTGGGTTGTAAATGGGCCCTAAACAATTCCCATGCGGCTGTTGCTTTTATTGTACATGTATGTCTATAACAACTCTCTGGTCTATACAAAGGATTAATGAAAAAAATACTAGGCATGTATACTTAATATTTCAATTTTTGAAATATTCTGTGAAATGTTGGAATGTCGTCTGCAGACGCCTGCCGCGTGGAGAGCGTTTAAGTGTAGCACCTTAATATTTCAAACTGATTTGAAAATAAAGGAGTAGGTCTAATATAAATAGAAAACATATTTGAATAAAAATCTTGCATTAACATATTTATTGGAATGTAAAAATGTTAAAGGTTATAAGGTTCCCGACATTAAAATGTGAAAAATCTTGGTAATAATGCATTTAAGATACTCTGGTGTGTGTCTGGAGGTAGGCAATTACATCCATGAATGAAAATGTGTGGAGTAAAAATATACGTCATTTCATTTCCCAATACACAGAGACTAAATAAATCGCTTTTTGTAACAAAAGGTATTCAGCAGGATTCGAACCGACGCGGGGAGAATCCAATAGATTTATAGTCTAAAGCCTAAACCGCTCGGCCATACTACTCATTGAAGCAACCGCCGTGTTCAATGAATAATGAACTAGTGGTAGTCTATCGAGTTATTCGACCAAAAATCAGTAATTTTAGGAAATTTGGGGGGCGTATATTTTATTTGAAATATACATAACGTGATAACACACACACTGAAAGCTAACAAATGTATATTGTCAGAACTGTTGGAACTCTTGCCCCATATACAGTAAGATGGACTACTGTAACAGGTAGACAACTTTTAGGTCAAGCGTTCTGGGTTCTATAATGTCGATCATAATTCATTAACGTTAACACACTTACAAATTTCGATCTCCGAATGATCGGGCATCTAATGCAACATAATTAACTAGGAGAATCTACGGGATCTTCCACAGAAAGAGCTTATCTCTCTAGTTAGTGATCGCGCTAATGAATGACTGAACTGACTATATACTACGAACATTAGGCCTACGTACGTCATTTTCAGCGCCGCCGAAATTATTTTGTTAGAATGATCTTTTTAAAAGCTGGCTTTAATCGCGAGAGGGCGCCATCTCGTTCAGAGTTTCACAGTTGGCAGAAAGTTGGCTAGATATCGAATATCTACGGTATTTGAAATGGTATACACGAGCATCGGTGCTAATTTTTGTACCATTGTAATTATGCTAATGAGCGATTTGTGCATTTTACTCGTCTAATATAAGACCAAGTAAAATATGCAAATTAGCTCCAGAGAGTCAGGATGACTCCTTTGGAGAGTCATGGGCGATGACTCTTTCCGACGGCTAGGATGACTCCTTTGGAGAGTCAGGATGACTCCTTTGGAGAATCAGGATGACTCCTTTGGAGAATCAGGATGACTCCTTTGAAGAGTCAGGATGACTCCTTTGGAGAGTCATGGCCGATGACTCTTTCCGACGGCTAGGATGACTCATTTGGGGAGTCAGGACGACTCCTTTGGAGAGTCAAGATGACTCCTTTGAAGAGTCAGGATGACTCCTTTGGAGAGTCATGGCCGATTTACTCCATTTCAAGAGTCACTTGACTCCAGTTTGGCTTTCAGTGTCACCAATTGACAGGGGTGTTCGCGCGTCTGCGTAGTTTATTTCACGAGAACGCCCATTGACTAACAACTCAGCGCTCACACCTCCGGAGCGACGAAGTGCACGGCGCAATACCCGTTTACTCACTGCCGGTTTTAAGAAAATGAATAACGATTATTTCGTGTATTTCGCATTTCCAAATGAAAAGAGCGTTTTTGGTATTTTGGCATGACAAGTTGCTGCATTGTTTTTATCGAATTTTGTTTACAAAAACCTTTGTTTTTATTCCGACGTGTTATAGTGGGATATGGCTAATATTATATTACCCCTTTTAAGAAAAAGATAAAGGTTGGCGCGGACGGCTATCCTCGTAAAGCCAACGTCAAACGATAAACAGCACAAGCTTTGACATTAGGAAGCCCTTATAGTCCTACTACTAAAGAAGGGAAGATAATAAGATACTCGTATTTTATAGCATTTTTAAAATTTTATTCTACAACGTTGTTTTTGGTTGTAACAAACTTTGGTTTCCCCGATATCCAACTTCTGTTTCAATAGACCCTATGTATTATTCCAAAAAAGAGGGTCTTTATAAAGAAAGTCAGTCAGTCAGTTAGGTCACCCAAGCCCTATATGAAAGCTATGAAGATTGTTAAACGGGGTCAGTCGTCACAAACATGCACAAACACAATAGTCAAACGACCTTGCTATTGTCAACACTCCCTACACAGAGGACTGCAGTGCAAATCTCTACGATTTTCGCCATGTAATGTCTATGGCGGATTTCATTTCGTGGTAAGAAGCTATGAAGTTTCCGTGGTCTTCGCTATCTCCAAGCAGATAGAGCAATACGTACATGGACTTTTTTTTGTAGACGAGGGTTTATTTCATGATTTGGTGAGGTTTAGAAAGAATTAGGATTCCTGTAATTTCGAAGACCACAGATTTTCAAAACGTGAATTTTCCAACATTTTACGACATAAATTTGGTCACAAAACGTGTTTAATATTATACATTTTACCGTTCTGCAGATGTTATTAAATCCCCGGTTGTAGGGGGTTTATGTGGTTTTAGAAGTATGGAGGGTAAACTTGATGCGGTTTGAGAGGTAGGGGTTAATAAAGTAGCCATGGTAATTGGTTAGGAGGGATATGATTGATTATAAATCAACCTAATTGGGGGGGAGGGGGGGGGGGGGTGGGGTTGTAGGGGGTTTATAATGCCTTTATAAGGGATATGGTTATAAATCAACCTGGTTGGGGGTTGTAGGGGGTTTATGTGGTTTCAGAGGTAGGTAATGTGGCATAACCATCTAGCGGGGACCCGAGCGTAGCCAGACGAAGCCATCCTCAATTTAAAATTCTTATTTTGTTCTACGTAAATTAATTTCAAATAACCAATTCTGAATGTTTCGTGTCATATATGAACTAAATTCTTCCATCATCAAAGCAAATCAGTTCTACTCAAAATCACAATCAGCTTTTTTGTACCATTGATGTACTATTTCTGTGCCACAAATCATGTTTTGAGCCGATAAAAACCACCATGCCTCATGTCGTCTGGTTTGCTACGACCATGATAGTGCGCCCCCTATAAAACCTTCATTCGGGAATTTGGTTTTAATAGGCGAAATTTTGTCTGAGGAGTGACCTATCCCATAATTATATAATCCCTGGTTCATACCCTTTGTCTGATTATACAATGGGTGTTAGTATTTAGTGAAATGGATCGAAATGGATCGAAATGAATCGAAATGGGTCGCAATATTATAGAAATGATACGGAATGAGTCCAATCCAAAGCTAACTTTACTGGTAAGCGGTCAAAATTGACAAAAACGTATGAAGAAAGTTCGTAATTTCTGTGGCCCATTTCGCGAAACGTGATGATTAGGCATGGGCGGTATTGGGTATCGGCAAGTGTTATTTTTTTCTCGATTCAATTGAGTAGTATTAGGGACCGTTCATAATTTCTACCGGAGGGGGGCCGGCACCAAACAGGGGTGGGTCATAACTTTTTCAAGAAATCAAAAGGGGGGGTTACAACTTTTTTTAGGAAATTAAAGGGGGGTCATAACTTTTTTGTACTAATATTTCAAACCATAATTTTTTAGTACAAATATGGCTATATTTCTCGTGCTATGCGCGCATGTGCCCACAAAATAGATTTTCGGTGTTTTAGAGCAGGTTTAAAGCAAAAATAGACCTCAATCATGGGAAATATGGATATTTCACGCGCTAGGCGCGCATGTGCCCACAAAATAGATTTTCGGTGTTTTAGAGCACGTTTAAAGCTAAAATAGACCTCAATCAATGGAAATATTGCTATTTTTCTCGCGCTATGCACGCATGTACCCACAAAATAGATTTTCGGTGTTTTAAAGCATGTTTAAAGCCAGAATAGACCTCATCATTCATGGGAAATCTGCCTATTTCTCTTGTGCTATGCGGGCATGTGCCCACAACATAGATTTTCGGTGTTTTAAAGCATGTTTAAGGAGAGGAGGAGGGGACTTAAAGAAGTTTTTTTGGAATTTTGTGAGCGCTGTAATGTTTTTTTGAGAAAATCACAACCATTTTCTTTTGGGACAAGCTAACAAAATTATTTTTGAGTAAAAAATGCCAAAATTTGCTTGATTATACTATTAAGACACTATTCTAGGGATGATCTCATTTTTTCTTAATGGCGTATTTTTCAATTTTTTGGCACTTTCTGGTCAAAATTTCAAAAAATACAAGTTTAGGTGAAAAAATGAGAGAATAGTCTCTAGATTAGTGACATAACATTAGAATCAAGCAATTTTGGGTATTTTTTACTCAAAAATAATTTAGTTAGCTTGTTCAAAAAAAAAAAGGGTAAAAAAAAGTGGATTTTGTGATTTTCTCAAAAATTCAACATTTTTGGTCAAAATTGACACCAAATTTGGATTCTCTGATCCATTTCCTTTCCAAAAATGTATACTTTTGTATGCATTTGATTAATAGTTCAATAATAACAGCACTCACAAAAATCAAAAAATCAAATCAAAAATGCCCCCCTTAAAGCCAAAATAGACCTAAAATCATGCGCATGTGGCCACAAAATAGATTTTCGGTGTTTTAAAGCATGTTTAAATAAAAGTTACCTGCACAACAGCAATATTTCCTTGAAAAATTGATTATTTTTTTCCCCCCTTAAAATTGTAAAAATGGCTGAATATCACAATTTTACATGTACACAGGCAAATGTTTGCATGCACAGAGCCAAAGTTACATACACTGTGCCCATGCTGACAACATGCCCACACCTACACTGTCTGAAATTATACACTTTACTCCACAAAAATCACAAGTGCATATAATAATATAATTGTTGTATATATATATTTTTTTTGGTGTATATTTTTAAGATTAGTATTCTCAAATATTCATAATTGAAGGGGTGGGTGCAATAAAGTGCTTGAAGTTAAAGTGCTAATTTATTGCAGCCACCCCTTCAATTGTGTATGCTTATTGTATTTGTAAGCCGGGGTGTGTGTGCAAAAAAAAGGGGGGGAGTCATAACTTTTTTCTACATTCCAGAGGGGGGGTCATAACTTTTTAGTATATTGGGAAGGGGGGGGGGGGGGTCATGTGTTTTTTGGTTGTTGCTTTCTTCCAGCTACCGCCCCCCCCCCCTCCGGTAGAAATAATGAACGGTCCCTTAAATATAATTTATATTATTAAATCTTTTGGATTTTACACGGAAAATAGGATGGTGGTCATTAAATTAATACCATTGTACGGTTTTAACATTATATAACAAATTTGGGCTTGTGGACGTGGGGGAGTTTGGGGTGTATAAAATAATCAACATCTGAGTAGGGGACTAGGGGGGGGGGGGTCATGAAAGTAATCGCTATCATTTAGGGGGCTCATAAAATGACGACGATAAATGACATATTTGGGACCCCCAATCAAAGAAAATGACCTCTTCTTCATCTTTTCTATCTTTCTCGTTCTTTCATTTCCAAGGGGGGGGGGGGGGGGGGGGGGGGGGGGGGGGCGTGGCCGCAGCCCCGCATCTCTTAATCATTCTGCGGTTGAATTACACACATTCGGGAGGGGGGATTTTAGTGGTATTGACATTGATGACCATTCTTCTGTGTGGGAGCGAATGTGTGATGTCAGGTTACTCTTTTGTTCAAAGGCATTCGTACAGTAAACACAATGGAATGGTTTTTCCTTTGTGTGAGTGCGTCTTGTCTTTGTATTGTTTTTGTCCTTTCTCTATATTTTTTCCTTTCTTTCTTTCCTATTTTCAATTTCTATCTTTATTTCTTCATTTTTCAATCTCGTTCTTTATTTATTATTTCACAAGTTCCGTAAAACGGGGTGAATCGGGGACACGGGGGTGAATCGGGACAAAACACAAAAAAGTTGTTTAATAATTAATTTTTCAAACCTAATTGATTCTTTTGACTTTTTCTCCCCAAGGATGGAAAAGTGGACTGTCAGTGTTAGAATGATGGCTTTGCAGATGTGATACTGGAAATCTGGAGCCCAGGATACCAAAATGAAAATTTCCTCCAATGGTTCGAAAAAAAAGACGCGGTCAAAACTTTCTCTCTCCCAGTGGAACCATTGGAGGAAATAAGCTGGGAATGCACAGGGACCTGGCAAAATATGTCCTACAAGTGTGGTTAAAGTGAAAATTTGATTAGTCCAAAGAAATTATTAATTTAGTAGATTTTTGTGTTTTTCAGATTTGAGATTTTGAAAACGGGGTGAATATAGGGACACGATGCCGTGTCAATACAAGCCAGAACTTAGATCAAAACCTTACAAGAAATGTGACAAAAACTTGTTTAAAGTCCCCATCCACCCCATTTGTGGCGATAAAGGGGACACAAATTAATTAAAACCTTAATTTTGTAGATTTTTGTGATTTTCAGATTTGAGATTTTGAAATTGGGGTGAATCGGGACAATATTTGCCACGTCAATACAAGCCAGAACTGGGATCAAAACCTTACAAGAAATGTGACCAAAACTTGTTTAAAGTCCCCATCTACCCATTTGTGGGGATAAAGGGGACACAAATTAATTTAAACCTTCATCAAATACTATTTCCCTGCTGTCCCGTTTCACCCCAAACTCGGGGTGAATCGGGACAGTCACTTTTTATAAAAAAAAAGGGGTGAAGCACTTTTAATACACTAAATTTAACATTACCAGCATGTGTGGACATAAAATGTACCAATGACTGTGGCAAATGAGGCTACAGAAAAAACACACAATCAAAACCATGCTCAAACTGTCCCGATTCACCCCGTTTTACGGTTCCAACTTGTTCTGGTTCTGGTTCTGATTCTGGTTCTGGATGTATACTCCGACAAAGCGGGATTCCGCATCACGTCAAAGCTCTCTAAACCTAGAGAGTGAGATTTTGTGTACAGGTTAACAGACCCGGGAAAACCCCCTACTCTTTACGATGAGGTCTGCAACTATTTAACGTGTTCAGGGTGAGCGTCTGAATACACGGAACCAACGGCTTTACGTGACTCTTCGAAACCACGGCGCAACTGACATTCGCTGTATAGACCTGCACGTCATACACAGCGAAGGGGGTAGAGGAGAAATTCTACATTTAAATCGATCATCAGCTAACCACGGAAAGAAGATCCGATAAACTAACCTAACTGAATTAAGACTTGATTGTAGAATTTCTGACCTAGATAGGAACTTTTTGGGATGAACAAAGAATCCTGGTTTCACAAGCCCGGGGGGGGGGGGGGGGGGGGGGGAGTTCTCACATTGATATGGTATACGTATATGTGCCTACCTTTTGGGGTGCCTTTTCGCAAAAGTTGGTATAGCGATGGGGTGGTTTTCATCACACACCAAAGCGCCCAATTTGTGCAAAATTGGGTGCTTTTCTAACAAAATTGGTATATTGATGGGTGGGAAATTGGCCAAAAAATAGGTATAGAGAAAGTCACATTTTCGAAGTCCGGGAGGCACATCCACGAACGATTTTGCCGAAAGAACCCCCCCCCCCCCCCCGGGGGTTTCAAGGCGACTTGAACCCACGATCCTGTGATTGAAAGAATATTCCCGACCGACGCATCAGCGCGCTAGACCGCTTGGCCACCTCTACCACCTCTACCTCTACGGTACCTCTTGTTTCAAATAGAACCGGGAAGTTGTTTTTTGAAGATTGTCTAGCTAGTTGTTATTGATTTCCATCTCATGTGCTCCGTTTACCAATACTTCTGTTTTAAACATTGCCAATTTTCATTAAAGCCTTGAAAATTCTGAATCTAGACATCCTGATCTATCGTTTTCAGCGATCCCTATTTCACGGTCATGTTGAGCCTACACCTGACTACTAGTAGTAGTATATGAAAATGAAACAGTACCGATATATACCGCCCGTCCTCATCCTACGAGCTCCGTCTAGCACTTTCTGCTAAGAAAGAATTCGACGATAAATAGTAGGCCTATATAGGCCTATTGTTTGCTTTTATAACCTCTCTTTTAAGAAATGATGCTTGTGCGCATTACAAACGTATTACGAACACTATGAGATATTGCTTTTCAAATTCGGAGCAAGTTTAAATTTTGACCCCATATGTAAAGGTCAACGACCTTTTTACTTTTTACCCGATAACTCGTTAACCAAACATCGGAAGTAGAGCAAACTATACTTTTTTCGGAATCCTTGTGCTCAGCTGAACAATTTGGTGTGCTTTTTAGCTTAATTAAAGCCATTTGAATTTGTGGGCCCCTGTATTGGGCCATTTTGGAATTTGCGCTATAAAAGAACGTTCCCGTCACTTTTGAGAAATGCATATGAGCTCATTTTCTTTTAAAATGGTTCTAGTTGACGAATTCACTAAGAAATTAAGGTAGGAAGAAAATGGTCACGGAATCCAAGATAATGACTCTACTACTGGGAAGCGGTCACCACAATAAACAAATCGACCATCATCGACTTATAGTTTTCGAAATAAACATGGGCGATTTGGGACAAAGTGATGTACTACATTAGTATCGTCAGATACTGGAACACCCAGTATCGGACGATTGTAGTACACAGTACAGGGTGTCCCAAAAAAATGTTAACACTCCGGGCACATAAAATATCTTAAAAGGACTGGAACACACGGGTCTAATCTCGATGTATTATGAAAGCTGAGTAACTAAGCTTTCATTTGCATTTTATTGCGTTCCAATTGGTTATTTAGAACGGGAGATATGCTTCAGCAAACATGAGGAAGCAAAATCGGCTTGGTCCAATCCTCTCAGTATGAAAGTAAAGCTTTTAAAATGCACGAAGCAAGAAGCAACATGATTAAGTCACACACACATCAGTTAATCTCTTCTTTGTTCTTTTCAACGCATTCTTTCGATTCTTTTCAAGCCTAAAAGACATAAATAAATATATTCCACATAAATTATAAGTATTTTGTCATGAGTTCAAGTTCTATACTCTTTTTCCATGTGCAATGAGTAGCTGTCAGTAAAGCAGTCTTTAAAATTGAAATTGAAACATTTCATGTTCTTTGTTGAAATGGTCCATCCAATTAAATAAATTAACTAATATTGCACTGAAATAAAACTAGTATTGCTCTGAAATTAACCATAAATCAATTCAAGCTTGAAAAAAAAATCGAAAGAATGCGTTGAAAAGAACAAAGAAGAGATTAACTGATGTGTGTGTGTGACTTAATCATGTTGCTTCTTGCTTAGTGCATTTAAAAAGCTTTACCTTCATACTGAGAGGATTGGACCAAGCCGATTTTGCTTCCTCATGTTTGCTGAAGCATATCTCCCGTTCTAAATAACCAATTGGAACGCAATAAAATGCAAATGAAAGTGTATTTACTCAGCTCTCATAATACATCAAGATTAGACCCGTGTGTTTGGGTCCTTTTAAGATATCTTATGTGCCCGGAGTGTTAACATTTTTTTTGGGACACCCTGTATAAGTGTTCCAGTGTCGGACGATACTGGGACACATAAAATGTACCAGTATTGGGCGATACATGAACAAAATTATGTACCAGTATTGTTCAATACTAGAACAAATTACACTGGTAGCATGTGTACCATTATCGCCCGAAACTGGAACATAAAAACGTTCCAGTATCGACCGATACTGGAACACAATTTGGTGTTCCAGTATCGACCGATACTTTAACAGTAAAATCGTACCAGTATCGAGCGATACTAGCAACCTTTATATTCCAGTATTCAACGAAACTGGCATACCAGTACACCTTTCCGAAACATAAATGATTGTACAGTGGATACGCAAGTTTTACTTTTTATTACTTTCCCTTTTTATTATGAACACCAAATTGACTTCGGATTTTGATAGTGGTAATCGTGCGGTATTACGTATTTATCTATCTACGTAATATAAACCAAGATACGGATTATGAACATTACTTTATATAAACTCCTCACAAAAAGTATCGAGACACTTAAAAATGGCCCGAAAGGGTATGGATTAATCGAAGCAAATTACCCAGTGCATAACTTTGTTTTGCGTATTTTGACACCTCGATTGTTGAAATACGATGCCTGCGGAGCAGAGCTATTGTCATTTCAATGGTCGTAGGTTCAGTTTTAAAAGTGACAATCATCCATAGACATTACAGTAGATGCAGGTTTGCATTTATTGTTTTGAATGATCAGGTTTATGCTTTATACACACATGTACAAAAATGCAACGTACACTTAGAAAATGAAGATAATGTGTTCCTTTTACAACACAGATTTATTGTTTTCATTCAACTTCAAATTTGCCATGACTTTATCTTTAACTTCAGTACTTTGTGTGTCCACTATCATTGTCCACAACAGCGTGTGTAAAGCATAAACCTGATCATTCAAAAAGTCAAAACAGTAATATGCAAACCTGCTTCTACAGGCTGTCCCAAAATGATTATAGTGCCCATCGATGCCCAACGTTCATACTGCACTCTTTTATTAGAATTTTAGATCATGAATATTGGATTTATCAAACTCAAGATAGGCTACACTCCATTATGTAAAACATGGGGATTTCACCTTTTTGACCAAGTGCTAAAAAATGTATGCGTTCTTACAGCTTGTTAAGAAACTCGTGTGTTCTCATAATATCTTGTCTACTAATATAATCTTGTGTGTCTTTCTGTTGTAACTGTTATTAGTTATGGGTGTTCAAATCATTAATAATTCTTCTCTTCACTTCAATTTAAAGGGTAAAAGAAGTTCATCACACTTGAGTGACCCCATGCATTGTTTTATTTGACAAGTGTTTAGGGACTTCTAACTTAAGTGGTTGTGGTGTATTACCAGTGGCTTAGATTTCATTTTCACATTGGAGAATGGATTTCGTGAGGTTAAACAGTAAGGGACTATATCATTTGTACCAAGTTTGTAGGAAATTGCATCCCCAATATGAAAAAAGAAGTCTAAGCCACAGTTAATTACCCATAACCACGTCTTTACCTATTTAAATGACCCTCAAGTTTAGCCTCAAAACTAGCTCATTTATAGAAACAAAGATTTATTAATGATTTGAACAACCATATGATACAGCAACAGTTTAAAAAAGAAAGGAACCAACGATATAAGCAGACAAGAGATTAAGAGAATGTATTAGTTTCTTTCAAACAAGCTGTTTTTACAAACACATTTTTTTGCACTTTGCCAAAAAGGTGAAATCACCATGTCTTACACAAAGGGTACAGTATGTCAAATATGATAGAAAAACAACGGATATAATTTCATTGATTTTGATGATGAACAAAAATATTGAACTTTGGGCATCGATGGGCCAAATCATATTATATGCCCTGTGATTGGCCAATTCTCACAGCATGTCATCACAACCACCTACGACATTAAACATGATAAACCGTAGCCTGATTGGTCCATACACTTTTAAAGCATATAACAGCTTTGATTGACATGTCGCTGATGAACAGATATCCGGAAAACCTATAGAACAGCTGATTTATATGAAAGGCGTACTACCAGACTTAGGTTGCGATAATCAAATATAATTGTTTTATTTGTACTTTATTATCATACACATAATCATAACTAATCGTTATCAATTATTTGATTAGTACTTCTATATATATAATACAAGGTTCATAATTCAATACGATATAGGTTCATATCAATACCGAAATGATAATCCGACTACGCCCATTCGTTGATCAATTGATAGTTCTGCTTTATGTGTGGAAAACGGGTTTATCCTTCATGTTAGAACTCACGAAAATGAAGGTAACCAGATAGTAGTGTTCCTAATCCAAATGATATACTAAAATATCTACATCTATATGTATAGTATAGTACATGAATGAAGTATGCTATGTATATGTATAGTATACACGTAGTATACTAATATTATAGTATTACTTTTATTACTGGGGCATTGTGGCATCTGGGGCAGGTTTTAGGATTCTCAAATAGCCGTTTATAAAGGTAATATTCCTAGTCCTAATGGTAATATAACCTATATAGTATATGTTTAGTATACTATTATAGTATTACTTTTATTTCTGGGGCATTGTGGCATCTGGGGCAGGTTTTGGGATTCTCAGATAGGCGTTTATATAGGTAATATTCCTATTCCTAATGGTAATATAACCTATATAGTATATGTATAGTATACTATTATAGTATTACTTTTATTACTGGGGCATTGTGGCATCTGGGGCAGGTTTTAGGATTCTCAAATAGCCGTTTATAAAGGTAATATTCCTATTCCTAATGGTAATATAACCTATATAGTATATGTTTAGTATACTATTTTAGTTACTTTTATTTCTGGGGCATTGTGGCATCTGGGGCAGGTTTTGGGATTCTCAGATAGGCGTTTATATAGGTTATTATACCATTAGGAATAGGAAAATTACCTATATAAACGGCTATCTGAGAATCCCAAAACCTGCCCCAGATGCCACAATGCCCCAGAAATAAAAGTAATACTATAATAGTATACTATACATATACTATATAGGTTATTATACCATTAGGAATAGTTGTACCATATTGGTTTGGAATAGGAATACACATACTTATATATATTAGGTTTTCGTGAGTCTCTCCCACTCTTAGAAAAAATGGTTCGTTTAAGAACCCTTTTTTGTCCCGCGGGGAGCACCTTTTGGCCTAAAGGGTTCTAAAAAGAACCTTAGAATGGTTCTTTGAAGAACTTTCAAATTTTAAATAAGACCTAAAGGTATATTTACTTTCTTGTTTTTATGTAATATGCAAATTCAAGAGAAATGTAAACAAATTTAATCCTTTTCAACTGTTAAAAATCATTTCTTCTTGGCTAAAAACATTTTTTACCGTTTTACCAAGAACCATTGAGGGTTCTCCATAATTTTTTCCCAAAAGGTTCTTGAAGCTTGAGGAACCATTTTCTTGGCTAAAGAACCCTTTTAGAACCTTTTTTGGTTCTAAAAGGAACCCTATAGAAATTTCATTGGGTTCCTTTTAGAACCAAAAAAGGTTCTAAAAGGGTTCTTTAGCCAAGAAAATGGTTCCTCAAGCTTCAAGAACCTTTTGGGGAAAAATTATGGAGAACCCTCAATGGTTCTTGGTAAAACGGTAAAAAATGTTTTTAGCCAAGAAGAAATGATTTTTAACAGTTGAAAAGGACTAAATTTGTTTACATTTCTCTTGAATTTGCATATTACATAAAAACAAAAAAGTAAATATACCTTTATGTCTTATTAAAAATTTGAAAGTTCTTCAAAGAACCATTCTAAGGTTCTTTTTAGAACCTTTTAGGCCAAAAGGTGCTCCCCGCGGGACAAAAAAGGGTTCTTAAACGAACCATTTTTTCTACATAAAGGATACACCGGAAACGGGGTTGGATGTACATATTGTAACAGAAAGATACAGCGTGTCCCCAAAAACTAGGTCAAAGATCTGGAGAGCTTACAACTAAAAAAGTAGGAGACATAGAAAATTCATATTTTGGAATATAAATGTAGAAGTATCTGACCTTAGTGGTTAAACTAGTCTGATGTCACCTTGAAATATAGAGCTTCGAATAGAGCGTAGTCAGAACCCGTCTGTCCCGATTTTGCTCATTGACTGCCCGTGTGTTGCATTTGCGCATTGTGATGACTTCATCAAAGTTTTGTCTTGATTTACATTGACTTATAGCAGGAAACATTCGCCATGTTAAAGTGGTTTAACAAAAGTGTATACGTATTTTCGTATGACATATTAAAGAAAATAAATACATAACCGTATGAATTAGTGACAGGGTATTGTTTAAAACATTTTAATACCAAGGTTACTGCAATGTGTATTTCTATCTAATGCTGAATATTGAACCAACATACCGGCAATTCAATCTTTTCAAATAGTGAATACCTAACCGTGAATAACATAATATAACCAAGTATAAGAGTACTAAATGAATAATGAAATTTAAAACAGAACGTTCTTTGCTGTGATGTTATAAAAACTCAAACGTAAACAGATTTGTATGGACTTTAAATGAACATGGTTTGACCAAACATAAGTTATTTTGGAGAATAAACTCCATGCAGGGAAAACTGGCACACAACGCTCAAATGCAATACATGGGTGGTAAATTGCTCAAATCGGGACGAACGGGTTCTGACCACGCTCTATTCAAATCTTTGTATTCCACAAGTTGACATCGGATTAGTTTAAAGCAATTTAACATATCTTATCGTTCTCCTCTTTTACTTAAAGCTGGCCTACCACTTTGGTAGTTCACCACAGATGAACTGGTCATCCACCTGTTCATTTGATGACAGACTATACAGAGTTAACATGGAGGAATTGTAAGCTTGTAAAATTCCCCAGAGAACTGGATGTGGCTAACCCAGAGTGGTAGCTATAGCCTTTAAGTTTATAGAAATGATTATTTATCATTTGGTTATGCACACCAATTTAATTTTTTAATTTTTTAAATTATACATTAGGTATTACATAGAGTTTGTCATTTCATTTGGGGGGGGGGGGGGGGGGGGCATCAGGGGGCAAGCCTTCTGGCAGGGGGGGGGGGGGATTCCCCCTTGCCCCCTTTCTGGTTATGCCACTGCAACATTGTCCACCAAATATGAACAAGACAAATTCGTATGATCACGGACTCTACGGTGCAACCCATTCATTCCAGAGTTTGTCATTGATTTTGTGACTTTTAAACTAAACATTTTCACAAGTTTACACGTTTATTGTCATTGTCTCTCTCCTAATTGGCTATTCTCATTAGTCTTTTAAAGTGTATCAATGTGTTATCTTTTAATGAATCACCGCCAAATCAACGACGGTCGCATGATGTCCCGAAAGGATTGATCGGTGCTTACATCAGTTCACTATTCACGTCTTTCTGCCCTGATGACTTCAATTGAATACTGAAGGTGTGTCCATTCATCCAGGTTTCCTCCCTTGTCCGGATGGTACTGCAGGGCGAGACTTCTATACCTGGAGTTGATATCCTTATCGGTAGATTTATGGGACACACCCATAAATTGATACGCTTTGTCAACCGCTTCATTCTTTGATAGTCCGAATATCCACCGGGTTAGCTTTTCGCATAGACTTTTCGCTACAGATGTTGCACCTTTTCCGAGAGCCTTTCCCAAGTCGGGGCCTCCTGCTTTGCCTATAGCTTTCCCCGCAGTATATCCGGCAATTCCTGCAGCAACACCTACTCCATTATCAATGATAATCTTGGCACATCTTTGGCCAGTTATCTCACCATTCCACCATCTTCGAATACTACTAATTATGTCTAAGATCAATGTTGAGCTATCAAGGATGGCTGCCACGGCGTGTTGACCAGGGTCATAAGCTTCCACTCTTCTATCAGCCATCTAAAATACAAACAACACCCATTGTCACATTATATCTATAGGCTAACTTTGTTTGGTAATCATTATTTAGAGATTAAAATGTTCATGACCTAGATTTACTGAGGGCCGTGTGGAAAGCATAATTAAATAACTTAAAGGGACACTAAGAATCAGCCCTCTTTGTACAACAAAACGTCACTCGATCAGCATTTCACATCGGATAGTGTCCCCCTGCAGCACGCGTGATACATAACGCGAACCATATTTGCATAGAGGACGTTTTTAAGAAAAGGTTCAATAAATAGCGATGGTATTGTTTTAATCAAGTTTTGCTGTGTTTTTGTGAGTATAAACAAAACTAATGGTAATATTTAACGTTCTTCTTGAATTCTGAAGTAAATTAATTAAAAAATAAATCTTCAACACTACTTTGTGTCCCTTTAAGGGGGACTCAAGGAAGTCACTTTTTGAATTTTGTGAGTGCTATAATTATTGAGTACATGTATGACTCCAATGTATATAAAGGGTATACACTCGCCATAGACGCTACGTGCAAAGTAGGGGTCAAACAATCGGCTCTAACTTGAGTTATCCCATACGTCCTTATATGACATTTACAAAGATTATTCATAAGGAATGTCCGCAAAACATATGAAAAGAATACGGCAAAGTGTTTGACTAGATTTTTCAATATTTCGCGATTAATTTGATGTAGCAATTTCGGCCCTTTATTGATGCCCCAAAACTCAGGACGGACCTCACGCCGATTTCAGTCGTTTAAAACTTTAAAATGTTCAAACTAGTGCGATTTTTAAATTTGTTACTGTGCACACTCATAAAAATGTGTAATACCCAAAACTAATAGATATAGGCCTAATTGAAAAAGTCTGTCAACATCTCGCAATGTGTACCGCAAAAAGGAATTCTTGCTGTGATAAACTTTTACCGGACGTGCTATCCCATTATAGTACATTGGTGGTGTATACCTTAAAAGTATATAATTTTTTGTAATCTAATGCAATATTTTTTGAAATTTTGACAAAAAAGTGTCCACAAATTTGTCAAAATTTAAAAAAAATATTAGATTAGGTTACAAAATTTTTAAAAAATCGTCCCTAAGTTAGTGTCTTTACATCATAATCAAGCGATTTGAGCATTTTTTACTCAAGATTATTTTGGTTAGCTTTGTTCAAAAAAATTGGGTCCTAAAAGTGACTTTTTTGTGATTTTCTCAAAAAATCAACATTTTTGGTCAAAATTGATGACAAATTTGGATTTTCTGATCCATTTCCTTTAACAAATGTCTACTTTTATATGGATTTGATTAATAGTTCAATAATTACAGCATAAAAACTCCCACAAAAAATCCTTGAGCCTCCCCCCCCCCCCCCTCAACTAAAATTGGACCGATCTGGTTCCAAAATGTTTTTGTATTCACCTCATCAAACGAAATTTTCGAAACATTATCATCAGTGATACCAATTTTATGAAGAAAGTTTCATCCATACTATGCTCAATAATGCTCATGCACAACAATAAAATGCTACATCTTCGTTAAGAATTAAATCACTGTCAGTTATAACATCATTCACCGTTGTCGTTCCTAATCTGCTCTTAAACATTTTTGTTTAAAGTCACCTTTTAAGATTTAAAGAATAACAGCAAGGTCTTGAGGGTTCAGGAAATGACCTACCATTTACAATTCTATTAACCATGTTAACCTCCTTGCCACTCCGTTTTAGTGAATACCAGAGAAATACAGTTTGTTGTAAGTAAAACGCTGCGTCATCGATTTATATCACTTGCACCGATCATTTTTAACTTATGTTACTGTTACTCGCAGCATTTTATTTGAAATCCGACTTCCTTGTATTCACACTTCACACTTGTTTTATCATATCAATTATAGGCCCCAGTGCTATTAAAACACGACAAACACTATACTCTATTTCCCTTCCTCTGGACAGTGACGTAACTTAACAGGCGTAGCTCTTATGCACGCGTATGTATCTTCCGCCTTTTAACGGTCTTGTATATACGCCAGCGCCGCGAGTAGGTGCGCGCGTTATGCACTGCAATCAGTAGAATACGCGGATACGTCACTGTCTCGTGATGGCCAAATAGACTATAGTCAGTAATTTTATCAAGACATACCTTTTTTCTCTCAATAGTATTGACGGTTAGCAGTTAGAGAACGAGTAGTGGTCTAGTAATTGTATCAACTTCACAGATTGGCCTTGAGTGCATAAGTACTGCCCGTTCGAATTGCCAAATCAACATCGGCCTCTGTACTTTTGCTTTTGTGCGCATGCGTTGGCCTGGTAAAAAGCGCAGTAGCGTTCGTATACGATCTTCTTAGATGACTAAAGGCAGAATTTCAGTCCTGTGAACAGTGACGTCAACAAATACTTCACAATAATAGTAATACATCTCTTACTTAGGCCTACTTGGTAATCGGTTAAAATAAATAACCCTTGTACTAGAGATTATCACGAAAAACAGCCGTGCAATTATATCTATAAGTTTAACGATAAACCAGTAACCTTTATCAACGTTTTCAGTAAATGGTATGATTGCAGGGTCCGAATTCCATGTTCCATTGCTCTTCATCTTAAAGGTACCAAGACAAGATCGTAACCACACGTTTAAATGTAAACCACCAAATGTTCAAGAAATGGACGATTCAACAATATGTACATGTAAGCATGGTACTAACCCATCGTGTTTTCGCACACCCCAACAAACACCACCCCAAAAACAAAACCATGGCCCACAACAACAACAAAACCGCGAACAAAACAAAACAACACTGAAAACCAACAACAGCAACAACATTGGCGGATTTTGCGGAGCAACCATGACATCCACGAGATAAGCCTGTGTGGCAAATGAGATCAGTGCAAGACTTTTCTTTTCTCATGTCCGAAGGCTGACAGCAAAATTATTTACTTTATTTGTTAGGCATTGCGGTTCCAATGGCCCGTATATTTCCAGCCTACTTGTTACCCCCGAATCCAAGCATTATCAGGGGGTAATAAATCACCCCTCCTACACCATTTATTTCACACCATTGTGTCTTGCCAGCGTGCTTGCAACCATTTCCACCGCTATCCCAATCATGTTACTGGACTTAGATTTCAGATAATAGCATGATATTGATCGATGAATTTTATAAAGTCGGGTAATTTATATTTCTGATTTTAAAATGCCACTGTAAATGGCTGTGTCTGAAATTGTCATGTGTTAATGCTGTTGAGGGCTATTGTACTTGCGTATATTCCACCGTACACAAGATGTTGTCATCAGGAATGGAAACCTAGCCTATAGATCTTATTGTATGAATCATACTGCAGGTGGTGATGTAGGGTAGCAAACCCTGGGCCATGACATAAATTGCCCGCTTAGGAGCGCTATTAATTCGGTCTAGTAAACCTATATTGTTATCAATTACTACGAGAGGATTACCTGGTTGTATATTTAAATTCGAGCAGTACTTCTTGCTAACTGCATGGGTGAGTTTCCATTATGTTGCAAATTACATCCATGCTCAAGCGTTTAAACTACTCAATTGGGCATTGCAATACAGCCGGTTGGTTGCACACGAGCATTATGTCATTAATAGCAACCAGCTTTGATGGAAGGCGAATATTTAAATTTGTTGCAGGTTTTTAGGGCAACAATTTATAGCGCTGCTAAGCGGGCCTTGTAGCGTAATGGAAGCTAGCTTGAGGGTTCGATCATATGTTTCTTTTTTATACGCCTCCCGTTTCAAGGAAGTTCTTTAAGATGTTCAGTCACCAGTGAAAACATCATAACATGCATTTACCAATATCGGTGTCGCTATAGTTATTGTTTGGCTGGAGACGTGGGAGTGTTGTGGGTGTGTTTAGGTGGAATATAAGAACTGTAGAGACAGACCACTGTTACAGAGAATTTTACAAAATATCCAACTTAAGGATCAAGAAATGTCACGGGAACCTGTAGATCAACGAGTTACACACTGGAAACATAGAATGTGTTTAATTTGTATTAGACAATTGTTATTAAATACATTGTACAACACGGATTGCACAACTAACTATTGACTTTAAAGGGGCACCGAGAGATTGCAGAGAAAAATGAACTTTGGAAAAAATGAATTGTTTTAATAGATCAGGTACGTAGTATGTATGCGTAACCCTGAAGTGTAATAATTTATGGAGAAAACGTTAAATAATAATAATAATAATACTGAACATTTATAATGCGCGCAAATCTGCCAAAGCACTCATGGCGCATTGAGCAATTAAACAAAAGAAACAATGAAACCAGAGCAGAGAACAATAATACAAATAATGCATAAAAAAGCAACAATTATACAATGCAATAAATCACAAAATTAATTGAAACATCTTAATTATAAGCAGTATACATCAGATGAGTTTTGAGGCCAGTTTTGAATGATGAGAGCGACGAAGAGGCTCGGATATGATTAGGAAGTGAATTCCAGAGCCTAGGCGCAGCAATGGTAAAGACTCTGCCCCCCCCCCCCCCCCCCCCCCATGACCGATACGACTTTTCCATAAACAGAAGATTTGTTAATGTGGAACGCAAGCCAGACAGAGACGGTTTATACAAGTTGAGAAGTTCAGTAATGTAGGCAGGAGCAAGTCCATTTACGGCACGATAAGTGAGTCGGAGAAGCTTATATTGAAATCTCAGATGAACTGGTAGCCAGTGCAAATCAAACAGGATTGGAGTTATGTGACAGGATGGTTTTGTGCGTGTGATGAGACGTGCACCCGTGTTTTGAATTATTGCAATCGATGAATCTGTTCTTTAAGAAGTCCGTGAAGGAGAGAATTACCGATGTCTAATCTGGAAGTGATGAAGGCATGAACAAGTTGTTCTGTTGTCTTTGAGTCAAGAAATTTACGAATTTTGCCCAGGCTTCTTAATTGAAAAGAAGCTGATTTGACGATGGAAGATATGTGCGAAGCAAGAGTCATTGACGCATTCATGATGAAGCCAAGATTGCGAACTTGTTTCACTGGAGTAATGGTTGAGCTGCCTATATTAATGTGAATGTCAGAAAGCTTGTTTATCATGTGTTAGGAGCCAAATAAGATGAATTCAGTCTTGCCATCGTTGAGTTTGAGAGAATTAATTTTCATCCATTGACGGATCTCCTCAACACATGCTTCAATAACATGAATTACATCAGTGGCAGCTATCGGGTTAGCATCAAATGAAAAATAAATTTGGGTATCATCTGCATATATGTGGTATTTGAGGTTGGATTTCTGAAAGATATGACGGACTGGTGCGGTGTAGATGACGACCCATTGTGGTCCCAGTACGGAACCTTGGGCACAGAATAGTTCAATGTAACTGGCTTAGACGAGGTGTCACCAATTCTAACATGTTGTATCCTATCCCGTAAGTAAGATTTACACCATTTCAGTGCTACGCCTGACACACCGATGTTATTTTGAAGTCTTTGGAGCAGGATATTATGATCCACAGTGTCAAACGCAGCACTGAAATCAAGCATCACCAGGGCAGTTATTTTGCCATTGTCCATTGCACACAGAATGCTGTTATTAACACGTAGCAGCGCTGTCTCGATGCTATGATTTGCACGGTAGGCAGATTGGAAAGGATCTTGTAATTCTCAATCATCAATGACAGTCTTAAGGCGAGATGAAGCAGGGGCAAATTTGTCAAGAAGGGAATTCAACAAAGATTCATACTTATTCACACAAAGATCAACATCATCTTGACCAAAGTCAATTTTAGAAAGAGTCATAGATATATCATGAGCAAAAACTTTAAAGTCTATAGCCTTGAGATTACGTGTGGTGAAAGTCTTCCACTGAAGTGGGGCTTTTTCTATTCTCAGAGCACAAGATATTACATAATGATCCGAAAGACCAAGAAAAACACACTTATTTGAAAATAAATTTTCATTTTCACGAGTAATTAACAAATCCAAGGTATGACCATGTATGTGAGTGGGCTCATTTATATGCTGTTTTAGCCCGCAGGATGAGAGTAAATCCATAAATTGACGGGCGCTAGACAGACATTTGTTTCAAGCCGTTTATGTGGCCAAATCTTGAAATTTTACATGATAGACGGTTTCCGCCGGCGATAGTTAATATATATATGCCCAAGTATTACGTAGCTAGTGCAAAAAACTAAAACGGATTTCCAGGAAAATTGAGAGCGCACTCCAATCCTCTCAGTGCCTCTTTAAGTTTAAAATCAACAAAGTGAGAGCTCCGTTTTTTGGAAGCACATACTAAAGACCAAAAGTAAAACATTGTCGTAAAAATGAGTAATAATTCATTTTTAGTTTACAGTGCAGGGATTTTCCCTTTATGGCCCATTTGGGAGTTTTCACACTTTATGAACCCTTTCATCATATTCATCAAATATCTCACGGAACTCTTATAGTTTTGAGTCACTCTCTGATTCTGCCCGTCACGGCGTCACTTCAGAAGTTCAGTGCCCTCTTTTGGATTACACATCATTACATTTTTTTTCAAATAAAAATAATAAATATTGTACTGTTTTCGAATCCAATATCAAATTGGTCATTTCTGGTCGTCGTTGTCAGGACGCTCCTAAGGTCCTCATAGTTTTAAGGGGTCGTTTCCATATACTCTATCACAGCTTTCCCCAGCTTTCCCGGGCCAAAGCTGTGTGTATGAATGAAATGCATTGCTTAACAACAATAAACCAGTTAAGCTGGGGAAAGCTGCGATAGAGTATGTGGAAAAACGTGAATACGAGAATAAGAGACCAATGACGCATGTGCAGTAAAACACGCTGTTACCTTTCTCAACACATGTCTCGGCACTTGTCTTGAGAAGCACAGGACGTGACAAGCACACACGGTTCAAGCAAATAAATTCACCAAGAAATCATCTTCCAGGCTTCGTATCCTCACCATCAACTACAATGGTCCTTAACAGATCAGGCTGTGCATTAATCATGTTACGAGTGGAATGGGGTAAAAGTTTTATGGCACGAAGAGAGATGCATCCAAGAAGCACTTCCGAGACGAGAGGCAATAATCATTTACATGTTTTTGACTATCTTCAACTGTCTGGAGGCAAGAAACTGACGAGAAAACTATACAAAGCGCAAGTGGTAGCAGATTACTCGTTAATACATGTGTTGAGAAAGGTAATGGTGCGCTTGCCGAAATTCACAGTGCTAGGCCTATCAATCTTATGGGAACATTAATACTGTTACGGGTAGTTACCCTACTGCAAGTTCAATAAAACAAAGCTTGATTTGACTACCTGGAATAAGATTGACTTGACCAATACATACCAATTTCTGTTAATATGTGAAACATTTATGACTCTCAATGACGAATTACACTTACAATGATACATAGATTATGATATCTCTTACCAGGTTACATCTAGATTAATTCCAATAGATACAATGTACCTAAATAAATAATCACAATGAGCTCTTTGATCGGCCGGTCTTTCTTTAGACCGGCCGATTAAATACTAAGTCCACACTATGGTAAAGACTTGGAGAGATTATACAATGTATAATTGTAGCAGCAAATGTCCATGCTAGGAGCTCCGTGAATTAACAGAAATCTCTAGATTTATATATCTTTCTAGAGAAACCACTGGAGGAAGAAAATCCTGCTGGTATTCCAATGTTACCCTTTATTTCAACAAAGGCAACACATCTGCTCAATTTGTGATGATTTTGTATACTTTTTAGAATCTGAAGAACAACATTAGATTGTTATCTTAAATGTTGAAAATGTTCTCCTCTCTCTCTCAGAGGTCTACACTCGGTGAAGTATTACATCAAATGGCCCTGATTACTTGTTTGCATTGAATTTTGTTCCTTGCTAGCTTAAACAATCCCATGATGCAGCTGAGCGAAGCTGGACATGTTTAGTATCCACTCGGGTCGTTCAACTTGTTGGAGAAAACCCACATCCTTGAAGACAATGACGCCTTGTGCACTTTCTCAGAAATAGAAACTAAGATTTCTACGCTGCTATTGTTCGACGATTTCTAACATGTTTTATTACAACAATTAAGTTGAATTGGCCCATTCAGATCACACACCTGGCCTGATTAACTAGTCCAGGCAATCAGGTTGCTATGGCAATTCAGTTTCTGAGGAGTGACAAGTCCGTGCATGATTATTATAATGCACAGTTTCATCTTAACATTTTAGACACACATAATTTTACTATTTTCAATGTGAAAATAATAACCACAATAACTAATACACAAAATATTAAGGGCTGGTAACAATACCATATAATTAGATCCGATCCTCATTAAATTCAACAGTCCAAAAATCCAGTCCATATTGAATTTTGCTGCAGAGAGTCGCTGATGAGTTTGTAATCACCAGTATTGCACAAAAATGGCTCTCTTCTTATCTGGAAAATAGATCCTGCCGGGTCACAGTTACTGTACGTGGTGCTTTCTCTAAAAATATTTCGCTCAAACATGGACTGCCTCAGGGATCGGTTATGTACACGCACGGGGTTGGCCGTATCATCCGCCTTTGAGGTATCACTCTTACGCGGATTATTTTCAGATCTATGTACTCCTACAATCCCCGGTGATGTGTCGGTTGCAATCTTTAAAATATCTCAGTGTGTCAAGGCCATCAACTCATGGATGATTTAATGAACAAACTTAAGCTAAACCCTGACAAAACTGAGTTTTTTATTATGTCATCTTCAGATCACAAGACCAGGTTGCAAGATATCAATTTCTAATTGACGATGAGATAATTCCGCAATCGTCCACTGTGCGAAACTCAGGCTTTGTCTTCGACTACAAATTGAATATGGACCAGCATATCACCAAACTTTGCAAAAACATAATTTATACAGGATTCGCAAGTATATTGATCAAAAGACGTGCACTAACATAGTTAGAGCAATGATTTTATCTCGCCTTGATTATTGCAACATTTTGTTTAACAATATTGCGCAAAAGGACGTCGATCGATTACAAAGGCTCCAAAATAAGTGTGCTCGCCTTGTTTTCCTGACACCGAGACGTACCTCTATCAGCCCTCTGTTGCGGACTCTTCATTGGCTTCGTGTTAAGGACCGTATCAAGTTCAAAACTTTGCTCTATGTCTATAAATCACTAAATGGACACTGTCCCAAATATATCGATGAGTGCCTCATTGTAAAGAGATGGCTCGATCTGTTACCACAAGATCGGACCACGGCCTGAACCTTAGGGTTCCTAAGACTAACAAGTGTGCCGGGGATAGGGCTTTTTAGTGGCTGCTCCTATTCAATGGAACAAGATTCCAGTACATATTCGTAGTGCTCCTACAGTCACAGGGTTCAAATCCCTTCTTAAAACACACCTCTTCTCCTAATTTCTGCTCTTTCCCTTGTTTGTATTGTTTTTGTTTTTGTCGTTGCGCTTTGTAACCTTTGGCAAAGGCGCATTATAAATGCCGTGTTATTATTTATCCAGCTACAAATTGATCAGACTATATCCTAATGGGCAAAAATTGAACGTTGTTTCGACGTTATACCAACGTTCCCGTGATGTTGGTACAACGTATATATACGCATGCCCCGATTTAGCCCTGTACGATACAGCAAACAAATGCGTAGTTCGATAGTTTTCTCTTCACACGTGAAATTTTGCGCATTTTCTAATGTCCCATCTGATATCAGCAGCAAATCAACCAAAGTTCACATTTGTTGCTTCATGGCAGACAGCTCGTTACGTGTTGTGACAATCTTGATATTATCCGACTCTGACCTTTCACCTTCAGGGATCATCTCCTGTTCCTCGATGCTTCTACCGATCATCTCGACAGCTTTATGAAGCAGACCGGTACGTTGTAAGGCCAATCCAAGCATTCTGAGTGTATCACTTCGTTGCTTACGTGTGCTCTCTATCTGGTCCAACATCACAAGGGCGCCCTGAAATGCCTGAAAAGTAAAACAGCACTTTTCTGAATGTCTTGATGAAACTGTAAATTATAAACAATATAAACAACTCTAAATCAAACTACGATACGTTTGCTATCATAAAGAAAAAGGCTACAACCACGTAATGTATAGCATCCCTCATTAACTCACATGTCTAAGATTGAGTCAACATTAATTGAAACTCCAATTATCCCTTCATTTTTCGATTTGTATTAAATACGGCATAATTCTGTTATACCCTTTACACCAACATCGGTAGTATATGCGTCGTTCTTAAAAAGCATGCACTATGAATACCTCTGTGATCGGTATATCAGAATTACTCCTTAAATACTTAATTTAACGAAATCAAACAATCAATCAGAACGATCAAAGGCTTCCCCTAGAAAAAGAAACAGTGGCAGGCAGACACGTGCTGAGGTAATCAACAGATTGGGGTCATAGTGAAGTTGCTATATAGAAATCTTCATCTTTGAGTTCATACCCTTTGTCTAATCTACAATACCCTGAAATCGTACCTCCACTGATTGGTCATGTTCCTCTCGGTGATACCTAATCTTTCCAGTATCGTGTAGAATCTGATACGCCTGGAGATGTGGTAGACCAAGATCTCTGCGCATTTCGTACGCCTCCCTCAACAGTCCGAGGGCATATCCGGAATCGCCTCCTGAGGATTGTAATCGTTTTATTTAGATATCGTTGAAACATTTTAATAACATGATGGGACAACAATACGGTATATCATCTTTGGATACGTTCAAAAGGGTTGTTGCTAGAGGATTGGGTGAATATTATTTTATGTTGCAGAAAAGATACTACATAAGAACAATGACAAGCAGTCGCCATAGATAAGAAAGGCGATGTGAATACGCAGGCAGAGGGCCAAAACAATCAAAAGTGAGTGTCACGTATACGATCCCTTGATAAAAACCAAAGCATCCTATATAGGATTTCCAGACATTGGTTACCATCCTGGAAATTATTCTTCCGGTGTTTGATCCACCCATTCGCGATACCTACCTGTTTTCATTGTCAGCCTCGCGACCGTGAACAAAGAATCGATGACAGCATTCGACGGATCTTTCATGAAGTATTTCTTGATGTTCATTCCGGTGCGAGCATGTTCCAGACCTGTTCGGCAGTCCCCGGTCATCTCATAGGCTTCGCTCAGATTGTTGTAGCAACTGCCTATCGTTGGATGGAACCCGTAAATCACCCAGCGAATTTCCAGGCACTCCTTGTGGTATTGCACTGCCTCCTCAGCGCGTCCTATATACAAGATAACAGAAGGTGTCATTAACCATTTCTTAGATGGATCCGTTTAAAACAGGTGCCCATTTGTACGATGAACACATTATTTGACGTATACATATGGGCAGTCTATAATAATGCACGTGTATCGCTACGAGAGGTTTTGTCCAGATCTTTACGTCAAATAATGTGTTCTTCTCCCGCCCAAAAACTTCTCGTAGCAATACACGTGCATACAGACTTTTCAATCCATATAAAAGTTACAGCTTACGAGAAGTTTTGGCGGGAGAAGAAAACTTCTACCATGATAGGTTTACGTGACTGTCATTTACCAAGTAATGTTTACTTAATCATATTGAACATTGCATGAGCAATAATGAAGTATGATTGGTAACAGATGATCTTTGGAAGGGGATCTTTGTTTATAGTATTAACATTAAACGTTTGTTAAAGCCACTCAACACATAACATACCAACATGTGGAATATTACTAGAAATAAAAGAAAGCGCGTTAATTTAGACAACAAGAATGTTGAAAATAGCTGAGTAGCTAAACATTCTCAGCCGGGGGGGGGGGGGGGGGTGGGGGGGGCACTCAACTTTTTTTTTGGGTAGGGGTGTGCCGCTCAGGGTCTCAAAAAGGGGGGCTACAGAACTGAACTGAGTGGATTTTATGACGAAAAATAGGGTCTTAGGAACTAATTTTTTTTCAAAAAAGTAGGTCTGAGAACTGGCCTAAGTTCAATTTTGACTAGCAAGAACGCACATTTTCGCCTTTTTTGGTTTTAGAACGCAAAATTTTCGAAGAATTGGGGCATTAGATCGCAAAATTTCGCGATTTTTGAATTTTCAATAAAATTTGGGTCTTAAGAACTGAAGCAGGCTCAAAAGGGGGGTCATAAGAACTAGCAGCAGAGGGTGAAAAAGGGGGTCTTTACAGCGCGGCACATACCTATACCCTTTTCCAATGTCAGTGCCCCCCCCCCCCCCCCCCCCCCCCCCCCCCGGATTCTCAGGTCTGCATGAGCTGTGCGCAATACGCTCTTCACTGCTCAGATAGGATGGTCATAAAAGGATTCGGCAATTTGGTTTGGTTAAATATTGAACATGGTTGGTTGGTTGGATGGTTCGGTCCTGTCATGACTGACAGCTCGTGACCTTACAGATACTACGCCACAAATAACGATTTTCAGCAAAGGAGTAACAATCACGGAGCGGGTGTCCAGTAATCAACTTTATTTGGTCAATCCACCGGGAACGAGGTCTGCCTATCTTGCGCTTCCCTTCAATCATGCCTTGCATGATCATCTTCTCTAGTTTATCACCCTTGCGGCGTGAGATATGGCCGAAGTAGCTCAGCATTTGGGTGTTGATAGCATGAAGAAGTCGTTTAGACACACCTATTTCTTCAATAATACTGGCATTGGTCCTTCTCATTGTCCATACGATACGAAGCATACGCCTCCAACACCACATCTCGAAAGCAGCTATTCTGTTTTTGTCAGCTTTGGTTAGGGTCCACGTCTCTCATATTGAACATGTGATTTAAAAATATACCGTTTTACATATCATCATCTCCATTTATTAATTTTATCTATTTTAATACTAACCTATATCTGTGTAGAGTATGCCAAGACTTGATTGTATGCATCCCATAAACCTATCGGTCATGAAATCTCTCTGGAAAACACCTTGAGGGAGTGGGACGCCTCTCTCTTCATACTGCTTCTTTTCCTGGATCGTTCGCTTCTTCACTCTCTTGATCATTTTGTATGCCAAAAGCATGTATCTGTAAACAGCAGAAAAATAGACTCATGTACAAAATATTAGGCAGCACATCAAACTAGTACGTACGCGTAGGGCTCATACGTATAAGTAACTTGTACGCCAGACTTATACGATAGTCACCATTGTTGGCATCAGCATATACATAAAAGCACCTACATTGAACTATGAACAATGCAAATATTTCTATATAATTATGGACATTTTGCAAAGGTGCTTGCACGTTTTGTGCATGCAAAATATTACTTTGGCAACTGAGGTCTTACGTGCAAGTCACACATATACACGTACTTGTTTGGCTATGCGGCCTTCTGTGTCTCAGTGAAGGCAAGACGGTATGTAATGTCTCAAAACTTGCTTTTAAATACCACAAACTCAAACCGCTGATTCAAATTAACACAGCTACAGCGACATGTGACTTGTTATAGAACAAAGCTTTACGAATGTTGCACTGTAAATATGGATGAATCAATCAATATCAATGTCTGCATTTGTTTGCCAATATGATATGACGACGATTCAAGGTTTCTGATACTCAAACACTTGTTGTAGTATTATATCAGATGTCCACTATAAGGTCCACCATAACCTTTCCACTAACTGCATGGGTTTCACAATATGAACACCGTACCATAATCAGGTGGAGTTGCAAAACTAGTACGCTGGGCTTTAGAGTAAATGGGACTTTAACCTTGACACTTTCACGATGGCGCAGCAGTAATCTACCGTATACACATATGTGAAACATGATAAAGGCTAATCTTTCTCCTGAACTTGGAAACATGTCCACTGACGGTCTCCTCAAATCAATGTTAATGTATGAAGATGACAACGAGTAACCCCCTGGGCACTTATACCTGCCTATCTAACAGTGTTTATGATTGGTTAATTAAAAGACATACGCATCGTAATAACCAATCAAAATACAGCTTCTAAAAAAGTTCACTCGACTCTTTATTAAGGATAACATTATTGTCTCTGATTGGTGCAATAAATGATATCCATCTTTCTGACCAATCAGCAGGTAATTCTCAGGGGGTTAAACGATGGCTTCATCGTAAAAGTCTAACAGTAAAAGTATCCATTACGTTTGAGCTATTCTATACAATGGTTCTCTGTGCCATCTGTTCCTGAACATCGCTTGCCAAGGCGTTAGTCAGTCCGTATGTAAGTCGGAAGACCAGGGAACAGGAGCGTATTTATTTCACAACTCCACTTAATTTTTAGACCAAAGAAGGAAAGCTTTTCATGAAACTAATCTTTGTTCTTACCTTTCGGCTTTCTTAGGTTGTCCCGTTTCAAACCAGTAGTATCCAATGTGACTGTATAGCCAGGCCAAATCATGACCGTCTCCAAGTGGTCGTAAGTATTCAAGACCCTTCAGGTACTGATCGTAAGCTTTGCTATATCTCGTCTGGGCGAAGTTTAACACCTAGAGATTATAACAAAAATAGTTTGTCAAAATTATGTCACGAATCTCTATGTTTATAGTTTTCTTTTTCTGTAACTGTAAGACACCATGTCCGCAAGAACAGGTAGTCATTCAACCAGAAGGAATCAAGAACAACGTAACAATGAATTGCGAAACACGTGCTGAAATGTTGATCTCAGAGGATTGGACGTTGCCTGATTTCGTCAGTATCTCAACAACAGTGTGGTATATGCTATCGACATCATCAGAAATACGGACATGTTTTGATCAACTGTTTGATCCCGAATTGCCTGGAGGTTGGAAAGTAAGAGTCTTTGAGATAAGAATGCGATAATACCATTAATACGGTGATGTGGGAAGTTCCCACTGGGAACCATAATTTCGACAATAAATATTTATGTGGTGCATGTTTTCATTTGGACTGGTCTGCATTGGTTTGCCTTATATCTGTATGGCAATTATTCAACATAATCTGGTATACTCGTACAACACTTGTCCACGCGGCTATTGGTTTTACCATATACAAAACAGATTGTTCAGAAACCTTTTCTAACTTTTAAGCTCTATCTCAAGGGTGACAGAACCAATACTAGGCATGTTTGTACTTATCTCAATGCATTTCTCATAGTGATTCCAAATATGGTTATGAAATTCAATAACTTTGACATAATTATTTGAAACATTTTGTAGTTTTGGAATGTTGTCTGCAGACGCCTGCCGGGTACAAAATGTTTTAAGGATGGTCAGGTAAAATCAGAGGTGATAATGCAAATACATTTGTACTCACCTGCCCAAACGACGATAACAGAACACCACACTGATGTCGATCCCTCTCTTTCGCCGTGTTCATAAGAGCTTCGTAGAAAATCACTGATTCTTTCTTGGGCATCAGATTTATGATGTGATATTCGGCATTGTAGGCAATGTCGAAGAACAACTCGTAGTGCTCGTCGATTAGATGAACCGCCTGTTGCAAGAGTTTCTCCAGATTCACCAACTCTTGAGTAACCAAGTGAAACTTTTGCCCACGACTTTGATCTGCCAATGGAGCCACCCTCTGCAGAAGTTGAGCGAAGAACTTGCAGTAGCGGTTACGTATCAAAGACTCGTCCCGTAGAAACCCGTATCGATCTTCGAACAGGGCTTTGACGAAGGTGTGTATCTGGAATCTTTCACATTCGGCGTCGCCTCGCAGGACGATACTCATAGAGTGTAGCGGATCGATGACATCGTGTTTAGTAGCAGCGATGGATAACCCCGTGATAAATGCTGCTGCTTCTGGATTGAATGTTCCCGGTATGTACGCGAGATCTGCGCACCTGCTCTTCAATAAGCACATGTCAGATAGTCTCATAATGCATTTCTCAATCTCGGCATACGTATCCGACATGGTGGTAGTCATGGTAGTAGAAAATCTATTGGATGTGTAAGAGCACAATCCTGATGATTTGAGATGCGAGAACATTTCATCGGCTGTCTGAACATGGTCCCGTATAGCTCTAGCCACATTGTTGATGACATATGGAATACCACCACAGAGTGGTACCAATTGATGCTCCCACAACCCTAAATCTCCGGCAGTGGATCTGAACAGACTCCGGGAGTCCTCCACGGAAAGTGGCTGTACCTCGATGCCGTGAAACGTTGCCGGTTCCCGTATGAAGCTGTACCGCTGTCTTGCGGTGATAATAATGCTAATTCTTACCGAGGCATGGCACATGTAGGTGCAGAAATCAAGAAATTCATCTTGAAGATATTCGTTCTGCGTAGTAATCAAATCAGCATTGTCAAGTATGAACAAATGCATGTCCTGGAAGCTTTCAAGAAATCGCCAGAACCTGGGAGGGTTGCTAGCAAGTTCTCGATCCTCACATCCAAGTGAATCTAGTATAGCTTGACGTATCAGTTGAATTGCCAACATCTGTGATCGTAGCGTTACAGTGTGGACCTGCAGTGTGCCACCATACCATTGTTTCGCATTCTGCAAGAGCTCAGCGGCCACCTGTTGAGCCAAGTACGATTTGCCGACGAGTGGAAGACCGGTCAGTTGCATCAACTGTGCGCCGGATTTGATCTTCGATACCACCTCATTTATAACGGTTCGTTGTCCGTCCAGAGCATTCGGTAGGGTGATGCCATTGACCTGTGCGCCAATGTGAGTTGCTTCTTCCATGTCTTCAGGTTGATGATAGGATGACATGATTATTAAGTTGACGTAGTCATGGTAGTAATTGGAAGAGGTATACAATCTGCTGAAACAAGATATTCGAGATTATAAGGGTCACTAGATAAAGCTTTAGTAACACTTTCCATACTGCTATTAGCTCTACCATGTACAAAACAGATTTTTCAGAAACTGTTCCTAACTGTCAAAGTTTATTTCAAGGATAACTGAACTAATTCTAGGCATATTTGTACTTATTTTAATGCATTTCCTATGGTGATTCCAAATAAGTTGTTCAAATTCAATAAATGTGACATCTTTGTAACATTTTGGAACTGTCATCTGCAGACCACTGCCGCATGGAAAGTGTTAAACAACTGTCAACGATACAAATATCAACGAAACTTAATGCACTCAACGCTGTCATTAGATTTGACCTGTTGACACTGGTTCAATTCATTTTGTTATATGGGTTTTCACATTGAAATAAAAAATAACTGTCTTTAAAAAATAGGCTATTTTCTGTTCATGCTTTAATATTTAAAAAATAAAGTAGAATATAAATAAAAGATATACATAAATAATTATTTCCGTATACATTTATTTATTAATTTATTTATTTAATTTACTTTCTTTTAATTTACTTCATTTTATTTATTTTATTTTCATTTACTTTATTTTAATTTACTTTATTTTAATTTTACTTTATTTTCACTTTAATTTCACTTGACTCGACTTGACTTGACTTGACATTCACTTTACTTTTCACTTAACTTTATTTTCACTTTGCTTTATTTTCACTTTACTTTATTTTTCTTTACTTTCACTTTATTTTCACTTGACTTGGCTTGACTTTACTTTTACTTATTTTCACTTTACTTTAACTTTACTTTTATTTTACTTTATTTTCACTTTACACTATTTTGACTTTGCTTTAACTTTACTTTATTTTCACTTTACTTAATTTTTTCTTTATTTTCACTTTATTTTCACTTTACTTGGCTTGACTTTACTTTGACTTATTTTCACTTTTCTTTATTTTTGCTTTGCTTTAACTTTACTTTTACTTTATTTTCACTTTACTTTATTTTCACTTAACTTTATTTAACTTTACTTTATTTTCACTTTACTTTATTTTGACTTTGCTTGAACTTTACTTTTATTTTACTTTATTTTCACTTTACTTTATTTTCACTTTACTTGGCTTGACTTTACTTTTACTTATTTTCACTTTACTTTATTTTTGCTTTGCTTTAACTTAACTTTTATTTTACTTTATTTTCACTTTACTTTATTTTCACTTTACTTTATTTTCACCTTACTCTATTTTCACTTTACTTTATTTAACTTTACTTTATTTTCACTTTACCTTATTTTGACTTTACTTAACTTTTACTTCATTTTCACTTAATTTTATTTTCACTTTGATTAAAGGGGCATTAAGAGATGTGGTTGAGGCAGTGCCCTCAATTACAAAAAATATGATAAAAACTGGGATTTGTATATTTTTACAATTGTATTACATGTATGAACTTACACTTATATATAGGAATTAAGAAAAATCAGCCCTCTTTGTACAACAAAACGTCGATTCAAAAATGCTGATCTGACCTATTTAAAACATTGTTTTAATCAAGTTTTGCTGGGGGTTTTTTAGTAGAAATAACAATAATGGCAATATTTAATGTTCAACATGAACTCTGAAGTATATTAATTTAAAAAAAAATAAACATGACATTGTGTCCCATTAAGTATAATGGGGGACCTTTTTATTTGGAGAGAGTACTTAATGTCTACCAGTTACAAAGGCATTGGCGGAGCCAGGGGGGGGCCTGGGGGGCACGTGCCCCCCGGGTCCCTGGCACCAAAAAAAAAAAAAAAGGAGAAGAAAAAGAAAGAAAAAGGAGAAGAAAAAGAAAGAAAAAGGAGAAGAAAAAGGAGAAAAAGGAAGAAAGAAAAGAGAAATAGTAGATGGTACAGAGGTCTTTATTTGTTACATAGTAAGTTTCCATGCCCCCACCCCTTATTTTGTACGTTCCCGGTACAGATCCCGGCATATCAAGGCAATAATGGCGTAGCCAGAGGGTTAAGAAGGGGCCGACCGCTCCTTCTCCCCTGTCACCCAATTTTGCCATTGTCGCCTTTATTTTTTAATAAGAGAAATCATAGTTAAATTATGACGTTCAAATACAAAGATAGCATTTTTCGTTGTATGTGCCCCTTCCCCAAAAAATAAATTCATTGCAAATTAAGAAGATAGTTTGAAGCCAAAATGTACCTCAATCCTAGCAAAACCGGGTAAAATAGCAAAACATTTAACAATAAAAGCAGTGTCATAAGGCCAAAATATATCTCAAATGTGGCAAATAAGTATAAAGAAGCCAGGGGTTTTCGTAAAAAAATAAAAATAAAATGTGACATTTTAATAGAAGCAACAATGTATCTCAATCTTGGTAAAATTAATGTAAAGAAGTCAATTTTGCATGGTTGGTATCTCAATCGCGGCACAATTTATGTAAAATAGCCCCAAAAAATTCGCGCGCTACGCGCGCACGTGACATGAACGTTAACTTTAATTTTGGAATCTAATTTTAAGACAAAATGTATCTCGATCATGACAAAATTAGTTAAAAAGCCAATAATTTGCGCGTTTTGCTCATGTGCCTCCAAATAATTATTTGCTTTTTTAAGCTTGTACCAGCGAAAATTGGCAAAATATGTAGAATAGCAAACAAAATTGCGCGCTACGCACGCACATGCCCCAAACGATAAGACTTGGGACCAGTCCTTGTGTGACTTCATTTCTTGTTGTCCGTTTCGGGAGAGCCCGAGCTGGTGGGTGAAGGGTGTGTGGATGTTTTAGAATCTCAAAATATTTACATTTCTTTTTAGAAGCTTGTTATCAGCAAAAAAAGTCGCTCAATTAGTGTAAAATATGCAATTTTGCGCGCTAAGCTCGCATGAACCTTCAAACATTACATTTAGCTTCATAACAAATTAGTATCAAATGTTGTGCGCTACGCGCTAATGTGACTTCAAACATTAACTTTATCTTTATGAAACTTTTATGAAGGCAAGCCTCAATCATAGCAAACTGTAGTAAAATAGCATATTTTCGCGCGCTACACGCGCCTGTTAAGGTATCAGGTCACCTTTTTCTTTACTTCGTCAATGTAAATAGGTATCTGATTAATAATAATTTCAAAAATATATGATTTTGATTTGCAGCTTTAGTTTTCTTTTAAATTAAGATTTTGATATTCATATAACGTACAAAAAAGAAGATAGAATTACCCGAAAGAAAATGTTTTTATTGCCAGTAATATAGCAAACATCTAGAATATATTAGTATAATTATGCTCAACTTCTTTCGTGCATTGATAAAATTTTTTAAAAATATTAGAAATGAAGAGGTGACTTTTCGATAAAACGTTGGTCAAAAGTATACACCAGATCGCACCAAATGAGTTCGAAAATTGAAAAAAGTCCAATTCTGAGGGGGAATATACTTAAATCAAGAATATATCAGTATAATGCTCAACTTCTTTCGTGCTTTGATAAAAAACAAAATATTTATTGGAAATGAAGAGGTGGCTTTTCGATTAAATGTTGGTCAAAAGTATACACCAGATCGCACCAAATGAGTTCCAAAATTGATTTTTTTTCTACTAATGAGGGGGGCACATCCCCCCCTCAGACACCCCCCTGTCCGAGCATAGCTCGGAGGGCAGTGCTGCGCACCGCTTGGATGGTACCTTATCAAATTCAGTTTTTCTGGATCTGAGCCTGAGTGCCCCCCGGATAAAATAATCCTGGCTACGCCTATGAAAGGCTACCGGGTTTTGCCTCAATATACTCTGAGTCTCTATGGTTATTGGTTGAAGCTGTTTTTATTTACGAGGGACCCTTTATATTGTTTCCGTGAGTACTCTCTTCAAATAAAAACAAAGGTCACCCATTAATCAACCAAATGAAAACAGTCTTTCACAAACATCAGTCCTGCGACTGTTTTGAGAGTCTCCAATGCACACATTCAATTCATAGCATTGTCTTGCAAGTAATGTTTATAATGTGTTTATTCCAACCTTACCTCATAAAGGGGTCAAAAAAAGTAAGTCCCCCCTAAAATTAGATTACTTTTGTTTACATAACTTCACACACATATAGACGTTTTGAAAAATTGAAACGATTATGAAAAGATAAAACGCTTGGCTACCATTAAAAAGTTTTACATTTTCGATATCATGTTTACTTTTCCCAAAACAATCACATTTCCTCAAAATGATGTTCTCAGAAAAAGTGGCACTTACTTGTATTGGATTTTGGCAAATTTCATGTTAACGGAAACATCATTTTGGGGATATTTGACTTTTTTGGGAAAAGTAAATATGATATTGAAAATTGGAAACTTTGTACAGATAGCTAAGCGTTTTTCCTTTTCGAATAAGTTTCAATTTCTCAAAACGTCTAATTGTGTGGGGTGTTACGCAAACAAAATTGTATAGGATTTTGAAAATTGCCACAGTTTCTGAGAACATCGTTTTGGGGGAAAAGAGACAATTTTGGAAAAAAGTAAACATGATATTGAACAAGAGAAACTTTCTGTGAGAAGCCAAGCACTTTTTCTTTTCACAAGTTTTTAATTTCTCAAAACGATCAATCCTGTGCGGAGTTATGCAAACAAACTTGGTCTAGTTTTCGGACAAAAAAATCACGAGAGAGAGTTTTTAAATTGACTGGTATGGACCAAGTGCCACTTTTTCTGAAAACATCATTTTGGGGAAATGTGACTGTTTTGGGAAAAGTAAACATGATATCGAAAATGTAAAACTTTCTAATGGTAGCCAAGCGATTTATCTTTTAATAATCGTTTTAACTTTTCGAAACGTCTATTTTTGTTTGAAGTTATATAAACAAAAGTAATCTAATTTTAGGGGGGGACTTACCTTTTTTGACCCCTTTATATACACATGGAAAAAAGTATCGCACCACTTTTTTTTCTTTGAAAAGTGCAAATGTGTCCTCGAATTTTGCCACCATGGGGTGATATTAAGGATCATTTGTTTGCGTAAGCTGTCCAACAAAATGTTGTGCAATAAAAGGGCCACATTTGAGTTTGTGACGAAATCGATGTAATGTTTTTTCAAGGCCAAGGGGAAAATGCATGTTTTTGTCCAAAAACATGCATGAAAAAAGTTTGGGTATAACGCGATATTGAGAGGCCCGATGATTAATCTCTAAAGTTGTAATCTTTGGTAACACAATTAAGTATTCCAAGGTCAAAGGTCATATGGGGTCAAATTAAACAAAAAAACTCCCTTTTTCGTACGCCTAACGGTTATGGGGTCTAAGGTCAAAATAGGTTAAATTTTAAAGAAGTTCAAATGACAAAAGCAATATTGCGAAGGTGTTGACCTAGGTCAAATTAACAAAAACAAAATCAACGGTGACTAATATAATGACTATTTTAAGTTTTTAAAGTCTATTCAGTATCGCGTTATACCCAAACTTGTTTCATGAATGTTTCTGGACAAAATCATGCATTTTCCCCTTGGCCTTGAAAAAACATTACATCGATTACGTCACAAACTCAAATGTGGCCCTTTTATTGCACAACATTTTGTTGGACAGCTTACGCAAACAAATGATCCTTAATATCACACCATGGTGGCAAAATTCGAGGACACATTTGCACTTTTCAAAGAAGAAAAAAGTGGTGCGATACTTTTTTCCATGTGTATACATCGATTAATTTGTATATACAGGGTGAGTCAAAAAGACTGCAATAGTGGAAACAAGCCATTTTGTTTTCAAAACCAAAATGAATTTTAAAACTTTTTAAACGTTGCAAGAATGATGTATTTAATCCTAACTTTGTGTGAAAAATGAAGTCGATTACATTTCCCGTTTGCCTTTGGTGAACTTTTTGACCAGTGCACCCATTTCACACGTTTGTCCACGAGATACCCAAAATATGCATCAAATCGCAAAATGTGTCTCTCATTCAAATTTGGACACTTGAGTTCATTTGTGATGTTATTGGAATTTGATGCATCCTTTCTTGTTTACATGTGAGTTAGCATAATCAATTATAATCATACCCATGCTATGAAAGCGTATAATGTTCTACATTTTAATAAAAAACTGACATTTTCCATTTTTTTGTTGGCGGGATATTAAAATATGAAAATGGAATGTGTGCCATTTGAAATGAAAATCACTGTGCTCGTGGACAACAGGTAAATTTGGTTGTGCAGCAAAGAGGGTCACCAAAGACAAACGAAAAATGCAATCGACTTCACTTTTTCACACAAAGTTAGGATTAAATACATCATTCTTGCAACGTTTAAACAGTTTTAAAATTCATTTTGGTTTTGAAAACAAAATGGCTTCTTTCCACTATTGCAGTCTTTTTGACTCACCCTGTACCTATTTAAAACATCCTTATAAAAAAGCTGTAGCAACCAAATAGTATCTAGTCTCACAGTTTACTTCTGTGTTGTATGGTAGACCTACTGTTTCTTTACTAGGTACACAATGCCTAAACCGCGTTGTCTTTTTTCTCGCGAAGTGAGTTTGTTACTACTTGTACAAACCTGTACTGGTACAAGTTCAGCACGCTCGTTGCAGTGATCAACTTATTTTCTGGCAAGGTCACATCATTGGATATATTGCATTTGGTTCTCTAGGTATAGTGTTAAAATAATGTCATCTAAACCGTCAAGTACCCTTGGTTTCATTTGTTCACACTTTCACCCATACAAGTTAACAAACAACCCTGTCAACCAATCATAACAGCTGATTATAACTATTTCCAATTATCCATACGCAACCGTTTCACAATTTTGCAGATATACTCATAACACGCAAGGACCACATCACCGTCTTTATGCACTTATAATAAGTCCCATTATTCACTACGGTATTGACACAATGACCTGAAACAGTACTAATGGAAAGGTATAATTGGTTTTGGTGACAGATTGGTCCAGCCAACTAGTTTTTGTATGTACAAGGAAGGGTCAACGGTCAATACAATAAATTGTGAATTTTAATAATGGAAAACTACGCATGCCATGGTAAATCAGGGATTGTCCCTGGATAAATAATGCTTTAGTGTTTCATAGTGTATCCATGTAGCAACTAATATTCATACACTCTATGTAGTGTTGAACCAATCAGGAAGCAGGAATTAGAAATACGCGGAGTGCATTGAAAGTGTCCACTGCACTCCGCGTGTGCGCCGTTCAAATCACGCAGTGCGCGTTTTGTTTTGATTCGTTGTTCAAGATTCGCGGGTTCGCCGATTTTCACTGCGGGTGTTAGCAAACTTGTTAAAGTGTTTTTAGTCGTTTTACATAGATCAAAATGATGCTTAAATTGTGAATTTTTATTTGTATAGTGTCGTGTATGAATTAGGTCAATGCATGCGTATGTTTTGTTTCTCGAAAAATTAGAAAAATCAATGCACTTGCGCAAATGTTGATATGCTCACAATAGCACTCCCCCTTCGGGGTCGTGCCATTATTTACACATCAACATCAGCGCGCGTGCATTGATTTGTCTAATTTCTTTCGAAACAACACATACGCATTTATTGACCTATAAATAATGACTGGTTTGTGTATTTAAAGTGCCACATTATTATGGCTCAAACTTAAAGATTGCAATTGGAAAGTTAATAAAAAAGTTTATTATTTATTATTAATTAATCATTAATCATTCATTAATCATTAGTTAGTTATTTAATAATAATTAATTACTCAATAATAAATTGATGATTGATAAGTATTAATAATTAATATATGATTTATTATTTATTTATTAATTAATACTTGATAAATGAATCATAATTAATTATTTATTAATCATTAATTAATTATCCATTGTTGTTTTTGTCCCTGGTTGACTTTGATGTGATAAGTCTATTCTTAATTAGATACAAAATATTCCTATTTGGGACTTTTAACTCAAATGTTCAGGGAGTTTGTTTATGTAAACAAGCATGTACAATATAACTATGACTCTAAAGTTCAGGGTATAGTTTGTTTATGTAAACAATCATGTACATGACTCTATGTTATAAAAACAGATCTTGAAACTTGATTTCAAGGAAACAGAAAGTGCATGTTTTGTTATGACACAATTCTCTTTAAAATACTCTTCCTTTATTTCTGCTTGCATTCAAAATTAACCCCCTCTAAGCGAGGATTGTGTTTTTAACACTCTTCTTATTAAAGACAGTTCTTGTTGGAACACTGGGAATTAACCCCTATTTTCAGTCACCGAATAGCCTAAACTTTATGTTACTTTTTAATAGTAGGCCTAGGCCCTATGAAGTATCATCCCGTCTATATTCAGACAAGATTTTTCCGCCTTGGAAATTATGCTTACATTAATGTTAGCAGTGCTAGCTACAGGGTGTCCCAGAATTATTTATACCTTGTTCAATCGTGTTCAATAAGAATAAAACATATCTAAACCTTCAATAGGCCTACTGGTGCCGGTGGAACTTTTGTTTAGGGTATAGGGACGTTCTGTTGACACCATGCATATGCTGGTCCTGCCGCGCATTGACGGCAATATAGATCTACCTTTTCAATCGAATACATAGCCGGCCTTGGCCTTCCTTAATATAATACAAATTCATGCATTACAATTTTGTATTTCGTCTCAACACCAGTACCAGTGCGTCAAACACTATGATTTGTCCAACTCCAAGGTCAAACTTCAAAAGGATCGACAAAGTCCGAATACGGTCACCAATATATGGAAGTTTAAGTGCTCGAATTGGAACGTTCACATAATACATTATCATTGAGGCAAAGCTTACCTACGCCACACTGCTAAAATGTAGAAACGTCCACAAGTTCCACTCCAGCTCACTCCACTGTCAATGACAGTCTAATTTGTTATAATAGCAATATCCAAAAGGCTTATCCCCGTTATGATTCTATACTTCCGTATTATTATTTTATAGTTTCGGGTTTTTTTATGCGATGTTGCAATAGGTAAACCCCCGCTTTGCTAAATATAGCCTGTGCATGACGCGTTGAAGCGACAGCACACAATCGTATTGACTTTATTTCATGCATAGTATTTAAAAATAGATAAGTGTGGCGCGGGGAAATTCCCAATCCCAAACATTAACAATGATCGATACGGAATGATTGATTCGATTTGCCCAAAATCAATACTGGCATCACTTTTCAATGGACTCCGATCAGCATGTTTTTCAATATTAATTCATCTTAGATATATTTTTATGTTTATGTGTTTTGGTGATTCAATGAAAGGTAGAAAGAACGAAACAGTGAACATTATTAATATAAATGAATTATACCCGTCTCCCCGCACCGACCCGACCGGCCCCCCTCCCCCTCCTTTGGCAGGTGGCGCTCCTACTGGAAAAGGAATTTATGAACGATGTCAGCGCCCATGATCTGAAATTGTGTCTGTTTTCTGGCAGTTCTGCACACACCACACACACTTATTTTAAATGCTGAATGTCGGTAAAGTATTGGCTACAAAGCTTGAAGGGTAGACGAAGATGTCAATTGCTGAATTCCATCGTAAAATCTTCGGAGTTGACGTCGAAGAACATTTGAAAGTAAGTAAGCTTAACACGATTCCCCCGAGTCCCCGACCTACAGGATACATTACATTTACAATACACACATGACACTGCATGACGGTCAATTCAATGACCTATCATTATCACTATTCACTATCACTGCCTATCCCGACTACTGATGGGGCACCAGCCGCAGTACTCGGGAAGACGATGATTTCCACTCGATAGAATGACGACGTTATAATTGCTGGTTCCCAATTTTAGATATGATTTATTCCGTTTGACGGAATAAATTGTTTTTAAAATTGGGAGCCGTACGGTATTTAAAATTGGGAACCAGCGTCATTCTATCGAGTGTAAATCATCGTCTTCCCACCACTCGTCAAGTGACGAGTGTTGCGGCTGGTGCCCCATGATATATTGGCATAGTTTCCCTGGGGCCAGGACTGCAAGTGGTGAGAGCGCATTATTTTTTTTGCATACTCGCAGGTTGTGGCGATCATACATGTAGGGCGCTTGTGGACTATGAGTATGATTAAGACAATTGAATAAGTGATACAAATCGCTCACAGTCACAGCAACGTGACAGATCGAGACGACCAGTCGCGCACAAATTGGATTGAAGTCAACTCAATAACGATCCGATCATAGCGACCTGATGTGATTGCGACCTGTGAAGTCGCAGCTGACTTAATTGCATTCGATTGAACAACAAATGACGTAAATTACGCCATCGGGAGCGACCTGGATCGCAAAGTGACTTTATTATCAGCATGGGACTGGGAGGGTCAGCTGAGGGCATGTTCCCTGCATGTCAGCTAATCTCATTAGTACATTTAGTACAGTCAGGTAATGGACTAACATTTAAGTTAAAGGAGGACAGTGCTATTCATGAAACCAAGCATTTTATGGTAGGGAAAATAGTTATCTAATGTATATTGAAAATTGAACACAGAACTATAATATTCAACAAGGTTCAAGATAACAGTTTTTTACCGGGAGCAAAAGTAGCGCCCGGATCATGGGATTTATTGAGAACCAGGAGCTACTTTCAGTCTACCCGGAGCTAACTTTTTATTAAATCGTATTATCAAATCAAAATTCGATGTCTTGGGCAAGCTTCCCGATCTTCAACGGGCGCTGGTTTGGACAAAATATCAGCGCTCGGTTATTTCTTTTTCAGCATTACCAGACTCTGTTGCAGGAGGACCGAGGGGTAAAAAACGCCCAGCACTGCTTATCTTGAGCCTTGATATTCAATAAAACAAATTTGAACTGCACATCCCCAACCTGCGATTATTTGAAATTTGCGCTCGATTGTCTGTGTCGAAAGTGGTGATGGGATTTTCATACCCAATATTGTGACGTCATCGTTACTAGTAAAACCGCCTCATCAGCAACAGGTCAATGCACATATTTACGCAGGAATTCAATGCATAAATCGAAAATATCAATGCATGAAATAGAGATGTGGAATTCTCGTTACTGTTTTGTCATAGCTTCGATCAATATGGCAACGTCCATACCTAACACAGGTGATTGGTTTTCTTTCTAAATCTGATTTTATCTTAACGCAGCACTTTTAAAACTTTAACCTACAGATGTGGTCTGTATTTTAACAATAATGCTACATATCTGAGCGCTAAAGTTCAATGGCAAAGATTTTCTTTAACGCCTAATTTAAAAACATAAGAATCCACACCACAGATTCATGCTAAGTTATTTACTAGAATAGAAAGAATTTTTTTTATGAATTATCATGTATTCGAATAAGAATAGGATGAAAAATAATGACCCTATATTGAATATAGGGTCATGTTTGTCAAATCTAACCTTGAACAAAGATATTAATTGCCGAGATATTGGTTGTCGTAGAATGATACCAAATAAAAAAGAGGTCTCTATACTTCAGAATTTATTTTTCAAACCTTCTTAAAGGGGCACTGACACTGCAAATTATGAGCGTTTACTATCGGACAAACTAAAAGTTAACTCAAAAGTAAACGCAATTCTAAACACAAAAGTAAACGTAAAAGTAAATGGCCACGCGTTTTGAACTCTCCACCCAAAAAAGGTGGTGTCGTTGCGCTTTTCTGAATCGTGTTCTGCTCAAATCACGATAACTCGGGAACGCAAAAAGATATTGTCATTGTTTTTTGTCTCATTTGAAAGCTAAATAATTGCATTACATAACCTGCTAATATGAAGCATGTAACTTCTTAAATGGGGGAGATGTGTTTGATTGAGTTGGGAACAGACGAGGTGGTGGAGGGGGGAGGGGGAAAGTGGAGGGGGGGAAGTGGTACACATAAACTCTATGGGGAAAAAAAATTGCGTGTCAGGCGGTGCCTTTAAACTTGAATCAATTCACCTCTGTATGAGCTACAAACATGATTTTGGTCTCTTAAAGGTTATTTAATAGTCTTTATGTCTGTGTTTTAACAGATTTGTCAACCTTATGTAACAACTATTAATTATGGATAATTCGCATGATCATCGGCTTTCTCCCCAGTGGTGGAACTTCAGATTTTTTTCAACTAGCCAGTCGGGCAGGTAACTCACAGAATTTACCTGCCCGACAAAAATTCCACCAGCCCAAGGTTTTTTCATAATATTTTGCAGCAAACAATTAAGAGCAAGACTACTTTTAAACTACAATTACATGTTTTTGTCTTTATTGTACGATGTTCAACTGTAACCCTAGCCCGTAACAGCTCCTCGTATTCATCATGTTCATCAATCCAATACTCTCTTTAATCTCCGATCAACCTGATCTCCTCTTCATGACACACGATCATCTAGTGATGAAATTACCCTGAACTTACTGTTACTTACACTTTGAGCTTCAAAAATGTTACCCGCCAGTCGGACGGGTACCTTTGTATCTTCACCCGCCCGACACGAAAGTTACCCGCTATGGGCGGTCGGGCGGGTCTTATTTCCATCCCTGTTTCTCCCTATTCGCTACACAGTAAACGCAAATATTAACCCCAATTTATATAAATTACTCTAACGGAAAAAGTATTCAATCTATGATAGCAAAAGTATACATTTTTGGAAGCTCTCAACAAGGGCAATTCAAAAATGTAGTTTAAATCAGTGTAGGGGCATAGTTAACAAATATTAGTGTAAAATCTAAAAACAAAAATTAAAAAAATTGGGGCCCATTTATCAGCCGGTATGATATTTTACCAATATAGTAACCCTTGACAATCATAGATTTCCTTGTTAGCAATGTCATGAGGAATTCAAAAATGCAAAGTATATAATGTCATGGGTTATAAGAATTACATGGATCTCAAATAAATATAGGATTTTTAAAAAAAAAATCGAACATTGTGAATCATACCATGTTACCACTAGGTCCTACCCTAATTTCAATAGCATAATTGGATTCCTCATGGAATTTCCTTAAAAAGAAAATGTATACTTTTTATGGGTAGGGCAAGTAGTTAGAGTGATATGCTAACTTGAAGTGCATATATGGCGTAAAATGTTAAAAATCGGACACGCAACGCAAAGGGTGGCGAGTTCAAAACGCATGGCCAAATACAAAACTAAACGTTTCTTGCATTTTGCACCGAATTGACCTCAAAGCACACCCCAAGTGAGTGAATATCACAGATGTTTCCACTGTCTGTGATATAATGGTATTGATTGAAGGCTGGGTGGAAAACAGCTTAGTTGTTGGGCTCACATAAGTGTTTAGTATTGCGTTTACTTTTGAGTTTACTTTTAGTTTGTCCAAAAGTAAAGGCTCATAATTTGCAGTGTGAGACTGAGAGATTGCCGAGAAAAATAAGATTTTGAAAAAATGAATTGTTTCAATGAATAAGGTACGGTAGGCTAAACCCTCAAGTGTAATAATTTATGGGAAACGGGTTGAATGATAGCGCAAGATAGAAATTTGGCTGAAGCAATTTATGTGGTGAGTGGTGCTGATAATTTCTATGTCATTTACATCGAAATGACCAAATCTTAAAAATTGTACACGATACGATAAACACGATATACGGCGATTTAAAAATAAACGGTTTCAGATAGTAGTTAGTATTATGCCTAGGTGTTACATATGTAAATATGCAAAAAACCTGATTTCCAGGAAAATTGAGGGCGCACTCCAATACGTATCTCTCAGTGCCCCTTTAAATAATTTGAAGTAACAATTCTCAATCTCAAATTCTCAAGTTCTCAACACAAGATAAAAACTACCTGGAATTTGCAGGTGTTGCTATACACCTAAATCAGGCCACAAAAAAATAGTTGTGTTGCCCTCATCCGGCCGGGTCAAAATTCCGAGAATGTGGGCCGGGTTTTTTTTTGTGTGTGTTTTTGTGTGTTTTTTTCTCTTTTTTTGTAAGATTTTTTTTTTTTTTTTTTTTCATGATTTTTTTTCAAGATTTTCTTTTTTCCAAGATTTTTTTCAAGATTTTTTTTCTCAAGATCTTCCAATCTGTGAAAATTGCACCAGAGATGGGAAAGAAACCAAAATATTCACCATTGGGTTGAAAATACATCCAGTAAGCATTTTCCTTAGTATCTTCACACATGTTGACTGAAAGAATAGGTATAAAATCGTTGATTTGGAAAAATTTAAATAAATAAAAAATCCGGCCGGCCGTCCCTCCCGATTTTAGGCTTGTGAGGGCAACACAACTATTTTTTTTTTGCCTCATTGCAGATTTATGACCCAATTTGGTTTAAATTGGGCCTTTCAGAAATGGGACTTCAGAATCAGGTTATTAGACGCCACTACGCCAGGTATCTTACCCGACCCCCGTCATTGTTGAGTGATGTCTCTGCTGATGAGAGGTTTTAGCTGAAAAAATAATGCAGAGTAATTTGTATCTTGTGTTGAGATTGAAAAAATGGAACTTCAAATTATTTTATAACCAAATAATGCAACACAGATAAACTTGATTCATTCTATAACCATCTTGTTGACTTAATTACCATTATCAGGGTACCTGTTGTGCTGCATCATCAACAAATGAAGCCGTCATCAATTCATCATACACTGACCTACTCACCATACTTGCCCGCCCTCCTGCTTATACGGTAGTTAGGGTTAACACACTGCATCATGACAGACAGGAGGTTAAACAACAGCTGCAAAAGATACTCCACAAGGTTTGTAATGAATAGCATGCACAGTATGGTATAGGTTGGGGCGGATGGGACCTACGTCACGCCGGTGAAAACAAAAACAAAAACAACTTGCGCAGATCAATCAATTAAGGCAACCGCACATTGCGCCTACTGCGGATCCAGTGCGTAACGCTCAGCGTTGAGTGCGTGCATGGAATGTTTTGTTTCTGAAACACTGGTTGCCTAGCAAATTTGCTAAAATAACTCAAAGTTCCCATACAGGGTGAGTCAAAAAAAGGTTTACCCTAATTGAAAAAATCAAAAACAATATTTCTGACCACAAAATCAAGGCAAACAAAACTTTAAATGATTGCGCCATTTCTTTGCTATCATCTGGGAAAAAAATCACGCTATTTGATGATACCATTAAGTAAATATGACTATTTCTGTACAGGAGCTGTTTTTTCACCAAAAACACGGTTTTTAATTTCAAGCTTTACGAGCTTAATAATGTGTACTAGGATTATGATGTAAAGCATTACACATCTTGTTTATTAAAAGAATTAAGTAGACAATAGACTTGTTCAAAATTGTCTCCTAATAGATTAAACATGAAATATGGATTAAATCGTATCACCACTGTCAGTTAATAAATAATAATTGCAAGGATTAAATAGTCCGCAAGGGATATTCATAACATGATAAAACTAGATGAGGATATTGAATAAAAATTGTCGCCGGTGACTATTTGATGATGTGAATAATATTAATAAACGATATAGTATTTTGATAAAATCAATAAACATAATATTGCACTTATTTTTCGTAAATATGTCCGATTAAGTAAACATTATCCTTTAACCAATCAAAAATTGTCAATGTCCACACTAAGACTAAGTAATAGTCTATCCCTCTCTTTCTCTCTACATGTAAAATTTATTCCTGTTAATGAATAGAAACCCACTTGATAATCCAGCATCTTGTTTGGTCTTTCTCCTGATCTTTGAGAGTGTGCTTAGGATGGTTGCACTGAGGGACAATAGACAGCTTTAAGGCCTATTTATGACACAATTACCACACTTTAATCATTTCATAACAAAGGAATTGATCCTTTCGCTGTCGGTATTGTAATTTTGTATTGGTCGTATCTTATGAAATATAATGGTCAAGATCTGGAAGCGTGTTCGGACGTTAAATTGGTCACTTTCATTCAAAACAGCGTAAAATAAGTTTCTCTCAACCAATCTAAACCAGATAAAATTCATATTAAAGCTAATTAATTTGTCTTTATACCGTAGTAAATTGTTTTGAAAACAAACGAATATTTTTTTCTAAAAAAAAATCGCTGAAGTTGAGTAAACTTTTTTTTGACTCACCCTGTATGTCCGCCCCTTCCTATTATGGAGGGACCATTTGGTACTTGGTACTTGGTAGTGTAACACTGCAAATTATGAGCGTTTACTTTTGGACAAACTAAAAGTAAACTCAAAAGTAAATGCAATTCTAAACACAAAAGTAAACGTAAAAGTAAACGCAAAACTAAATGTTTCTTGCATTTTGCACCCATTTGACCTCAACGCACACTCCAAGTGAGTGAATATTATCACAGATGTTTTCACCATCTGTGATATAATGGGACAGTTATTGATTAGAGGCTGGGTGGAAAACAGAGCTTGTTGTTGGGCTCACATAAGTGTTTAGTATTGCGTTTACTTTTGAGTTTACTTTTATTTTGTCCAAAAGTAAACGCTCATAATTTGCAGTGTAATCCATATACAGCTGTAAAGCTAAACTTGGATGTGGTGCAGTGATGATGACGTCATACAGCAAGTTTGTGCAAGTAAAAAGGTGGACAATGGAGAGAGAATAAGACGATCTCCAGAACAAATAATGGTGATGACTGGACGAAAAAGATGAAATAAACTCAGGGTGCACTATATATACAGGGGTTTGACAGTTTACAGGAGTCTGGATCCAACTGGGGGAAGCATCGCCCGGATGGATGACATAGCGGCTTTCCTGAAGACCAGAATGGATGGGGCCGAGACTGTAGTGACTGGTAGGCTGTTCCAGATGCGGATGGATCGCGGATAAAATGAGAATTTGAAGGGGTCGATTGTGCATTGGATGACGTTGAATTTGAGTTGGTGATCATGTCTTCCAAAGAAGGTGGCAGGTGAAACACACGGTGGAAATTTGATGTTGACCAGGCCTGGTGGATCTTGAAGAACATCACTGAATGGGCAAGCAGTCTGCGATGGTGGAGCGAGTCCCATCCTAAGGATGTTATTAAGGGTGTCACGTGGGTCTGCTATAATCTCGATGTATGAAGCGGGCTGCCGCACGTTGTACTCGCTCGAGGCTGTCTACTGTTGATGTTGCATGTGGATTCGACGCCTCAGATGCATACTCCAAACAAGGGCGCACTAGTGACTCATATGCTTTGGTTTTAACATCCTTTGTGCATGGTGTTAGTGTGCGTCGTAGCAGACCTAGGGTTCTGTTCGCTTTCTTGACAGTCTTCTCGCAGTGTGTATTCCAGCGTAGGTCATTTGAGATGGTGACGCCTAGGTACTCATGGTGATCAACAGTGTTAAGAGGCTTGCCAAAAATGCTGTACTGGAAGTGGCCTTTATTCCTTTTCCGGGTTATGTGAAGTACTGCACACTTTGCTATGTTGAACTCCATGAGCCAGTTGCTAGACCAATCTGCGAGCTCCTGTAGGTCCTGCTGTAGGATGTTGTGATCATCTGGAGTGATGATCTCTCTGTAAATGATGCTATCATCAGCGAAGAGACGAAGGGTTGAATTTGTGTTGTCTTGAATGTCGTTGATGTATAGCAAGATTCAAAAAGAGGTAGGCTCTATACCCTTTTTTGGTAAGGTATACATGTGCTACTTTAAAAACACACACACCTTTGGAAAATGGAGTACTCAATCCTCTTTCACAACAAGCCTATCATCAGTAGGCCAAATAAGAAAGTTAGCTTGGATATTCAACATTTATTGGGAGTGTTTTGTTTTGAAATTCTGATGTTTGGATTATTAATTTGAAGTAATTTTGAAAATAAACTTTAATAATAATTGGTTAATTTGAAACGTCTCTCTAAAATACTTCATTACAAAGGGTCACAAAGGGTCATTTTGAAGGTACAATCAAACTAGCTGAGTTGACTTTGGCAGTGCTTTGTAGCACATGCTTTCATGAATTGGATACGTCCAATGGTTGGGCCATTCATGTCCACCTATTTGTTCTTAGGGGAAATAGATAAGTGGTACTCAGACTTGGAGGTACATGTACCATATTTGACTTGGATTAAAAATGTGGTGCACCCAGCACCCTCCTTCTTATTTAACACCTCCCTGAATTATAGTCTCAAGCAGAGAAGTTTAGCACTTGCCCTACGCGCGCATGATAAATAATGAGTGTGGAGGCACGACAGTAACTTTCTTGATGTCATAGATTACAATCGGGACAATTGGATGCGCGTGTTGGTCGGCTCAAAGTTATGAGCACTGTTCTATTCCACCAATGGGAGCCGTATTTCTGTGTTTACGCTAAGTATACGGTGGTAACAAAAAAAGTGCTGAACTTCTTTCCAGCTAAAGATAGCTTATACTGATAATTGTTGAATTCTGTTGACCTTTGACCCCACAGCAATACGAGATAAAGAAACACCCAACACCAATTATAGAGGACCATCCACAACTAGCTGACACTTTAATTATCCCCAGCAATACTAGCCAGTCTCATGTACAGGATTCGAATGTCAGCCCAGCGCCTAACGAGGTAGTTGTTGACATGATGTGTGCTGTTGCTGTTTTGAGAGGGGCTGACATCTTTGCACCAGGTGTAATGGGTGCCCCTCAAGGTAGGAAGGAATGTATGTGTTGTATTAATTAACTATGGGATTAGGATGCTAGCCCTCAGTCTTTGAATCTAGAGTAATGGTATGCTGGTTCCCTGCACCCTGGATCCCCGGCCCAACTTATCCATAGGTGCAGGTACAGGCAACTCAATTGTCACTTTGTTATGGCATAAGGTAAATAACGATCAACGCACTGTAGCTGAGACATCCCATCGAACGCTGAATGCATTGTCGCGATGGGGAACACGCTATGACATGCGTGCATGTGCGTGTGAAGTACGGCGCTGTGGTTAGCGCAGATACACATGTAGTTTGTGCCAATCAGCAAATTTGTTATCATTCTAAGCGTGACGCTGGCTTGATCAAATTTATTTGTGGATCCATTTTTTGTCAATCATGACTTTTATGCCAGCAAATCAGCTTTGAGTGGAAAACGGCGCGTACCTGCATCTATGGATCAGTTGTGTGGAGCCCATTGATGCAGGGAACCAGCATAGAGTAATGGGTGCCCCCATCTGAATGTAGAAATCATGTGAGTGGCATAATACAGCCTCATGATATGACTTTTTTATAAATCTTGCAGTAATGGATAGGACAACAATGGCAGTAGCAAGCAGTAGCCACAAAAAAATATGCCTTTGAAAAAGATTCCATAGAATATGATAAAATGGCAGAACCCTTCCAATTGAGGTATTGTCAAACCAATATGCTGCATCAAGAGTTAGGGGACAAGGACAACAATAGCAATGGGTGACCACAAAGCAAAAACATTCCCTTGAAATAAGATTTACATAAATTACATTGACATAACAGCACTTTTTCAATTTCATCAGAGCTTCTAAATTAACTGGATGGCTTTTGTATGAAAGTAACTTATTTTAGGCTATTTACTCAATGAACGGAGAGATATTGCATCATATCAAAAATACAAAGTGCAAAAAAAGATGGAGCTGTAAAATCAGTTTTGCTGGGCTCTATATAGTACATTTGTGCCAATGTAGTATTTGTATGTCCCCTTCATACATATACTTGTGAACAAGGGCGTCCCCAGACCCTTTTCATTGGGGGGGTGTAAAGGTCATCAATTGCCGACAGAGCCATTTGTGCCGACAATTTTTTTTTTCGCCTCGCTTCGCTCGCCGGAATTCATACACGCATATTTTAGTATGGACTGTATGGTCAGAACCGTCAATCAGTTTTCAGACATGGGGGGGGGGGGGGGACACAAATTTGATAATGATAATTGAAATGTTAAATAAAGCAGCGCGCAGCGCTGATTAAATAGTTCTGGGGGAGCCAAGGGCGTATCCAGGACTGTTTTGATAGGGGGCACACATCCTCAAGCCATCTTGTTTATCTTAAATATTGAAACGTTGAAACCAATTCAAAGCGCGCAAAAATATGCGCGCCAGTGGCGTAACTAGACTTTTTCATTTGGGGGGGCAAGAAGGGGCAGTGACCTGAAATGTGGGGGGCTCCTATTGGGTGGACTTCATTCCAGTGTCAATAAATGCGCGCATAGCGCGCGAAAATTTTCGACGTTACGCCAACCTTTTGTACGATTGAGCTACATTTCAGCTCTAAACAAGCTTGTACCATAGAATATTGCATTTTGGGAAGACATGCGCGCATAGCGCGCGAAAATATTTCAGCTGTTACTTTGTACCATCATTATTCCATGATTCATTTGGTGGGGGGCAAGGGTTTCCTAGTTTCAGTTTTTGAACTAAAATGGTCATGGAAAACTGTCCTGAAGCTTTCTTGAAGCGCGCAAAAATTGGCATTTCTAACACTTAAATAGTCAAGTATGACGTTTTTGACGGTTTGATATTGCATTGTTGACATATCAAGTCCTGATCCAAATCATATGGTTTGAGGGCCATTATAATGCAGTTGGGTTAGTGATCTTTCACATATATGCTACTTTTACATTTTATCACTTCCCTCTTGTATCCCTTTGGGATCCTGTTGCGGTTTTGTGTGTGTGTTCTGTTGGGACTCCCCTCTTACCATGGCCATTATAATGTTACAACCTGTAGAAAATATGCGCGCAGAGCGCGCAAAATTTTTCAGGTTTTGAACTAAAATTAAAATGGTCATTGAAAACTGGTTGGAAGCCTTCAGATACTATAAATTAAGCTTAAATAATGAAACATTGAAACTAATACGCGCGAAGCGCGCACAATTTTGCATTTCTAATACTTAAACGGTCCAGTATAACGTTTTTAACGTCACCCATATAATATTCGGTTTGGTTCGAGACATTTATAATGTTGATACCTGTAGAAAGAATGCGCGCAAAGCGCAAAAAGATTTTCAGTTTTTAAGCTAAAATGGTCATGGAAAACTTTCCTGAAGCCATCTTGTTCAGCTTGAATAATAAAACATTGAAACTAATATGCGCGAAGCGCGCAACATTTGGCATTTCTAAAACTAAAAGGGTCCAGTATGACGTTTTTAACGTCCCCCATAATATTTGGTTTGGTTCGAGATCCATTATAATGTTGGAACCTGTAGAAAGAATGCGCGCGAAGCGCACAAAGATTTTGAGTTTTTAAACTAAAATGGTCATGGAACACTTTCCTGAAGCCATCTTGTTTTTGTTGAATAATGCTAACAAAACATGGTCAAATGTTCAGTATAGGCATGATAGGCCTACAGCCTGTATGTCCGACAACGACATAGACCTATACCATTACGTGAGATATCGATTGTGCCCCTGGTGCACACACGGTAAATCCTGGTCTCATGCAAATAACGACAGTTGTGCTTATTGTTTTAATTATAATGATAATTTGCATTGTTCAAGTCGAAGTTAGGACAGAGTCTACTTATAAGTTCTTACTTTGCAATGACACCTAAACGTTGGAGTTGGACTTACTTTTGCGATAGACTGATAGTGAGCTTGCAGCGTCTACAATTAGTACAATGAGAGCAATTGGCCTACATCAACTTACATGTACATAATTATAGGCGAATTATTCAATATTTCGTAACCTATTGCCAACATGATTGGCCATTGGCGACATTATTGACTTGGGTTTGCATTGACAACGACAATGAAATAGGCCTAGTTAGTATAATTAAAGGTCCCACACATTGCCCGTTATGCCTAGCCTAGGCCTATACTATTCCGACACAATTTTTTTTGTGTCTTGACAATGAGCAAAACAAAGAATTGGGCCTAGGCTGTACATGTGCGCCGACACAAAATCTCATAAAAATGGGCTCGTTCACAGTGCCTACAAATTCATATGCCTACATTGCCTTTGTTCATTTTTGATTTGATTTGTGTTAACATAACATATGCCGACACAACATTATCATTTGCGCATACAATAATTGTTATAGGGCTTTCTTTCTTTCTTCCCTTTTTCCTTTCTTTCTTTCCTCTTTCCTTTCACTTTCTTTCTTTTTTTCTTTCTTTCTTTTTTCTTTCTTTCTTTTTTTCCTCTTTTCTTTCCCTTTCTCTTTCTTTCTTCCCTTTTTCTTTCTCCCCTTCTTTCTTTCCCTTTCTCTTTCCTTTTTTTCTTTCTCCCTTTTCTTCCTCCTTCCTTTGATTTGCCCACAGCACCATAATTTTGCCGACAGATTTGATGAATGGGGGGGGGGGGTGTGACACCCCCCCACACCCCCCCTCTGGGGACGCCCTTGCTTGTGAAATGCTAATGTGACTATAAACCATCAAATTTTACATTCCAATGTAAAATTTGATGGTTTATAGTCACACACAAATACTAAACACAACACCAAAAGTAAGTCCCCCCCTAAACAATTTGTCATAACATCGTAAGATAAAACATTTTACCAATAAAACTTAGTTAGAAATAATCCTATGACTGTTTCCTAAGTGATGTTTGAAAATGAAAGATTTCCATTACTTCATGGCGGAATGAGCTCAAATGGAAGACAAAAACTGCCCTTCTCAAAAGTCACAAAAGTTTATGAATTGCTTCTCACTATAATGGAAAAGTACCCGTGGCTGAGTAAAATTTACTGTAATGTGTAATCAATTCATGATCATTCAGCCATGTAAATCCCATTCTTGGCTCAGATATTAGCATAGTGAGTTGTGAGTTTTGAGAAGGGCAGTTTTTGTCTTATTTTTGAGCTTATTGAGCCATGAAGTCATGGACATCTTTCATTTTCAAACACCACTTAGGAAACAGTCATAGGATTATTTCGAACTAAAGTTTTATTGGTAAAATGTTTTATCTTAGGATGTTATGACGAATTGTTTAGGGGGGACTTACTTTTGGTGTTGTGTTTACATGGCACAAATGTACTATATAGAGCCCAGCAAAACTGATTTTACAGCTCCATCTTTTTTTGCACTTTGTATTTTTCACAGTTCTTGTTTTAGCTTTTATTTCAAATGTTTGTGTTTTCCCTATTGTATCCCAAAATATTAATCAATACATTTGTACAATACTTGATTTTTACAGGCATGCAGGTTGGGGATACTGTGTCCATATATGGAGACCTGAATGGCCAGTGTCGCCGTGGTTACACCCAAAAATTTGCAGGAGACAGAATATTTGTTGGTAATGGACAGACTCTCATGAGTAGAGCACAGCTGTTTGTTGAAACTGGAAAACCAAGGTTTGTCATAGTAATGTTGTTATGAAAGTATATATTATTATCTTATTATAATCTTAATTAAATTAATCATGTGTGTAAAGTCTGCATCGTAATGCTATGGACATAATTCCAATAATGCATGTGTACATGCATATATGAGCGTACACATAAATCCAGAAGTGCATACCAGGCGCTTTTAACAAATGTCCACACATCCTGATTGGTCAATCGTGAAATAGTCAGGCACATGCATGCATAGTTGAACACGGATTTCATGCATCTGGACTCAGCTCTGCGAACAACAACAAAACATGCTCGCGTGAAATAGCTTAAATTATTTTGTCCATAGCATTATGACAGTGACTATCACTATATAATCATTGGTAAAACAGCAAGCTCACTGTTTTAAGTACAGTTCTACAGTAATTATAAGAGGATTCTATAACCTACATAAAATCAAGATAATGGACAAGTGTAATTTGAGAAAAGGACACCAATATCTACATCAGAGTCAGCCACCAACCATGCATCTCCTAACAAGGATAGGGGCAGCTGTGAGCTACCAAAAGTCTATAGCATGATACTGACATTAAGTGTAACTAAGGTTACAAGAGAATTAATATAGGGCAGATTGTCAATGAAGCTGAACATTTCCAATATCTAAATCATTGGCTAAATCATGGGCTATGTTGTTATTTCACTATGATATATCTTAAAATCTGCATTCATCAAACATAAATAAAAACCATTTTCCTGCAATTTTGATATTTTATAGTTTCCTATTCATATTCGGCTTTGTGGCGATGATATTATGAGGGTTGAAAGACGGACAAAGTTGTCCAGATAGTATGTTGGTTAAATTGTTAAAATATTTCACAACACATGTTTTACTATGCTCAACACAGTTGAACTTTCATGCTGACACAAGATATTCTGTTACCAAATAAAGAGGTGAAGACACATATTGCATTGAATCAATATTCACATCCAGTGTGAAAATATTGTGTTATCTAGAGATATTCTGAATTTTTATTATACTGTACAACTGTTAAGAACCTCAAATCCATCTTCTTTTGAAAAGCACTGATGCCAACGGGTCTAAAATATGAAAAGCCATAATGGCCCATCAATGTAGTTTGACTCTACCATGAATCACTGCAAATTATGAGCGTTAACTTTTGGACAAACTAAAAGTAAACTCAAAAGTAAACGCAATACTAAACACTTATGTGGGCCAAACAACTAAGCTGTTTTCCACCCAGCCTCTAATCAATAACTGTCCCATTATCAAAGATGGTGGAAACATCTGTGATTATATTCACTCACTTGGAGCGTGCTTTGAGGTCAATTGGGTGCAAAATGCAAGAAACGTTTAGTTTTGCGTTTACTTTTACGTTTAGTTTTGTGTTTAGAATTGCGTTTACTTTTGAGTTTACTTTTAGTTTGTCCAAAAGTAAACGCTCATAATTTGCAGTGAATGTTATCATTTGAATCACTTTTATTTTCTGGTTCATAATTTTACTTTCTTTTGTCCTCTTTTCAATTACCTCTCCTCTCTCAGTGGTGTAGCTATCCAGATTACAGAGTCAGTGTTTGACTGTCCATCTCTCAATGGCATCTTATCAGATAGGATATTCCTGCAGAACCTGCCATCCATAGTGGCTGGACATGTACTCATGCCTCAACCAGGAGAAACAGTGCTGGATATGTGTGCAGCTCCAGGTGGGTGAAAGACTGTGGCGCAATCATTTGGATGTTTAGGGAGCACACCACTAAGTCGGTTTTGTGCGGCACTTCCGGCAAAACTTGAGTACAGTAATAGTTCCTTTTGACCAAATGAATGCGCTAAAATGGCATCAATTTTACGGGTAACGATATCAAATTTGTGTTTTATGGTTTTAAATATAAGTAATGGGCCGATTTACACATATGGTGTGTGAACGGGTAATAACCGAATATTGACTCTCGTAATCATACCATTTAATTTTGCCGACTTCTAGCAAAAAATCTTGACGGCGTATCTCAGTTCATATTAAGATATGTCAAAGGACAGGGATTGTTCTATAACATATCAAAAATTCAGAGATCAATTACTAGACAAATGGGTTTACAGCGATTTGAATTCGTAGTATGTAGCGTGTAAAGTCAATGGGGACCGACTTAGTGATGTGCTCCCTTTAGGGTGTGTATGGTGATGATCATTAGTGGAGGAAACAAGTTTAGCAGCGATGGACAATTCTTAACAATTTCCACGCGGCAATTAGTTTTACCATATACAAAACGGATTTTCAGAAATCTTTCCCAACTTTCAAGGTCTATATCAAGGATTACTGAACCAATACTAGGCATGTTTGTACTTACTTTAATGCATTTCTCATGGTGATTCCATATGGTAATGAAATGTTAAAAGTTCATCAAAACAGCTCAAAGTGCTCGATACTTATATAAAAGTAGAGGTAAATCATAAAATAATTAAAGTTAAAAGCACATAATGTGAGCCACAACTCTGAGTTTCACGAAGTAAATCGTTCTTCAGGTGGTAATGAAATTCAATAATGTAGACAAAAATGTTTCAACATTTTGTTGGAATGTTGTCTGCAGATGCTTGCCGGATGTGAAGTCATGCACCCTACTTGTGATGGGACACTTCCTGATATGTATGCTGCTCCATATTGGTAAAATACCCAGGTTTCATATGAGGGAATTGGTGTGAAGGCGATTATAGGGAGAGGGTTGTGTAGATGGGCGGGGTTGGAAGTGTTTTGATGGTGATTTGCGATCAGAGACTGACACAGTCATGACAGTATACCTATTTTCTGTAGCTTTTCTCTTTCACGAATAACTGCTTGGCAGATTAGGAGGGAGTGGGATTATTGTATGAAAATACTATGACGCAGTATCGTATAGCCAGGTTTTTCATATGGGGGGGGGGGGGGCAAAAAATGAAAATTGCCGCCCAGTCAAAAAAATGAGGGGGGGGGGGGGGGGGGTAGCATGTTGGGCATGTTGGGGGGTAGCATGTTTTTACCAAAACCGTGTGGAAGTAACAGGCATTCAAAAACCAAATTACCAACAGTCAAAACTCAACCGACAGTGCCAATCACAACAGATGGTGCTAATCTCAACCAACAGCGGCAATCTTGATATGACAGTGACACGTCTCAACTGATAAGATGTTAGTATGGTGGGGGGGGGGGGGGGGTTCACCCCCCCCCCCCCCCCCCCCTACCCCTCTGGACTGTATGCTACTGCTATGACGAACACCTCCATATTTTTCTATCAACAGGTCTTAAACATATATGAATGGTGTCAGATAAAGTGTATACACTATATTATACGATAATGTTTTTAGCCAGATTGTAGCCTTTTAAACAGAATGTGGATAAGTAAAGCGCTCTATAAGAACTGTCCATTATTATTATGGACATTATAATTAACTAGCATTATAATTAACTCTCTCACAGGTGGCAAGACAACTCATATTGCAACCCTTATGGAGGATACTGGTGTGTTGGTAGCGCTAGACAAATCATCCGGCAAGGTGAAACATATACAACAGAATGTGGCTAAGTAAAGCGCTCTATAAGAACTGTCCATTATTATTATAAACTCTCTCACAGGTGGCAAGACAACTCATATTGCAACCCTTATGGAGAATACTGGTGTGTTGGTAGCATTAGACAAGTCATCTGGCAAGGTGAAACATATACAACAGAATGTGGCTAAGCTCAAGCTGGACATGGTGAGAGCCTATGCATTTGACTCTACTAAAGCATGCCGGAAAGACGCTGATCTTAACACTGGTAGGTGTATCTTTGAATAACACATAGAAATGTATTTGCTGATACTATATAGACCATGTCACTTCTTGTTGATCGACAATGTTAAGTGTAAGTTTCCATTCCATGCATGGGGAACATGCATTGACTGTTCCATTGACTGTGTTGTTATACATGTAGATGAGTGGTTTGGTTTAGTGTATGGTTTTTATGATGGACACCGGGCCCCTTCGAATGTATGGGCATTGGCAGGCAAGCTTATGTTGGCTTTGCTGCTGTACGTCTATCACTGTCTTAATGCTATGGACGAAATTCAAGCTATTTCAAGCGAGCTTGTTTTTTGTTTGTTCGTGGAGCCTGAGACGATAATCGTCTCAGGTAGAGCTACATCCAGATGCATGAAATGCATGAACACCACTGCATGCATGCGCGTGATGATTTCATGATTGACCAATCAGGACGATTGGTTATTTCTGGAAAGCATCCGATACGCACTTCCGGGTTTACACACATACACACCCCCACACACCCCCCTCCTCACGCATTGTTGGAATTAAGTCCCTAGCATTATGACGCTGACTATATACATCCTGAATCTTGCACAAACTCCATGGATGCTGCTGTAGGTTTTATATGATAGCAATCAATTCTAACACAGGATGTGCTGTTGTTGCATATTTCTTGATTGATCTGAAGACACCTCGATGACCCCGATACCATAGGTAAGAACATTGGCCTAAATCTATCAGATATTCAACGACTAATGTGTGAAGAAAAAAATCTGACCCTAGTATTGATGTTTCCTGCATTCTGTCAACAGATGACTGATGATGATGATTGTTGTAATTGTATGTGGATGTTTTGCACACAAATGCATAGACATCGTTGAAAACTATGATTTTCTGTGGCAGAACTCTTGGTATCTTTAATCTTAACATTTGTGTGTGTGTTTCCTTATAGTGCAGACATACCATCCCCCAATTATGAATGAAAACAATGGCAGTGACATTATTGTAGAGATAGATAATATTTTACTATGGTGTTATTACAGATACATGGACACCACCCTATCCACCTAGCACATTTGACAAGATATTACTGGACGCACCCTGCAGTGGACTAGGTCAACGACCTCAGATCAAGAATAAGTTGAAAATGAAAGATGTTCGCTCTTATCCACCCTATCAACGTAAACTCTTTGGCACAGTAAGTAGAAAACGCAGCATTGACACATTGCCACATTTGGAAATCGAATTGATAACCTTCCAATTTGAAAAGTACTTCGTTTGGGAGACTGTTTTAGTTGAATCGACCAGCGTGTCTATTTATTGTTCATAATTTTACCAGCAAAAGTTGTTATACTGGTAAAGGTCAAACTGGAGTAATCCTGCAGATTGTTCTATGTTACGTTTGTGCCTCAAGTGGCAATGTACTGCGCATGACACGGTTTATCACAACCTATACAACATCAGAAAAATATAAGTGATATTAGGATGCATTCTGCCCTCTGATTTTATAGGCCACGTGTTATGTTTAGGTCATCATACGAGAGGGAAACTTGAGCCCTTGAGAACGTGTTGATATTTTTATAGTTTCAGTATAAAGCCTACTGGGTGCAAACTTCTTTTTCATTTTCCCAAAGAGGTTCTGAGGATTGTCCCAGCCCATACATTGAACAAACCAATCCACAGCTAGGAACCATTTCAAAGCCCCTAGTTGTAAACCATACTCTTTATGAGCTTTGCATTAAAATGCAGGCGCCAATGTGCATATCCTCAAGTTTAGTCAAAGATTAGACGCCTTATCTTTGCCTTACATTTTTATAGTGATGAATCATGAACTAATATTTTGGAAAGGTGAATCTATGGCGAATCTTCACCTACATTTCAACTTAACTCCCATATATTACTATAGAACAAACATAGCGCACTGAGGTGAATCTTCACCCCAAAAACTGCAGGAAAGACCTAATATTGACCTATTTTTTCCTGAAGGAAGGTGAATACGGGTGAAGACTTCAGGAGGGTAGGTTCAAGATTCAAATTGGCACCTGCATAAGTTGGGAGGGGATGTCAGCGTGTAATCTAGTGATAGACGCACCATTTTGTGCATTACAGCCCAAATTCTTCTTTGAGTATGTGGACGCATATGCAGTTGCATTGGAGTTATGCCTGCAAGCAATACACCTAGCACAAAAAGTCCCTGACCAGGTGCTTTGAGGTTGGCTTATTCAAAACAGATAATCGGTACCAAAAATCTGAGATAGACATTAAATGGGCAAATTTCTTCTCCATACTTTGATACCTTATTCATCAAGATCGAATTGATACTTTTCAAGTTATGGCGATTTCAATGACCGCACCTAACAACAGCAAAGTTGCACTAGGCATTGGAAATCATTTTTGTGCTAGGTGTATATAATGATTATGATGCGTCTACTAGAATATGCGCTGATGTCATTCTCCAACTTGAGCTGACACAAAAGTATACCAATAGTGTCCGAGTACATACATTGGCTATGGCTAGTTGTCCTATAGTCAAATTAATAATTGAACGAACAACACGCACGCAGCACAAAGATGATCGCGCCCGAAATAATCACGCTTTATGGCTGTGCGTGCTTCATGCAATGTACGTAATGCGCTGCTTCAAAGTGTTCGTTCAATTATAAATCCGACTATAGTTGTTCGAGCCATGTTGTCTTTTTTGAGACACCTTCAATCTATATTTCATACTTTAGTCTCTTTTTTCAACAAATGCCTCGTATAACCTTAGTTGTTAATTTTTCCATGTGATAATTAAACTTTGAACTTTGTTGTTACAAATTGTAGGCTGTTGAGTTGCTAAAACCAGGCGGAACTTTGGTGTACAGTACGTGTACCATCACTATTGAAGAGAATGAAGGACTGGTGGAGTGGGCACTCAATACATTCTCACAACTACAACTAGAGGTGCAAGTAAGTAAATCGTATTATATGGCCACCCGTTTTAAATTTGCCACCCGAAAACATTGGAGTCTTTGTGCTTTTCCAAATCGTGTTCAACTCAATTCACGTAACTCAGGAATGCGAAAAGATTAAATAAAAAGGCAAAATAATGGCATCACATAACCTGTAAATATGGGGGAGGTGTGATTGATTGAGTTGGGAACAGCTGAGGTGGCGGAGGGTGGAGGGGGAGTGGTACCCCAAACTCTATAGGAACTCGCGTCTACTCCGAATCAACGCATGACATTTTGGAAACGATAGGGGCTACAAGCATGGTTTTGGTCTTTACTTGAAGTAAAAATAGTCTAGTAAATGTTTTGAACATTTTTAAAGTCCTTATCATTTGTTTAGCTTATAAAATACCAGTCTTTCCTTAGGTAGCAACCCGTTTTCTCATTGAAAATGTGATGTAACTTTATAAAAATTTACCCTATCACAGACAAAGTATACATTTTCTGAAAAGGAATTTGATGAGGAATGCAAATATGCACTTAGTTTTGCTGCAGGGCTAATAGTTCAAATGTTTTAGTTGAAAATGTGTTGAATTGTTTAATAGTAAAACCCAGATTTTGGAACACCCTGTATTCGACGATTATCAAACCAGTGCAATTTACTTTTTTCCAGCTTTAGTAGGCTTAACACAACCTTCATCCAAATAAATAATGTTTACTTTCTGTGTCCTATTGCAAGTAGGTAAATAACAATTAATTGACTGGTTTTTTATCTGGAATTTTTGTGTGTCACCCTGTATAGCTTCAAGGTCACCCTGTATAATGAGTTAAAATATGTATGTTTACTTTCTGTGTCCTATTGCAATAGGTAATTAACAATTAATTGACAGGCATTTTATCTGGATTTTTGTGTGTGTCACCCTGTATAGCTTCAAGGTCACCCTGTATAATGAGTTAAAATATGTGTCATCAGTTTCCTTGTGTCTTCTGCTCTCCAAAATGTATACTTTTGCTAGGTTAATGATGATAGTAAGACTTGATTGGTGTTTAAATTCCTAAATTGGCGATGCAATGCCAAGGGTGGCGAGTTCAAAACGAATGGCCATATATACATTGTGTCAGCACAAGCTGTAGGTGGGTTTGGGTTGTGACTGTGATGCATTTGTCCGATTAAGAACAGTGTTGTTACCAAATCATGGAAAAAAACAAAATTTCACGTCACAAGTCAAGTCATTGAAGTCAATGTGTATTTGAAAGGAACCGTGTCATTTATTTTAGGGCAAAACAATGGGTAAAATGTCAAGTCAAGTCACAAGTCAAAACTAGTACAACCCTGTTGAAGAAGAATATGGGCTGTGGTGCAGAAAGTGCTGCATCTATCAATAGAGTAAAGGTGCTAACGACACCTCTCAACTTGAGCGGACACCAGAGTGTAAAGCCCTGTGATCGTTTATTCAATATTTTTTAGCACGTAGGTAGGTTCTATTGAGAGAATAAATGATGAATATTTGTATTTCGAGTATGCTCTTGTGTCAGCACATAGTCTAGTGATAGAGGCAGAACTTGCTGCGCTACAGCTATTGTTCTTCATCGGGCAAATTCCGTCACAGTCGAGTTACTCGCATAATATCCTGCTGTGTTTTCTAGAATACACGCTAAAGTCACATCCAAACATGAAGTTACACAAAGTATAGTGGACGTCAGAGCAGCAAATTAGGTATGACACACCTGTTAAAACTGTTTCTGAATTGCTTGCCTTTTATATTTTGCCCGCTATGTCCAGTCATTTGAATAACATAGATATAACCCATTTGCTTTGCTCAATCTATGCAGACACCACATCTAGGGGGCCCAGGCAAGACTTCACCAGGCACAACTCTTACAGAATCACAGCTCAAACTGCTTCAGAGATTTGACCCGATAGCAGTGGCTGCAAGCAATCAACTAGACTGTAATGTAGATACTATAGGATTCTTTATTGCAAAATTTACTAAATCTGCACCTAGGTGACCCTAGGGATGGTCCCATTGTGACCTGATTAAATTAACTTTAGTCAATTAATAATTGAATGAACAATTGCGGTATATCATACTGCGTACTGCAAGGCCATATGCCGCGTAAGCTGGAAAATACGCACAAGTCCCTTACCCTGCGCTTGCGCTACAACAATTATATATCCCGTAGCTGCGTGAACACTGGTGGAACTTGTTCGGTGGGAACTTGGCCTATGTTGTCATAGTGTGATATTTAAACAATCATGGTTGTTATACCTCAAGTTGAGAGGTGACGTCAACCAGTATTCTAGTGACAAATATGCGTATATCGTAAATGTAATTCCTATCTGACGACATTTGCATACGCTAGATCAAATAAGAATGTCACTAGTGGCGCACAAAGTGCTGCGGCAATGACACACTGACGTCACCTCCCAACTTGAGTTGACACAATAGTATAGGCACCTGGTTCACACTGATTATATTCTGAATCATGATCAAAATTAAACACAATGTGTTTGTTGCTTGCAATTGTATGGAATATATGGCTTTACTATAGTCTAATTAATAATTGAACCAACATTGAGGAATAGCTTAGTCCAAGCAGCGTCTTTAGCATAATGCATACACACATGCTCTGTAGGCTTCGTCACGGCACTTGAGCTCAAAATGACGCACAAGGTCCTGCACTTGGTAACCTTCCTGTCTTCGCTGCTAGCTCGACATCCATCTCATAGCTGCGTAAACGCTATGGGAAACTTGTTTGTTCAATTATAATGTAGATCAGACTCAGAGGTTGCTTCAATGTAATCCCAGTATGCAGTTGAAACGCACTGTGCAATGGGATAATGCGGCTAATACAATCCATGTTTTACATTGAAATGTACAGAAAAGAAAAGGTTTGTTAGAGGAACTAATCAGCGAGACTTTTCACATTTGCTTGTATCATTGTATTGTGAAATTAAATCCTGATTAGTTCCTCTAATAAACCAACTCTTTTCTGTTTGAATTGCCTCAATTATCCCATTGCACAGTGCATTTCTACTGCATGCTGGGATAACATTGAAACAACCTCAGGATCATAGTTAAATTGACCTTAAACCCAGTAAAAAAAAAAAATTAAAAAAAATTATTTCAAATTTTCAAAGAGCGAGCAACTGACTCAAAACGTCCAAACTAAGGAGACATTTTACTGCAGCTTAGACTATAATATCCTGAATATGATAGACTACAACAACATTTTTTCTCCCTTATGTCATGTTGGTTTTATTTGGAAAGTAAGTATGTTTATCAGCCATACCTTAGAATGATCAAATTAAACATGCTCTGACTTTTGGTGGATTGGGACAACTATTTAATAATAAAAGAAAATACACAATCTGTTCATCTATCTGTAAATGACCAAAATAATTTCTTCTGTCAATTAAAACATGTGTAACCCATTTGTGACCCATCACATCTGAATTGACCAGTTGTTGGCAAACCTTATTTGCAGAAAACAACAAAAGAAGATAAGAGAAAAAATAAATGAAATAAAAGTAATTTCATCACCTCTCAAGCTTCATAAAATGTGTGTTTTAAGTTAGGGCGTGTTCTCACTGTGCGAATGTGGACTCATACCTAGGTGCAAAAAGTCTACATGCATAACATTGATGTTTCGTTCTCATTGTGCGATAAAATACATCAAAATACCGATGTGGTATCGAGTCCACTTACCCGGATGTTACTTGTTTACAAGTTTAAGCGAGTGCGCCGTCGTACTTACTGCATACATTACCATGTGTGCATGACGTTTGGCCGCATGAAATTTATTTTGAAGCGCGCAATATGCTTGTTATTGTGGAACAAGTGGTACTAGTCCACATACGATAATGTAAACGCGTTCTCATTAGCTGACTTGGTACTATAGCCTAGGTGCGATACTACCTCATTGTGGCGGTCTCGAAGCTACATCCTGGATGTAGGGTCGAGTCCACTTATAACGTGTTCTCATTATGCTCGGATGTGGACTCGATGTAGCATCGAGTCCACATCCTGGTATCAAACGGGCACAGTGGGAACGCGCCCATGTAACAGGTTAAACTTATTATTCAATAAGTTAGATGTCATTTTGAAGTTAAAAATAGCTTTGTAACAAGAAATTAAAATATACATTTTCTTTTATGGGGACAACTGGTCTGTTTTTATACAGTTTGTGATGGGTCACATTGGATCAATAACAGATACAGACATTAAGCCTTTTCACACAGGCCCGACAATTGAAATTTGGATGATCTATCGTCGCTAAGTGAAGATTAATTCAGCCATTTCAAAATGTGCACAAATTTGATTGATCATAGGTCATTGATTGCACATAAAAGTGACCCTTTTTTCGCAATGATCGTCATAGCGATTGATATTGCACCTAAAAAGGATGATAGATCGTCTGGCTAGTGTGAATATGTTTAGAGCGATTGATTATCATTGTTATGTTTTTCAAAAGCCTACAAAAGAATATTAAATCGATTATCAAAAGATCAATCATCCTCTTTTTGCATGAAAAAGGCTTGTTCAATAATATATGGATAAGAAGGTGCAGGGTACGGCAGTTTGAGTATTTCCAATTCTGTAATTTTAATCAACATATTTATTATACTGGCAAGCCAGCCAGTCATATTCATGTTGTTCGCATGGATGTACAGGCTGATGACAATGGTGTTAATTTTGAAATCACATGAAAGCCTTTGTATGAATCTGGCCTGCATCAGGTGAATCAATTCTCAGATATTTTTGGGAAAAAGAATTTATCTACATTTCATACATTATTGATATGTTATCTACAATCATATAATCTATTTATCTCATAAGAAGTCAGTGATGTAATTTAAGTTGCAGTCCAGACATAATTGTGAGGCCTTGATCTGTAGTTTTAAAAGTCTGTCCGAAAATTATCAGTCGGTGTTAATTTATTCAAATCATAGATTTATAAACTACGAGAGTCATTTAATAAGTTCTACCTCCTACCTCCTAACTTTGCTATTATATAAGTCAGTCTATGAAATATTCCCCAATTGTAGCTTTGAATCTCAGCTACAAATTTGTAGTACGTGAATTTATTTTGAGGGTAATTTCCGGTTCCGTTGTCCAAAATCTCTCTTCGGCTTTGACCACATCAGAACAAAAATAAACAGATATCAATTACCATTTACTATAATTGTGTAGCCATGATTCAGAGCTATAATCATGACAAATATCATGATGCTGACATTTGTATCAGCGATGTTATGAGGGAGGAGGTAGAACTTATTGAATAACCCTCGTAGATGCAATACAAAATGTATTGAGCTATCACTAATGAGTAGCTGGCGCCATTTTGGATTTCCATCATGGGGGAAATGTGGAGGTAATCCGAGGTATGTTGGTTAAATAATAAAAGAAGCCACGTTCGCATACTGGAGCTGTGTCTCTCTCCCCGTTGGCAGGTCTGAAATACGCTGAAGGAGCGATTTTCCGTATGTGCACACGCATTTTCCGGAAAATACAGATATACCTCCAAATTTGTCCCCATGGTGGAAAAAGAAAACGGTGGAGCATCCAATATAGTTTATGAATCTATGATACACATACAATGTACAGATGTCCCTAATTCATCTTTGCTGTGGTAGTTTTTAATTAGGGCAACATATTGATCCCAAAAATCAAAAAAAAATCCACACAAAAAAAAAATCCATATTTATCCCCTAATGTGATTAAGAGTAAATAGAAAATCAGTGAGTCATTATAGGTGTCTGAAAGAAGCCTTGGCTGGCTGGAACAATGGCTGCAGAATCATGTTGCAAATCAGGTACAAATCAAACATCTGCCAAAGAGAATAAGAACATTGAATTTGAGTAATTAATTTCATTGTGGAAAATACATGATTAAGAATGAATGTGTATCCATCGTGTGTTATTGTCATGAGAGTTTGAATATGGGAGAGGGACACCAATCACAGAACACCAATATTTTCAGAAATAGTTCTGTGGAATAGCGTAGTGCAAAAACAAGTCCATGCAGGGTCTTCGCATATCGTCATCCTGCTTCGATTGCCTAACTCACTTTTTAGCGAAATTGAGCTTTTCGCGTAAATCATGACTTCATTACATTATATGCACATGCTGTAATAATGCCTAAGTCATTGACAAATCATAAATGTTGATAAATGCACAATTTCAATTCTGCTTAAGGGAAGTGTCAACCCTATTATTTTGATGATCAACTTTTGCTTCTAAGTTTGAGAATATTGAATAAAAGTACATAAAAGTATACATTTTTAGAAAGGAAATTTGATAAGGAAGCCGATGGTGATATCAATCTGATACCAAATAAACTAAATTTTGAGAAATGAACCAAAAAGCCATTTTTTTACCTCAAATTTTTCAGACAGCATAACTATAAAATAAAAAATGGTGATTTGTTCTAATATACGTTTTTGTAAACAAAACAATTTTGTCTAGGAGGCAATTTTTTCTTTTTCCAAAATAAAGCTTGGTTTTGGAAATATTGCTAAAAACATCGGAAAAGTGTAAAAGTCGTGTTTTTATGCGTACATTTCGCTAGAAATGGATGCATATCTCGAGTTTAAAATCCATAATCGAAAAAATAAAAAATTGCCTCCTAGCGCTGAAAGTCCTCTACACAATGGTAGTAAAAGCTTACCCGATAGTTTGATATATTTTTAGTTATGTTGTCTGAAAATTCGTAAAATTCCTTCAAATTTGAACTTCTAGAAAACATCGATTTAGTAAAAATATTGACATTTTCCCCCATATAAAGCTAAATGTTCACGGAACACACGGGCGTGTGACCTAAAAAGCGAGTATAATATTATGAACAATCATAATAAACTATCAGATTCAATTTATATTGTCACAATGTGAAGAAATTGGAAGAAAACTGAAATTTAAATGATCGTAAGATTGGCCTTTGTTTACATTTTAGACATTGTTTTGCGCTCTTTTGTTTTTCGCGTCTACGTCGCGGATATTAAGCGGCGCGTCTAGTATTACGCGCGGGAAGTTTCAGCGCGAGACGCAATAATCGAACAGCTGTCGCAGCATTTGAAAAGCGCGGAACTCCGCTTAAATTCCCGCCAAATAACTATGCGCCTTTTCCTGACTCAAACTTACCAAAACAACAATTTAAAATCCCCCATAAGAACGGGAAATAATAGCTTTCGATTAGTAACTTATGATGGTAATGATAGAATACATATAAAAGTATTAAATAATAGAGAAATATGAAATTCAATTTTTGAAACAAGTGCCGGGTTGACACTGCCCTTAAGGGAAGTGTCAACCCTAAATATATGAAATTTATCAAGCACTGTAACTTTTAAACTAATAATGTAATGTACATAAAAGTATACAATTTTTAAAATGAAATGAGTCGGAGAATCTATATTTGGTATTAAATTTTCAGACAACCTAACAAAATCAGTTTTTGATTAAAAATTTCAATATTTCACCAAAATCATCTAAAGTCAATTATCTAGGAAGCACTTTTTTTTTTTTGCTTAAACATTTTTAGTTTTGAAAATATTGACCAAAAAGTGCCAACAATGAGATTTTTATTTCAAAAATCACATTTTTGGCACTTTTTGGATGCATATCTCGAGTTTAAAATCCATAATCGAAAAAATAAAAAATGGCCTCCTAGCGCTGAAAGTCCTCTACACAATGGTAGTAAAATCTTACCTGATAGTTTGATATCTTTTTAGTTATGCTGTCTGAAAAATCGTAAAATTCCTTCAAATTTGAACTTCTAGAAAACAGCGATTTAGTAAAAATATTGACATTTTCCACCATTTAAAGCTAAATGTTCACGGAATACAGGGGCGTGTGACCTAAAAAGCGAGTATACTATTATGAACAATCATAATAAACTATCAGATTCAATTTATATTGTCACAATGTGAAGAAATTGGAAGAAAACTGAAATTTAAATGATCGTAAGATTGGCCTTTGTTTACATTTTTAGACATTGTTTTGCGCTGTTTTGTTTTTCGCGTCTACGTCGCGGATATTAAGCGGCGCGTCTAGTATTACGCGCGGGAAGTTTCAGCGCGCGACGCAATGATCGAACAGCTGTCGCAGCATTTGAAAAGCGCGGAACTCCGCTTAAATTCCCGCCAAATAACCATGCGCCTTTTCCTGGCTCAAACTTACCAAAACAACAATTTTAAATCACCCAAAAGAACGGGAAATAATCGCTTCCGATTAGTAACTTATGATGGTAATGATAGAATACATATAAAAGTATAAAATAATAGAGAAATATGAAATTCAATTTTTGAAACAAGTGCCGGGTTGACACTGCCCTTAAGTCAGCCTTGTGAGTTAAGCAGATTGTAATAATAATGTAAAATGTTTAAAATGGGTCATATTAACTAATATTAGGCCTAAAAAAAGCCACATTTCACTTGTACATGTAGGTATATTTCCAACCTAATTCTATCCAACAGTTACTGCTCCTGTTGGAATTAACCTGCACTATTCATGGTGCTATTCAACATATCTTCAGCCTGCTTCGATAATTGCCTAACTCACTTTACATAGTTTTGTTGTTTTCTAAAAGCTAGAAAAAATGAGTTAGGCAATTATCGAAGCAGGCTGACGATATGCTGATGCGTATGCACATGCTCCGTAGCTGCATCAAAACGCTTGAGCACGAAAATATGCACCTACGTCGATTGAAATGACAATAACTCCGCTCCGCAACATCTGATCTCAACAATCGAGGTGTCAAAATACGCAGAACAAAATGATGTACTGGGTTATCGGCTTCGATTAAACCATACACTTTCGGGCAGTTAATTATTGGATCATGTGTAAGTGTCTCGATACTTATTGTGAGGAGTTTATTTACCAGTAAAAAGATCAAAAGAAACATTTGAGACCCGCATTATTGGACTTCATCAGGCAACTGACTTGTTGGGTATAGGTCAATTGATAGATGGCTCAGAACATATCAAAGAATTGAGTGATCTGGCAATCTACCAACAATGCAATACATGTGAAAGAGGATTAGTCTTGTTACAAAATGTGGCTATCTACTGAAGATAGCAAAGAACTCTTGATGGAGGTTATATATTGTTATACAGGGTTTCCCAAAAAAACCTGTGCACATGTTTACCCAATTTATTGACCATGAAGTTCTAAAAGTTGATGTAACGTTTTAATACATATTGAAAGACTTAACGCTTAGCTTTCAGATGCCATTTATTTGATCTGTTTTTGTTTTGTCAATCCTGAGATATGATCAATTAAAAGCTAAAAACTAAAAATCTACCTAAAATCAATCAATAAGCTAGGTAAACATGTGCATGGTTTTTTTGGACACCCTGTATACTGAATATAGCAGATAACAACATATTTAAATTGGACGGGAGATTCAATTCAATGCTATTAGATCATCTAATAGCGTGTATTATATGGTAGGTAATGCATTCAGGGTTGCTATCTACTGAAGATAGCAAAGATGGCATATAATAAACTGCAATCTTTACCTTAGAATTCTCCATCACCAGCACCTTCAATCTCCAGCGAATCATCATCCTCATCTTCGTTCATAGCATCCAATACGGCCTGTTTCACATCGGGATCACCGATGTTAGCCAGAAGGTCAGAGTGATGTCTAAGATGACGCAGCAGAAGTCCTAGATCGTAGGGGTCGTTGATGTCGACGGGAAGGTCAATCTTTGTGCTGGTCAGCAACTCTTTGAGTTCATACAACACTGTATAGAAATGATTGAAATTCATAGGTGTGAAATGAGGTAAGGATGATTACTGTGATAGGTTGAATGGAGGATGACCGTATCTTTTTATGTGCAGGTGATTTCAGTGCATATTCCAACTGGCACACCTAATACTATAATTGTGCGCTAACACGTCTGCAGACGATATTCCAAAATTTCACAAAATGTTTCAGAAATGTCAAAATTATTGAATGTCATTACCATATTTGGAATCACCATGAGAGATGCATTAAAATAAGTACAAAAATGCCTAGTATTGGTTCAGTAATCCTTGAGATAGACCTTGAAAGTTGAGAAAGGTTTCTGAAAAATCTGTTTTGTATAAGGTAAAACTAATATAGCCGCGTGGAAAGTGTTAACACTTTCCACGCGGCTATTAGTTTTACCATAGCAAAACAGATTTGTCAAAAACCTTTCCCAATTTTCATCTTAAGGATTACTGAACCAATGGTATAGGCTGATAGGCATGTTTGTACTTATTTCAATGCATTTTACGTGATGATTCCAAATATGGTAATGAAATTAAATAAATTTGAAATTTTGAATTTTTTTTGAAATTTTGGAATGTCGTCTGCAGACGCCTGCCGCGTGGAAAGTGTTAAGATCCCAGGCATTTGCATGTAGGTGCTGCATGGAAAATTGGTATGCTGTGACATCACTGCATGAAGAAGGACTAGACCAAATGTTATATATCACATTTTTGTTATATAATACAGAGCAGTCGGGGTGTAAGGCAGACTGGAATTAGTGGGCGGTCGTGACAGTTTTTAAAAAATATTTGGCAGACTGGATAATGCCTGGTACATTGAATTATTTTTCATCCAATCTGAAGTACAATTTGAATACACATTCTATTGTCATTTCTACACTTGTCCAAGGATTCACTGACTGCATGAGGTAAGCCCATGATGAGAGCATACAATTGAGCATTACAATCATGATGAAACAGGTACGCTTATACTTTACAATATGTCCCAACATCATATGTGTATAAGGGCGTGTTCTCACTGTGCGAATGTGGACTCGCATCTAGGTGCGAGTCTACATGCATAGCATTGATGTTGCGTTCTCATTGTGCGATTAAATATATCAAAATACCGATGTGGTATCGAGTCCACTTACCCGGATGTTACTTGTTTACAAGTTTAAGAGAGTGCGCCGTGTGTATTTTATGCGTAAATATCACGCGTGCATGACATTTGGCCGCTTGAAATTGCAATTTGAAGCACGCTACTGACGGCGGCGCATGCAGTCTGACGCAACGCAACAAGTGGTACGAGTCCACATACGATAAGTAAAACGCGTTCTCACTAGCGATTTTGATACCACGTCATAGGTGCGAGACTACCTCTTTGAGTAGGATTCGACCCTACATCGTGGATGTAGGGTCGAACCCCCTTTTTCCGCGTTCACACCATGCTTGGAAGTAGACTCGATGTAGCATCGAGTCCACGTCCTGGTATCAAGCAGGCACAGTGGGAACGCGCCCTCAGATGACATGAAGTAACTGTATTGGGATAGGCTGCAGATTAAAACAGTCTGTTTTACAACTCGAGTTCCTCAAGAAACTAGAGCTGAAACACGGTCTTGACATATGTCACTCATACTCACTGTCTTGGTCAATGGTCTCCATACGGTTGTCAAATTGGGTGAAATCCTCATCAGCCTCCACACCAGGCTTAAGATTCCCATAGTCGTCAATAACTTTGTCCTCCCATTTGAGCTCTTCATAAAGGTTGTCGTCTTCAACATTGTTACCTCCAGCTTCATATTCGCCAATGGCTTCTTCCACAGGAATTTCTTCATCAACGTCCTCTGCCCCAATTGTACTGATGCTTTGATCCACCGGAATTTCTTCTTCAAGACCTGCATCAACTTCATTGATACCTTCATCATTCAGAGTTTCTTCATCAAGACCTCCTGCATCTAGTTCGCCAATAACTTCATCAACTGGCATTTCTCCATCAAGATCAACTGCACCAAGTTCGCCGATGCTTCCATCCACTGGAATTTCTTCATCAATCTCATCTTCAACAAGTCCACCTTCATCAATTATTGTTTCTTCATCAATGTCACCTGCCTCTTGTTCACCGATTCCTTCATCTACCATAACCTGTTCATCAAGATTTCCAGTTTCATATTCGGCGGGTCCCTCATTGATCATTGGTGCCCTCGTCCACCCTTGATCATCTTTTTCTTCTTTGAGATTCTCTTTTTCGTTGAGATTCTCTTCTTCGTATTCATTGTCACCTTCCACTCCATCTTGTTCAATTTCTTCAATGTTATCGTCATATTCGCCTTCACCCATTTCTTCCCCTTCTGCTTCATCAACGTCGTCGACTTTCGATTCAATAACATTGTTTTCATCAATGTCTTGAACCTTCTCATCACCTTCATCAATGTCCTCAGCTTCATCTTGGTTGATGAACTTTTCTTCTTCTACCGTGTCATCAACATCTTCTTCACTAACAACATTTTGAACCTCCTCGTCTACCTCATCAATATCCTCAATTTCGTCTTGATCGACATCCTCGCTTTCATCTACGATTTTTTCGATATCAACTTCATTAATTTCTTCTTCTACTGCTTGTTCAGCTTCATCATCGATGTCTCCAACTTTCTGTTGTACCACGTCATCACCGCCTTCATTAGTATCACCAAAGCCTTCCATGTCGTCAGCGATGCTTTCTTTAACCACCACATCATCATTGTCATCAATTTCTGCGGTTTCATCAACGTTCTCCTCGATCGCCTCTTCTTCAAGGACCTTTTCAACTTCCTCTTCATTGATATCCTCCTCACCTTCATCAAAGTCTGCAATGTTTTCTTCAACGCCTTCTTCAACCTCCTCTTCACCTTCAACACCTTCTTCAATCTCATCCTCACCTTCAACAACTTCTTCAACTTCATCTTCGTCAACATATCCAGTGTCTTCAATAGTGACCTTGCCTATTTCACCTCCGTCAATAACCTCTTCGGTTTCGTCTTCCTCAATCTCACCAATATCTTCTTTGTCGTCGTCAGAAATTTCTTCCACTTCCTCTTCATCACTTTCATCTATATTGACTGCGTTTTCGTCTATGTTTTCTTCGACCAATTCGCCTGTTTCTTCATCATCGTCTTCCCTGCCATCAGTCTGAGTGGTTCCTTCCAATTCCTCCTCTGAATATTGCCGGCCTTCACCCTCTTCTTCAACCTCGGCTTCCTCAATGCCTTCATTGACAGCATTAACCCGGCTTTTATCAATGTCCGCTTCATCAATGTTTTCTTCCATTGTGCCATCATCAATATTTTCCATGCCACCATCAATAATAGCATGTCTGTTGCCTTCATCAATATCTCCCTCATTGCCAATGTTCTTTGCTTCATCAACAACTTCTCTGCCTTCATCGATGTCTTCAACCTGGCCATCTTCCACATCGATACCTTCATCATCCCATTCACATTCATCATCTTCCCATTCACATTCATCATCTTCAGGACCTTCTGATTCAATAACATTGTTTTCATCAATGATGTCTTGAACCTTCTCTTCACCTTCCTCAATGTTCTCAGCTTCATCATGATTGACGACCTTTTCTTCTTCTACTTCGGTGTCATCAAGATCTTCATCACTAACGACATTTTGAACCTCCTCTTGTACCTCATCAATGTCCTCAATTTCGTCTTGATCGACATCCTCGCTTTCATCAACGATGTCTTCATCTTCATGTAGTACCACATCATCACCCCCTTCATCAGTGTCGCCAAAGCCTTCCATGTCGTCAGCGATACTTTCTGTAACCACCTCGTCATCATTGTCATCAATTTCTTCTGCATATCCAGTGCCTTCACTGGTGACCTTGCCTATTTCACCTCCGTCAATAACCCCTTCAGTTTCGTCTTCCTCAATATCACCAATATCTTCTTTGTCGTCATCATCAGCAATTTCTTCTACTTCCTCTTCATCACCTTCGTCTACACCGTCTGCGTTTTCGTCTATGTTTTCTTCGACCAACTCGCCTGTTTCTTCGTTATTGTCTCCCTCATTGCCAATGTTCTCTGTAACCTCCGCTTCATCAACAACTTCTCTGCCTTCATCGATGTCTTCAACCTGGCCATCGTCCACATCGATACCTTCATCATAATCGATTCCTTCCTCATCCTCCTCATCCCATTCACATTCATCTTCAAGACCTTCTTCCTCAAATTCCTCTTCATCTTCATTCAAACATTCCCCATCGTCATCATAGTCTTCGGCATTGTCACCATCCTCCTTGTCATCGGAAATGTCTGCGTCCCCTCCATCCTCCATTTCGCCAACATCACGTGGAACTCGAACCAATACCTCCTTTTCAAGCAAAGCCTTCCCAGGTGGTTTTTGTTCCGGGGTCTCCTCAGTTTGAGTAGGGCTAATAACCTCTTCAGTATCGTGTAACAGGGTTTTGTCAGTGTCTGGTCTTTTTGACGTTGTAGCTTTGATCGGTTGCTGGGTGGTAGCAGGAGCTGAGTCAACATCTTGTGAAATTTTACTCTGTCGTTGTAAAGCTGTTGGGAAGTAACAGTACAGTAATATGACGTACGCTAGACAACTTTGCTCATTTGCAATGTGTAATAATTTATGTAGTTGAAATTGAGTACCGGTACTCGTCTGGCTCACTATTGTTTGAATTGTTCTTTCTATGGATAATGGGGCAATTGTCGTTTTTCCAATGCTTGAAAAGAGCAACATGAAATATCTTAATGTCAATGCTATCTAAACCATGTAATATAAAAGGGTTTCGTTAGTGCTGACAGCAAGGCCAATTATGTTAGGTCAGGTGATTGGTTCCAAGATGTTGTATGTTATTTAAACACTTGAACTTGAACTTCAACATGGATACAATGTATATGGGACAGGGAGAATCCCGAATCTATAACACTTCTCATTGAACTTCAAAATAGGGAATAGTTAAAGAAAATTGCTTAATAAAACTCATCAGAACGGAAACTTTTCAAAACAATCCGAACCCACCCAACCAAAACATGTCACTCACCACAATGTTTCACTAGATCATCAATGGTATTCATCATCCCCGTCTCCAGTCCATCCACAACCAGTCCATGTTGTCTGCAGTCACCAGACAAGGGCAGATGACTGATGTCGCCTAGATCGATGGCACGATTTTCCAGAAGGTTAAGAATGTCACAGGTGCAGTCAAACTTCCCTCGACCGATGTGTCTGTTATAAATAAATAGCAGTTGTTTAATGAGTATCTTCCGTATATAGTCTGACAACATTGTGTTTGAAGTTTACAGCGGGGTATACAATCAAAGATCTCACTGACATGCGTGCTTTATACCGGGGCTTTATAGCCACGAGGAACAATCATGGTCATGATGTGTATCTTAATACCATGAATACAGACAAATATGGATGTGACTTCTGAGTCTGATGATTGAAAGATTTACTATTGGAGGTACCACCTTATACATCACGAAGCTCATCACTGCCGTACAGATTATTGAGTGACCACTGCAGAACAGCCACCCTCAGGTTAACTAGACGCCTTCAAATATGGCCCGATGCCTTACATGCATTTTAGAGTTTAGTTTATTAGCTTGAACTCTTGTAACTTAGTTTATTAGCTTGAACTCTTGTAACTTAGTTTATTAGCTTGAACTCTTGTAACTTAGTTTATTAGCATGAACTCTTGTAACTTAGTTTATTAGCATGAACTCGAGGCTTATGGCAGTCGGGACGAGTGAAGATCCTAAATCCGTCGGGTGTCTATACATTTCATATTTATTCAACTATAGTCATTTATACCTTTAATGACCTCTAAATCATTACTAAGTAATGCAGTTGTTCGTAACTCTCATTTGAAACCACATACCATGCTTATGCAATTATACTGGTATAATAGTACTTACATTGTCTCCAAACGAGGCATGTGATCAAGCAAACGAGTCACCTTGTGCAATAGAGATTCACCGCCCCAATCCATCACGGACCTGTATTTCGAAAATGAATGGTGTATTATCAGATTTGTATATCCCATTGAGTAGAATCATCAATTTACTACCTAGATCCTCATTTTCTCATTAGATTGAATTTACTTCCTAATACAATTACTTCAAACCAGATGTTTGTTATAGACTAAGGCATTATAGCGTCCTATAGGTTGTCAGATTGGGAGGCGATATAACTGATATAATTGTGTCAGAATACATGAGCTCGTCATCTCATCAGGAACATGTCTTCTGGCAGGAGAGCGGATTACCTCAATCCTGGGTTTATCCTTCATGTAATTCTGCACGGAATTAGCCTAGCACGAAATATGTGTTAAAGGATTAGACAGCTCAGTCATAATTATTCTGTAATAGAGTCTTAACACCATTACTAGGGTGCATCGTCTCCCCCTTTTGTCAACCAAATTTAATGTAGCTAGTCTTAAAATGTGCCAAATGTTAAAACAATAAGATTCCCAAAATTTAAATTCATTCCGAGTTCATCTTCTGGGTCCTCCGTGGCCCTCAAGTTTGAATGAATAACCTATGGGAACATTGCGCAATAGCCATATGGCAGCTATACATTTTCTTAAGTAATTAATGGTACATACAATGGCTGCCATGAATTTTAGGCTCATGATTACAATGGTATGTACCCGGAGTCTGTTTTTAATCAAATTTAAGTTTTAAATTCAAATGAATATAGCATATTTGCCACAATAATGAATAGCTGCCATGTGATATGACAGGCTTTTTACAAAAGCGTAATGTACTGCCATTTAAAAATAATGGCTGTATTTTAACTATATTTTAAAGCACACTGGTTCTTCAGTGTAAGTGTCTTGAGGAAAGTAGTTGGGTAGTCCTCTGCAGCTTGTGCATCTGAAGCTAGTCCACTTTGTAGCCCTTTCTCATCAAATCATTACTTCAGCCAACCAATGCTTGGCACCACAATCTGATCCCATGATCCCAGTGAGAGAAACATTTTCCCGGGCGTCGTGGTTTTTGGATGGCAGCGGTTCTCATAAGATGTGATTAGAAGGAAAATAGATTTTAAAAAATGGTCTACAAAGTAGACTATAATCAGAAGCAGGATCAAGACATTCCACAATCTGGTTGCCAGACAGAGGGGAGAGGGCGAGGGTCAAGCCCAGTAGTAAGCTGGGGCCACTACCCTTGCCAGTAGGGAAGGACTGCATCCAGGGGCTGCCACATGCTGGGAGGCATCTTAAAGACAACTCGCGATTCCAGGAGGACAACTTGCAATTGCCGCAGGACGATTCATGGTCGATTAAGGGACAGCTCGTCCCAGGGGGCTGGAAAATACCAGCCCTGGACGAGACTCCTGAGGGCCAGCCAGTAACAGGAAGCACCTGAGAGAGGCTCTAACAAACCTGAGGGCCAGCTAGAGTGGTGCTCCACAGAAGATCCAAACTAAATTTTCTTTTTGGTGGGCTTATTAGCAACAAAAGAAAAAAATAGAGATCTGTGGCACACCACTCTGGCCCTCAGGCCATGAGGGAGATGCAGAGCCTCTCTCAGGTGCTGTCTGTTACTGGCTCAGGCTGGCCCTCAGGAGTCTCCACCGGCCCTTGTGGGACGAGAAGTCCATCGTTGACCATGAGTCTTCCTGAGGTGACCGAAAGTTGTCCACCTGCAACCATGAGCCGCCTTTGAGATGATTACGAGCTTGTGGTGGAGGCTGGCCAACCAGCCCACCACCCTCCTGGAAGCAGTCCTTCTACTACTGGGCTTGACCCTCACCTTCTGGCTGGTGACCAGACTGTGGAAGGTCTTCCTGCTTCAGATGCACAAGCTGCAGAGGACAACCCAACTTAGGCCAACTACCTTCCTCAAGACACTTGGACCCAGTGTGCTTTAAAATATAGTTAAAATACAGCCATTATTCATAAATGGCAGTTCTATGCTAAATAAGCATGTCATATCACATGGCAGCTATTTATTTTTGTGATGTTAATGTCATATTCATTTGAATTTTATCTTCAAGTTTGATTGAAAACAGACTCCAGTTACATACCATTGTAATCATGATTCTAAAATCCATGGCAGCCATTGTATGTACCACTGATCACTTAAGAAAATGTATAGCTGCCATATGGCTATTGCGCAATGTTCCTGTAGGTTATTCATTCAAACTTTAGGGCCATGGAGGACCCAGAAGACCAACACCGAATTAATTTAAATTTTGGGAATCTTATTATTTCAACATTTGGCACATTTTAAGAATAGCTACATTAAATTTGGTTGACAAAAGGGGGAGACGATGCACCCTAACCATTACTCATGAATGAATTACACCAAAGATGCAATGATTAGGTGTACAGGGTGACCCAGAAAATGTTGAACCCAAAAATCACAAACTTAAAAAATTAGAAATTAAAATAAATAAATATGGCATTCTGTCTTCACCAGTTATGTAAACAATTTATTTAGCTTTCTGGAGAACTTTAGATCATGTAAATTGACCTTACCAAACTAAAGATACACTTGATTGTGTGACAGGGGGTGTTTTCGCCCTTTTGTAAAAGTGAAAAAATTGTAACTTGGTTCAGATATGAAACTTAATTCTGTTCTAAGTACGGTGAGTTAAGTAATCTTTTCTTTTGATCTGTATTTATCAAACTAACATTTTCAAATGAAGTCAAGGGGACTTCAGTTTTTGTTTTCAAAGTCTTTTATATAATAATAATATTATAATAATAACATTGATTTACATAATAAATGAATATTGATGAGATACTGTGCAAAAATGGTTTCAAACAGGCACTTGTTCTGCTCATGTAGCATGAAACCATTTTTTTGCACTTCACTTACACTACTGTACAACATTAAGTTGTGTACAAAATACACAAGTTATTTTTACATAAGTTGTGTATTTTATACACAAATACTGTGTGAAAGGCTTACATAATAATTATGGAGTTCTATATTCAACATAATTATGTAAACATTTTTCTGTGTGTAGTAGCTGGTGAACGAGTTATGCAATATTTTGTTATTTTAATGGTAAAGAAAAATATTGAATTTTGTGATTTTTGGGTTCAACATTTTCTGGGTCACCCTGTACATCCAATCCTGTCCCTCTTTAGAAGCTTCAGTGTAAAATATGTAGTCATTCTAAAATAAAATCATCATGCTTTGGATCATCATTGCTGCGTAGAAAGACAATGGCTTTCACGACTGGTTCTCCATTTGCCTTATTTCATCTTCTCTGATCTTGTATTATATTATAGGCCTACTATTATTATATAACCCATATTGATTTCAGGATTGTTTACATTACTTACAGTGAAACAATGTTGTTTCTTGGTACAAACGCGGGACCATTACTGATTTCGTTGTCGATTTCTTGTAACTCGTGTAGTTTGGGTAATCTGTGGATACATGGAGAATAAGTTAATGATATACATCAAAATGGTAGATAAGGCCGCACATTGTGTGACATGTTCAAAGTCAAAAAGGTATATTCATATATATTATACTCAGTTGGTAAACATTTCGACCCTGAAAAAGGAGAGGGATAATTAACAGTTTAATCCAACTAACTATATAATAACATAAATCCAATTCCAATTAAAACTTACATTAGATGACGCAGATTACTTGATTGGTGTAACCGCTCCGTAGTTATGTTCCCCGCACCGTTACGAATATCACTGGGGAAATGATTGAAACAAGTTAGTTGACATGTTATATTATAGGCTAGTGCCGACGAGTGGAAAAAGTGAAAGGAAGGAGGAAAATACACAAAAACCAACCAATTGGGGTTTTCTCGCACGCTTCCCTATAAGTACCAGATAGCTGTAGGCCTATTGTTGATCAAAAGTTAAAAACCGTTGACCATTTGGGAAATAAGTTTAATAACTTACAGAACTTTGATGTCTTCGGGTAGCGGCTCGTGTCCCTTGTACGGCGCTTCGCAGATGGCCTCAAATCCAGAACATTGGCAGCCATCTGGACACGGGCTATCGACAACCTCGTTGGAACTAACAGCTCGACCACAGGCACATACACAGCTAATCAACAAGGACAGGGCGACCACTTGAAGACATTGAACAGTAAACCTCTTCCAATCCATCGGTAATGTTTATGAAACCCTGTAAGAATGACATGGGATACACATTGATACAATGGTTATTGTTTAGTGCAAAGCGCATTCATTGAAAATACACAAGAAGTGTCTTGTCTTTGTCTTCCAATCAACCTGTCTTGCCCTCAAGCTGCCCCAACTCAACTGTCTTGAATTGTTTTGTCTTGTTTTTGATGAGTGTATGATTACACTTCAAGCGTAACTAACAATAATATCATTTGAAGAAATTATCCATATTTAAAGCTTAATTCGTTCAAGACTTTTGTGATGCGTGGACCTGTCAAGAACTATATTGACACCGAGCATGTCGAGACTTGGCCGATGCTGCACGAGTATTTTATGTTTCACGGAATATCTTCCAACTCAACAACAACGAAGTTCTTGCGGGAGTTCTTGATCATGTTGATCGAGTATTTTTCGAGACCGTAATGTAACAAGCTTTATATAGACAACTATAAAAATAACAAAATACTCACCCAACTAGAAATAAATCAAAAATCTACGAGTCCATTCTGTCAGCAAATTTTAAATAACAATCCACCAGTGAAGAACGCTCTCCACAAAACGCACATTGAGTTGCGTTCGCGCTCTGCGGCATTGTGCGCGTAGTCGCAGTTGCATATAAAGAACGCGATAGCCGACGCTTGTTACGCTGGCAAACTAAACGGCGTTTGGTTTATAAATGACCCGGGATTTATATAACAGGTTGTCCGAATCAGTAATAAATCTTTGATAAATGAGCTGTCAGAATATGGGCCATTCCACAAAAATGGGACCACTTCAGCTTTGGAAAATTATGAAAATAAATTGTTTCAAATCTGCTTACTTTGATTGTTTTTGATGACCCAATATGCTAAAGTTACTAGAACAATAATGTTTGCGAACACCACTGCTCACATTTTTACGCACGAAACCATGTAATTCAGGTGTTTTATATGGGTTTTTTCACTCGGTGAACGGCGTTATCTAGTGTCATATTGCATTGTCAGTCATTGCATCCCTAACAAAGTCCGAATATGATATTCAAATTATTGTTTTTTTGTCGTTGAGAGGTCTCCTCATAACAATATTTGACAAGCTATGCGACAGAAGAATGAATTTCATTTTTTAGCCTCAACAAATCTCTTGCTATGAATCAACGCTTTTGACAACTATGTGCTTTCAATTTTGTACCTTTTTCCAAAACTTGTTTTGTCAATTTTACTCTAGTAGAAGAATATTCCCTTCTGTAATGTATCAATTGTCAAATTTTCTTTAAGCCCAACATTGAAATTGTATGTCATTATATAAAGATAACTTTATATGCTATTTTTAATGGTATTATTCTTGGATAACGCCGTTCACGTGTATGCCAGTTATGGGATTGAAACAAAGATAAAACAATTGAAACTGACATAAATCATGTAGCTGTTGGAGAAACTTTATTTGTTATATCAATTTTAATACGAAAAAATGATTTAAACCATACATTTGGGCTGAATTTCCCAATATTGACCGTCAAACAGTGGTCAAATATTTAATTTTCACTTTAAATGTTTTATATAGCTTGCATTTTCGTTTAAAAGGGGTACCATTACATTAACTATTGTATTCAATTACATGCACACTGCATCGCATATTGTGAAGTTGTTCTCTTTTTTTGATTGATTTGCATGGACATTTTAGTTTTGCCTTAGTAATCTGTATCGGTTGACGCTGAACTTGAGAAGGATTAATAATTTCCAGAACCTCGAAATCTTTTCAGTTGGCGGGCGGTCCAAATTGGAACGGCTCTTTCTTTTCAAGTATGGAAAAGGGGCACCTCTTTCACATTATCGGACATCTTCTTCTTCTTCTTCGGCCTCCGTCAGTTGTGACGATTGGCTGCCATACTACATGTATCACATCTCCGGATCATCTTTCTCCAAGCTACTCTGTCTTGTGCCAGACGCTTGGCCTTTATAAAACTCATACCAGTCCATTCCTTGATGTTGTCGAACCATTGTTTCCTTTGACGACCTCTTTTCCTGCTGCCTTCCACTTTCCCTTCTATGATGTGGAGTGCCAGTAAGCTTCCACTGCCTCTAATGATGTGCCCGAAGTAGGCCAGCTTTCTTTTGATAAACTCTCCTAGCAGTTGCCTCTTTACACCAAGTTCTTTCAGGATACTTATGTTGGTTCTTTTCTCCTTCCTGTTAACTCTTAACATTCTTCTCCAGATCCACAATTCAGCAGCCATTATGCGATTTTCATCTGCTTTGATTAGAGTCCATCCCTCCAGACTGTAAAGAAGCACGCTCCATACCAATGCTTTTACAATCTTTGTTTTAAGGTTTGTTGTGAGGTTGCGGTCATTCCATAGGTCCTGGAGTTCTATCATCCTTCCCTTGGCCATTCCAATTCTATAGCTCTTATCAGCTGTGCAACTAGCAGATGTAGTTTTCACAGAGCCTATATAGGTTATTTGAAGCGACTAACTTGTTCAACATTCTAACCATCGATTGAGGTATCATGCACGGGCTGTTCTTCTCCAGTTGTTAGAAGTTTTATCTTTTTGACATTGAGCTTGAGATTGAGCTTCCTGCCTGCATAATTTACGGCTGATGTTAGCCTCTCGATGTTTTCTTCAGAGGTTTCAAAAAGTGCAGTGTCATCGGCATAATATCTGAGATTTGAGATTGGTGTACCGCCTACTTTTTTTTATCCCATACTGGTTAACATCATCGGACATAGGACAGTCCAAATAATACATTCTAGTCCAACTGTTTTGCTTATGCATAATATTAATTTTATTCTGAAGAAGTTGCATCTATTCCTGGAGAAATCTTGACAGTTTCACAGTCTCACAGGGGGGATAAGGTCAACACATTTCGCACGGTCACAACAACTCGCACAGTCAAAACAGCACAATCAACAACAATGGGCCAATCCTGAGAGTTTCCATCAGTTTTCTCTAAAACATTTTCCTTTATTTTGCCGACTGCTGCATATCACATGGAAAAAAGTATCGCACCACTTGTTGAAAAGTGCAAATGTGGTCTCAAATTTTGCCACCATGGTGTGATATTAAGGATCATTTGTTTGCGAAAACTGTCCAGCAAAATGTTATGCAATAAAAGGGCCACATTTGAGTTTGTGACGTAATCGATGTAATGTTCTTCAAGGCCAAGGAGACAATGCATAAAACAAGTTTGGATATAACGCGATATTGAGAGGCCCAATGATTAATCTCTATAGTTGTAATCCTTGGAAACACATTCAATCCTTCCAAGGTCAAAGGTCATCTGGGGTCAAAGGTCAAAATAAGTCACATGTTAAATAAGTTCAAATGACAAAAACAATATTGCGGAAGTGTTGACCTAGGTCAAATAATAATACAAAAATCAACGGTGACCTCATCGTATATACTAAATTTATGAGCAACAAAAAAATGGCATGTTTGGACTCATTCACTGCATTGTAGCCTATAACGTCTAAATGGAACATTTCTTGCGCCAAATACAGAACAAATATAAAGATTATTTAAGTTTTTAAAGTCTATTCAATATCGAGTTATACCCAAACTTGTTTCATGCATGTTTTTGGACAAAAACATGCATTTTCCCCTTGGCCTTGAAAAACATTACATCGATTACGTCACAAACTAAAATGTTGCCCTTTTATTGCATAGCATTTTATTGGACAGCTTAGGCCGAGTAAAAAAAGAAACATGTTTCCCGTCCCCGCCCGCCTCCTTTTTGGCCGCTGCCTCCTATATTTTACTATTTACTATTTCCGAAAATTCTGTAAAAAAAAAAAAAAAAAATTAAAAAAAAATTTTAATTTTTTTTTTAATTTTAAATTTTTAGAGATTGATCCTTTGCCCATAGGAATGGGCAGGTGTAATAGAAATGCTGTAGGCCTATCATTTCATAGCATGTTCATGCCATGCATGACACGGAATTATTGACATGGCTTCTCAATTGAAATAGTACCATGGGGACCAATACATGTTAGGCCTACATCCTTTCGATCAATGATGTTTTGTTCCTCATTCAAGTTTTTCAACCTGAAAAATGAAGAAAAACATAAAGAAACAATGTGTACTTGGCTCTATATATTAGGTAAACCTTTTCATATTTTTATTCCTCTGGCAATTAGAGTGGAAAATCCTGTTTAGGAGTGTCTGCAACACAGTCAGTTGGTCACTTTCGACTTGGCGGCCATCTTGAAAAAAATAGCAAAAAATGGAAAATAGTAAATAGTAAGACCCTCCCTCCTCCTTTTTTTAAAAAGTCCGGACGGGAAACATGTAATTTTTTTTACTATGCCTTACGCAAACAAATGATCCTTAATATCACACCATGGTGGCAAAATTCGAGGCCACATTTGCACTTTAAAATATAAAAAAAAGTGGTGCGATACTTTTTTCCATGTGTGTATACATTTGTCGACTACATGTACAAATTTGCCGAGTAATTTGACTATTTGGATTACACATCCCCCACACACAAACCATGTAGCGACGGCCAAGCCCTGACTAAAGTTTCCCCCCGACTGACAGTAATTCCCCCAAATATTTCAATAGTGCCCCCCCCCCCCCCCCCACCCTTGCGCACGCTTCTGGCCACAAAAGGTTTACACAAAAGGCCCATCACCACCATGATGACAGTGGCGTAGCTCAGGGGGGGGGGGGGGGGGGGGGGGGCGGGGGGGGGGGGGGGGAAATGCCCCCCCTGACGAAAAAAACCGATTTGTGCCCCCGCCCCCCACCACCCTAAAAAAAAGGGGGTGAGAAAAAAAGGAAATAGGAAAAATTGAGAAAAAAGACCGAGGTTATTAGCCAAATATAAGGCAAAATTGTACATGTAGTACATTTACTATGCGATTTTTTGTGACTGAGCGATTTTTTTTGACTGTGCGAAATTTTTTTGACCTCCCCCCCCCCCCCCCCCCACACTTACGTGAATTTCACGAGGTAAGTCACTAGAATTTTTTTTGGGGGCAACCTTTTACGAAAATTTACGAAATCTTGCCCCCCCCCCCCCCCTGAAAAAAATCCTAGCTACGCCACTGCATGATGATCACCTAACTGTAGCAAGTCATATTAAAGTGTTGGCCGCGACACTCCACCCGTAAATACGAACATGAGTTAGTTTTTTATTTGCAATAAAAGTGCAATAAAAGTGCAATAAAAGTGCGGTATTTTGACGATTTTAATTGACACAATTTGCTAATAAGAATTGTCTGCAATTGTGAAATTGTTGGACGGTAAATAATCCTTGTTTTACGATATACAAACTAAACTCTATTCAATTTCTAAGAAATGGATATCAGCAAATCTTTTGATATTTGATAGAAAAATGTGTGTTTCCTTTTTGTTAAAAGAATGACCAAGGGCGTACATCACTAATTCGTTGATAAAATATATTTATCACTAAAATACTTGACCTTTTTGGGCAAAAAGGGGCAGTATAGGTGTCAGAACAAGTAGGCCTATAATAGCAATAGTTAATCAATCAAAAATATCAAAAATTAAAAATACACTTTAAAAACAAAATACCGTAGAGACACACATAATGCTGCTATCTTGAGATATCATATATGTGTCAACATTCAATTCTCTGCCTGTCCGTGATTTTGTCTATCACATGAATTGGCCTAATTGATGCCGAGCATAAATCAAGTTCTCGCCATAAAAGTGTCAGAACAATTCTAAGAACATTTAAAATAGGTAAAGGGAGCACATACCTAAATAGGTATCGGGACACGCTATCGTCGCGATCAATCAAAGTTGAGTACGACAATAGTTCCTATTTGGCGGGAAAGAGAGTTATTTTTTGACGGTTTATGATATAATTTTTCACTAATATGTTGTGTTTGAAATGTGTAGTTGATGTTCTGACATTTAAACTAGGTGATTTGAGGTCAATTTTAATTTCACGGACCGATTTACACACGCGGTGATATCCAGACCGGAGACCGAATTTAGGTAGGCATATCACTACGTTGTTATGCGGCGGCTTATAGCAAAAAAAGTGCACGAGAAAGTTTGCTTCATATTAAGATATGTTGTAGATTACCCTTGTGAGTAAAACATATCAAAATTTCATTGAAATTGTATGGCTAATTTAGAAACTAGAGCCATTTAAGTAAGCCTTTTTTAACAGTAAAGTCTATGGAGAGCGTCTTGGTGCTGTGCTCCCTTATAGCGCCAGGTGCCCGATCTCCCGCGTGCTCCGATCCAGTGTGTATTACACAATGCAATAATAAAAGTCGGGTTTCACCCAAATCTATGCGTTTGATATCTACTGGGTTTTGATATCTAATCGACGTGTTCCAGAGATCGTTATTACGTAGAATGATGAAATTAAGCTGGCAAGACAAAGTAACTAATGAGGAGTTATATCAACGAACGAGTCAAACCAGATGGAGCAACTTAATAAGAACTAGGCGTATGACCTGGTTTGGTCATCTCCTAAGACTCCCAGAGAAAACCCCAGCTAAGATGTCCCTAGCAGAAATAGGAAGAAGTGTTAAAAGACCACAATGTAGACCAAAACAGACGTGGATAAGAATGATCCAAAAACAATTGCAAGAACTAAATATTGACTATACAAACGCAGAAAATTTAGCAGAACTGGCCAGTGACAGATATACCTGGCATTTACTAACTGATAAGTGAGGGCGCCATGTCAACAAAGACGAAATGCGTAACTGATGATGATGATGATGATGGGCAGTGTATTTATGGCATAGGCCAACTTTGTCCGGTTTAAAAAACAGGGGGGGGGGGGGGGGGGGGGGTGTGTGGTTGCTCTTTTTTAAACAAAAACACGGCGTTATTTCAGTTGATGTGTTATAGGTGGGTTAGGTCGACATAATCAGAGACTGATCGAAATCAAAATCAGTTGGATTTGAGTCAAAAAGTTTGAATTTCGTGAGTGTAGGCCTAACAAATCAAAGCGTGCCGCGTCTAGAGTCAAAAACGGAAAATAATAGTGATTTTACGGAAGATGCGGCCTCCGTGATCAGATCATATTTCAAAAACGGATTGTTCAATTGTAATTTTATTTGGCTAGTTTGTTCAAAATTTCACGCTGAAAAAGTTGATATCAATTTTGAATGATTTTGAGCAAATTTGTGCTCTATAAGGGGAGCACATACATAAATAGGTATCGGGACACGCTATCGTCGCGATCAATCAAAGTTGAGTACGACAATAGTTCCTATTTGGCGGGGAAAGAGAGTTATTTTTGACGGTTTATGATATAATTTTTCACTAATATGTTGTGTTTGAAATGTGTAGTTGATGTTCTGACATTTAAACTAGGTGATTTGAGGTCAATTTTAATTTCACGGACCGATTTACACACGCGGTGATATCCAGACCGGAGACCGAATTTAGGTAGGCATATCACTACGTTGTTATGCGGCGGCTTATAGCAAAAAAGTGCACGAGAAAGTTTGCTTCATATTAAGATATGTTGTAGTTTACCCTTGTGAGTAAAACATATCAAAATTTCATTGAAATTGTATGGCTAATTTAGAAACTAGAGCCATTTAAGTAAGCCTTTTTTAAACAGTAAAGTCTATGGAGAGCGTCTTGGTGCTGTGCTCCCTTATAGCGCCAGGTGCCCGATCTCCCGCGTGCTCCGATCCAGTGTGTATTACACAATGCAATAAATAAAAGTCGGGTTTCACCCAAATCTATGCGTTTTGATATCTACTGGTTTTGATATCTAATCGACGTGTTCCAGAGATCGTTATTACGTAGAATGATGAAATTAAGCTGGCAAGACAAAGTAACTAATGAGGAGTTATATCAACGAACGAGTCAAACCAGATGGAGCAACTTAATAAGAACTAGGCGTATGACCTGGTTTGGTCATCTCCTAAGACTCCCAGAGAAAACCCCAGCTAAGATGTCCCTAGCAGAAATAGGAAGAAGTGTTAAAGACCACAATGTAGACCAAAACAGACGTGGATAAGAATGATCCAAAAACAATTGCAAGAACTAAATATTGACTATACAAACGCAGAAAATTTAGCAGAACTGGCCAGTGACAGATATACCTGGCATTTACTAACTGATAAGTGAGGGCGCCATGTCAACAAAGACGAAATGCGTAACTGATGATGATGATGATGATGGGCAGTGTATTTATGGCATAGGCCAACTTTGTCCGGTTAAAAAACAGGGGGGGGGGGGGGGGGGGGGGGGTGTGTGGTTGCTCTTTTTTAAACAAAAACACGGCGTTATTTCAGTTGATGTGTTATAGGTGGGTTAGGTCGACATAATCAGAGACTGATCGAAATCAAAATCAGTTGGATTTGAGTCAAAAAGTTTGAATTTCGTGAGTGTAGGCCTAACAAATCAAAGCGTGCCGCGTCTAGAGTCAAAAAACGGAAAATAATAGTGATTTTACGGAAGATGCGGCCTCCGTGATCAGATCATATTTCAAAAACGGATTGTTCAATTGTAATTTTATTTGGCTAGTTTGTTCAAAATTTCACGCTGAAAAAGTTGATATCAATTTTGAATGATTTTGAGCAAATTTGTGCTCTATAAGGGAGCACATACATAAATAGGTATCGGGACACGCTATCGTCGCGATCAATCAAAGTTGAGTACGACAATAGTTCCTATTTGGCGGGAAAGAGAGTTATTTTTTGACGGTTTATGATATAATTTTTCACTAATATGTTGTGTTTGAAATGTGTAGTTGATGTTCTGACATTTAAACTAGGTGATTTGAGGTCAATTTTAATTTCACCGGACCGATTTACACACGCGGTGATATCCAGACCGAGACCGAATTTAGGTAGGCATATCACTACGTTGTTATGCGGCGGCTTATAGCAAAAAAAGTGCCACGAGAAAGTTTGCTTCATATTAAGATATGTTGTAGATTACCCTTGTGAGTAAAACATATCAAATTTCATTGAAATTGTATGGCTAATTTAGAAAACTAGAGCCATTTAAGTAAGCCTTTTTAACAGTAAAGTCTATGGAGAGCGTCTTGGTGCTGTGCTCCCTTATAGCGCCAGGTGCCCGATCTCCCGCGTGCTCCGATCCAGTGTAGGTGTATTACACAATGCAATAAATAAAAGTCGGGTTCTCACCCCAAATCTATGCGTTTTGATATCTACTGGGCAGATGATATCAGTTGGGTCGCTAACAGCAATCATAAAATTGAACAAATCAAAGCGGAAATACCAGACAAGCTCAGCAAACGCAATCTCAAAATTAACCAAACCAAAACAGAAGAATACACAATAAAAAGAAACGGAAACGAGTCATGGAAGAAATGCAAGTATCTCGGCAGCTTATTGGACACAAATGAGGATATTTGCAGAAGGAAACAATTGGCTATGATGGCATACAACAAACTGAAATTTATCATGAATTCAAGAACAACATCAACGAACTTAAAACTAAGAACGTTTAACTCATTCATAACCAGCATCTTCCTTTATAATTGTGAACTATGGACAATGGACAAGAAAGCTGAACACAAAATCGACGTGTTCCAGAGATCGTTATTACGTAGAATGATGAAATTAAGCTGGCAAGACAAAGTAACTAATGAGGAGTTATATCAACGAACGAGTCAAACCAGATGGAGCAAACTTAATAAGAACTAGGCGTATGACCTGGTTTGGGTCATCTCCTAAGACTCCCAGAGAAAACCCCAGCAAAGATGTCCCTAGCAGAAATAGGAAGACGTGTAAAAGACCACAAGGTAGACCAAAACAGACGTGGATAAGAATGATCCAAAAACAATTGCAAGAACTAAACATTGACTATACAAACGCAGAAAATCTAGCAGAACTGGCCATTGACAGATATACCTGGCATTTACTAACTGATAAGTGAGGGCGCCATGTCAACAAAGACGTAATGCGTAACTGATGATGATGATGGGCAGTGTATTTATGGCATAGGCCAACTTTGTCCGGTTTAAAAAAACAGGGGGGGGGGGGGGGTGTGGTTGCTCTTTTTTAAACAAAAACACGGCGTTATTTCAGTTGATGTGTTATAGGTGGGTTAGGTCGACATAATCAGAGACTGATCGAAATCAAAATCAGTTGGATTTGAGTCAAAAAGTTTGAATTTCGTGAGTGTAGGCCTAACAAATCAAAGCGTGCCGCGTCTAGAGTCAAAAAAACGGAAAATAATAGTGATTTTAACGGAAGATGCGGCCCTCCGTGATCAGATCATATTTCAAAAAACGGATTGTTCAATTGTAATTTTATTTGGCTAGTTTGTTCAAAATTTCACGCTGAAAAAGTTGATATCAATTTTGAATGATTTTGAGCAAATTTGTGCTCTATAAGGGAGCACATACCTAAATAGGTATCGGGACACGCTATCGTCGCGATCAATCAAAGTTGAGTACGACAATAGTTCCTATTTGGCGGGAAAGAGAGTTATTTTTTGACGGTTTATGATATAATTTTTCACTAATATGTTGTGTTTGAAATGTGTAGTTGATGTTCTGACATTTAAACTAGGTGATTTGAGGTCAATTTTAATTTCACGGACCGATTTACACACGCGGTGATATCCAGACCGGAGACCGAATTTAGGTAGGCATATCACTACGTTGTTATGCGGCGGCTTATAGCAAAAAAAAGTGCACGAGAAAGTTTGCTTCATATTGAGATATGTTGTAGATTACCCTTGTGAGTAAAAACATATCAAAATTTTCATTGAAATTGTATGGCTAATTTAGAAACTAGAGCCATTTAAGTAAGCCTTTTTTAACAGTAAAGTCTATGGAGAGCGTCTTGGTGCTGTGCTCCCTAAATAGGCTATACAGACTGTAACAAAAAAAGGTTATACAATCGCAATTTTATTTTTAATCCAATGTTTAAATCATGCAATGTCAAAATCTTTTACACTCTTTGTTAAGTTCCGTTTTGGCTACCAGAATCATTTTATTTGGTCTCTTTAACTACTAGCGTTTAAAATTTATGACTAATCTATAAAGTCGTCTAGAAATCGGGTTCGACCACTTTCACAATATCATACAATCTTACTTGCATAAAATAAATGGTTTAGGGTATCATGCAAGGAACATTAAAGAAAATAATATAATAATTTTTCAAATAGTTTTATTTCATTTGAATAAATAAATTCATAAAATATATATAATTATATTTGTAAAGACCTTCTTTGTAATACTTTTAACCACTTGAAATGAACCATTGTTGTCTAACAAGAGCGCTCTAACTGCTATGTCCTGGTTCGATCCATTCATATTAATCCCAGTGGTTTCACCATTGATTAAACCAAAGTGGCCTAGGTGATTTCATGACTACTTTAGACAATTGATCATATCTCTGCTTACCGACCATCGATTGTCATGAAACAAAGCTTATTCGAAAGCTAAGAGAATTCCCCCTCACACGTCATTAAAAACCTAAAACAGAAATTTCTACGGGAAGTATTTTTAATATCTTTTCCAAAACTGTATAACTTTTTTGTTACAGCATGTACAAGAATAAATGTAAATCGTAGGCCTAATTAAAATAAGATAGCGGCATCAGACATGAATTTACGCGTCACATTGCTATCTTCAGTAGATAGCAATAGCTTGACAATGCACCGATTCCCTTTCCAATCGGGACAGCTATATAAGGACTAGGCCCTACCTTAAAAGCTACCAACTAAAATCAGATTGAGTCAAATTCGAGCTATGAATGATTCTAAACACATGAACTCATGAAGTCACGAACTCGTGCCAAAAATCAGGCGGTTATGTTTGCAACGCACGAATTTATTAACCTTACACACTTTTGGCCAAACACTGTATTGCTGTACAATGTACATGTGCTATGCGCTTTACTTACTCCGTCAAGGTATCAAATGTTGTTTACGGTAACGGACATCGAACAATCGCAGCCGGGACGCGATGTTCGTTACCGTAAACAACATTTGATACCTGACGGAGTAAAGCGCAAAGCACATGTAACATTGTACTGCAATACATTTATAGAGTGTGTACGGTTAATAAATTCGCACCGGCTAACTCTCAAGCTCAACTATGAAATTCCAAGTTTTCGTCAAACAAATCTTATGCAAAGTGTCTTAATTCCCACGCAATCGACCAGATAAAATATATTTGTTGGATATGTTTGTTACTCATGATAAATGTCTATCATCATGATCATGATTAAAGTATGGACCTTCCAGAGATCAGAATTTTCGGAACCAAAACAAGTTACCAATAAATGTTGACAATGTGAATATAATAAATGTTTTTTGTCATTTTACCTCATTTCTTTTTCAAAGTTTATAAAATAAAGTCTTCTAATTTTCCAATGTTAGGCCACTTAAAATACAAGTTGTATTCTCCTAGCCCTGTCCCCTTCTCACTTTCTGGGATAAGGT